>JAEPRA010000010.1:0-600000 GCA_016758895.1 Umbelopsis vinacea | reverse complement strand
TAGAAATACAATCAAGCATTGGAAAAGCTGAATATCAGCAACAACGATCTTGGCATACCAGTTCGAGATGGGGTAAGTTTTACTGTTGCAATCGATGTTATCCTATCCAACCGCCTAACTTGTATCTGTATAGTTTTCTTCTTTGTCACTGGGGTTGCAGCACCACCCTTCCCTTCGAGACATTGATCTGAAGGGAACATCAATGAAAACAGAAGGTTCGTCCTCTCAGCACAGATGAAGTTTATGCAGTGGAAGAAATTTAACAAAGCCATCTTCCTTTATAGACGCAATAGAGATTTCAAAATCTTTACCATATGTCAAGTCCCTTATGAGACTTGACTTACGCAACAACCCTCACATTACTATAGAGGGTTACGCCAGCTTGGCAGAGGCCATGAAACGAAATCACACTCTCGCATTTTTGGACATAGATGTTTCGGTAAGCGCGCGTTTGTCATGGTTGCTTTGACATAAAATTGGTCATTAACTCGTGAAATTGGCTTGGGCTTTCACAGCAGGCGAATCAAGAGTTGACCCAATTGCAGAGTGAAATTCTGACACAATGCAGCCACAATACCCGCCGTAATTTTGCAGAAACAACGGATGGTGAAGACGGAAGTACTTCAGCAGATACGAAGGTAGCTCCACACAAGGATGTGGAAAGAGTTGTATCGAAAACAAAAGCACAGACAACTGTACGCTTGTCTCTGCAAGAACGTCTTGCTGCTGTGACCCGGGGTGCCAACTCCAGAGTGCCAGTCCCAGCACAACCTAATCCTAGTCCATCTCCTGAAGAGGAGCTACGAGAAAAGCTGGAAGCCAAGCAAAAAGAAGAAGAATCTTTGCACAAAGAGATTGAAATAGCTTCCGATCATCAATCTTTATTAGCGGAAATGTTGAATGCCACTTCAACCGAACCAACTGACGAAAGGTCTGATGTTAACGAAACACTTGACGTAAGTTATTTCAACTCTCCATTCCATCCAATCTTCTCAAGCGGAAGCTGACCTATTTTTTTTTTTTCCAGCGACTTCACTTACAGTGTGAAACATCTCAACGACTGATCATGTCCTTTGTACCAAGAATTACAGATGAACTTCTATTAGGTAAATACTGCCGCTAATCAAATGGTTCAACCTTGTTTTGAAGTACTTCCACTCACACTCATTTACAGACAAATTATTAAACGTTAATGATAAGCTGACGGAGGTTATATCGCAATATGAAAAGAAATATCTTGAAGCTCCCGAAAAGCAATTGGAGGAAGATGCTGAGCCGGCTGTTGCTGAACCTCAAGTGGTTGAAGAACCGTCATTTGCCATAGGAGATGACGACGAAGATGACGACGATATACCCTCTAGACCCAACGCATCAGCATTAGATACCACGGTTTCGGTGAAAGATGAAAAGAAAACCAAGTTAGAAGAGAAGCGACGCGAAACAGAAAAGCAAGAAGCCGAAGCTCTAAAGATAGCCAAACAGCTTACTGACCAAGAGTTGCAGGAAGAGGAATAAAAGATAGTTCGTAATATATGGGCCCATTTTATCTCGCCACCCCCAAATTAAAAAACCCTGGCGTGTTTCTTGCCTTCTTTATGCAACCATGTCTAAATCAATAACAACTACCACAGCCAAAGAACTAGGCTTGTCCGGCGTAAAGAAATCTCTAATCGTGGTTCAACCAACTATACCCATTCGCGATGCACTTGAGGTCATGTCTAGAAATGGCATCACGTCGCTACCAATTTACTCCCACAGTAGTACCCAAATCACTAGCATTGTCAATCTATTTGATATTCTGATTCACTTGGTCAAGGGCTCCGAAACAGCCACCTTTGACCAAGAGGAGTTCGTCAAATTGGCAGAACCGCTTGAGAACGTACTGGGTTTAGACGGAGATATGGAGAGTTACCGTGTCTTCAAGTCTTACGATACCGACGACCTTATCGACGTGAGTGTGATTAAATAACTCTCCTGGTACTGTTTATAAAGAAACGTGAATTTAAGGTGTCTTTACAGACTTTGCAAGCTTTCGCATCTGGTACCCACCGTTCCCTTGTCGTCGACAATAAGGACGTTTCTCCGCCTTGGCTACTTACCCAAACGGACATTCTCCGCTATGTGTACCAGCACCCTGAGTCTCTGCAAGCATTGGGAATTGATGTTACAAAATCAATTGCGGAATTACAAGTCCTCTCACCGTCGTTAAATGCGAATTCAGTCGTTACAGCGTCTCCCGACGAACTTGCTGTGAACGTCTACAAAAAGATGGGAGACCTCAAAGTTGCTGGAGTTCCCATTGTGAATGAGTATGGTTTAATTTATTTATGAATCTATGGACGATTCGATATTTATATCACCTCTTTGTCCATCTAGAAACAAGGAGATTATCTCGGACTTGTCAATTGAGGATTTACCCTCTGCCGATCTAACCAAGCCAAATAACCTGGCACTTCCTTGTCTCAAGTTTCTAGAGGTACAGTAGTAGCATCCTCATCAGCATCATCATAACATAATGTAACCATTTGATTAGGAACTGGGAAAGTCGAAATCATTAACCGTGGCCAAGGATATAACACTAAATGACTTGCTCAAGTCGTTGTTGACCCAAAGATCACATCGTGCATGGATAGTCAGCCCCGAAAACACACTTGATGGAGTTGTGTCCATGTCTGACATCATATCATACATTTGCCGTCAACATCAGACATAAGTTTTCATAAATGAAAGTTTCATTCGTTTATATATGGTGATGAATTGTCTATATGTGTATATAATTTTCTTCTTTTTTACATTGCATGTTGGATGATTTTCACGGTTTTGGGTTGTGCATGACTACACAGGCAACAGATCCCAATGCTTGACGGATGTATTCTTTCTCAACATCGTGGCCTAAAGGAAAAGTGAGAGAGCCGTTAGTAAAAAGAGAAGAGACATGGTGGTGAAACATACACATCGCCCCCAACAATGTCATTTTATGGGAATAAACTTACTGTCTTCAACTTCTCCCCAACGATCAATTTGGGAATTGACTTCAACATGGGAAGCCTGTGCTGCTTGCTCGACGGTGATACCTCTCTTAACAAGTGCCAATCCGATCAAAAAACTTTTGCTGCTGATGACGGCTCTCTCTAATGCGGCGAGCTCCAATGGGTCCATATCAGTGACTAACTTTCTCAAGGTATCTTTTGTCTCTTGTGGTTGGTTCACTTGGAAAATACCGTCTGTGACTTTTAATTCCACGTTGTATTGCTTTTCAATCCACTGAAGAATTGGCTTCCAATGTTGGCCTTGCAATTCGACCAAGACTTCTGGGAAATCTTCGTGGAAGCATATAGTATCTGTTTCAAGGTAGGACATCAACTTATCGATGACTTGTGGGCGAATTGAGGGATCTTCTGCGGCTCCAATGTCAAGACCGTCAATGGCTCGAGACAACAAAGATGTCTACATGATTTGCAAAATGGTTAACAGTTTGCTCGGAGGCTCAGGATAGGATATGTATTGGGTCTTACCAAAGGTAATGAATGTGGTTTCAAGTTCGAGAGCTGACCATCCCATTCTGCAGCAAGAAGTTGGGCCAATTGCTTACGCTCAGCAGACAACATGATTTTGTTCTTGGAAGGCGTTCGAAGGTTGCGACCGTCCAATTGTACGACGTACTTTCCATCCTCCAATTTGATCGAAGCCTTTTTCCAGAAACGCTTCATAGTACGTTCAGCCTCTATTTATAAATGGGCGATTATGATTAGTGTCTTTTGGAAGGTTCATGTAGGTTGAATCAAGTCATGTATACGAACTGTTGGTGGCACTTTCTTTGGAGCCAGCAGCGGCGGCTGCTGGTTCTGCGACTTGTAATCTCGGAGGTAGACAATGGAATGATCGTGTTGTGGCATTGGCAATTCTAAGATTTCTGGCCAAGCAGACGCTTGTGCGTTGTGAGGTAGTTCGAATGGCAGAGAACATTGTAAAAAGCTCAGGTACAAAAGTTGAAGAGAAGACGAGCCAATGTTGTGTCGTAGAAGGCAGTCACGTTACGATTTGGAAAATTATCGGGTTTTGACAGCTTTTCTTTCCTATTTGCCAAAAATTCAGGCGTTTAGCCTCCCCTGCGCTTTGGGATGGTCACAGGACACATTATTTCATATCGTGCATGAAGAGAGTGTGTGTCATACTTGGAACAAAATAAAAATTGCAAAGTGGAAGCTATATGCGTATGACCATGGCTGGTGCTTGGACATCCGATATATCCAAGTGCCATATCACTTCAGGCAAAAGCTTTTCTGACTGAAATATCGCCAAATGAACATTTTCTCATACCCAATATCTCGATCTACCCACTTTGGTGATGACAGGTATTTATATGGTAGCTAAAGGGCCTTTATTTATCGGCGAGGTCATAAACAGTGCGTGCAAACTTGACGTCATGTCCTTGACCGACCTAAGTGCACAATCAATAAATGAACATCATTATTAGACCGTTCTGCATAGGAACAGATGGATGGCGTTATGAGTATTGTCTTAGGATGTGTGGTAAAATGGCAAGTATCCGCATTGCAATGCAAAATATAACCAAAGTAGTGGACCATTGGAACATGTGAGCCGCTTATGTCTTGAAATTACTTCATTTGGTAGCTGTGGGGAGCTTTGGATGCCTGATGATGAGACAATGCCATCAGTATTTAAAGATCACCTTTGGCTCGTAATAAATAGCTGGCTTAAAAAGAAAAATAACATCCACTTGATTCAGTCTCAAATTAACATTTACCATGGATACAGAAGCTGAACGCTCTAATTCTGTCGGTGATCAGGAGAAGGACACCGCTCAACAGACCACCGTGACAGAGAGCAACAAGCTCGATGATAGAGCAGAAACATCTCACATTGATCACCACAAGCCTACTGTTGAAGAAATGGAAGGGGCTGGTGGACTGAAAGGTCTCATAGCCAACCCCTTCGTGTTCGCTACTGCAGTCTTTGCATCGCTCGGAGGTCTCCTGTTCGGATGTAAGTGTTAACTTGTGCATTTTTTATTTAAGATGGTCTACATGCATGCTAAAAACCCGGCATCGCATATGTTGATACGCAGATGATCAAGGAGTAATTTCTGGGGTGCTGGTTATGCCTGTAAGTGATGAGATCTGAATATCAAAATATTTTTGTAAATGTCTTGATGCCGATATTCAACCGTTGCTTTGAAACAGCATTTTATGGCGACATTCCCATTGAATCCTACGGAGAAAGGCTTCGTCGTAGCCATCTTGGAATTGGGATGCTGGGCAGGTGCTTGGTTTGCTGGGTACTTTGCAGACAAGATTGGCCGAAAATTTACTATCGTTCTTGGAACTATCATCTTCTTATTGGGCGCTTCTTTGGTATGTCTCGAACACATAAAAATTGATCGACTTGTCCAACTTCCTCATTTTGAAACATTATGCAATTTTATTCTTCCCACAGCAAGCTGGAGCTCAAAACATTAGCTTTCTGTTTGGTGGTCGTTTCGTATGTGGCTTGGCTATCGGCATCTTGAGTATGGTCGTGTAAGTCCACCATTTTGTCACCCCACTATGTTTGGCGTTTCTTTACCCCACAGGTTTTGAAACATGTGGCTTCCTTCCAGCCTATTCCCCTTACTAACTTTTTGTTCTGCTTTAGTCCACTGTACCAAAGCGAGATTAGCCCTCCTGAAATTCGTGGTTCTCTTGTTGCCCTACAACAGTTTGCTATCACTGGTACGTCATGTCTTGATTGAATTATCCTAGTTTAAGTTACTTATAGTTCAATTTTTTCTATTCAGTTGGTATTTTGATCTCCTTCTGGATTGATTATGGTACAAGTACGATAGACAGTGATGTCTCATGGAGACTTCCACTGGCTCTTCAGCTCATCATTGGATTGATCTTGGGTATTGGCATCCTCTTCTTCCCATTCTCACCAAGATGGTTGATGTCGCAAAACAGAGAAGAAGATGCCTTAAGAGTACTCAGTCGCCTTCGACGCTTGCCTCCTGATCATCCGATCGTCGCAGAAGAGTGGAGAGAAATCAAGGCTACAGTTGAATTTGATCGTCAGATCGAAAGAGAAAAGTATCCCCAGCATATTAACAATGGTGCAAAGGGTCGATTCATGATTGGTCTTGGTGGCTACCGTGACTTATTCAGAAAAGGTATCTTCAAGAGATTATGGCTAGGATGTGCTCTACAATTTTTCCAGCAGTTTACTGGAATCAATGCTATCATCGTAAGTTTTGACTACTGTTCATGTTGAATTGATAATATTACATACTCATAGATTGCCTAACATTAGTACTACGCACCTACCATCTTCCAATCTATTGGTTTATCTGGTACATCCGTGCCTCTCCTGGCTACTGGAATCGTCGGTGTCGTAAACGTTGTATGCACTATCCCAGCTGTCCTGTTCCTCGACCAGTTTGGCCGACGAAACATTCTACTGTGTGGTGCTTTCTTCATGGCCATCTCCCACATAATAATCGCCATCATCGTCGGTCTTTTCGAGGATAATTGGCCAGCTCACAAGACTGAAGGCTGGGTTGCTGTTGCTTTTGTCTACTTCTTCATTGGTAAGTCAATGCTGGACGTGAGTCCATATCTCATTTTGTAACGTGTTATACTCATTAAATTTTACAGCCAACTTTGCCTATTCTTGGGGACCCATTGGTAAGAGAACAAAACCATAATCTATGGTTACTAGAGAAATTATTCTTTAGCATCACAACTCTAACATTGCAATCAATAGGATGGGTATATCCCAGTGAAATTTTCCCATTGCGAATCCGTGCAAAGGCTATGTCCGTTACCACATCCGCCAATTGGATGTGCAATTTCATTATAGGTCTCATCACACCACCTATGATTGCCACATTACGATTTGGAACTTATGTATTCTTTGCTACCTTCACTGTGCTCATGTTCTTCTGGGTATTGTTCTTCGTCCCCGAAACTAAGGGAAGAAGTTTGGAAGACATGGATCAAGTGTTTGGTGATAAGTCAGCCGTACATGATGCTGAGCTTATGAGCCATATTCAAGCGCAAGTCCATGAGCATGAAGCTCCACCCGTTGCTGCAGTCAAACAGGAAAGAGACAATTTGGAATAAGTTCGCCTAAATCAAATACAACTTCCTGACATCAGTCCCCTCCCCCCCCCATTTTTTTTCTTCTTCTTTATAATGGTGCGAGCTGACAACATGCCGTTAACCTATGTTTACCTATTCTTTATATTCTCCTCTTCCCTTCGCAATATTATACTACTGTAGTCTGGATGTCTTAAAGTCATGTCCACAATTTATGTCACCAATGTGTTCTAGTATGGAATAAAACATGATATGCTGCCTATCGCAGCGACGGCAATACAAACACGGAATATCTGCTGTAGTTAGTGTGGGAAGTTGCATCGAAAGCAATGCGTGCTGTGCATCGGGTCAAGAGATATGACGTGCATAATACAAATACACCTTTTTGTACAGGAATGGATATGTCGATCACAATTACCATTGGCCCATTTGAAAAACGATGTCATTGCGGCAGGGTTTGTTTGGCAGCTGTACCTCAAGGTCCTGCATCGGCGAAGGGGTGCACATCTAACAGCAGGAAAGGGCATATTTGTATTATTTTCGTGCTCCAGCACTCTTTATTACAAGGCTTTTTTGGAAACAAAATTACAGAACTGAGCACAATACACTAAACCCAAACGTCAAATATTTACAAGTGTATTGAATCTACACGGTGAACAGTCGGTTCTGTTCTTGTTGTATGAAGCTAAAATATGAAGCAGGTCAATACGGTCCATTATTTTCATCGTTAAGTCCAGAATCAGCGATATGTTACCTTAGCACATCCAGAAGATAGTCTCTCAGCATAAGAGCAGAATCAGGATCTACGTTGCTGCTAGCAATTAAGCGAGGCATTTGTACTGAAATTTAGAACGAAGAAGTCAGTAACAACGTCATCAGGGGTGAGGGACATAGAGAATGCCGAATATAATTACCGAATAATCGCAAAAAATGCTCTACGCCATAAATGTCTGAAGGCAATGCAGAATCATGTTTCGCCATGATATCTGCGTGCTGTTTTCGTTCCGATCGATAAAGAAGGGAGTCTTCTAATGTTTTGTTAAAATACAGCTTGATACCGCGAACCACTTCAGTCAACAGCTCATCGCTCGCTCTAATGTTTTCGGTTAGGGGCAATGCACCTTGATGCTATCACGTATCATTGTAAAAGTCCATACCCATTACGTTTGCTAGCTTTCATAGCATGATCCAAGTAGTCTTCCAAGATATCCGATACATTAGGTTTTCGTGGAAGTGATATGAGCTAAATGAAAATTTGGTCAGTACTAAACGTTATGGTAAAGGAAAGATTGCCTTCAAGTGCACACACCTGTTGGGTCTTTGTAACATTCTCCCAATCATCTACCAAGAAACCTTTGAGCTGCTCTGGGATATCCAACTTGACTTCTACCTTGTTCATCAATTCCTCCTCCTGCAAATATTGACATGTTAACGCTTTCTTAACCTATTCTCATGCATTCGTGACCGCGTCCGTACCTTCGCCTTATCGAGACTCGAATCCCGGGCTCGCTTTCTACCTCGCGATTCACCATCATGCGATTTTTCGGTTGTAATCGATGTTGAAGTTGATGATCGTGCTGGCTTCTTCCTGTTGTGTGCCTCTTTCAACTGTGTCTGTTTTTGCAGATTCGTCTCCGTCCACTTCAATACGCGATCTTCAGGTACCCACTCATCCCAGCTATCCAAAGCGCTGTTAGTTGCGAAGACGCCTCTATAACACCTTTCAAATGCTAACTCACGTCTGCTTCCATCTTCTGTAATGAACGAAATAATGCGGTCCTTGCCTTCCCTCTTCGTCCACATTAGCGCTTTTCAATACCTAATTTGGCAATGTTGGCAAGTCAACCGTCGCGATCGTAACGTAGAGCTCGGCTCAATTCTGTGATTCTCACCTTGGCTTCATACAACATTGGTCCATGATAGCAAAGGACACGCTCATCGTCTGCAAAGGTCGGTACCTCCTTTGGCATTCCGGTTGTTTCGCGATTACAGCTCTTTCAGGCTTCACAGTGGAAAATTAAGTCAGATCCACCAAGATGCATGTCACATCTCTTCAAAATTGACATGTGTCATAAAATCAATGTACCCCACTTCTTTTCTACCTCACTCAGAACAATCAGTCACCGTATGGCAAGCAGTACCGCTTGATGAGCGTTGCAAGAACTAAAAAAACTCAAGTATGAACATGTTACAAAGATAGAGTTTCGAGAAGAAATATTCCAATGCAGATTGAACTGTAATAAGCCCAAAACAAAAGGTTTGTCATGGGACATGGTAGCTGGACACTGTACTTCAATGGCTTATTTTTCAGGCGAGCCACATTCTGGACAAATGTCGCCTGAGTTATCACCAAAGTATAGATCATGCCACTGATTGAATATCTCAGATGTTGGTGTAAGAAATCATCTCTATATGGCGAACCCCCAGCAGCCAATATATTTCCAATTTAGCACCCACATTCGGGTATGCTCTAGCAAAGATGTAGCATGACTTTATTGCTGCCATGTACAGCACGAAGAAAAATGAAGAGCAATTTGTTTTACATAGCAATTGCTGCATATCTCGGTCGCTGCGCCATGCTGGATATTTTGCGATCAAATAGTCTACATCATTCACCAACGGTATATATCAACTGACTTTGAGCATCGAATTGTTTGCACGGTGTGGCTATGCGAACACGATTACTGTGAAAACTCTCGCTTCGAAGTTAAGCTAGATGCCGATCATGGTATTGCGGTTTGTCGGCATGACCTTGGTATGATGGTCCAACTGAACCCATGGGTCAAAACACGATGTGCATAGTAAAAATTTCAGGTCAAGCACATCAGGAAGCGAGATCATCTCCCGCTACGACCAACCTACAATCCCTTGGTATTACCGATCGATAATGCCTGCAAAGTGTCTCTTTTTAGTCAAAAAGCAAACCAGCCAATGTAAGCTCAATCAGATCCGCCCATTCTTGTTTTGTTTTTGCCCTTTGTTCCACACGCAATCCATTTGGAACCCGTGCATCGTAACCCGTGAGACAGTTAGAAAGCTGAATGATCACAGGATTGTATTCTCAATATTTCTTTTGATTGAACTTTGCCTCGGATGTGCAAGTCCAATATCAAATACGAACACATATATTTATTATTTATGTGGACTTCATTTTACTTTTTTCGTGTGAGCGGGGCGGAGAACTTTTTGAGTTTTTAGTGATCAATTGTCATGTGGCTCATGAACTACTTTGTGGTAATAAGCCGACTGGAGGGACCAAAATGGAGGAAGGATTAATCGATTACTAAAATTTGGAGTCGAGACAGGAAGTGGTATCGATTAGAGAAAGCACAATCTTGGAGATGTGTACCTTTTTTTTTTTAATCGATATGATTTTTGGCACGTGGAGTACTGGAAGAAAGGGAAATACAAATGCAGTGTCAGCAGAGTGTAACCACTGTTTGAATTCAATATTGGGGTCCAAGATCAGATGAGCACTATCTATCACATCAGACTGTTGCTGCTGCATTATACTATTCCGTAAAAAAACACACACACATCATCACCATCATTTCGTTTAACCACTGGACATTTGTTGATGGTGTATCAGAAGAAGTTGTTACCCAGTATTTTAATAGATCGTCACACTTGATCTTCATCTCTTCTCTCTTCTCTTCTTCATTTTCTCGGGTCCAGTTATTACCACGTAAAAGAAAATCATTGGGAATGAGCACCGATATGCAACAAACTCATGGGTCAGTTGAAGGATCTTCTGCTGCTACTACAATACTGACGCCCGACAGAGTCGCCAAGTTTTTGCCGTTGTCCGCAAAAGGGATCAATTCCGATGGAAGAATCATTCATGTTACGCATCAAATTCCGTTCAATATTATTCGAAAACAAAAAGAATATATGGTGGTTGCCGAGTCTCTTCCATCGCCTCCCAGTACTCCCCCACGGGGTAAACAGGAAACGACAGAAATCTCGGTGGAGGCCAACTCCGCAAAGGAACAATGGCTATTCGTTCATCGCCGAGGTCATTCTGCAATGTACTCCGGTATCCAGAGTGTTTCACAAGAAAGGGAATCAATTCACATTGGTTGGACCGGTAATATTCATGAGCAACACACCAAGCGCGTTGTTAATGATATTAATGATGAAGACAAGACAACCTTGACTAAGCTACTTGAAGAGAAGAGCATTGTGCCTATTTTCTTGGACAAGCAACAATCCCACAATCATTATGAAGGATACTGCAAATCAAGTATGACTCAATTTTTTTTATTTATACATGAATGCTATTATAATTTCTTTGAGTCTGATGAAAAAAATATTCTCCAACAGCCCTTTGGCCACTTTTCCACTACCTGACCTGGAGCAAAGCCTCGGATGGCAGAGATGAGAAAGTCAACTGGGTGGATTATGTCGCTGTCAACACACAATTCGCACAGTGCATCGCTTCCCAATATCGTCAAGGAGACAAGAGTGCGTATTTGACAGATCACATGTATTTTCTTATTTACCTCTACTGACCTCTTTACCTTGTTAGTCTGGATCCAAGACTATCACTTGCTATTAGTGCCAGAATTACTACGCGCCCTCATTCCAGAGGCTCCCATCGGGCTTTTCTTCCACGTTCCCTTTCCGAGTTCGGAGCTCTTCCGTTGTTTGTCAAGTAAGTAAAAAGAACCTCCTGGACAAGCTTTGATGTTTGACTGACCGTGGGAACTTAGCTCGCAAACAAATCCTGAGTGGCCTTCTAGGTGCTGATTTGATTGGATTTCAGGTAATTTCATTGTTGACGGGTGTGATATTGCAAATTAGTTGCGTAAACTCATGCACGATACTGGTTCTTTCACAGACTTTTTCATACGCAAGGCACTTTATTTCCTCTTGCACTCGTGTTCTCGGTCATGAATCTACTCCTTTAGGAGTCAACGCTGCTGGTCATATTGCCTCTGTTTGTACCATTCCCATAGGAATCAATGCCCAGCACGTCGATGTGCTAAGAAATTCCCCTGGTGTGATTGCAAAGGTAGAGTCTATTCGTGAGACTTACAAGGGAAAGAAGATCATCGTGGGACGTGATAAGCTGGATGTCACCAAAGGAGTGATTCAAAAGCTCACTGCCTTTGAGAAGTTTCTGGAAATGTACCCTCAATGGAGAGACAAGGTTGTGCTGATCCAAGTCACGACCCCAACCCACTCCAACAATTCAGGATTGGAATCCAAGATTTCTGAACAAGTCAGTCATATTAACAACACTTACGGAACCTTTGAATTTCTTCCCATCCACTACTATCATCAAGATGTTGATCCCGAACAATACTATGCGTTGCTATCAGTGGCTGATCTTGCTTTGATCACTAGTGTTCGTGATGGAATGAACACCACAAGTTTGGAGTACATCATATGCCAGCAGGAGCGCAAGAGCCCACTGATCCTTTCGGAGTTCACAGGAATGGCCGGAAGCCTGAGTGCTGCCATGATGGTGAATCCATGGAACTTTGCCGGCGTTGCAAAGGCTATAGACACTGCATTGTCCATGCCTCTAGAGGACAAGATAACCCGTCATACTGTGAGCATCCGGTCTCTTTTCGTCTATTGTTTGAATCCACGTTACTAAACCATCTTGCTTTATTTCAGCAATTATTTGCCCATGTCAAGAACAACACGTCTGAATTCTGGGCCCAAAGCTTTGTTAAGCAGCTCCAAGTCATTCGAGAACAGCCCTTCCAATTCAGCCGAACCCCATTGTTGAATTACCAACAGCTGAAGGCTGATTATGATAAGGCTAACAAGAGGATCATGTTCTTTGATTACGATGTAAGTTAGCGAGCTTTTAATGACTGAAACTGCACTTCACATGTTTCCAAGCTTACCTCTCTTTATTAATAGGGCACCTTGACTCCTATCGTATCAGTACCATCTGCCGCTTTGCCGCCCAAGGACATGTCTGAATACCTTCAGATTTTGTGTGATGACCCTAAGAATGAGATATGGGTGATTTCTGGTAGAGACCAGGAGACCCTTGAGAAATGGCTAGGAGGTATTCGCAACCTCGGATTTAGCGCTGAACACGGCTGTTTTATGAAACAGCCTAATTCTGATAATTGGATCAATATGCTGGAAGACGTTGACATGTCATGGAAGAACGATGTTCTGAAGATTTTTGATTACTACACTGAGCGTACACAAGGAAGTTTTGTAGAGCACAAAAAGTCATCTATAACCTGGCATTACAGACAAGCTGATCCACAATACGGGTAATTTATCAAGCTCTTTTATGACTGGAGATAGTTTCTATGTGCTGTACTAATCCTCATGTTTCCTTTAATAGATTGTTCCAGGCTCAAGAGTGCCAAAACCATCTGGAGAACGCTCTCTTGTCAAAATTACCCGTTGAAGTGATGGTTGGCAAAAAGAATCTGGAAGTCCGTCCATTGGCCATCAACAAGGGAGAAATTGTCAAGAGATTACTGGCATTAAACCCGGAGGTTGACTTCATCGCGTGCGCTGGCGACGACAAGACAGATGAAGACATGTTCCGAGCTCTATGTGCTTCCCCCGTGGGTGATTCATGTTACGCAATTACGGTCGGTCCTTCAGATAAGAAGACATTGGCCAATTGGCATGTGGAAAACAGTGAAGATATTGTTCAAGCTCTTGGACTAATGGCTGGTGCAGTGAACGATGAGTAATAACTGCGCAGCATAAATGATATGGAATGGTAGATTTACAATTGTTACGAGTACGAAGTGATGAGAGTGTTATAGAAGCAAGTCGAAGCAAATCAAATGTATAATGTATATCCAGAAACTGCATAAAGGCATTCATTTTTTCTTTGGAGCCAATTGAAAGGTGTATAAACGGCGGGATCATGACCGATGTTTGTTATAACGTTCAACAGCATGCTTGTATCTTTTGGAGTTTCTTGAATTTGAGGATTCAGCTGGGTCTGACTGATATTGTCTCTTTCGGTTTCCGTTGTAATTCGAATGGCCATCATAATTTCTTTTCTTGCTAGGTCTATCATCATATCTGTCTCTCTTTCCAGAATATCCCTTCCTTTTATCTTCTTTGTTTAGTGCATGCCGTATCGCAACACGGGAGGGCCGTGAGTTGCTCGAGTGAAAATTTCCAAGACCCTCTAAAACATATTGTTTACCGCAGGGTCGCTGGTCGCCGACGTTGTCTGGAAGTAGTATGAGCGACGATAAAAGGGAATCGTGTTCTGATGACTTCAAACGTTCATCTAGCAATAGATACGCCTTTTTGAGGCCGCTTACAATCTTGTCTATTTTCGTGCTTGATCTAGCGACATTGACATCTGGATAGCTCTTAGTTTTTGGTAGCATGCAGCTCATTGCCAAATGCTCAGTTCCACCAACCTTCATTGTCAGGATCCTCAACAGCTATGACTTCCGGGTTCTTCAAAGGACTATTCGTGGACTTGATATCCTACCAAGCAAAACAGTAATGGAATGGTTTAAATAAATGGACAACCGTTCCTCATTAGGTGTACAAACTCTTACCTTTTTGAAAAATCCACCATTGTTCTTTACCAATATCCCAGTATGTACATAATCGAATCCAGACCAATACTTGAGGAATCTAAGAAGCGTATTTCCTAAAGATAGATCTTCTATCTTCACGCCATTTTCCTCTTCCATCTGTGGAGGTGTTATGAGCTGAATACGCATTGTATTCATCAAAATCAATCCACTTAAATTACCTGAAAAAAGCGAACGAGCAAGCAGATCAAAGTGAAACTGGCCATTCCATTTCGCTTGGTATCCATCATATAAAACGTTGGATGGTTGTCTATGGTCAAGCTTGACAACCCGTGTTTCAATACCAAGAATAAAGGTTTGAGCAATGAATACTCATTCAGCCACTTTATAGTGGTCGCAGTACTGGGTGCATCGTTGTTAATGCAGATATCAACTTCGATATCGGAATCGTTCAAAGAGAGGGCAAACACTGGTACCTATGGTAGACGGAATGTCATGGTCAGACAGTTTTTTGGATATGAAGAAGGGCTACGTTTTGATTTAGAGATGACTTACTTTCATGTTAGGTCTTGCTATCACATTGGTTTTCGCGAACGTCGTTAGTCTCTTTTTCAACATAGCTTTACGGAGCTGGCGTAGACTGAACGCTATAGTGTCGGTAGACATTTCACGTGGGATTTTTACACATATATCGACGTCGCTAAATCAAGCATGGATGTCATCTATATTGTGTCGTAGGCTAATGTATATCATACAGTGGTGACTTCCATACCTGCAAGGTAGTTCCAATCCAGTGATGATAGAACCATATGCATGAATGGTACTTGTAGGAAACTCTTCTTTGACTACGTTGGTCACCTGGCTCAAAGCTTCGTTCCGTAACTGCGCTTCCTTTTTTGTAGGCTGAATGTAGGTTGTGAATTCTTGAACTTCCTTCGAAAGACTGCAATTCAAGCATCATTCAGAATCTGGTGTCAATCCCACTAGAACCCTATGTCAATGCTGCTTACCGTTCCTCAGGGTCCTTGCATTTCGCAGATTCCTGAACCCATGGACTTGTTTTCATGTTCGTTCGAGGTTGGTCCGACTTTTGATAATTATTTTTTTTTCCCCTTTGCATCCCAAAAAATCTTGAGAGCACACTTTCTCTTCCGACGCTAAACATGGCATTATCAGTTCAGAATCAGTTTATAATGGTCAAGCCAAGAGATAACGATATATTTATATTTTTAAAAAAGAAATAGAATGATTTTCAATGTCATTTATACTAAGCATACCAGTGCTGGTGTAAATACTAGGGGAAAGCCTTGGTTTCACTATTCTTTAGCGAGAAGATTGTGGTTTTTCCGTCTCAGTCTCTTCGTCAATGGTCTGCATAGTCTCAACAGAGCAGATGGAACGTCTCTGTCGTGTGATGGTTCGCTTTATACTTTCTTGCTCGTTTTCGTCCAGTAGAAAAGATTGCTCATTGCTATGATCTTCATCACTATCCGCCGTATTCACTTGGGATACTTCTGCATAGTAATATTGGGAACGCGATTGGGGATACATCTCCGTGATGAAGCGATGTAACTTTGTGTTTAATGAATTGAAAAGTGCCATAATCTAGCTAAGTTGAAGACAAGAAACCAAAGCAACCGATCGAACTGATTATAATTATAAGAATGAGCATTCGCTGGGTTACCCCTTTCTTTTTGGTAGTCGTGCATACGTGTTATGGTTTTACGTTCCTACAGCCAAGGTTTAATTGACTCTTGAGTTGATACTGGAAATGAATGTAATGAAAGTGTTAATTTATCCAATAAATGTTATGACAAATGTATCAGCAGTATTCTTCCAAACAGCTATGGTTTGGCCGTCTATACAAATAAGAAATAAAATATCAGGTTGATCGGTCTAATCTCCTTTCGAAGGTACACTGTTTCGTCGGGGCTCCAGGACAACACAGGGCATAAAGGGGGAGGGTATTATGGTTTGTTCTTTCGAAGGTCATCCCACACACACAAACAGTACATCAATAACTGAGAACATTATTTGCAAAAATTCTGTTATTATTAATACATTGAAAGATCGTTTAAAGCAACACAAACGGCAGCTTTATGGTGTCCGTTATATTGACGGATAGTTTCTCCTTGCGACAACTCCCATAATCTTGCCGTGTGATCCGATGAAGCTATGATGATGGTTTGTCCAAAATTTTAATGATCAACCAATGCTAACTCATATACGGTAAAATTACTTACCTGTCACAAGATATGCAGAATCGGCAGAGAATGCACAATCCCAAACCCATCGCTGATGACCCACCAACGTCTTTTCCAGTGTAAACTTGCCATTTTCCGTGTTCCAAATCTTGACTGTTTTATCAGCTGAACATGTTGCGAGGTGCCTGAAAGCAAAATATCATTGGTTACAACATGCAGCAGGTGTATGCTAGGTCGATCCCGGATGCACTCCTCTACTGCTTACTTTGTATCTGGGCTCAAAAGACATCTGGTAATATATTCATTATGAGCGTTGAGTTTAGTTATAGGCTTGAGATCTGAAGATTCGTTTCCTTTGGGTAGTTGCCAGACATAACAGTTTCCCTATAGAAGCATGATTAACCTCCGTATTTCCTGCAATGGCAACAATTCTATCAAGCGTATACCTTGTTGTTAGCAGCAACGAGCATTGATCCGTCAGAGGCAACAGTCACGGATCGCAGCGGCACTTCTTCTTCCGGCACCTTTTGAGCAGCACTATTAACCAATTTGGTCATATTTCATGCAAAGACGATGGGTTGGTACTTACCAGCTCATGTGTACATGCATTAGCGCTCAGATCCCATATCCGAACGCTTCCATTTTGGTCACAAGAAATTAATTCGCCTTGGTTGGGGTGGATGACCACGTCGTTTATAGGTGATTCATGGTCGAATTGACGTGTAACTACCGGTCCCCTACAGATGAATAATAAGTAAATACTTCTGAACCAGGTTGCCTTTCAAAACTTAATCAATACATACCGGGTATCCCATATTTTCAAATGTCCATCCTCACCACCGGTGAACATCCACCGACACTCAGCATGGAATCCTGTGGCTGTGATGTTGCCGGTATGATCGCCAAACTGTGTTATCTACAAGCATCAACGAGGCGCGATCAGTCTTCCATTTCCATGAACTCATCAAACAAAGGCGTTACTCACAGGTTTCGGATTACTGCTATTGATGTCGTATAACCGAACAGCATGATTGCCTATGTTGACAGTATGAGCCATTGACCCGAATATATAAATCAAATAGCAAATCATCATGAAACTTACCTGCTGCTGCTAAATACCGCTTGTCCGGTGATATGCATAATCTATTCACTTGCTGTAAGATTGAAAGCTGTTTAAAAAATTGACCGAAAAGACATGATATTTTCTATACCCTCGAATGCTTACAGAATTAGGGTGCTGTATTGTTCGGGAGCAGATTCCGCTAAGAGCCTCCCAAAATCGAATTGTGTTGTCATAGCCAGCTGTGACCAGAATGACTGAATGAGATTCGGGGCTCTGCTTTGGCTGCTGCTGTGCAATTAAAGGTTCCGCTTTGGTGGTTCCATTTTTGAGAGCCATTTGAGCTAGCGCAACAGTATGGTGAATGTCTTGCGGGTTGTGCAGCTCGTTAAATTTCAAGCGCAACGTGTGTCGGTTTACAAGCCCATGATTTAAAAGTCCGGTTAAGTGGCCTCACCTGGCCATTCGCCCATGCCATCTAAAAGACGCGATACAGCACTTACTTCACTGACATATAATGTATGAAATAAGCCAAATTCATTAAATTACGAACTTGCTATGATAGTACATGATACGACATAAAATCTGAAAAGTGCAGCTGATGTTATTTGGTGGTATCGTTAGTAAAATAGCCACTCAATACTGACTCCAAATTTGTCAAACATATACGAGCATTTCAAAACATTTTCGGTATATCAGTCTTTATCAATGCCCTTTCAGTAAGAATCTGACTTGGATTCGGATGCGCTGCTAAGCTTTCAGCTTGTCACCTCAATTGATACAGCTGCAACGTTCGAAATGTTGTAAATATCGAGTTTGCTCAGTGAAAATCATGACGTATGACTGTCAATTTTCAAAACTGTCGGGTTTGAAGTGACCATGTTTTTTTTTGGATGCTTCTGAAAATTTAAAGGCACCTTCCTTATTGTTGCCTCAATCGTTAATAATGCTAGCTCTCCGATCCTTGGCAAGGCAGTGCACCAGAGTGCCAGCAGCAATTCGCTCCATGTCCACAGCAACTGAAGCTGGTAATTGCTAATACTCTTTTTATCTATTGCACCAGTAATTCCAGCTCTAACTTCTTTAACCATTTAGCCGCTCCAAAGTACACAGCACCTGCCTCCATTCAGGTCCCAACCGAACAGTTCCCGGCACCAAAAGTCACCAGAAAGAACTTGATTGATGTTGTTTCGCAAGAGCAAGTTCAGCGTGCTAACGTTGACGGAAGAATGGAATTGTTTTCTCGTAAAAACCCAAATCGCATCCATCCTGGTTCAGTGTTGTTAGTCGAAACTCTTAACTCCAAGGCAAAAGAAAGCACCTCAACCTTCATGGGTGTTGTCATTGCCATCAGACGAAAAGGATTAGAAACCACCTTCACGCTACGAAACCTTGTTATGAAGGTCGGTGTCGAACAACGCTTTGCCCTGTATTCTCCTATGTTGAAGAGCATCAAGGTTCTTCAACCAGCTGGTAGCAAAGATACCAAGTTCAGAAGAGCAAAACTCTTCTATCTCCGAGATCAGCCTGGCAAGGCATTCCAGTCATTACAGTCATTGTGGAAGCAAGAGCAAGCAGAGAAAGTTGCTGCCAAAAAGAACTAAAATCCTTCACTATCTACATTCTCCATAGAATTCTCGTTTCTTTCCATGCTAAATCTTTTACGCTGTCATGCAGAGGTGATAGTTTGTAATATAATCTTTTTCAATACACTCAAAAGTTTACTTCAAATTCCAGTGGAGCGAAAAAGTTTGGCAGAAAGTGGGGAATTATCCTGTGATTGCAAATGCGCTCGCATAGCTTACACTACTATCCTTAGGGGTCTTACAAGGGCTGCTCTGGTCATAGTGAACGAACTTCAAACGCTGATGTTGACCCTGTTCCTTCAGCTTGGCAAGCGCAGCTAAAAGTACGCCAATGGGATGTCTACCGCATATAGTGTTTTCGGTCTCTCGCAAGTACTTAGTGAAGGCTTTATGATCTAGATCTTCAATTATTTTCATTCCGGCATGATCCAGATCCGAAATGGACTTGTGTATTGGAGTAGTGATATCACTTGGTTTACTTGACTGCCTTAGATGAAGTGGGCTAGAGGAATTTTCCGCCTTGTAGTATTGGTATTGAAAACGCGAGCCCCTGCGAAGCAAATGCTTATGATGAGTATGGTAATTAGCTGCAGCATGGCTGTTTAGAAATATACTTACCAATGACAGAAGTCCGATGAGATTATGAAGAGCGTATGGGGGTCGGCCAGATACGACGCAAGAGCAGAACCATACACCTTTTCCTTTTCAGCAGATATCGATCCCACCATGATTGGAACAATCTTAATACTATCGATTTTGCTAGAAATGGATTGATCAGTACCTTTAGTTTAAAATAGAGTCATGCTATTCCAAGTCTACCTTTCAAAAATCTTGTAGGTATAGGGTAAGTGCATCTCGATGCTATGCTCATCCTCATCGACAGAGTTGGTCATTGTTTTGAAAAGGCCAGTCTTCTTTAGCTCCTCCACAGCTGTGTTATGCAGACTCACATCAGTAACTATTCAAAATAACTTACAAGCCTTCATTACTTCAACTCACTATCGGTGTCGATTTGGAGGTTACCTAGTGGAGTCTCGTACTCAACCGCCGATGGTACCGCACAAGCATCAAGGTAGACGTGATGCGATGGTCCTAGGATGAAGACACGAGTTCTACAAAATAGGTTCAGTTTTCCGGAAAAAGAGAACGTTCTGTTTTGGGATCGTGCTTACATAGGTTCGATATCAATAGATTTGTACGCATAAGCAGCGGTTGGTCCACTGTAAGAGTACCCTGCATGTCTGTAGAGAAGTTTTAGTAGCTCCGATATGTATAAGCGAAGCATACAATGGTAACTTACGGGCCGATGATTGCCTTTGTTCCTTTTACCGGGTAGGGAGTATTGTCGTCGGTGGTAGCTGGTACACTGTCAAGGTAGGACTGAAGTCTGTCGTTTAACTGATTGCCTGCAAGTTTACTGTCAACTACGAATACCTACTATCGCCATTCCAAAGAAGAACATGTCTTACGATTTCCAGAGTACCAGCTTCCAGCATGTGTTGCATTTCTTATCATTTCTGTACGATAGCGCCGAGTCTGGGAATAGTGGTGCGAAAGTACGTTCACAGCTCAAGTATGTGTTATTTGTCGTTGTTTAGGGTCCACGTGATGTCTATGATTTTCAAGGAAAACCCACAGGGAATGAAACCGTTTACACATTGGTGTTCGCTAAGCTATGGGTAAATCTGATTTATAGCATAGCACCTTCGCTAGATATGGCTTTACAATGACTGTAAACGGGATACGCGTCTCAAATTATTGAGCAATGCGGGAGATCAAGACTATAGCATTTATAAAAAAAGGGGTGTTTTTTTCCTTACTGCCTTACACGCTAGGAAGGACTATATGGAATCGTTTCAAATTCTGCGACACAAAAGCTCATGTAGAATGTGCTCTTTAAATATGATCTTTCTTCATTAGCCAATTTACATCATTTTTAACTACGCTCAAGGAAGCCATTTCGGCTGCAGGTGATGGCAAAATCTATACAACGATGCGAGACATTTAAATAGTATTGTGTAATACTGCTTTTGCTACATCTATACGACATTGCACGTATAATCATAACGTATAGAGCTACTATAGAGCTACCATCCAACATAGCACTTGAATCGGAGCTGAGATTTTCAACATCCTTTCACTGCAAGAATAGCCCATGCTAGATTTTTTAGTCATAATCTTCAGCTTCATAGCCTTTTGCACATTTGCTGTACGAGACAGATGCTGTTGTTCAGGAGCAGTATTATGTAGATCGAATTTGCTCACATTGTCAGGCACAGTGGCAGCTTGTTCTGTTTTTCCAGGTAAAATTACAGAGCTCGCGTTCACACTTGTTTCCCACGATGTCATGCTCTCCCCCACTTCAAAAACATACAGTGGTACTAAGCAGTATTCTTTTCCTCAATTCAAACCATGTTCAGATTTCTAGCAAAGACCTCATTACAGACAGCAGCAGTACGCTCAAGTGTTATCCCAGCACGTGTAGCACCATTGGCCGCGCGATCCTTCACAACTGGTAGTGGTGATTCAAAGGTATTTATCCCTTGAATGCTCATTGACTTCATCAGCGTGGATGTTCATAGTTATCACCCGAAGAGCGACGCTATATGGAAACTAGGTCAATTGAACCATGTGGCTATTGCTGTTCCAGACCTGGAGAAATCAACACAGTTCTATAAAACCGTTATGGGAGCGCAAGTTAGCGGTGTGCAGGTGAGCCCAATAGTTGATGCCCAGCCGAACTCAGTGCAATCAATCTGACTGTGGGGCGGTTTCACCTACATCCAGGAATTACCGGAACATGGTGTTTCCACTGTTTTTGTCAGTCTCGGCAACACCAAGATCGAGCTACTCCATCCTCTCGGCGAAAAGAGCCCAATTGCCAAGTTCCTGGAGAAGAATAAGGATGGCGGTATTCACCACATTTGCATAGAGGTAAACCATATTTGAGATGGAATCGAGAAACATCCGAACAGCGCATTTATCGTTTCACCCCAGGTTGATGATGTCTACGCAGCGATTAAGGACCTGACAGCTAAAAATATTCGGGCACTGAATCCTGAGCCCAAGATTGGAGCTCATAACAAGCCAGTTGTCTTCTTGCACCCCAAAGACTGTGGTGGTGTCTTGGTTGAATTGGAGCAGCGTTAGGTGGTGGATAGCGTAATAGTATCAAATTGTGTACTTGTACCCTCAAAAACCCTGGAGTACAATAAAATAGAATGTTCAACGGGCGGTTGGAAAACCTAAAGATTGAAGAACCGATATGACAGTTTGACCATTCATGCGCACTGTTGGTGCGGATTTGTATAAAGGAACCGTTTGAAACCTTGAATTGAGCTGAAAACCCCGCTGAATTGTCAGGGCAAATGCCAGTCACATCACAGCATTTGCAACATTTAAAAGTGGATGGTATCCCTCTACTTTCGACTTTAACTATAACACCCCTTGTTTCATCAAGTACCTGTTCAACTAGACAGCATGGCATCCCACAAGACTGGTAAGAGGCTTCGTGTATTGCACGAATGTGTCACTTTATGTACGCGTTCCAGGATTAAAGGCTGATCATTTCAAATATCAAAATTACAGTAAAGCACCTCATGAACGATCCCAAAGATGTAAGTGTATATTCCTCCTGGCTCTACGGTGTACCCAAGTTATGTATGCTAATGCCTACATCTTTCTTAGGTGGTGATCGAGAGTTTGAAGGGTCTCTGCTATACCAACCCCCATCTTCGTTTGCTCGAGAACGAGAAAGGTACAGTACAGATCATGCTACGGTTGGCGTTCAGTACTTCCGCCAACTAACTTGGTGCTTTTGCTTTGTTCAGTTGTCTACAGCTCTGATATTGATGCTATTGCCAAGAAGCAAGTTACCATCATTTCTGGAGGAGGAGCTGGTCACGAGCCCGCCCACGCCGCATTCGTGGGTGAAAATATGTTGACTGGTGCCGTCAGTGGCCAAGTTTTCGCATCACCTTCCGCTGGACAAATCTTAGCCGCTTTGAGAAAGGTGCGCTCTCCCCACGGTACTCTTGTGATCATCAAGAACTATACTGGTGACTGCTTGCACTTTGGTCTTGCTGTTGAACGCGCCAAGGCCGAGGGCATGAACATTGAAATGGTTGTTGTCGGCGATGATGTTGCTGTTGGTCGTGAAAAGGGAGGACTTGTTGGACGCCGAGGTCTTGCCGCTACTGTGCTGGTTCACAAAGTTGCTGGTGCCGTTGCTGCTCAAGGGTAAGTGAATTAGAAAAGTCTATTCCCAAAAAAAAAGAAGTCGTGACTGGGTACATGCTGAGTAGACCTTAACAATTTTTTTTCTTTCCTGCAGCGGTTCTTTAACTCAAGTTCGTGATGCTGCCAAGTATGTCATTGAGCACAGTGCTACCTGCAGTGTCAGTTTGGACCATTGCCACGTTCCTGGTTCAAGCAGTTTTGCTAGTCTCGGTGTTGACGAAATGGAATGGGGTACTGGTATCCACAACGAGCCTGGTGCAAAGAAGTCTGGTGTCGTTGACGTCAAAACCATTGTCAAGGAGCTTTTGTTTACTATCTTGGATGAAAATGACAAGGATCGTGCTTACCTCAACTTGAACAAGGAAAATGAGAAGATTGTTTTGTTGGTCAACAACCTTGGAGGAATCCCTGTTCTTGAACTTGGTGTCGTTGCCAAGGAAGCTGCTGAATATCTCGCTGAGAACAACATTGAAGTTGAGCGAATCATTAGCGGTACCTTCATGACCTCTCTCAACATGCCTGGTGCCTCCTTGACCTTGCTCAAGGTTCCCAAGACCTATGGAGATTTGGACTTCTCCTCCTTGTTGGATCTTCCCGTCGGCGCTCCTGGCTGGCTCAACAACAGCCGTCGTGGCTTCTCTCTTGACGTTTTGGATCACACCACTGGCCTCAGTGATATGTCCGTTGAGCTTTCCAACAAGACTGCTGGAAAGATTGCCAACCCCTCTGCCGTTGCTGATGCTCTCCGCGCTGGTGCTGAAAACATCATTGCCCACGAGCCTGAAATCACCCACTATGATACCATCCTCGGTGACGGTGACTGTGGTCAAACCTTGAAGGAAGGAAGCAATGCCCTCATTGCTGCTTTGTCTTCCATTGACTTTTCATCCGGGCCAAGCGCCATCCTTGCCATCTCTGATCTCTTGGATACAAACATGGGAGGTACCTCCGCTGCTATTTACTGTATCTTCTTGAACGCCTTGGCCATTGGTCTGGTCAATGCTTCCTGCAATACAGCTGATCAATCTGCTGGCAGTGTCGCTGTTTGGGCAGAAGCTCTCAAGCAAGCATTGGACTCTCTCATGAAGTACACACCTGCTCGTGAAGGCGACCGAACCATGATGGATGTGCTCATTCCTTTCATCAACACCCTTCACCAAACTCAATCTGTGGACCAAGCCATTGAAGCTGCCAAGCAAGGCGCTGAAAAGACGAAAACCATGCGTGCCAAATTGGGCCGTGCATCTTATGTGAACGATGAAAGTGTTAAGTCTGCCGCTGTTCCCGATGCTGGTGCATGGGGTCTTCTCGCTCTTCTCACTGGTATCCAAAAAGGTCTTGCGCAGTAACTTGATTTGCTTCAACTTTAACTTCGTAACACACAAATAAGCTTCTTGCATTCCCGTTTCCCCCTACCTCATAGTCGCCCTTTTCTTAACTTTCATCCGTCCGCTACTTTGTATGCTGGCTAACACCATATACTGTACAATAAAATACCAAATTATTCACTAGCATGTAGGGTAATAACAGTTTTTAATAATGTATGACGTTTGATGTTTAAAGAAAAGAGTGGCTGGATAAAAGTTAATCACATTCAAAAATGCATAGATAATGTAGTGGAACAAAAAGGAAGGATTTTTTAAAGAAAAAAATTACAAGGCACAGTGCATTGCTAAGGTGATTTAGATAATCACAGTGGTGAAAGAACGTTCAGAGTATTAGTACACATTACTATGGACAGGGTGACGAGAGAGAGACGTTTTTAGCGATGAATCGTCATGAATCTTTTCTGATTACTCTTCGCGGCCGCTCTCCTTTGTCTGGATAGAATAACCACCGGGTCGTCGGCATCAGAGTCATCCGAAGACATGTCATCGGCCGCTTCACTCGATTCCGAATCCGACGCGCCTTGGAAAGGTATGAAATTGGCGAGTGGTCGTCTTGAGCCACTAGGCGATGGCATGTCGTTTGAGGTTATGGTGGTGTTTGAGGTGGACGACCTTCCGTTCTCCGAGAATCGACTCAAGTCTTCACCGGTATTAACAAGGGTATCTGCTGACGATATTTGAGTGTAATAACTGGCCTGATCATCATCATCCGAAAGTTCGTCTTTGAAAATGGTGGTAAATGGCTTTCTTCGTCCTGAGCCAGTAATCGTTCTAGCACTGTTGCTGGAGTTCATCGTCGGCATGGGTGGTCGTAATGGCTGGCTAACAGACTCGCGAGGTGGCCAACTCTCTCTGCGTGCAACTGGCGTAGACATCGGCGAAGCTGCTATAGGGCTGAGCACGATGGAGCCGCGATGGCTCTGTTTCAGGGAAAGATCATGCATTCCAATATCTATTGGTTGTAAAATCATGTTTGGAATGTCAGATAGCATCTCCTGTAGCTCATAAACTGGGGTGCCTGCTGCCATATTTCCTGTTGAAGAAGGATTTGAAGTATTGAGTTCTTGCATGATGTACAAAGGAACAGAGTCATCGCGAAATGATGGAACAAAATTGGATGAGGTGCTGGTGGAAGAGGTATTTCTGGACAAACCACTTGGTGCTGACATCCATGATCGGTGAGAATGATTAGAAGAAATAGACGAATACGAAGTGATGGAATCTGATCGGGCAATGATTTTCTTTAAATCCATGTTGGGTACCGATACACTTGACTGTCGAGAGATAGCTTTCTCAATACCAAACACAATGGTGCTGCCTTCCGACGTCTGCGACTGGGTATCCATTTCATCTGCAAACTCTTCTGGATCAATGGGCATAGATGCAAAGGGTAAAGTACCCAGTTTGATGGGGACATGAAGAGTAGCTACATGAAGAGAGGCTTGCATATCGGTGCTTCCTGTCTTTAGTTTTGATAGCAGACTGCTTTTGGTCATATCGCTTAATTCAGCCATGACCACGATTTTATATTGCACTTGCATAAGTCGGCCGTTGGCATCTATGGTCGGAGGTGTTGTGGTAGGTATCAAAAGTTGTTCAAGTATGGTTTGCCTCAAGTTGTTGGCACTGGTGATGTTGATATCGCATTTTATAGTTTTTACCGGTTCTTCTGGTGAAACGTACGTTCTATATTTACAAAATATCACATTCAGTAAAATAATCGGTGTTGAGGCTTTGAAATTTTTCATTTTTGGAAATCATTCGAAAATCCTTACTTGTTGCCGTTAACAAACAACGCTGCTCGACATAATGAAATGGTAAGACCCCCGGTTCGTGTAAATGGGTATAAGTGTTGAATCGATATCTGTACAGGTATAGTCTCGCCTACATAAAATTTCAATTAAATAAAAAGAAAGGATGAGTCATTTGCTCCACTTCACTAGGCTGACATCATGGCTTTTTCGAGCAAAAAGGTATATTATTGTTCTTTTCTTACCTCGAACGTAAGCGATACGAGGTATGGTCGCTTTGATTGTCGCCTGCATGCCAGCATCAGGTGCAAATTTTCGTCTGAAGTCATCGGGTAGTGCATCATCAAAGTGGCAATAACCTTCAGTTTCTTGGGGGATTTGAAATTGCTGCGACGTAACATCGATTTTTTCCAGCAAAGGAATGTGAAGCTGAGCTTTCTGAGCCATAATGTCCGCTACAAACGGCCGGTCGTGAATAGCTTGGATGGCATAAACGACCGAACCTTCAGGATAATCATTCTAGTCAAACAAAAAGAGTATTAGTCAAATGGACGTTTTTCTATGTGACAGTAATAAATGTTCGCACCTCGGTAAAACTTGGGAGCGTAAGGTCGGACGGAATGATAAACTCGAATGGGTATGAATGGACCTTGGCGTCGAGAACAGAGGATTTACTACCGGGAATATGGTAGGCAACAATCTCTTTTTGAAATAAAGGGAACTCTTCCTTTCTGTCCTTGATAATGGTAGTGACTTTTCCCCACAAGCATACCCGTATACTGGTGGTTTTACAAGGTTTCGACAAGTGCAATGTAACTTTGCCGCGAAGACAGTCACCAGGGAACCAATACCGTTCCTCGTTGAGAGTAATATAGAAACTCGAATTTTGTTTCTTACGGGCTATGATGCGCATGTATTCGATGGATGGATTAAATGCTAATAGTAAAAGGAATTGGAACACAAATGGAACGTCAGTCCGGTGGTGCAAAAAGGTTTACGCCAGCCACAACCGATGTTAATTTTAGGCGCCGGTTGGCTTCGGGGCTATCAATTGCTCAGCGGAGGGAAGTGCTTGCAGATCAGGCTGCATAAATTGTTGTTTACTCTGATCACTGTGGAGCAACTCACGCGAGTAAAATTGGTTGATAACTTTTCGGTCTTTAAGGATTGGATATCGTTCCAGGAACTCGAAAAAGTCATTTTCGTCCAATCGCCCGCTTAGTTCGTCAGCTTGTACGGCCGTGCAAATCAACTCGACAAAAAATTCGGTGATGGTTTCGTTATAACTAAATTGCACCTTGTCCTTGTTGGCTTTATAATAAGAGTCTATGCCGCTCTTGATAAGTGGTCTTGCTTCTTCTTTCTCCATTTCACGAAGATAGTTCCACGCCATTCTAACGTGCGCGCGATGCGTCCATTGCCGAAAGTCAAGTGTGTGGTCTTCAAATGCTTGCATGAATACTTCTTCGCCCACACTATGATAACGTCGATCATGGTATAGTAAAGGTGTGCTCTCTTCCCTTGTTCCTCGCATACTTCCTACTCCATGATCTACCCGATCCACCTTTGCCACCCAAAGCTCGTGATCTCCAAGTACAATGACTTTGTGCGTCGAGCAGTGCATGGCACCAACCGAGCCCATTAACACAGGGTTTCCTGTTTCTGGATCAGTATAGTACTGTGTATCTTTGAACTGGTCGATGCCATCTTGGTTAGGCGACGAGAACGCAATCGATGCCTGAACTTGATGACTGCTTAGTACTTGCACCACAAATCGGTTGGCCACATGTAAAAGGTCGGATGCTCGAGATGGTTTTCGTACACAAAATGATATAAGTGGGTATGGATGCAAGGAGATAGATGTAAACGATGATACCGTGATACCTCGGCGGTATTCTGGGTCATTTGGGTGAGCTGTGGTCACCACTACAACTAACTGGGGAACTTTCCGCATAATACTTCGAACCTCGCTTTGTATACTTTCTATTTTGCTGCCCGACTCGGGAATATTTGAATAGTGCATTACATTGTTGTCATTTGTTTGGTTCTTCGCATGGGCCTATATTTTGGATTATTAACAACGGTGTGGCCGCAATGGCAGTCAAAGAGAACAACTAACAAACCTGAATGGACTGGGCAAGGGGTGGATTCGAGAGCATCCTGGCTACTCGTGGTTTAGCTACATTAGCACTCGCAACTGAAGCAACAGCCTTCACGGTAGCACCAATATCCTTGAGGTGAGTGAGTATTCGCTTTGCCATAATGCACAACGCAATCGACGGCCAAAATATGTAAAACGCGGGCAGGGACCATTGCGATAATTGCAAGTCACAAACCAAAGCTTTGTTTCAAGCAGCAGTAACAGTACCCAGCAATGTCGAGATACAATATTTTGTGTGTTTCTCTGCCTATCCCATCTGTATCTGCGCTGACTGCTTATTGTTTAATTACAATATCATAATGTACGGAGATGGTCCAAGTTAGCGAACACAGTAGTCTTTTCCAGCTGCTTTTGTGGAAAAAAATCGCACTTTCGCTTTGTTCATCATGTTGTAACAATGTTTAAACTACATTATTCCAGCAGGTTTTAGGTCTCATATCTGAAGCCAGCCATTCATTTTTTCTTACGTTCCATCATGTTAAGTACAATAATAGGTAACAATAACATGGAAGGAGATGGATTAAGTTTATACCTGAACGTCGAACGCTTCCATCAGAATATATGCCAAATGCTCACGACACGACTCTTTCCTATGCTATGTCCTGAGACAGTCCACCATATAGCAGCAAATTCAAATAGTGAGACATAGTTTAAAAGTCTTTTGCTGAGCCCATTAAACCTCCAAGTAAGTTTATACTCCTTCGAGCCGATAAACCATCAGCAGGTATTGCTAAGTTTTCCTGCCGCTTCCGTTCGTTAACCAGCACTTATTTTACTATCCCCTGCCATACTTAAGCTATTGATAATCGCGAAAACATTTTTTTTTTTTCTTTTCAGGCTCTCCGCTGTGGTCTACAGATCCATAATTTTATAACAACATTGGCTCAAATAAACAGTATTGATTTACCTGAGGTGATAAATCAAAATAACCCTTTCTACCAAATAAAACAGGCTTTCTTTTGCCGTGGTTTGGATCATCTGAGATCGTCACAGGAGCACTTGCATTGTTAGCCGGCCAGCCAAACATGAATCCTGAATGATCATTGAGACATTGGCTTTATTATTTCGAAAACAACCGAGATTAATACAAAGGTATATGTCTTTTTACAAACGGTGTTTTCATTAATTAGCAGCCAATATTTTGTTGGGTAAAACGAAAGGAGATCAAACCCTCAAAAGCTGGGCCTTTGTTGGATTCATGTGACTCAGTTAATAAAATTTTATAGTGCATCCTACTAGGTAATCAGATCTTTTTCCCGCATATTTATCTGATCATTTTTTTTCTTGCCTACCCACCCTGGTCAGAACACTTTGTGACCCTTCCTCCACTTTAAATGCCACGGCATCACATACCATCCCGATTGCTCGAACGAGCACTCACAGGGGTTATCAGTGATGATACTTCAAATGTGGAGCTGGCCAATGATGGGAAGATGCAGCCCACTACTATACCTTCATCTGAACAAACCGACATGCTGGACATTGAGGCTTGCATTGACCAACCTGACCTAGCTCCCCTTGGCCAGCATGTTGTGAAAGAAAGAAAGCATGGAAAGAGACATCATCATGATAAATCTAGCCGACAATCCCTTCACCGATTCTTACTATCCCAAGAGGAAGATTCATCGGTTGGAAACGTTATTATCCAAGACTTGACTCTAGACAACACCTCCCTCACCCATAAGAAGCTTGGAACTTCTAGAGATACTGGCTCTACTATCATGCTACGTCGTAGGAGACTTAACACGAGCGAGTTGGAGTATAAATTAGCTTCTATCACGAAAACGGGGGCTTTGTCAGCAGCCTCCCTTACGGCCGACACTACGACGAAAAGTCCACTGGATCAAAGCAACAGCGGTTACTCCAATGTAAAGGAACTGGATGTTTCAAGAAACCATATTGCCAATCTACCTGCAAACATTACTCTGTTTGCCTCCCAGCTTCGTATTTTGAATTTATCAAACAACCTTCTCACAAGTTTTCCACAAGAAATACTCGCCTTCCGAAACCTGGAGGTCTTGATGCTTTCTCAAAACAAAATATCAGGTCCAATGCCAGAAGAGCTACCTCTGTTAATTCCCAATTTGAATACGTTGCGTATCAGTGCCAACATGATTACCGAATTACCGGCCACTATCAGCAATTGGCGCAAAATGAAGAGTCTCGTTCTAGGATCTGTGTTTGGTGGTAATCTTATTGAAAGTATCCCGGAAGATTGTATCAGTGCAATGCCATTGGAAGAATTGGATTTGTCTCATAATCAGCTCAAGAGCTTACCCGAAGACTTTGCTGAAGGTGCAAACTTACTTGTCAACCTGAATCTTTCAGACAACCAACTGGAAACACTTCCAAGATCGATTGGATTGTTCAGGAACCTTAAAAGCTTGAACGTTTCCAAAAACCATCTTACCAGCCTACCCATCGACCTCGTCAACCTTGACAATCTCGACATTTTGGACGTTAGCGAAAACCTTTTATGTATCCTACCTGGTGATATTCTAGAGTTTATGCGAAAAACGACGCTGATGATCACCGGTAATCCCCTTTCAAGACCTGGCACATGTGATCTCAAAGCTTTGGAGACTGCACCTGATAACTCATACATGAAGATCATTCGGAAAATGTCTCAGCGAGCTGTGGCCACCAGGAGTAATGTTGTTGAATACGAACAATGTGGTCCTAATGGCATGGGGTGTGAAAGTTCTTCCAATTCTCTCATGTCGTCCCCATTATTATCGCCCCACCACATGGACGATGACGCAGCCATTGATCATGAATTAGCTTTCCACGCTCGGCAACTCAATATCGGTGGCTCACGACCCAGTACCCCTATCAATGGATCGACAGCTCCAGACTACTTTGTCAACGATATGGCCGGCTTGTCAAGGTCTGCCAGCCTACCCGTCCCACAATTGATGTCCTCTTCGTCATCTACATCATCATTATATTCGGCCCTCACAGATTCCGATGATGGTGAACAAGGTAGTAATCCCACATCTCTTGATGTTGATATGATAGCTTCCACCGTGGCCTCACCGGATGAGTGCAAGCTACCTGTCCCGCAACTCGATTGTGAGACTGCACCACGACTAGTCAATTCTCTTAGAGAACTAGCCTCTCGGTCAGTCTTCATGCACAAAATACCATTCCGCATGGATGATATACCCGAACCAATCCTTTCCTATGTGCAACCTGGAGCGTCTCGACCCTGCGCACATTGTGGCAAGCCTTACGTGAAGGAATGGCTATCGTCGGTTCAAGTGAAGAGCTTCCGAGGTCATCCAGCGGTTGTACGAAGGGTTCGGTTTTGTTCTGAACGGTGTTGGAATTACTGTGTAAAGGAAGACCAAGAAATCGATAATGATCTGGAAGAAGCTACCTCTCAAATTACCGATACAGTTATTTGCGTAAATGGCCTCCCTAGGCCATCTGTATGTGCTTTACCTACCGATTCTGATACCATAGCATAGAACAAATTTCCATTCGATGCTTGCCATATTTATGACCATCCTCCATCGTTGACTTTCGATGCTCATCTATAACCTCCATTCCTCTTTGAGATGTAATATAGAACCTGTACCATACCCTGCTAATAAACATACCAGAACTTGGCAATGAAAATGATATGTTCAACTGCAAATTGAGGCATTTCTGTTTCCCCTTTCGCCAACCACTCCTTGCCTATCAATCGTCAGTCCATCTCAACAAAAGTGACCAAATCATCAAGTCGCCCTTTTTGTTTCATGATGGGTTGTCAGACAAGGATAAAATGGATGGTCTGCATTTAATTTTCAGTATTAAAAATTTCCCTGGATGTCTGAATCTGGCTGGCTGGCCAGTTCAAGCAGCTTTTCCTCTTTCAACGTCCGCGCCTCATGGAAGATGCCAGAGAATTCGCTGTGGGCAAACTCGCAGAGCTGCTGAAGCATCCAGACGACTTGAACGGCAAGGTTACAGCACTGAGACGCAAGTTTGCCAAAGAGAAAGCTTCCATCGACGCGCAACTCAATTCAGGAGCTCAATCGCAATTGGACAATGTGCAAGAAGGCCTAAAGACTTTACTGAATTCACAACAGCAATGTGAGATGATAAATGTCAACATGCAGAAGATCGATAAACTCTGCTATGGTGCCCGCGGGATGATTCAAGACTTTCCTCGCATCAATAAGGTAAGCCCGATTGACGCCATCTCGAAACATCAATAGTTTGCATTCCCCGACTGATGGTTCAATACCACCTTTGTTTTATCACAGATATCCATAGTGCATCAGAATTTCTTAGCAACCTATGAAAAGGTGGTGGCACTGCAGGAACTACACGATAAACTGGAGCATGCTCAAGTTATGTTTGAGCGCTTACGAGAGGACATCTTTGCGCCTCAAGATACCCTTCTCCATGTGCATTATGAACTATTCAAGCTGGAAGAATTCCGCGATCAAACTATGCATCAAGCACGAGATTCACCACAAGATGTGATTATCACCTTGAAGAAATATTTTAGAAACGTGGATGCGCTATCCGCTGATTTCACGCAACATCTATGGAATTTGACTCGTCATATACTGGAACTAGCCCAGGATCATGGTGAGACCACCATTGTCAAGTTGGTCAAGATTATAGAGACCGAAGAGCATGCAGATGAAAAGGCACTAGCTGCACGACATGCTCAAAATAGTCACCACGATATAGATACAGCTGGAGGTACTAAATGGCGGTTAGCGGAAGGAAGTCCTCGAACTATCAAATCCTATCGCGTTGAGTTTCACGAGCGACTACGGGAATCCATCCAGGAGCGATTTGAGGCGCATTATGCGGAATACAAAGATAAAGAAGATTGGATTGGTGCGTTTGATGCCACTGATTTCATCTTCAATGAATTGGATATTTGCTTTGACAAGTTGGTCCCTCTATTTCCCAAAAAGTATAAGATCTTCCCATGGTTTGTGCTCGAATACCACAGACACTTGTATGAACTCCTCAATCACATTGTAAATCAAGATATGGATGCTGCCACCATTCTGCGACTCATGCGATTTGTTCGAGATTACTATGCGATTATGAGTACTGAGCTAGGTGTCACGGAGGAGTTACTGGAACCACAGTTGCTCGACGGTCAAGAACAGGCATTAGTAGACGAATATCTTAAATTGGTTCGCACCACTCTAGTAGATTGGACGTCCAACCTAATGCAAGCTGAGACACGCAGCTTTTGTCTACGAGAAGATCCTCCAGAGACTCATCAGGATGGTCAGTACGGTATGGCTGGTGCCGTTGATATGTATCAAATCATCAGCCAGCAGATTGATGTGGCAGCCGACGCAAATCAAGGCAAATTGCTCTACCACGTTGTAGCAGAATGTCATAAGGTCATGAAAGACTCTCAGGTGGTGTGGAAGAAACTATTGGATTCGGAAATGCGCAAACAGCTTGAGTCACCCGAAGAGGCTCCAGAAGGTTTTGTTGATTATGTGATTGCACTGTCCAACGATATGATCAAGTATGCCGATTTCGCCGAGAGCAAAACTCTCAAAATCATGCCTATGGTGGATGCACGATATAAGAGCCAAGTTGAGGAAAAGTTAAATACCGCAGTGGATGGCTTCTTACAGACCGCCTCTCTTACTCGCGATATTCTTCTGCGACTTGTTTTCAATGACATCCAACCTATCTTTGGTGACCTTTTCACAACTCGATGGTATGAAGGCCCCTTGATCGGATCAGTAGTGGAGACTTTAAAGGACTACTGCCAGGATTTCCAAGGACATTTGAATGATTATCTGTTCACCAAATTAATTGACGATATGCTCGACAAGTACCTCATCCTCTATATAGAATCTATGCGACGAAAAACTGCAAAGTTCAAGGTACCTTCGTGCCTGGACCAAATTGGAAAAGATGTTCGGATATCATTTAATTTCTTCGCCAAGTACAAGTCGATCGAAGAACTACAGGTCCAGTTTGAAGCTCTAGATTTAATTCATGGTCTTCTCAAGAGCAACAAGTCTATCATATACGTGGACTACTATAACCTTCGACATGCTTTCCCAGATATACCCCTTGCTTTTGTGGAAGACCTACTTAGCAAACGTGATGATTTGGACAAAGCCTCACTAAAGGAGATTATGGAAGGTATTAAGGCTAAAAGTCGGGAATATGAAGCCGATGCGAATGCTCCACCAACCATCTTTAGCCGTATCAAATGGTAAACGCGAGGTTTGCTTTTTCTTGCAAAACTTTTTAATTTGCAGTGTAACTCATAATAAGATCAAACATAATAAAATGAATGAAGGAGAAGATGAGAAAGTACAGTGATCGAAATGAGTGACCTGTCGCCAAGTATGAGCCGTTCGCGGCGATTTTGTTAGCTCGCTTGAACTGACGTCTTTTCATGCAAAGCCAAATGCCTGCCTGCCTTCCAAATTTTTTATTTTTTAGCAAAATTGGCATATTATATCAACAACCCAGCAAGAGGATACACAAAACCAAGGTAGCTCATTTGGTTGCTACACTTCAATATTGACATGTCCGATAAGCATTCGTCAACACCACCGAGAAGTCGCGCAGAAGGAAGCGAAGTAGGTGTAGCGTCAGGTTCCTCAGACGATGCAGCCACTTTGTCATATACTGCATTTGAGCCATCCATGAATCCAACACAAGAATTGGCGGTGGGCCACACTGCTTTGGAATGGACAGCAGCAGAGGCTGTACAAATGTCGGCACAAAGAACCGCCACGCACTCGCTTCCGTCCCTCCTGTCCGGTCCGGACGAAAATCGTCAAGCTGTACCGACGCAACCCTTGATCCCCCCAGCGAATAGCGTGGTTTGGCACGCATCCGATCACTCAATTTCTCAAGGCTCCACGCTCACCGCCACCTCCAAGGAATATCTTAGCTCCTCCGATATCAGCCAAAGATCGCAAGCAAGCATCTTACATAATATACACTACCATTCCCCTTTAGAACAATTACAGCAAAGACGTGGACAGCCATTGATTATACCAGCCAGTCGACCGGAACTGGTCCCTGAAACGTCGTCTGTGAGTACCTGGTCCGACCCTGAGCATACCCCAGAATTCCCGCGGCATTCAACGGCCGAAGCGTTCTGGTCTACTCGAGGACACTTTTCATCATCATCCGAATCCAATATGTCACCTCCGTCCATCACTTCACGGCAATTGGGAAGAGAAATTTCTGGTCTGTCTAATATTTCGTCGCTGTCACATCAAAGCACCGAACGCGAAGATGACACCACTACGTCTTCTTCACGGCATAGCCACGCCTCGTCGGGTCAGCACGTGGTGCAAAGCTCACAAGGTTCGTATGCCCAAGAGAGCTATGAAGAACATGCCAGAGAAGAGGCACCTGAAACCCCAACTGTGATGCGGAGAACAATGTATGTGCAAGGTACTTTTATAGAAGAGAACGTTACTCCAGAAATGCTCAAGCACTCGGACGAAGACATTGTTTGGAGTTCGTCTCCTAGTCAACGCGCAGCCGCACGACACCGTCAAAGCCAATCATCACAGCCTGAACCTGAATCACCTTTGAAACGCACAGCTCAGCGCAAGTAAGTAGCATTGGAAACTTCCATTTCATTGTCTTATGCCGGGAACTTACACATGACACTCTAGACGAGGCGGCCAGGCTGCATATACGCCAATGAGCTTACGGACCAGCCCACGCAACCGGCGACGCCATTACAAGATTTTATTTACAGGGCTTGAGAATGGCCCATCGCTCACTCGTGTAAGTGCTTTCAGTGTGCGACTTACCTAATGCGAAAGAAAAAAATAAGTTGCTGACCATCCTATCCCTTAGGATAAAAGTTTGGTAGATCATTTAGGCGGACTGCTTGTGGATGACTGGCAAGAATGCAGCCATCTAGTGACTGAAGAACTTCGCACCACCATACGTTGCCTTTGTGCGGTGGCGGCTTGCAAACCAGTTGTGTCAGTTGACTGGATACAAGCATGCCGAACAGAAAGTCGATTTATTGGTAAGTAAAGCAAAGCATCAGGGGGTATGTAATATGATGGATGCCAACCACCCTTGTTTTTCTTCTGGGTGACCCTTGATTGTCACACAGATGAAACGCCATACCTGATCAGACCCATCCCATCTCAACCTGTATTTCAAGACAAGAGATTATTCCAGGCCGACAAAGGCGAGCTTAGTAAATCGGACTTCCGCGAGCTAGTGACGGCTGGAGGTGGAAAGGTAAGAAGGATGTTTTACCAACACAAGTGTTTTCATGAAGGACTTCATGGCAATAAAAGAAAGAATAATAATAATAAACCCGTCCTTTATTATTTTTCTCACTTTTTTTGATGGAAATACAAACGGAATGGCCCCTCTAGGTTCTACATCAAGAACCATCTGAACACTACGACGACGTTCTCATCTTTGGCATCCCTTCTCAACATGATAAGCAGCATATGCGACTTAAGGCGCTGCGGTACTCCATCTACACCAAGTCAGAATTGATCAGAATGATTCTGGCATTATAAACGCAGCCAATAAAAAGCTGCCTCACAATTGCAAGTGCGACCGTGTTATTTGAATGCCCGATTCACACAACAGAATGAGGCTCCGTTCACCCATCTGACTTGCCGCAGCAAATTTTTTATTTCCACAAAGCCCAAAAGCTGCGTGAAAGCCGGTGGCTTTTTGTCACCAGCGTGCATTTTTTGCTTATGAAGCCAACAGACTGTATCCCTTTTCACAAGGTAGCATAGAAAGATAGACCAGAGGAAATAAAATAAAGAAAAGCAATAGCTGAATGAATGTCTAGATAAGGCTTTGCCGGTCAGGTTAGGGCACCTGCTATATATGAACAAGAGACGTCACCCTAGTCAAAGACTTTTTCAGGCATAAGCCACTGATACTGCGGGAAGAGAGGGCAAAACCACTTTGGAAGCCAACTTTGACCCCCCTTCTTGTTCTGCTACATCTCACTTTTCTGCTGTCAGTCGAACAGATTCCCATCATCTTTGCGATTCTTTGCCCATTTTCAAACAACTTGAACAACAACTAAACTCAAACCAGCTCTAAACCAACTCTTCACCCTTTTTACCTCAACTTTTTTAAACTAGCAACCATGTGCCCTCCTCGAAAGTAGATACATCCTCCTCCCCTTACCAACCATTTCGCTTATATATATACATATACCATCCAAATCATATATATAAGGAGAATCAAATAATCGCCTGTCAATGACCACCTCAGAATTTCATCAACCTGCTGGGCCCTTCACGTGGGACAACCACCATGGGCTCCACCCGCTGGTGGATTTTCCATCACACCTCTCATCCGACCTTCACCACTACTCTTTGAGTAACATCCATAAACCTACTACTCTTCATTTCACCCCGGTTGCTGACCAGGCACCTCAGCGACCTCACATCTCCACCCTCAAGTCTTGTAAATATCCCTCTCTCAAACGCCAACAACAACCCCAACAAGAACAACAACGCACCTCTCAACGACCATCTGTTGGTGCTGCTACCGGCTACCAACATTTTATGAACAATGATCGTCAGGAAAGGTCAAAGTTTGTCGACAAACTGATCGGTGAGTTGCCGTCTCTTTTTCTTTTTTTTTTTTTTTGGGTCATCGGTTTCACTTGTCCCTCCGGTTCTGTGGCTAAACTCTCCCCTATCAGAAACCACCGCAACTGTCATAGAGTCCATCTGGCCAAGCAACAATGCGAGTGGACGAAAAGAAGTGATTCCTACCAAAAGCTTTATTCAGGAAGTGCTGAAGCGATCGAAAACCACCTATTCGACGCTTCAAACCGCCTTGTTTTACCTTTTTCGGATTAAAAACATCATCATCGCTCGACTCGAGCAAAGAGCTGCGTCTGGCCATACTGCCAAGCGAAACAGCAGCCAATATAGTACTGATGACTATATTTGCTGTGGTCGACGCATGTTTTTAGCTTCGCTGATGGTAGCATCCAAGTATCTTCAAGACAAGAACTATCGTAACAAAGCGTGGGCCAAGATATCTGGCCTGGACATCAAAGAAATCAACGGTGCAGAAACTGCGTTTCTTCACATCATTGATTACCGACTGTTTATCAGCAAGCCTACCTTTGATCGATGGTTCACCTTGTTGAACTTGCATGTTGACCAAATGCAACAGCAAAACCAACTCTCAACCTCGGACGATGCAAAGCCTTTGAGAGTGTATCCCTCTCCTTCGAATCCTGTTCGCCATAGTCCTTATCGGAAACCCGTTCAGCAACACTATCCTTCACCACCTAATTCTATTCATGAATATGACACCATGTCACCCAATGCTGCCAGTCAACTGATGTTTACCTTACCCGTGAGTAATGGCCAAAATGACTGCTTCCTTTATAACAAGGCAGCCCATGTTAAACCCTTTGTTCTTTTTTTATTAGGAAAATGTCAAATATAGCCCATCTGATGAAGAGGAAATCACTTCGTCAGCCGTGCGGTCTGATGAATTGACTCCCCCTTATGCACTGTAGCGTGAGAATGGAGAAAGATGGGGGAAAAAAAGAAAGTATTCTACCCAGTGCTCCAAAAAGCATGCATCTTGCTACTTTTCAACCACTCGATCTATATTTTTCTTCTTCTCTTATTTTATTACTTGGTTTTCTTAAGTTTGCTTTTTTGCTTTGCGTTAAACTTTTTTTGCTAGATTTAAAAGAAAGTGACATAACTCGCTTGCCAGCTAGCTTTAACATTCTTTTTTTTTTGGCTACTATGTTTCTTTTTCCATTTTCTTTTTCTTTCTTCTTTTTTAAAACGGATTTTGAGGTACTGTTAGGTGTTTATGTTCTCAAAAAAAGGCATGAAATAAAAACATTCAAAAATTATTAATACCTGCTCTGCGGCAGTTGCTGCGGTTTTCGTTTAGAAACTCATGGACAGTGCCAAACCTAATTATTTTTTAAAGGAAAAAGTCATAAGCTTGTACTATTTGAAATTTTAGATTTTTTTATTTACGGGTTATCTTTCATGGTGGTCACTGAGTTATTTAGACGGAGCGAACGACCTTATCGATGGACTCAGCAAAGTAATCGACATTCTTGGAAGATAGACCAGCCATGGATATGCGACCATTATCGGTCATGTAAATATGGTATTGTTCCTTGAGGACCTTGACCTGAGCGGCTGTTGAACCCCCCCATACACAAACAGCAGTGAGTAAAAAAAAAAAGAATGGGGGGAGGGAGGTTCCGTACCATACACACACACCATGCCATGAAAAACTTACGTGATAAACCGGTGAAGGAAAACATGCCAATCTGATCAACAATGTGGTTCCAGGTACCAGGAGTTTGGAGTTGTTGCAACTTTTCAAACAGACGCTTTCTCATTTCGATAATACGTCCAGACATGGTGCCCAAGTTGTCGTTCCATTCAGCATACAATTGCTTGTCGTTAAGAACCAAATCAACGATGCGTGAGCCGTAAGCGGGTGGGTTAGAAATTTCGGATCTTTGCAAGATTTCAAGTTGCGACAAAACATGCTGTGCTTGTTCAGGCGTACGGGTCACCACCGTGAGATTACCTGCACGCTCACCTATCATGGCATGACAAATTAGGCGACCAGCCAAAAAAAAATAATGTGGGTGGGAAGAGTCTACTTTTTTAGAGTTCAGCACTTACCGTACAAACCAAAGTTCTTTGCAAAGGATTGACAGACGAACAATTCAAAGCCGCGTTCAACAAAGTAACGGACAGCCCAGGCATCTTGGTCCAAGTTACCCGAGGCAAATCCTTGATAAGCACAATCGAAGAATGGGAAGTGCTTCTTCTTCTGTACCACATCGGCAATACGTTGCCACTGTTCCCTGGTGGGATCTACACCAGTAGGGTTGTGGGCACAAGCATGAAGCAAAACAATAGATTCTTCAGGGGCGTCTTCCAAAGCAGCAAGCATGCCCTCTAAATCCAAACCACGTGTGCTAGGGTTCCAGTAAGGGTATTCAGCAACTTGAATACCAACATTGTTGAAAATAGCCTTGTGGTTGGCCCAAGTAGGCTTTGACAACAGACAAATCGCTCCCTTCTTATGGAACTTGGCCAAGAATGCAGCGGCAGTGTGGTTGGCGCCGGTGCCGGAGATAGTTTGAATTGCAACCACACGATTTTGTTGGAAAGCAGGGCTGTCCTCTCCCAAGATGAGCTTGGAAGAAGCCTTGGTGTATGTCTTTTGACCAGCAATAGGTTGGTATTCGTGATCCAAGCTTTCGTTATGGAACAAGATAGAATCGGCCTATAGAACAGATTAATTGGATAAGCAGGAACCGCGGGTGTGTGGGGAAAGTAGACGACTGTTTTTTACCTTTTTCACGACAGGAAGAATGTAAGGCTTGAGGTTATCATCTCTATACGCGCCAACACCGACATTAACCTTGCGAGGGTCAGTGTCAGCCTGGTACTGAGCGGTCAAATGGAAGATCGCATCAGGAGCAGCCTGAGGGATTTGTTGGAAGAAAGAGACGTCTACAATCGTGGCATTAGCCATCCGTGGGTGGTGGGGCATTCCTAATGTCAATGTTTGTCAATGTGGGGGTTAACTTACCTTGGGAAGATTGCATATGGGACGTGAGTTGGTTGAGACGGCTTGAAGGAGCGGACATGGCTGTTTTTAACTTTAGATATCGACGGGTTAAAACCAGGAGTGAGTCACAAAAAATTCGCTGCCTGCCAACTTCGAGACAAAAATGAGCTCACCGAGAAGTAGGTTGTTTAGCTTTTTTTATATAATTATCGAATAGTGAAGAGGGTAAGAAGAAAAAGAGAGTTTTTCCTAGTTATTGCTGATATATAAGAAACATTTGATAATGGTATGACTTTACATGTGAAAAAAACCTCGTTCACTGGGTCGACGGGCAAAGAAGTTGGTTTCTAACAATGACAAGGGAAACAGTAAAAAAGAGATCGATAGAGCCATCGTGGTTACCAATGATGAACGCCCGTGCCCTCATTCGCAATGATGTACTTATTTATACTACAATACTCTATCAGTTTGATCGATAGCTAGGCGGTGGGGGGGAGCACACAAACGTGGTCTTTCAAAATTGGAGGCCGGGTGGCTTGTGTGGACTTGGGCCCAGCCAGCCAGCCAAGTCGGCCAGCCCATAAATTCAATTCAGTGTCGCAGATAGAAAATCAAAAGTGGAGACAGTTTTTTCCCTTTCACTCTTTCTCAATATCATAATCCATGGCCAACATCTTACTCGACCACAGTAATCCGCCGTCGCCATCGCTTATGTATAGCTCTCCTAGTTCGTCCTTGTCAGACTCGTTGGACGACCCGTTTATGGACTATATACAAGCTAATGACCATGACAACTCCAATGACTTTTACTCAGTAGCTCACTCAGACGGCATGCCATCCCCACCTCCACCGCCTTCTCACGACCAAGCATGTTTTCAAAATGATCAGATCATAATGCCTGAAGGAGATCTTCCCAAGGTCGAGCAAGCCGATGTATTTGATGTAAGTTTTAAAATAAAAAAATTGAATAGGCAAAACCTTTTGTGAAAAAATAATCCCTATCTTGGGTTCGATTGTCGATCTTAACGTTACAAATCACTGACACGTTGTGAACTTTGTACCTCATCTAGCTGATATCAACATCCTCGTCACACGCGATACCATCATTAGCTCGGAAATGTTTAAGTTTTGAATCATTGAAAAGGTATGATTGGCAGTATGAATTGTAACAAGAACCGATCGATCTCGCATTTACCATTCTGTGTGCACTGTCATTTTCCATGGAAACAGTTTATCTACCGTTGATACGCCTGTCGTCACAGCAAAAAACCCTAGTACATTTTCGTAAGTAGTACAATTTGTTTGTCAACGTTTGGCCCTTTGATTGTTGCCCTTTTGCTTATCAACCCGTACATGTTGGCAGCGACTTGCAGATTCGGGTACTCGGCATCCCAAACAGTGGAGCCAAATCACGCGTGGAAACCCAGATAAAATTATGTATCCAATTGGTGACAGATAGAGGTGACAAGGTCCCTTTATGGTCCCATCTAAAGTTACCCGAACATCTGGTAGCCAAGGAGAAATACAAGCGCGTCAATCAAACAAAAAATGACAGTGGCGCCAGTGTCCCCTTAAATGATGGCAAGCTTTTGACACTGGAGGCGACGGTGAAATGCTTCAGTGACCCATTGCACAAAGTTGAAACTTGTATTGGATGTATTCGACGTGAGGTAAATATTATTTTTATATTGTTATCGATATAAATGTCTCTGACCACTATCTAACATAATCCCATTCCTACTAATAGCGAAGGCGCTCTCAGCGAAAAAAGGAAAATAAGCAAAAGCGGGACGTCCCGGATAGTCTACCACCGTCACCAACGTCCTCTTCTGGAAAAGACGCCGCAACGGTAGATGATAACAATGTGTCGCCTTTGGAAAAATGCCGAGTGTTATTGTTCAACTGTACCGAGATAATGGACTTTAGTTCTGGAGATTGTATACTTCCTACTCGGATAACATGCTATTGTCGCCATCATAATGAGAAGGTGGGATTTTGGTAAGTGTGGACCTCTTATCTGCTCCACGTTTTTGGGGGGGAGGGACCTTCTTTTTTTATTTTATTTCCAGTAACAAACATTGTAATCTAAACCTAACCTCTCTCCCCCCCCCCCAGCATTCATTTCACTATGCGCAACAGTCGGAATCAAATCGTTGCCCAAGGTGTCTCTCCTGCCATCATGATAACCGACGATCACAAAAGTAGTAAATCCACTCGGAAACGCAGCCGTGCGGAATTTGAATTCCCACCAACCAGCAGCAATCCAGAAACACCTGCGGTCTCACGTAGGCCTTCACCACAACGCCAATTATCCGCCAGTGAGTCTAGTAGCCCTACTACGCCAGTCAATCCATCTCCTCCAGTGCCTATCCTACCTCGCTCTCCAAAATATGCCAAAGTTGAACAAGACCTGAATATGACGCCTGTCAACTCGACAGCCTTCATGTCCATACCCCATGATCAGGACCTTGATCACGAGTCGTCCCCGCAACATCCTTTGACAGCAGTCAACAATAATCCATCTTTCCAAGCCTTGTTAGAAGGAAATGTGCCTGCTTTAAACGATACCCCTGTCATGATGCATCCAGAAAACCGTCATCGGCAAATGTCTCTTCAGACTGCCGCCCCACTTTTACAACAGCAAGCTCTAATGACTCCTCGCCGTAGGAGAACCGTCAATAGTTACCATAGTGCTGGTGCTGGTTTACTTTCGGCAATTCAGCGGCAAGCATCGGGTAGTCCTACCAGCGTACCTCAGCTGAACCGACTGATTCCTTCAGAAGGTCCGTTGTATGGTGGTATTGAAGTCACTGTGCTTGGCTCTGGTTTTTATGAAGGTCTTGTTTGTCTGTTTGGTGAAACACCGGCTTTGCCAACGCATTGTTGGAGTCAAAATACCTTGGTTTGCATCCTCCCTCCTGCCACGACTGCTGGAACTGTCGTTGTTTCGTTCAAGGAACATCCTTTGGTAGTGGATGGACAGGACATTGTCTTGTTCACTTATTATGACGAAAGTGATCGTGCCTTAATGGAATTAGCTCTTCAGGTGGTTGGATTAAAAATGACCGGTAAATTGGAGGATGCTCGCCAAATTGCTATGCGCATTGTTCAAGGTGATCACCATGCTGGTAATACCACCACCGGCGGTCAACAACATGGCAGTGGTCTGGAAGCCCAGATCATTCAGGCTTTGGATAACGTCAAGGATTTGCATACATCGTATGACTTGCTGGTATCCCAGGTTAACAAGCAAGACCATACCATGCTTCACCTAGCTGCCATGCTTGGCTTTACTGAATTGACATCTATGCTCGTCCAATTGGGTGCTGATGTGGATGCTCAAGATCGCAATGGAATGACGGCTTTGCATTTTGCCAGTTGGACAGGAAAGCATGACATTGTGAAAATTCTCCTCGATCAAGGTGACGCTCACCCTAGTGTTCGATCCATTCACGGCAAAACGCCCATTGATCTGGCCGCAAGCAGTCATCACATTGGCATTGTCGACACACTCCACTGGTATGAGATGACGTATGCTGAATCCGATAGCATCTCAGCAGAAGAGGATGAGGAGGATGACCGAGTGGTTGGTTGGCTTTCCAACGGACAGAAAGAGATCGGCCAGTACAATGACGATGAAAACATTTTTAGCGCACTGACCACCTCCGATAAGATGGAGCCGATCAAACCCCACGAACCCCAAGAACCGGCTCGACCCAAACCCTTCAGTGACTTGACGGCTTGGATGCAACGTTCCTTTGGTAACAAGCATAAGGCTTCTCTTATACCCAACAGTTATCCCCCTACCTTCCTCAGTGGCAATAGTAAACTAACCACTGATGAAGAAACGTCCTTGTGGGCGACCGCCTGGTACCTTGCCATTGCATCCATGATGAATTCCTCACCGACGCAACCACAGGATAAAATACCTTCTCATTTTGTGCCCATGGACATGAGTATCCCTGGTGCCGCCCTTTCTCCCAAGAATGTCATAGACCTCGGTGACCTTGATGAAGAAGACTTTGATGACGATCATTTGCGCTTTCATCAAGACACCCGACTACAATTATTCTGGCTCCCGTTGTTACTGCGTAAGTCCTGTTTTGCCTTGAACGTGTCATAGATCTTTCTTTTTCATCAAAACTAACCTCTCTCTCTCTCTCTCACGTTCACGTAGTTATGATCGCTGTCTTGGTCTGTCAGTTTACGGAAGTAGATCCCGTCACCATCATCAAAACATCCATACGTACACAACTGCTTGCACAATAAGGACATTACACTGTACATAATCGACGTTCACATTGTGTTGAGTATTCGTAGAATTGCATACATTTTTCTTTTCTATTATACATAATTTCCTTCGGTTTCTTTCTTTCCTCCTTCTTCTTTTCTTGGACTTGCATGGTACAACTTGTTTGTTTTTTTCCTTCTTTGCATGGTACCAACGCATGCAGATGCACATATATACACTTTTTTGCTTTCAATACGTAAAAGAATTGGTTTTTTTTTTGTCAAAGTATCACTCAGCAGCAGCACTTGTTATTTTAATAATTTTTTTTTTGGTGGTGGTGATGGCCAGCAACGCTGGACTGAGTGAGAGGCAATATTTTTGGACTGCTTGCTAGACTCGTGAAATTCACGGTTCAAATGTCAACATGTCGCCTTCTCAGTACTCGCTCAGCCCACTGACCGATGAGCTTAGCTACCGTGCACTGCCGGGCGTAAGAGAATACGTAGTGCACAGCGATGCGCAAATATGGTCCATCACCAGCATTGCTTTCTTAACACTGTGCGCCATCTTCTCCTATGTTATGGTGAGTAGCGATCCATCTCCATAGATCGCCACACGGCATCTGCTTAACCATCCCACCTGCCTTTTTTCAATTAAGCGAGATATCGTCTACATGCGATGGGTAACAGGCTGCATACTGGCTGCATGGGTATGGATCAAATTTAATACCGTGAAAGAAGGTACGAAGGGAGAGTCTAACTCTGCTGATGAAAAATTGATCAATTCTTCATCATGCAACCGATGTAGTAACTTGATAAACCTCTCAATTTTAGAAAGCATTTTGGCGGTTCGTAATGTGGGAGTGCAGGTCAAAACAACGTACCTGAGTGGGCGCTCGGTGTCCTTTTTCATAGAACGGTCGCGGATATGTGACATTATTATTCACGAAGCAATCACCATGTGGCAAGTCAAGTTCTACATGGCCATCATTACCGCCAAGCAGGACAAGATGACAGTTGTGTTTGAGGTAAAAATGTTTGATTCCATGGCTCGGCTCCAATGTTCTCCACACTGCTGACTTGCTTTCATTTCAGCATCTCCTACCGCCATTAAACCCAACCTTAATAACCGTTTATCATGGAGCAAGGTCCATGATTTTCTCCGATACCAACCCATAGAGTCACTCTACCTCAAGACAATTTCATTTTCAAAATCATTATCTATTTGCCTTCTTCCATTTGTCCAGTGTATTTTTATTATATGAGTTTTTCTGAACCCCAGCACACTCAACGTTTTGTTTAAATTATCGGGAGTTGCCCCGTGGTCGCACCTGCCATTGACTGACATGAATGTTATCTCGATTGACTTCATCGCTACCGCTACTATCGGTGCTGACATTTGAGGAGTTTCGTTGCAACAAACGGTTGACAGGTGGTGGAGTGGATTCGTCAAGGGGTCGCACCGTCCAGCGGTTTCCATGGCTGAGAGCAGAAGAGACCGTGGCAGGCGATACGTTGCCGCGAAGTGATTTTCGTGGTACGTGGACTGACCGGATGACCCATAATCCAGCCACGCCATTCAATATATTGGCTTCGACGGGCTTTTCTTTCGGTGATGAAGTTACGGTGATGGAGGGTGCCTCTGGTGTCTTGGCCTCGACGGCTTTTTCTGATTTCGCTTGGACGGCTTCCTCTGATTTCGCTCGCTTTGGCTTTTGCTCAGATACCGAGTTCTCTTCATTTCTTCCGGCATCTTCCGTCTTGCGTTTCTATCAACCCATTTGGTTAAAAAAAAGGACTTTTTCTCTCACTCCCTTCGCCCATGACTCGGTCGATCCATTTACCTTATTTCCAATGTTGGCATCTACCCCTTGCTCTTGGGTATAGAACAACATGTAGGCTCTTTCCCGCATGACGGTCTGAATAGAGACTGGCCGAACCTACAATGAATAGCATGAGAAGGCGTCCTATGACTTCACCAGCACCTCACTTCAAACACTTACATCGTCATCGTCCATGCAATACCATTTTCCATTCGCATTCTTTACATAGGCATAGTAATGGCCGGAATGGCAGCCTCCACCCATATGCACTAACACGCCATACAAGTGGTAAGGCTGTGCTGTTTTCCGGGTATCTTGGCTCATATAGGGTGATAAGTCGAGACGTTCAGGAAACTCAATATGTTTGGAAACCTTATCCATTCCTCCTCGTCGCCAGTTGTACGTAAACCGTTTGAGGTGGACTGTGAGTGCCATGGGAGCACGGTGCACGGTCATTTGTTTTTCAGCATCGACAAGACTATGACAACTGTAACCAAACTGGATGTCAGTGACCATGTTTTTTCTGGTCAACCCACACCACCCACCACTACTTACGCAGAACACTTGTACTTGTTGTCTCGACCACCAATATGATCCACTTTGATGAAATCCCGTAATGCCTTTTGTAGGTTGGTGCTGGTATTAATATCTACACTTATGTCGAGACAAGGATCATATGTATTTGACTCGGCTTTGCATTTCAGGCAGCGAACTTGCGATCGGAGGTAACCACCAAAGATTTGATGCACTGCTGTGGTCTCTTGGACATTATGCGGGAGTTTTCTGAAGCAGAAAAGGCTATATTAGCACACCATGCATGCAAGGTCACTCCCTCTCTCCTTCATTTCCACTTACCCAAGACCTGCCAAACATGACTTTTGAGCCGCCTGCATCAAATGTCGCAAAAATTCATGAGAATCCTCTTGACGGCCAAGTCTCATATGGCTTGAAATAGCTGGTTTTTACACAAAAAATAAACCAAAATGGCACAATCAGCATCTACTTCCTCGTTTTCAAAAGTCACTATAGGGTCAAGTTGTGTACCTCGTAGTTTGCCAGTGATATTGCGCGGGGAAATAACGCCGCCGCTCTGACCGGTTTTGTCCCCCATCAAACATCGCTGGACATGGTCCTGTAGAGCGCACATTGCACAAAAATCTCTAACTTTGCCTGCGCAAGTAATTCCCGGTTAATCTATCATCTTGCTGGACGGGAGCTGTGGATCGGACACTTACAGTTCTTTGAGTGAAGACGGTCAAGTAGGTATTCGGCAAAAGTCGGGGTATAGGTTAGGCACTGCAAGGTCGAATTGAGGAAACATGTATTTCCAACGTTGACGAGTCCTGGTCCAATTCTTCTGTTGGTTTTCCAAGAAGGGGACAAGAGCTTGCGGTCGAAAAGTACTCGGTTGTCCTTGGGAGGAGTCGCAGCGGTGGGTGCAGCTGGTTTTGTCGACTGATTTTTGACCTTGTGTATCTTTCCGTTCGTAGTTGGTCGGTCGTTTTTCAAAAATGGATTGTGATGGACTTGGTTGCCCTTCATTTTGGCCATGTTGGTCAAAGTGATCTCTAGGAAGGTTATTCAAAAAGTTTTCGAGGCCCAAAGAAAATTTTGCAGAAAAAAAAAAAAAAAAAAAAAAACTTTGATCGACTCCGGTGTCTGCGCCAATGGAAATTCCAAACCTCTTCACACTAACCCTTATATTATTACCCGACTGGAACAATGGCCTTTGACGCTATATCGACAGGAAATGCATTGTTGTTCTGATAAGAGTTTTCATATCGTGCTGAAGTTAGAAAAATCTGGAAAATATAATACAGACAACTATTGTGATAAACAGACCAAAATCCCTTTTTCGCATAATCAAATGTCCATAGCTGATTAACGTGCTTTGAGAATTAACGTGCTTTGGGAGGGAGTTTTCTGCAGTAATTTTATGAGGTGATGATCACCCTTTCATTCCTAAAATACTGTTACTTGTGACATTTGCAAGAGTTTTGTAAATGATTGATATGCTCGAGTGTAGTATGACAGAGCATGAAGCAGCGTATCATAATATCGATGCCAATGCTACGAACGATATCAAGAGCAAACTGGTTCATCCTTACAAAAACGTAGTGTTAAAAATATTGGGACGTGTTGACTGAGGGCCAAAAATCATTATGGATAATTGAACATGTGACTAGCCACGGCCAGCTTTAGAGGACGACAAAAGTTGCTCAATCCTTGCTGGAGCCCCAATCGATGCAACCAGTCTCCCATGTTTCGCTTCGATTCGTTTCGGTCACAATCGCAAGCAACACCAACAACTAATACAACACGAGAAGACTCTCAAGCTCCTCCGGAAGAGTCAAAGATAAAGTTCCTCCAGCGAATAGCAAGCAGTGACAGTATCGATAAAAAATCTTTAACGAAGCGTCCGAGCTTTTCAAGTATGTCGAGCTTTTCAGGACGCAGCGGAAGTTCCTCGTCCACCATTCCAGTCCCTTCCAACTCATGGGGAATGCTCATGCTATCCACACTCCGAAACGATGATATGTTAGAGGACGTGTGCAGCTTACTGACCAAGGACCAAAAGGTATATATTTTCTAACCCATAAATTCCGTCCTCTAAATTTCTGTTTGCATTTCTGTTGGTGGCTCACATATTCAACCCATAGGCTACCCTCCTCCTACCTGTCTCGCAACCTTCCCATCCTTCAGCTATCATTGACCGGGAATTTATCGAAGATCATGTCATGTTATACCAAAGCCCCGTCGACATGACGCAAATTGTATCCTTAAGCGGTATTCGTGGCACCTTTCAAAAGTAAGTGAAAAATGAATATGGATGAGGTTTATAGCTTTTTTGTTTATGTGGTTTCTTATAGGGACCGGTTTGTTGCTTTGGGTTTGGTAGAGAGACCAAGCGTCCATGGTATCGCCGCTTCAAATGCAGACTCGTCGTCTAAAACGCAAGTTATCTCTATGTTTTATCACCCTGCATTCGCATACGATTAACGTTGCATTGTTATAGACGCTTTGATAGCTTTAGTTTGGATCCTATGTCCATCACATCCGACCATCCATCCATTAATATCCTCGCTAGCCACGTCGATGTCACCGTTGCCAACGACCAAACCATCACTGTTATGCTAATTCAAAAACCAGTGTCACGGCAAGAAATCCAAGATTGGTCAGAAGCAAAGGAGAGTGGCATTATAGTTACCTCTCCTGAACTTGTCTCGTCGGAAGATGATATTAATTCAGAGAGGATAAGCCCTCGTATTATAGAACAGATTCAAAGGTATTTTTTTAACCATGAATGGTGTGTGGTCGCTAGCTCGCTCATCTGGAGCCAACACTCATCTCTGTCATTTTGTTGTTCAACCAGATTCATCACTAGCTTCCGTCGTCGGCCACCGAAGAATTTGGATGCAGCGGGTATGGCTGTGCAGTCTTTGCTACGAGATGTTGAATCAAACTTAGAAAAGGAGAAGCACACGCTGGATGAGCATGCTCGTGCCGTTAAAGTATCTCTTTCTCCTTATGAGGTGGACCAGAAGATGGAATGGGTGGAAAATTATGTTTGTCGAGAGTTGTATGATAGGTATGTAGTGTTTCACATAAGGTAGCATACATGACTTTTCCTCATCTGACAGTTTATTTTAGTCTGTTTACATCCCCCAATGGCGACGACACTCTTCACGACGAGGCACTGGTGTCACGCATTGCCGCACTCAATTTGCTCGATCTTGATTTGGCTCACCTCGGTGTTATTGTAGATGAAGGAGACGACATTGCCGAAATAGATGAGGCTGTAAAGAACGCTGGTCACCAACTGCAAAAATTGGAGTCCTCACATGCTGCACGAGATAAAATGGAACATTTGCTTCGGACGAATACTATTATTGCCGGTATGTCAAGTGTTCACTTTCACACAAGAAGTGGTTTTGTGAAAGATTATGACAGGCAGACTATAACACTCTTAATACCTTTATAGATGCTTTGGAGCGGTTTGCTGAAAGTCATAAATCAAGAGCGACGGTGGATGAGGATGCTACTATAGTCAAGGAGATGCAACATGCCATGTCTGCAATGACGGAAGAAAAAACACCCAATGAAGACGCTCAAGATACGGAAAGTGCTGTGACGACAACCGCAAGCGATTCCCCTGAGAAATCTGACGACGATAGTACCGAAGACCAAGTTGACGATGACTCTGGATCTGCTCCGCTACCTGCGTCGCAAAACTCTGCCGTTGATACCAAGGCGACACCAGATAGTACTGATATGGCAAGGAATGCGTCAGAAACATCTAGCGAAATTAATCTTCAGTTTCCTCCTGCACAATCAAAACGACCGCGCAGAGACGATGATCAATACATTCGCTCTGCTGGTGCCGACGTCTTATTGCCCTTACTCATATACACTGTCGTTAAATCCAATCCACAAAAGTTTGTTTCTAACCTGAAATTCATCCAACGTTATCGGATGTCTTCAAAATTGATAGGGGAGGCAAGTTACTGCCTCACTAATATGGTATGTTTCTGTGTAGCTTTGTCGAGTGCCTTTGAGACTTTTATGCTAAATTGATTTTTTTTTTATCTACTTCTAGCTGGCAGTTGTAGCGTTTTTGGAAACCACTAACTTGGTTGGCCTCGGCCTTTCTGCTGATAGAATCATGAGGTAAGTCACTTTAAAGATCACCCAACGATGAAGCAGCCCTGATCTCATCCATCCTATCTGTAGTGATCTCAGCGATCTTCAAGCCGGTTCTGGTTCACACGGCCTGAACTCCAAACAGCGCTTTAGAAGCCCTCAAGTCGATCAGTTGGCAGGTGGTGGAAGAAAACTTGTATCAGATGTAGTAGATGGAGTTTTTGATGGAATCGGTCGGTTTTGGAGAACACCAGAGACGACCAGCAGCGCAAGTCCACCGGTATTGCCACCGCCTACGAATACAAACAAAACGGTGGGAGGACTGCTTAGTATGCCCGGCATGGCAGCCATGGAGGAAGTGAAAAACCAAGTGGTGGGTCGAGTGCGAGGTGCGAGCGATGCTTCTTCCATCAAGAGCCAAGAGGCACGGAAACAAAACGAACTAAAAGAGATGTCGAGAACCCATACCAACGACTCGGTAGATACTCAAGATTCCCGCCCGTTATGGCAAAGGGTGAGTACCTCCCGCTTTTATCATATTATAATTACTATGAGACTTTATTAACAAGATGATTGGCACCTAGTCCAACTCACAATCTCGCTCTGATATGTTTCAATCAATGCTACAAGCGCCTTCTCAATTCATGGCCTCCGTCGTACCTAGACCTTCATCTGCTGCATCCAGCACAACACCAAATGGCGAGGGACCACTGCAGAAGTTTCTTGAAATGAAATCCGTTGAAGAAATGAAGATTGGCGAAGTAGCTGAACTACTTGCCGATTACAAGCGACTAGCTGCCATCATCAAACAATCTCAACTTTAAAAAACCAATGTATTGTAATTTTTTTTCCCAAATGAGTCACGTGTACTGTTCGTTCGCGTCGAAAGACGGATTTTTTCCCCCCACCGCGTCAAATAAAGACTATCCGACAGTAACATGTTCATAGGCATTACTGGACCGCTATGTAGCGGCAAGCACACAGTTGCCAGATACCTTGTAGAAAAACATAATTTCACATACCTTTGTCTTACTGATTCCGCACATCCTAATGTCGACTGCGTTCGATTCAATACCCTCAAGGAAATGCAAATTCACGTTACGGAACGGTGGTTGGAAAACTTTGTTACCTGCGATGTCGATGGTCGTGGTCTATGGCTCTTCAAGTAAGCGTTGATGCGAAACCCAATGTACTTGCAGCTTGTGTATTGATTCTTGTGCAGAAAGCGCCCTTTCTTTTTACTAGTTTCGATCGAGGCACCGATATCCGTGCGGTTCCAGCGGCATGTACAAAGGTGCGTGGGATGGTTGTTTGTTTTAATTTTCTTGCAAATCAATCAAGGCAGCACAATCCCATGATTTGATTTATTATTTTTTAATGATGGTCAATTCTTATTTAGGTGTCAACAAAATGGTGAAAACGAATTGAGCTTGCTCGAGTTCGTCATCCAAAACGACCTTGCCCTGTTTAATATCCCAGAGGATGATTCCACAATGCTCATAACGGATCCTATGAGCCCATCCAGACCAAGGAAGCAATTATCGGCCCCTCAGTCTCACACTCCTCTCTACACGCTCATGTCCCTATCAGACGTCACCATTCCAAATGCTTATCAGTCTGTGCCCCAGCTTCACGCTTGTCTGGACGACCTCGATTTAACGAACCATGAACGACTACGTCCATCTTGGGATACCTACTTTATGCATTTATCAGATCTAGCGGCAAGACGGTCGAACTGTATGAAGCGCAGAGTTGGATGTATCTTGGTCAGAGACTCTCGGGTCATTGCCACCGGGTATAACGGAACGCCAAAGGGGCTGCGAAACTGCAATGAAGGAGGTTGTCAGAGGTGTAATGATGCAACTCCATGTGGAACGGGACTTGACCGATGCCTGTGCATGCACGCCGAGGAAAATGCACTACTAGAAGCCGGAAGAGAAAGAGTTGGTCCTGGCAAAGGTGTTATACTCTACTGCAATACGTGTCCTTGTTTAGGTAAGGACCTTGATCGGGATATGGGCGGTTGGGTCAATTTTGGACTGAAAAAGGAGATTTATTTTTTTTAATATTTCTTGCAGGATGTGCTATCAAGATTGTCCAAACCGGCGTCAAGGAAGTGGTGTTTTCCAAGTCATATGGTATGGATGATTTTATTGCCAAGGTGTTTGCTGAAGCTGGTGTCAAGTTACGTCAACATAGCCCGCCAAGCATGCGACTTGAAATGCAAGTGGATGTGACTGAAGTGGATAGCAGTATCATCGGTAAAATGGGATGGATGAACTCGGATCCAATGAGACGAAGGGGTTCCCAGGATCCCAATAACCATAATTCATAAATCGGTTTGATTTACTGGGTATCCACTGCCATTGTGTCACCCTGCCCATTCCCTGTAGAGAAGGAATTTCCGCATCAAGTCAAAATAAAAAAAAACTGCATGGTGGTGTTTTTTTTTTTTGCTTTGCTGTAAATCTCGCTTCACTTGGTTTAATCTCGCGAAATGAAAACGGTATTGTTCGCGGAATGAAAATAAGCACTATCCTTAATTATTCTTCAGTTAGATACTTTGGGAGTTTTCAGACTTATAAAGGCAAACCATATATCGCGTTGTCATTTTTCGTTTCACTTTTTCATCTCGTCTGCTCGATCACTTTTCTTTCTTACTTGTTTGCTTCTTTCTCTGCATCTTCTTTTAAAAAAAACATGTTGGCAAAGGTATGGATTGTTATGTCGTGCGTCATGGCACAGGTTGCATGGGCCCTCCAACCCATGGGCTATCAACCGTTGAGCATTGGTCAACTGGTTGGTCAGGCAGATTACACGGTCTTGGCCAAGGTCGTATCGGTATCTCCAGCAGCCAATACAACTGGCGCAGGTCCAATCAACACCGGCTCAACCGCACCGACCAATGCGTCAGTGGCAACACTGCAAGTTTTGTGCAACTACATCGGAAACCCACCTATCGCGAACGCAAGTACTATCACCGTACAAGGTTTTGGAACTTACACTAGCGACTGCCTTTCGTTTGTGGGTGCCACTGGATGGACGGGATTTTTCTTCTTGAATCACACAGTCATCAACGCCGCCGGTATCCAAAATGGAAACTCTTCCTCCACTGACAATAGCTACCAACTTGGCAATCATTGCCAGTCGCCGGTAATGATGAGCCCTACTACCATCAGCTCACTCTGGCAACAAGTCAATGACACTAGCAGTGTTTCTGGAACAGGCTGCTTGGCTTCCAACGGATTCCCTCTCCAAAGTGGAGGTGGAGTTGCTCAGCCTAGTGTTGCTGGTGCTACAATGAGTGCAGCTGCTTCTGGCAGCTCCAGTATGTCTTCTGCTGCTCCATCCACCACCACCAGTGCTGCTTCATTTTCCGCCAATGTCTGGTCCTTGACTATGATCTTGGCCCTCGTTACTGGTATCGCCATGCTTTAGACGACAACACAGCCTTTCACTGTATCATTTTAACCTATATCGTTCGAGTATATGTCCATATGTGTGTATTTCTCTCCTTTATATATTTTTCCAGAGTTATCAAAGAAATAAAAACAACCCAATCGAGTCATCCGATATATATATCTACTAGGACGTAAAGCGATAGGAATGCGACTTGCCGTACAAGATCGTTAAAAGATGGAGGGATTTCAATTTGAAAGGACAGGAGGGAAGAATATTGCAGTAAAACAGTTTATTTAGTAGAAATGTAATAAGGGGATGTATTTCAATATCAGATGAGTTGTTCTAATGAGGCATTACGCTCTCTGAGAGTTTCGTTTTCTTTTATTAGACGGGTTTGCTTCTGCTTAACCAAAAAATCCTCTGGGACAGAGATTATTCGAATAGAGCTAGCTCGACCATTATCAGATAAGTTTTTGTGATGGCGCTCTTTTCGAAGCAGTTGGTGTTGCGGATCGCGAACGATCCTTGCCACCTGCAATTATATTAGTCATCAAGTTACCAAAGCGATAAAGATTAGTAGACATCTTTCCCTTCCTCTTCGAAAACTTGAATGAATCCGCAATGGATTTATCCAAGCTGCGATCAGAAGGAGAAAGGCAAAACAGGAGGTGCGTTGGAGTGATTTACGGTAAGCTCATACCAAACTTCTGATTCAGTTTCCATGAATTCTTCGTTCGCAATAGTTATAGAGCAAACAATTGGACCTTCCGTTTCTGGCTGGTTGGAAGGATCAATTGATTGAGTAAGTTTTCCCACTTCGTGCTAGAACTACAATAGTTCGAAATACATCTTTCCACGAGATTAGCTCATACGAGTAACCATTATGCAACAGAAAGGTTTCCCTTGGTTTCTTCATCTCACTTTTATTTCGCAAAGTTCAGGTACGCGAATGAAGTACCGAAAGGTTTTAGTGAAGAAATTACTGTTCCTAACACAAAGAGCTTAAGACAGCTGACATCACTCCAGAGCGAAATTTTCGAATTCCCGTCTCAAAAAAAAAAAATGTTATATTTTTCGTTTTCGGACGCGCCCAGTAGACGCGACTGTTTAAAAAAAGTCAATCTTAGACATCATGGTAAATACAAGGATCCAACACCTGCTAATCTCCCACCCGTACTGACTTGCATCTGCTGTGTACAGGCTGATAGAAAGAGAAGAAGAGATAGTGCCAATCTCCACAGTGATGATGCACCTGCTTCGTCACCAGCACCCTCCTCATTGCCACCATCGTCACCCGCTCCATTCTTTTCAGACTTGGGATATAGAGACGAGGAGGAGGAAGTAGAGAATAATTTGGAAGATGAAGTTGATGAAGAAGAGGATGATGACGGTATTGATTTGTTTGGAAGCGATATGGAAAAGTAAGTGTGAAGTTTTGGTTGCTCAGGAACGACCCTTCACCCAGAGTAACTAATGTATCATAGTGATTATCGCGAGGACTCTGTTCGTGATCGCTACGATTTGGCCAACATTGACGACGAGGACTACGACAACTTGGATCCCGCTGATCGTGCTGCTGTCGAACAAAGACTAAACCGTCGAGATGCCGAGATAATGCGCAGAGAAGGCAGAATGGCCGATGCTTTCATGGATGGAATTGATGACGATGTCGATAATCCTATGCCTACAAGACGCCGTCACAGACGACTTTACGATGCCGATATGGGTATGAACTTGGATGACGAGAACATGGCTGTGGTATGTAGAGAACACCCTCTTGGTTTTTGTCTTAATTTGCCACAGTGATTTACTGACATCGCTCTTGCTCGATCACCAGCCTGAAATGTCTCTCGATGACCTTCGCAACATGAAGCATGCATCTATGACCGACTGGATTGACCAGGAAGCTCCCAGAAGAACAATTAAGCGAGAGTTTAAGGATTTCTTGCTGACCTATGTTGACGAGCACGGAACTTCAGTGTACGGTGAACGAATCAAGGATATGGGTGAAAGTATGTGGTTTAATGTTACGGTGTGAGGGGACTGAGGAAACAACTCTTGGCTAACCGTTTATGTCCTTTGCTAGGTAATCGTGAAAGTTTGGAAGTTAGCTACGAACACCTTTCTCAAAGCAAGACTATCCTTGCCTATTTTCTCGCCAATACACCTCTTAATATGTTGAAGCTTTTCGACCAAGTTGCCTTGGAAGTCACACTTATTCAATTCCCAGAATACGAACGCATTCACCGAGATATTCATATTCGCATCGCTGATCTCCCAACTGTCAACACTCTTCGGGAACTTCGACAAATCCAACTTAACTGCCTTGTTCGTGTATCCGGCGTTGTTACCCGCCGAACTGGCGTGTTTCCTCAACTCAAGTGGGTTAAATACAACTGCGGACGATGTGATCAACTACTAGGTCCCTTTTACCAAGATATTCACAACGAAATCAAATTACAAGTCTGTCCACACTGTGGTGGAAAAGGCCCATTCAATCTTAATGCACAACAGGTAAAATATTTTACTTGCAAGTTACGTGGATACATGTGACTTTTTGGATATGGCATTAATTTATCATTTTATAGACCGTATACCGCAACTACCAAAAGCTCACTTTGCAAGAGTCACCTGGTACAGTCCCACCTGGTCGTCTTCCTCGCCATCGAGACATCATTTGCTTGTGGGATCTCATTGATCAATGCAAGCCTGGTGAAGAGATTGTAAGTGATATTTTTACTTTACATGTGTATATGTGTTGACTTTGAGCTTGGCATTAAATGAGCGTTGCTTTGTAGGAGGTTACTGGTATCTATCGTAACAATTTCGATGCCTCGTTGAGCACCAGAAACGGCTTTCCTGTATTTGCCACCATTATTGAAGCCAACTACATTAGCAAGAAGGAAGATCTGTTCGCCAGCTTCAGACTTACCGAAGATGATCAGCGTCAAATCATGGCATTGTCAAAGGACAAGCGCATCGGTAAACGGATAATGAAGAGCATAGCACCATCTATCTATGGTCACGAAGATATCAAACGTGCTATTGCACTTTCCTTGTTTGGAGGTGTACCTAAGAATGTTCAAGGAAAGCATTCAATTCGTGGAGACATCAATATCCTTATGCTTGGTGACCCAGGAACGGCAAAATCACAATTCCTTAAATACGTGGAGAAGACAGCTCATCGATCTGTGTTTACTACTGGTCAAGGTGCTAGTGCTGTCGGTTTGACAGCTTCCGTCCACAAGGATCCCATCACACGTGAATGGACTTTGGAAGGAGGAGCTCTTGTGTTGGCAGATCGTGGTGTCTGTATGATTGACGAGTTTGATAAGATGAACGATTCTGACAGGTATGTACGAAGGTGAACGGCTGACACTGCACGAGGAAACCCACTCATTATCTATATAATAGAACATCTATCCACGAAGCCATGGAACAGCAATCCATTTCCATTTCAAAGGCTGGTATTGTCACCACCTTGCAAGCTCGATGCTCCATCATTGCTGCTGCCAATCCTATCCGTGGTCGCTACAATGCAGCCATTCCTTTCTCGCAAAACGTCGAACTCACTGAGCCTATCTTGTCTCGTTTCGATATTCTCTGCGTTGTTAAAGATACTGTGGATCCAGATCGCGACCATACCCTTGCTACCAACGTCATTGCCAGTCACATCAGAAGCCATCCAGTGTTCGATGCCGAGAAGGATCATATACATAATGTTGATGTGGACATCGATGTAAGTTGTGGTGACACTGTAGCGCAATCCAGTCCTATACTACGCTTATACTAAGTTCCACCCTCCATATTAGATCTTACCTCAAGATATCTTGCGTAAATATATCATGTATGCTCGTGATAAGGTTCATCCAAAGTTGCAACAAGTCGATGAGGATAAGCTTGCCCGACTTTACTCAGAGTTGCGTCGAGAGTCACTTGCCAGCGGAAGTATTCCCATCACAGTGCGTCATTTGGAATCCATGATTCGTATGTCTGAAGCACACGCAAAGATGCATCTTCGTGAATATGTCCGATCAGACGATGTGGATGTTGCTATTCAAGTTACACTCGACAGTTTCATCAGTGCACAAAAGTACAGTGTCATGAAGTCATTACGAAAAGTAAGTATTGAAAAAAAAAAAAAAAAAAAAAAAAAAAACGTTGGTAATTTGGATCGATTTGCTAATCCCACTAAACCCCACCCAGCGCTTTGCCAGATACATCAACAGCTCAAGAGACAACGATGAGCTTCTTCTGCATATGCTGGAAAACATTGCTAGTGAGAAGCGAAAGATGTATCAATTCAGACATAGAATGCTTCCCAAAGAAGTGCAAATCGATGTGGAGGATTTGGATAGCAGAGTAAATATATTTTGAATCGCTTGTAATAGGTTTGTCAAACATGCTAATACTACTTCTACTAGGCTCGAGACCTTAATATCCATGATATTCAACCATTTTTCAAGTCTCAGTTGCTGGCACGAAATCACTACAAGATCGATTTATCTCGAGGAGTTATTATTAAAACATATATGTAATTTGCGGAAATACCATGCTTTCGACCACTCAATAAATAAACCATCCTTTCTCCTAATTGTAACATCGATGCAGTTGAAGAGGGACTATGTGAACAAGAGATGAAAAAGACCTCAAGAAAAAGTAGCACTGTCGATGGATGACAAAAAAAATGGACCGCTACAATTACAGCAACACTTTCTCATGATGATATAAGCATAAATAGAAGAGACAAAAATGCTCGTGTCTCATCGTAAAGAATCGTAGATATCGAAAACAATGGAAATACTCAAAGTACACAGCAGAACATGAATTAAAAAATCGGCTGAAGCAAAAATAGAAGCAATCTGCAAAAAAATGCGGGTTATGTGGATTGAACACATGACCTTCAGATCTTCAGTCTGACGCTCTCCCAACTGAGCTAAACCCGCTCCTTGTTTTTTCGGTAAAAGTCAAGTGATACTTGTACCAATAAAGATACAATGACTACATGCTGGACTCTTCTGAAGTACAATACAAATCTCAGAGTATGTTCTGAACTAATTGGAAAGACATTAAATTTTAGCTACTGCTATTTCAGCAGGTTGAAAAATATACAGTCATTTTTCCAATATATTCATGCTTACATACCATGACTTTTCTACTATGGGACGTAGATTACAATTTGTCAAATGTTTCACTTGGTAATTTTCTACTGGTTTGCATACACAAGCGATGAATATAGATTGCTCAAGCATGCAATCAACTCATTCAATAATTGTGGATCTCTCACAAGTTCATCCTTCGTATGCCAGCGATGCTATATATTTAACCTTACTGATTTTCATGCCGAGTATACATTCTGCAGCATTTTCAGCACCGCTCAGTTGTTTTCATGTCCGCCTGAGTTGGTTTCTTTTTTTAAAAAAAAAAAAAAAAAAAAATGGTCCTCCGTACTGTAAAATGCTCGTCTTATCTTAGTGTGCCATAAAGTCATTTATCGTACGTTACCTCCTACCAGATGCGAGAAGTAATCTGTGAATCCGTAATATGTCTCACAAAATCAACTCTTATCATAATAGTGTCTTGTGATTCAGATGATGTAAGGAAGCAGTTACCATGTTGACTTTACGTTTCAATCAAGACTTATCCCACGCTGGTCCTCAACGGTAATGTGGACATTAAAACTAGTTCGTTAAATTTTTTTCTCCTTGAAAGCCATGAAATCGGAAGACCGAGATTGCTTTACTACCTTGCTGAAAAATTCGTGTTTGTTCAGTACTGTTATCCACTCTGGCTAAATAAGTATCTCACAGCCTTCATCGACCAAGCCTGATACCTGCCCATCATGACCCATCGTGACCTCAAAAGACTGGTCTACCTGCGATGGAACCCCTAAAACAGATTCTGCTTTTCGATTGATGTTGCCAGATCGAAAAAGATGATCGAATAAGATGATCGAAGCTTACCTAATCGAAAGACACTGAAACATTTGCTTGGGGAGCATAGTCCAAGAACCTCTATGTTTTGTACTGTATGCAATGTTACAACCCTCTGACAAAATTCAATTGCACAAGGCGTGGGGACCTTTAATCAAAGCAAACAGACTATCGGTCAGACACTCGACCCATGAGTTAGAATTGCACATCGTCCGATATTCACAGATGCGTTGCCGAGACATGGAAATTGGTTGTGGAGAAAAAACCAGTCACGCACCAAAATGTAATTTTCCGCCGTATGATTTCACTGCTTGCTTGTCGCCTTGTCTCATGAAATATTTCTCTATGCCATTGATATTGGAGCTTTTTATTGAGTGAAATATCTATTAGTTCTGAGGAGACGTCACATTTGAGAGGATGGGCTGTAGACCTTTCTTTCATATGGTAGAGCTGGTCGGTGTTTAAAATCCAAGTGAGCCAAAATATGTAAAGATGGTGAAGAAGACTTCGAATTTACCCCTGAACGACTCGTAGCGGCAACAAAAAATGACGTTGAATACAGAGGTAGAAGCAAATTTTTGTCTTATTTGACCTTGACTGCTGGTCAGTATACGTGAGAAGTTGACCCAAATCGCCGAGACTTATTTTACTGCGTGCATGGTAATCCGACCGTACAAGAGCCTTTGGTCTTACGGTGCACCAGGAATACTGAGGCGAAGCAATCGCAAATAAATTGTGATTTGAGAGACTATAAGGCAATAATTTTTTACCAGTAAGGATCTATCATGGCCACATGCCATTTACAAGATATCTGACTGGAAGGATCAAGGTCTCAGCTGAGCTCAAAATTTCTTACTCCAGCACGTCAATGGGATGGAGGTCAAATTATCAAAAGTCCTGAACAAGAACAGAGAGAATTATAGATCGGCAAATTTTATTTGTACTCAGTTCGGTCAAACTGCGCCTTGCTTATGGAGACTGGTCTGCAATGATAGCTATGATCCCATAAGAAAGAAAGTCATATGTTTAAGCCTTGCGTAAAAGAGCCAATAGACTTATTCATGATAGATGAACATAAGACAAGTACACACTGCTCGCACTGGCAAGAGAAGAATCTGGAAACCTTCTGAGGAGTTTCAAACCTACGACCTGGGGCAAAAGACGAGATAGACAGTGTGATTTTCCATGGATTGCTGAGATGTTTCAATAAAAATTGTTTATAGACGTCGCTGGCCATCAGGAATATGTTCCATATCTTACATGGCTTGCAGCAAGAAGGTAAAAGTCACATAGATTCCGTTTTCCCGCTCACGAACTCGTTGCTAAGCAACTAATCCGCAGTACTTATTGCTACTAGCAGTCAACAAAGCATGTAGAGCAGACTTTTTATTTTGCTTGGCGCAGTTTTGGCTTTGATACAGTCTTTTTAACTACGCTTATGTTTTAGAAAACTCCAGTAAAACGAGATAGGCAAAGCTTTCAAGTGTACCCTGTACAATAATTAAACTCCAATTTGACGGTGCGCTTAAAAATAATTATGGGTGACAGTGTGCACAACCATCTTAGCATTGAGCATTGTACAATAACTTACAACCATTACGCTAATGCTTGAGCTTTCTCCACACCGCTGTACGCTGCATAAAAGCATCATGCATTATCAGATTCTGGAGATGAAAACAATGATGGAAATTGATTTTCGTATGTTCTGGTTGTTCTAACACTTGTTGAAATTCAATTGAGTGACTTCATATTGATTGGTCCGGAGGACTTTGATGGCGCCTGAGAAAGAACAAAAAAAAAAAGTGAACATTTGGAACAGTAAGCTTCAAACTCAGCAGGGTATAGGGTCAAAGCGCAGGACTAAATATCTATCCCGATAAACTCTCACTTTGTTTCCCTTTATTCCCCAACTTTAGCAATGGGTAACGAAACATCCAAAGCTAAAGTGGAGGCATTAACCGACGGCAAATGGCAAGTAAAGCAGTGGACTTCTTTGAATCCGCAGCTGAGCCATCCAGGCGATGCCAGCTCACTTAAATCAGATGCAAGTAGTACCCATTCCGGACTTTTCACGAATAGAACGGACACCATGAGCAGTGAAAATAGCATGGAAAGCGACAGTCGACAGAAGAAAAAACGGAAACCGTTCAAATACGCAAAGGATTTCTTATTCAATGGCAGTATATCCCCATGGGGTCAAGACAAAGCCTTGTATCGTACGGATCAAATGTCGTCAAATTCTTCGTTACCGCTAAGACCTTTGACTGACGACATGATGGATAGCTTACGAACAAGCAATTCCATCTCAAGTGTAACAGCATCCTCCACGGATCACGTTTTGGATGAGGATGACTTGACTTTGGTAGCTGAGAAAGGCTGTCATGTCGGACATGAAATCATGAGCAGTATCTTTACGCTTGAAGCGTACCAAACTCTGTATCACAGGTAAAAGAACTGTCAGAATTTTTACATGTTTAAGAGCCATTCTTCTCACCGCTTGCTTTCTCTTTTCACTTAGGCTATGTATAGTACAGGTTGAGGATCGTTTGCGCAGCGGCGCGCAGGTCTTGCACTTGGGGTAAATGATGCTATTTCCTGCTGTGAATTGACAAAATTGTATACGGTTAGCCTTTTATTCACACTTGCTGTGTATTAGATGCGGTTCAGCCGAATGGAGTCTAGCCATGGCTAAGATATTTCCTGATGTTACATTTTATGCAGTCGATACTGCAGAATATCTTTCTACAGCAAAACTTCGCCATATCCCAAAGAACGTGTGCATTCAAACTGCCCGAAACGGACTGGACCATCTCCCGTTCAGCGACCAATCCTTCGACTACGTTATGTGCCGATTTCTGTCTTTTCGGATATTCAACTGGCGTTCTCTGGTTGATGAAATGGTTCGACTTACTAAACCTGGCTGGTTCGTATTTCTACATCGATTCAATCCTACCATGCACAGCTTATTAACATAAAGCATTATTTACAGTTACATAGAACTTTGCGAACCTGATTATCTGCACGTAGGTACCTACGGACCTATAACTCAGCTACTAGCAAATGGCAGTAAGTTTCATGAAGTAGTTGTGTTTTTGTAATGGCTGTGTTATTTACGTCGTCGCTTTCTAGTAATGAACATGATGCTGAACAACAACATAGACCCTTATATTGCTGACGAACTCGACAACGTACTGTCGGAAACCGAAACTCTATTGTTTGTTAATTCTCAGTCAGCATTCATCAGTCTGGCAAACCAGAGTGTATCGCAGCACCTATTCTCCATGACCGTTCAAGGCTTAGGGCGGTATCTCACCGACTGGAAACCTAATGACACGACAGATATAGACTCATTAGTGGCTCAGTACGTTAAAGAGTGCCAGGAAGCAGAAGGCCATATATCCGTCCGCAGCGTCTTTGCCCAAAGAAGTCGATTATTATGACAAAAGCGTTCATGGCTCCCCCCAATACCTACCGTCGGAGAAACGGGTTTTGCTACTGCGCAGTTTCTGTCTACCATTGAATGTGATTTCGTATCATGTGTGACAGCAGACTATTCACGTTTGGCAATGTACATAAGTCAACCGGACACAAATCTTCTCCCCTCCCTCCATCATTGCGTAGAAACGATCATCTAACAACTCATTTGAATGCATGACTGACGAAATCAAGTGTTTACGTGTAAAATTAATTCGTTATTTACTAGCACTTACATTGACAGCTGTATATTGTAAATATATTCTTTTCATATCGGAAGATGTTAGCTGTTCTTTTTTTATGTGAGCAAGATGAAATTTAAGAAGTGATAGAAGCACCGAAAGCCGGAACACACCATTCAAAGTTTTTTTTTAAAAAAAACAAAAACGAAACGAAACGAGCTGGTGCGGGTGCTGTCTGTGCTACAGTAGATCTATCATGCAAGGAAGCGTTCTCAGTTCGCCAGGTTGCGTATTTGGGATATGATCACGAGAAACTTCACGTAGCCGCAAGGTGTACAAAGTCTAAACATGAGGCTTAGTTAATACTATTCAAAACTCACCACTTTAAGGTGTGGCGCGAAAGTTGACTACAGTTCTTTTTTCTTATATGGAATCGCTGTTGAAGCATCTGTTTGGCCAGGCTAGCATTCTCGTATGTCAAGTGTAACCATTGAAATTTTTATTTATACCGGGGTTTTTCCAACTTTTCTTTCATCTCTATCTTTTGAACACACCTTTTACAACATGAAATTTACATCCATTGCTCTGTTGGCTTTCACCACTCTTGGTCTAGTTGACGCTGACGGTTCTCTTAATCGTAGTGGCGGCAGCCGCCTGGCTCGTCGTGCTGAAGTCTATCCACAATTAAACCGCAATGGCATATCCATCAATCCCCTCGAGAGCCTCGAGAAGCGTGCTTCTGTATGCCCTGCTGGAGATTTTGCATGCAGCGATGGAAATGGTTGCTGCCCGATCGGATCAAGTTGCGTGCCTAATACGCTTAAATGTAGCGTGGCATGTGGTGCTTCTGATGTGAAATGCGCTGACGGTGGCTGTTGTAGTATTGGAACATACTGCGGTGGCGATGGATACTGTTATAAAGGCACTGGTTCAGGCAACGTTGGCAATCCTACCACCACATCTATCCACGTTGTCGCTCCCACCACTACTACTTCCTTGTATGTATTCCCGTCAACATCTGTTGTTGCCGTGAGTTCATTGAGCCCTGGAACCACAAGCATTGCAGTAGATACAACCACTCTTCCTCCACCTGCCATTTCCAAGCCTACATCCCTTGGCTCTGCCTCTGGTATTGCAACCGTCCCTACCAACCCTGTTGCTGCCTTGAGCGGCGCCATAGCCAAGACTGTGTCTGCCGCCAGCGTTGTTCTTGTCGCGATAGTTGTTCTTGCTCAATTGTAATTATATTCTTCAACTTTAGTCAATCCTTTATCATATCACCCTCTCATTCAAAAAGAATATATAATACAATATCATACAAACTTTATATACCTGATCCCTTCTGTAGAAAATGAATGTCTTAGACTAGCTTACGTTAGTATTGTGGGGGTTTTTCTGAAATCAAAATAGTCATGCTCGGATTTTGAACACAGACAAATAGTTGCTACCTCCTATACCTCAAATGCAAAAGGTGCCTCTAATTGCTGCGCAAATCGCCAAAGTCTTGGAGTGAAAATCAGTTACGCCGAGCTATCTGGCTCGAATGAAAGTTAATACGACAATGAATGAGGGGTTATAGATTCATCGATGCAAACATGAGTCAACATTCATCATATCGCAATCAATCATTGATTCCACGGTTAAAACTTTTTTTGTTTCATTGTATATGATAAAGATACTTTTGGCTCACATCATTATTTATAGCAATTGGTGACATGAAGTTGAAAAAAAAACTGACTGAGACTCATATGGCTTTTTTTATGTTCTTTACGTTGTCAATTATTCAGGCAAGACCGCTGAAATGCAACAAGGTAACGGGTAATCATGCGACGGAGGTGCGGAGAGAGTTTTCTAAAGAAAGTCGCAGACCGTCAGTTCAAAATAAAATCAGATCAGTACAGTCAATCACGTTCCGCATCCCACGGATCAAAAATAACGTTGCAGATCAAACAATGAAGAAAAAAATAATAGCAAAATAGCCATCAGCTGTAGAGAATCCAAATAAATCTGATATTTCACGCACAACGTACAATATGAATCAATACAGTTTATCTTACAGTAAGCTGAGCAAATCGATAAGAGGGGGGGGGGCGGTTTTTTGGTGGGCTGGGGTGTGGAATTACAGTGGTTGCTGCGAGTTGCCAAACATGGAGTAAAATTGGGAACAGTTTCGTGGCATGTTGCACGGCCATGTGCAACCGTAGACTCTAAACCAAACGAAGTTCAGAAAAATCCGATAGCATTTCATCTTCTTTTCTTTTACCCCGATGACACAGTTATGCAATTTATTGCTTTTTTTACTCTCGATAATACAAGCCAGTAATGCGAATACATGGGGAGATCCAAGAATATATCCCGCGATACAAATTAATATAACTGATGCCGAACCACCGAAATATAATCATCTTGTAAAACGCGCTGGTTGTTCTGATGGCTATTTTCTTTGTAAAAGTGAAGCTTATACTGGATGCTGCCCGAATGGATCATTATGCAACCGGTTAACAGCGCAATGTTCAGTGGGTACCTGCGGACCAAAAGGAAATGTTTGCCCATTTTATGGCTGCTGCTATGCGGGACAGTATTGTGGAAATGACGGGTGGTGTTATCCCATGAATTCAACTGCTACTGGTCTACCTCCTACTGAACTTATAAATCCTACGTACCAGGCTTCAGTGGCGACCAGTGAACCTACTAGTAAAAGTGCGTCTTCCAACGAAACAGTAAAGATCGGTCTCATAGCATCGCTTATATTGTTGTTCATCATGTTACTAGTAGTGTAAACGAAAACCGTGCTCGCACTGGATCGATACTAAATTATAATAATTGTAATGCGCTGGTAATTAGACCATTGGAGCAATGGTTCTCCTAACCAAATTACGAGAGACTATGAGGCTATTTCGTATTGTGATAACATGTCCGTGGTATGCACCTACTTTTACCTCTTTTTAGTTTTTGTTTGAGACATCTCTGATGTCCACTTCTATATTGGAGTGTATTCATAATATAAATATTTAACTTGTAGCTGACAAATAGTCAATGTCGATGCAGCAATACAGTTCATCAGTGTAAAGTAGTAGGATTAAGTTGATTAATATCGCTCTCCGTAATTGTTTTGCTGATGCAATCAATGTAATACCTGTCGTTGACATGACACCTCCATTACTGGTCCAGGGGCCAGATCTATTGATCACACCGTAATGTTCCACTGTAGGCTGTCGAAAAGCGACAGCTTGCACCATCGGTAATTTGCCTTACTGCGACCGTATTGGCAGGTGCAAAGAATATGGTAGTCTTTGTTAGGCTGATTCAAGTATTAGTAGTCTAATATATCATTCTCACTTCTGTGGCCTGTGCTGACGGCGGTCGCTGCTCTATGATCCAAGTTTGCTGTGAAAAAATAAACTTTGATATGCATGCATTAAGATTAATAATGGTAACGTGTGCTTTATTGATAGGTAACTACCATTACCTTTGAATGATTTATCCACCCAATCCTACGAGTTGCTTCATATTTGTAATTAAAAAGTCGCAAGCAAAGGGTTGTTGATGTGCCAAGCACTTACATTAAAGCACATCAGAAAAATTGGCATTTGATCATAAAAGATACTCCTCGTGTTCTGTAATCGGACAACAAACATGATATGAACCTGGAACACTTCCTTGAATCTTGGCGCTGCTCAAAATCTTGAGCTCAGGGCTGGCATACGTAACCCAACCCAACACTTTGGCGCCATTTTTTACCCCGCCACGTGCACCAGGTATCTAGCTGAATGTCTTCAAGACCAAGCATATCAATACTGTGATCCACTGATAGCAGTATAAAGTTGTTCATGAGCTCGATACATGGGTATTTTGTGCGCATTAGTCGTTCAATAGACCTCGCCAATGCTTGAAAACTGCTAAAGGGCTTTAAATAAGCGGAGAACAGCTTGTCTTTAATAAATTTTCTTTTTTTAGCGTTACATCTTTACTGTCGCCGCGCAAGGGAGTCCGATACCGAGGGCTCTTTGTTGCTGCGACTTTCAAATCAAAGCCATTTTTCAACGTAACGTTCCATTAAGACGATACATCAAACGGTAGCTTGCATCACTGAAAAAGTCTTGGCACTCATATCTATGATATGAGAGGGAGGGGCGATGTGTAGTAAATGCATGTGCCTTACTTGAAAAATCCCTAGAAACCACGTTTTTGCTTTCAGCAGAGGAAACAACCAGAACCTACCAAGATCAATATTTGTCGTCAGCAATATGAGTGAGTTATCTTTAAAAAGAGTAAAATTGTGTATGTCAGCCACCCAGTACCACTTACGCGTCACCTCTCGGCCGTTATTGCGCACCCGCAATGACAATATAAACCCAGTTCCAAGTTCTTTCGCAAAGCATAGTTTATTGAACGAATCTCGAATGTCTTCGTTATTAGGCAATTTGCAGTCAATTGCAGAGCAACAGCTGCAATTTCTTTGGCAGAAGGCTGAGCCTCTCCTCCAACCATTGCTAGAAAATGAACAATGGAAGCCATATGCCATCACTCTTGGTGTGCTCGGGCCACTTTCTTATGTCTTCTACAAAAACTATATCGACAACTTATATCTTAATCCATTGAACCGTCTACCCGGACCACCAATTGGTTGGGATGCTCTTTTCATGCTTGGTAATTTCAGGGCTATCACTGTAGCAGAGGTAAGGAAAGAGTTTGATGGGAAAACTTTTCATTTACTATGCGCCACCAACTGACTCACTGGTTCAATATAGACAGCAAGACCTCAATTAGATTGGACAGAAAAATACGGAGGCATCATTCGATATTATGGGCTCTTTAACATCCCTAGAGTGATGGTCTCCGACCCTGAGCTTTTGAAACAGATCCTCGTTACACATCAATATGATTTCGTCAAGCCAAAGGAGCTTGCTGAATTCATTGGTAAAATTCTTGGCGTTGGTCTTTTGGTTGCAGAGGTCAGTCGGTTGTTCTATTGTATACTGAGGTACGCTCAATTCTTTTGGTTGTTAACATTGTAATTGTGGTTTAGGGAGCGGAACATCGTCATCAGCGCAAGATGTTGAATCCAGTGTTCTCTGTCAACGCCATTCGTGGTATGGTGCCAGATATGTTTGTACCAGGAAAGCGTCTTGTGGATGCATGGACAGAAGAGTTGAATAACGGAGAGAAGGAGCTCAACATTCTTAATGGTCTCAGCAGAGCGACTTTGGACGTAATCTCCATCAATGGATTTGGTTACGACTATGCGTCTTCCGTCCCCGGAGCTCCACCAAACGATCTTAACGAAGCTTACAATCGAGTGTTTGCTGGATCAGATGTTTTCATTCGCATTCTATTTGCCATTTTCCCAATCATGAGAAAGTTGCCCCTGAAGAGAAACATTGAGTTCCGAAAGGCTATCAAGACCATTGACACCGAAAGTATGAAATTAGTCACAGAGGCTCGCAAGCGATCCAGTGGTGAGAAGCAAGGATCAGGACGCAAGGCTACAAGAGACTTGTTATCCATTATGACCAAAGAGAGAGATGAAGCTAGTGGCGAAGGTATGGACGACAACGCTCTTCAAGCACAAATTATGACTTTCTTAGCTGCTGGGTAAGTGGATTTAATCCTCGTGAAATAACTGATACCTGGCGTCATACTCATCATCATCCAAATAGACACGAGACAACGAGTGTCACCGTTACTTGGGCACTTCATGAGCTTTCTCAACATCCTGAAGTTCAGGATCAGCTTCGAGAAGAAATCAAGTCTGTTTTCTCAAACATCAATTATGATCATCCATTGTTCGCAGATCCCATTTCAGTGGATGAAAGCGAATTGGCTGGAGCCAATATTCCAAGTTTTGATGAAATCAACAACCTTCCGTTCTTGAATAATGTAGTCAAGGAAATCCTACGACTAATTCCTCCTGTACCTATGACCAACCGAACCGTGGAGAAAGACATTGTGGTTGGTGGCTACCTTTTCCCTAAAGGTGCCAGAGTCTTTATCCCACCTGCCGTGACTCAACGTATGACGTCTGCGTGGGGCGATGACGGCTTGAAGTTCCGTCCTTCACGATGGGATGAACCTCTTGCACAAGCTGCTGGACCTTATACCTATATGCCATTTTTGGCTGGTGGTCGTCAATGCATAGGTTATCGCTTTGCGCTGATCGAAATCAAAATTTTACTTGGAGTTTTGATCAACGCCTTTAAATTTACTGCTAAGCCTGGAGTTGAGATCAAAAAGCGTCAAGCTATCACATGGAGACCTAGCCCTGATCTCATCCTGTATGCTGAACGAGTATAGACCAATGTATCATTTTATATAACAATTATTGCAAATCAAACTGGAAAAGAAACTATCTTACGCATAAGAAAAAAAAAAAAACGTACTGCTTGTTGTTTCCTGTGGTCGCACAGTGGGTTGTTGTTGTTTACCTCGTTTTGTCCAATGATCACTGGTCAGCTTTTCCTTGTGCCGTTCCTTCGCTTTTTCGCTTCCCCCTTTTTCTTCTTTTCTCTCTTTATCAGCTGAAAATAATGACTGAAGCGCCTCGGCGTTCTAGGTCACGCTCGGCCAATACGACACCTCGCATGGCCCCTCAACAAGCTCCGATACCAGGAACTCCACCTCAGATGCAAGGATACCCGGCTGGTGGGCAACCTCAACCACCGCTACCCAATCAACAACAACAACAGCAAGCAGCAGCCTCTATGAATCACCAAAACATGGCTGAAGGATACCCGAATACACCTTATATGCAACAACAGCAAATGGGTCAACAGCAACAAGGGGAACGAGGAATATTTAGCGGTTTTAGAAGAAAAATGCGCGAAGCGGCTGGGTTCATTAACACCGACCCATATAGTGAGCGAGCTTATGGACCTCAGATGATGCCACCTCATCAGCAACCCATGCAGCATGGATACGGAAATGGTGCAGCATCACCCGGTGCTTATGCCGCAGGGCAACATTACCCTCAACAAGGACATATGCCACAGCAAAATCCGCAGATGATGCAACAGCAGCAGTATATGCAACAACAGCAGTACGCGCAACAGCATAACCCACAATATATGGGTGCATCAGGGAATCCGTACGCACACTCTATGGGCTATGCCCAAACACCTGTCATGATGCAGCAACAATCTTATGGCGGTATGGCATATCCGTACGGCCAATCAGGCGGCTATTATAATCGAGGCTCTTACGGAGGAGGTTCTTATTCACCCTATGGTCAATCATATGGTGGAGGATATGGGGGAGGATATGGAGGAGCATACGGAGGAGGATATGGAGCTGGTGCATATGGAAGTAGCTATGGCTATGGCGGCGCCGGTGGCGGCTACGGCTCATATGGCATGGGAGGAGGATATCCAAACAGCTATGGCTACGGTGGTGGTGGAGCAGGTTATATGGGCTATCCTCGACAAGTGCCCATATACGACGAGCATGGCAAACGAATCCACCCTGAGCATAATTACGTCAGCTCGGTTAAAGACTTGTAAGTATTGGTCATCCCCAATGAAGAAAAAAAATTTGTTTGATATTAACGTTTTGAATTTCGGACGGCTTTGCATAGATGGTCTAGCGATCTTCTCTAACTCTACTGTAAGAAGCGCAATAATAACAACAACAACAACAACCCCCAAAATTTTTTTTCTTAATGTTGAAAGGGAAAAATGTAGCTTTGTAAACTGTCAGGGAATATCATCTCTCGCTCGCTGTCTGTAATATACCATCTTATTTTGCTCTTCATGCCAACTCTTTATATCAAATTTCCATTATTTTTTATCCGTTTAAACATTCTAGATTTGTGGAATTTGTACACTGTAAACGGTGGTACTGAGAAATTATCATCAATTTTGGTTTCTTCACAAGTGTTCTTTCTTCGTTCATCTCTTAAATTTCTCCAACAAACATATATCTTTTATTATCAATGGCCGTAGGAAAATCATCGACGGGTACCAGTGAATGGTAGATAAAAACGACCTTCTCAGTTGAGACTTACTATCGTTTGTGAAAATAATATTATTGTTTTTCCATGAGTAACAAACAAAAATCGGTCATGGCCTGACTCTTCGTCTCAGCAATTAGGCAGCTGACAATGATGTGGTGTATTGCCATAAATGCAATGATAATTCAAAGCAATGATAATGATGCATCGATCAACATTCGACGGCGAAGGTACAAAACCTGAATTGGGTTGGGCTGCGGCCATCAGCCTTACGAAAGCACTTGATATCGGCTACTCTGTCCGAGGAAAACCTTTTTTTATTTTACTCTGGATGCCCAATTTTTTATTTTTTCCTTTTGCATGTAGTATTTCAATCCGAGGATACTGTACATCATAGCTTCTTCAGTAACTCTTCTACGAGTTCATCGAATTCCTCATTCTCGACGAAATGGCCCAGATCGGGTAGTTCATAATATTCTGACTGCAGTTGTTGGGCTACAAATCTTTGTTCGGCAATTGGCACTAGGTGATCATCGGGTGAAGCATATTGTAGGATGAATGTGCAATTATCTCGAATGGCTTGAAAGTTCCACGGGCGAGAAAAGTACTCGGCTTCGATTTCGCTTGGAACTCCCAAATCGGTGTGATAGCCGCTAGCAAGAACGATTCCTTTTACTTTGTGTGTCTCTGCATAGCTTTTCAAAGAAGTGTCAATCCATTATGAATGTGAAATTTTTAGTTTCAAAGTAAAGCTGATACAATAGTGCCATGTCAGATCTAACCTACCGCATGGCTGCTATGGCTCCAGTACTGGTAATGTAACGAATGAGAAGCCTGAGTTAGATCGTAAAATTTGATAGTCTGTTAATGTAGCTGAGCAAAATAACCTGTGTCCAATAATAATATCATTCTCCCCGATTTCCAGTTCCTTTTCAAGAAATGGGATCCACTCCTAGAAGCGAACGTAGTCAATTTTTATAAACTTGACACATCGTGGCATGTCAAATTTGATCCATACCGATTCTTTGCCCACAGTCCAATCTGGAAATTGTTGCAGGATCACTTTGGAGAAAACTGGTTGTCCTTCCTTCGTAGCTTCTCTTAGCTTCTCAGCAACCGAGGGATACCTGGGTAGACCCAGCAATATGAAGTCTATGTTAACACGAAGCCGGTTGCATATGTCTCGCTTTCTTTGGTAATAGTGTAAACAAAATATGCCTTACCATAAGCTTTCTTCGGGATACTCGCAGTAGTTTCCTGGTGCAATGACACATTTGCTTTTGGTCATTGTCATGTTGAAAGTTTCAAAACCACGTTCGCACTACTGAGCTGGCTGAGAATAATTTTTTATGCTTGAGGGGCGCTTTGAAAATTTCAGCAAGGCACGAATCACCAGTAGACATCTTTCCGAATAATACCAGTCATGCAGACGACATCGACTGCTAGACAACCTCTCAGTCGAAAGAGTGCGAACGTTCGTCCGATCGACTTGGATGGTATCTCTTCCAAACACCAACACTTATCATTGTCAAAATCTAATTCTTCCCAAAAGCCTTTGTCTACGCGTATACTTCAAGTGCAGCCTGGATATTTGATTAAGACTGACAGCTTGTCCAATTCAAAATTAAAGCAAAAAAAGCAGCAGGAAGGGAGTGATATGGTATTGAACTCGGGAAAGAGCAGCTGGAGACAAGAAAATGGTAGCAGCGAAGTGATACCTTCATCGTCCTTGAAGGTGGAAGAGTGGTTATCGTCAGACGAGGAGCCGCAACTACATAAGAGGGTATCTAAATCTACAATGCCGGTTGCAAAAGGAATAAAGCCTCCTTCGTCCAATATATTCAAATCACCAGCAAAGGAAGAAGCCTTTGACGAAGACCTTGACGATTCCCCACGACTTGCCAACGACGACTCTCCATTATACCAAACGAATTCTATACTGACTTCCAGTCCTGTATCACCGCTTTTCTACGAAAGGATCAAGCCAATAGTGCGGCGTTATGATACGACAGGATCAACGGCTAATATGACTGCAGTTTTAGAGAGCAACAGCCCGCTGACAGCCAAAAATAGGGGAAATCAAGGGCATACACAGAACAGCAATTTGTCGTCTCGGCCTGATAAAAGCTGGAAAGGAAAGCATACCCCGGTCAGCCGGTCTCTTTTGTCAGAGCTCACCAGCACTGTCGCCCCTGCATCGTCCGCTCAACGCCAGACTATTCCTCATGTGAGGAGGTCAATCGATAAGGCAAGCAGCTCAAAAAGAGATGAGAGAAACGCAATTAATACACCTGGTTTGTCGCATATACCATTTAACGACCTAAGCAGCACACATACCAGGGTGAGCGCAAAGCTTTCAGACCCCTATTTCCAGACCTGTCCGATCTGTGATGCCGAGTTTCCCACATCGGTCATTGAAGAACATGCCGATGAGTGTATTGGAAAACTTGCAAACGAACAAGTATATCGTCCTATAAGCACCCAGAAGCCGCTGACACAAAGCTTATTGGCAACGCTGAAGAGAGCTAAGCCATTCACCGTATATAAAGACGATACAGAATCACAAACGAGACCAAAGTTTATACCAGTAGAACGTCAAGAGGAAAAAGCATGTCCTATATGTCAGGTCAAGATTCGTGCTGACTTGTTGCAAAAACATGTAGAGGAAGAATTGGATGAACTTTCCTCTGGATCAGTGCCTTCCAATATCCCATTCACCGACGACAATACGCAGTCAACTGCCGTGGGAAATTATCCAGAACCAACAGGCAGCATACCAGTGGATGATGATAGCGATTCTGAATGCAGCATTATTGATCTAGCATCATCAGGAGCCAATGCTGTCAGTGTAGATATACAGGCTCCAGTGTCCAACCACACACCACGACAACGATCACTTTCACCAGTGGAAGGATTTCAAGATATTCGGCAATTACAAAATGATGACCCAGGTTACCAAATGTACTTTCGACAGTTTGGGGATGCCCGACTGGATAGCACAAAATCACGCAAGAGACGTAACCAAGCAGCAGCCGATCAAGATGGTGGTGGAGAACCTGGAATTGCACCAACAGTCAGCAAACGAAAACCAAATCGCAATTATCGAAAGTTCCGTGGAAACTCCAATTCACGTCGTCCAAAGCAACGACCAGGTTGGGCAGGAAGGAAGTAGATCTGTAGTGCGAAGATAGTGACGTGTTTATATAGCGGCAACGATCGATTTTCGTTTGCCAATCACTTTTCCACTGTTGGCTTATGGCCTTGACATTGTACATACCGGTATTGAATGGTTCAATATATTCAATACCATATTTTGCATAGAAATGTTTTAATGAATACCATCAAACTATAAATCCATGACGGCTTATTAAATGGATTGATGAACCCAAGAGTAAGCATGAAGACATCTTTAGTTACCTTATTTTGAAGTGGTGATTGAGTTCCGTCAACCCGGAGAGGCATTTGCGACTGTTTTCATAATATTTTTTTTTTAGGCGTCTCTAACACTTTTGAGTTTATATGTGCACGCTTGTTTATGTTTGATACTCAACGAACTACCCTTCTTACTAGATATACGATCAATGGATATTGCACGCAACGTCTGCTGTTGTACTTAGTATAACTATCAGTAGACAACACTCTATTGGCTGGGAAATATGGACAAATCGGGGTCTATTTTTTAGTCACCGCAAAGTTGATCCGAAATCTTTGGGAACAGCAAACAGTATTGCAATATCCCATAATTCAGCTGAAGAAACGTCAAAGCCATACAGGAAAGGTACTTGAACCCAAGCAGCGTTAAATTATATACAACATTAATTACCATAGGCTCAATAAATCAATTACATGACATTGAGTGAGTCAATTTTTAACTTTCAATAGCAACAACTACGATTATTAATTTGACTCAGCGTCAAACCGTATAAAAATGTACAACGCTATAATTATTTTTGGCTGGTCGTCTGAGCGGATCATGGCTTTTTCACTTTCACGATTTCCTGACTCACCTTTATTATCGTGTGTTGCTGGATGCATCATTCTATGGATTTTCTTTGGAATTCGTCAATCCTTTGGTCTCCTCTTAATACCCATTACTACTGAATATGGCTGGGGTCAGTACTACCGCATCATCATCCCGTGCAATTTTTTTTTTTTACAACTCATTGACGTGTGAAAATAGACAGATCAACCTTCTCCATAGCGGCAGCCCTTTTACAATTATTCTGGGGTGTCTCCCAGCCATTCATTGTATTTTTGGCAGAACGCAAAATTGGCTTTGGAAAAGTTATATTTGTTAGCTCAATTATTTACGCCGTGGGCATTCTGATAATGCACTTTTGCACGAGTTCACTTCCTGGTCTGTTTATCTTTGCTATGGGTATCGTCGTTGGCGGTGCTGCAGGCGGTAACAGCTTCCCTGTCGTTTTATCTTCCGTTGGCAGACGATTCCCACAAGGCAGCAAGAGGCAATCAATGGCCTTCGGTATAGTGTCAAGTACGGGAAGTCTCGGCCAAGGATGCTTCTTACCTATCGCTAACACAATGATCACGAACATGGGCTGGAAATGGTCGCTGGTTGTTTTCGGTGAGTTTCCCTTCCCCTCCAAAAAAAAAATATTAATAGCCAGATATGCTTGCTCATTGGCGATGGTTCCTTTTTATTTAACACTCTTATTACACTATAGCTATATTGGCCTTTGCTGTTTCACCTTTGGCAATCTTCTTGCGCACTGTTGACCAAACGCCTGCAGAGACTACGATAGTAGATGAAGAACAGCCAGAAAAAAAGACAGCAGATCAGGTCGATAACGTCTCGGCTGATTCCGCAAGCAATTCAGAAGAAGCAAATAAGAAAGAACAGTTGATCTCCAATCAACCGCAAACCATTAAAGCTGCTTTGAAAGAAGCTTTAACGTCTGTAACGTTCTTACTGATCACTCTAGGATTCACCGTTTGTGGTTTCCATGTCAGCTTCATTGCTACCCATTTGCCAGCATACCTTGAAGGGCATGGCATCGATTCAAGTTTAGCAGGTACGAAATAGCACAACGATCGACCTTGTTCTTTTATAGAGTCCTAACCGAACTTTTATTGTACATTAGCCTGGTCTGTTTCTGTTCTAGGCTTTGGTTCCTGTGTTGGAACAGTTACGATGGGATGGTTGTGCACCAAATTCCGTCCAAAATACCTTTTGACATGCCTGTACTTCGGAAGAGTCGTTATACTGGCCATCTTCATATGGGTGCCAACTTCAATGACTACCATCTTCGTCTTTTCTACCATATTTGGCGTGAGTTGGCACCATCACTTTAATATTGCGTCAGATGTCGTCTCCTAACACTTTTGCGATTTTGATTTTTTCTCGACATAGCTTCTGTGGCTTTCAACAGTTCCAGTAACCACCAAATTTGTCGGCGATGTGTTTGGTTTCCGTTATCTCGGTACACTTACCTCCATAACCTTTGTTGGTTAGTATTGCCACTTTTGCACAGGATATGGTTATTGTTGATCATCCATTAATAATGCTGCGTTTACAGGTCATCAGATTGGTGCTTTTTGTGGAGCATATATAGGTGGATTGGAGTACGATGCGACTGGATCTTATATTAGAATGTGGTATGCCAGCTTAGCGCTAGGCATTTTTGCTGGTTGTGCCAATTTGTTTGCAAGTGACAAATCCCTTCGATGGCACCATCCTCAACCCCTTAAAGAAGTAGATGAATCAACCTAATTTACCTGTAACATTTATATGTAAATAATAGTACATAGTTAAAGTACCTATAAATGCATGTATGAAATACAATTTGTGATTCGTATTCGCAGGAAAGCCTTTCTGGCGCGTCCTTGTTCTGACTGGTACCAACGAATTTTAGTCGGAGTTGGAATCAGAGGGTCGATTTTTAGGTGTTTGTGCACGCATGTACTATTCCTTCCCTTTTCCAACCAGCAAAAACCAGAGATGACGGTGAGTAGAGAGACTGATTATGATATGGATGCATCTGTTGGTAGATCGATGAAACCGATGGATGAATGATACCGGATTGGAATGATATCGACCATCGAAATGGTGTCCATGCACGAAATTCAACATTGACATTACCCACATTGTCCAACATGTGTAAAAGCAACGGGTCCATTTACGCACGCCCAGCAGAAGAGCAACGATTACTCATCTTCCAGCAACTTTTACCTCGGCTGTCGAGGACAGACATGAACGCTTCATAGCTGTTTCATTCTCGAGCCCTGATAATTCGATCTACAGCCGCCACAATATTGAATTCCATTGCACAATTAAGACCCGATTGACTGATCCGTATATTCTTCTAACTAGTTGGCTGTTGATCTTCTTAACCCTTCCCTTGATTCGGAAAAAAGACAACACAAGTTGAAGAGACTTGTGCAGTCTCCTAACTCCTACTTCATGGACGTTAAGTGCCCTGGTAAGCTTTATTTCTACTCTACCGGATCGTTACGCGAGACCGCCTTGTAGTAGACATGTTGATATTTCTTTACTTACACGACGCACCCTCGCTCGCACAATTTCAGGCTGCTTCAACATTACCACTGTCTTCAGCCACGCTCAGACTGTCGTTCTTTGCTCTTCTTGCGCAACTGTCCTTTGCCAACCCACTGGTGGTCGCGCTCGTTTGACTGAGGGTAAGTTGATTATGTTTTGGTTGGCAGGCTTGTTAAAAATTGGTCATCATGAGTTAATGTGGTTTCTGTTTGTCAGGCTGCTCTTTCCGCAGAAAGCTCAACTAAAAATCGGTCGCTTTGTTTTGTCCGCTTTGTTTCACACACCGGTGCGGCTCGATAGATTCAATATTTTGCCTCGGCAAATATGACACGCACGCACGCAAGGTTTTTTTTCGCAACATAGGCAATACTACAACAAAAGTTTCCCAAAAATAAAAACCAAAAATTGAATTTTGCTTTTCTGACGAAGCTTGTATTTTCATGAGTGATAGGCAGCGGAGCAATGTTAAAAATGTTAGCGAATCTCCGGAGTGATGATCAATTGTACCTTCCATCGTGATGTAATCCGTTGGAAAAGTGGGCTGTTTGAAACATCAATTTGTGTTAAAAGTGGCCCGCACACACATCAAATTCATAGGTCCCAAGTTAAAAAAAAAGTCCCCATTTTTCTCTTCTGCATCTCTCTTCCTCTTTCTTATCAAACATAATGACAACAATGGATTATCCGGCAAATACCCCTCAAACGCGCTCCTTTCCTCTTCGACGACGAGGGTCCGTGCTCGAATGGTCTGAGGGTTTGAGGTAAGCTGGGTTACCGACTTTTCCAATATGTGCGTAGACTTTTTTTGACACTGACCATCATCTTCAATTCAGCAAGCGTAATATCACACACGATATGTCAGGTCACGGCCTGGTAACCAATATCCCACATGAAGTATCTATCATAAGAGGCGATCCTGGTATTCTAGGTAACGAACGGGTTTTGACATCCCATGCAAAGAGCGAACCTAACCAAATTTTTGATGATGATAGGTTTGGCAGGGTTTGCCCTAATCACCTTCTGTTTCTCGGTTTTCAACGTCGCCTTTCCCAAAGAATCGCCCAATATCTTGTTACCTGCAGCCATTTTGTTTGGTGGAATTCTGCAGATTATTTGTGGGCTGTTAAACTTTGGAATCCCTGGTGGTACATTTACAGCCACGGTTTTATCCTCCTTTGGTGCGTTTTGGGCAGGCCAAGGTCTATTGATGATACCTAGCCTTTCTACCGTTACTGGACTATATTCTGTGGAAATGCTTGGTAAAGCAAATGGCGTGTACAACTTGGCATGGTCCCTAACTGCATATTGGTTTATGTTTATCTGTTTGCGACTCCAAAAGGGAACTTGGGTTCTTGTTTCTGCATTGTTCTTCGTTGGGACCACATTGCTCTTGCTCTGTATAGCCAGCTTTTCTGGAGTGGTAGGCTGTCAACGAGCTGCAGGAGTGACTGGATTGATTGCGGCTGTACTTGCTTGGTGGAAGGCAACGGCCGATCTTTTGATCGAAGAAGGAGAAGTGATTCCAACTGGCCGATGGGATACCACTCTTGAAAAGAAATCGCCACTTGATACTGCGATCTAGCATATCAGTAGTTTATGTCTCATGTCAATCGTAGTTATATCATAATTTTTTTTATAATAAACCTTTACTATTAAAATTTATCCAATGCCCCTCGAAAGAAGTTGGCGGTCACTCGTTTTGCACGAGCTTGGGTGCCAAATGCTGGGGGCGTGTTCCCAAAAAGGAAGGCTTGAAAATTTGAAGGGAAGCTCGAAAACGCTGTGATTGGCCCGGCTTCCGGGTTAAAACCCTTTGCCTTCCAATCTAACTTCAGCATTTGTGAGGGTTTTTTTTTGAGAAGTCATCAAGTGAGATTTTTCTGACACTCTTTCTTTTCTTTCTTTTACCTCAAACCCCTTCCCATTCACTACATGGAACAGCTGATATCCATTCAAACCAATACGAAAGGTGGTTGCGACGACGGTGCTATCGACATTGAAGACTTTGTGCAGAATAAGCTTCGACCTTTCTTGCACAAGTTTAAGCACCAGCTATCAACATTTGATGACCCAAGCATTGCATTGCAAGAATTCACCTTAAGCAAAATACGAAATGCATATGACGCTCTAGAGAAGTTCGACAGCGACATTCGCCCCATGTTGGACGAAGCCATCGCAGCTTCCATTCAATCTGCGCAACAGCATCGCCATACTATGGTTGATACCTTTGTTCAAACCTTAGAGCAAGCTATGCATGATTTAAACGAAAAATTCAGAGAAATAGAAGCCTTATCGGATGGCTACCTCGAGAAAAAAATGGAAGACACAATTGATGCCACTATGCAACAAATCGAAGAAGTGGACGGTCGCATTTCAGCTGCCTTTGAACGAGCCTTCCAAGTTCGTCAAAGAGTAGGTGATAAAATTACTGAAGTAGCTGGATTAGCCAGTGACCGTATGGACTCTGTCAAAAAAATCGTCGCTGATGAGGCTCGGCGATTGCTCTTGTATGATGAACTGCCAATCGAATGGAGAAACAATGCGGTAAGGGGCCCTTCTTTTCCATCCATCTCCTCGTAAACATACAATGAAACTAATACTCATACCAATTTTCTCAAATTTCTAAAATTTTTGGGATTACAGCATATTCTTACCGGTTATCGATTTCTACCTACCCCTTCTGCCTGCTGGCACTCTCTCACCTATGTTCACAACGAAACTGGCAACATCTATACCCATCTTTTAGGATTCTTCTTCTTTCTGGGTCTTGGTATCTACGAGTTGTTCTATTCAACATCACTTGCCTCGGTTCCAAATTTTGATCGAATCGTATTCGCTATCTTCTTTATCGCCGCATGCAAATGTCTCATGTGCTCCACCGTATGGCATACCCTTTCGGGAATCAACGACTACGATATCTTTAAGCGTATGGCTTGTTTAGATTACGTTGGCATCAGCGTATTGATTTCCGCTAGCGTCGTCCTTTTGGAGTACTATGGATTCTATTGTAACGATGTTTGGAGAAACTCTTATATCGCTGGTACCACTATCTTGAGTGTTATTGGCGTTTGCATGCCTTTTAGCGAATGGTTCAACCAAAATGGTAAGTATCCAATCATACTACTTCTTTCCTACCTCGTTGTTTGGGCCACGTTCAAATCCTGATATATATTTTTTTTTTTGATGTTGTCTAGAATTTAAATGGCTTAGAATTGCTTTCTTCATCGCGCTAGCTGCCTCTGGGGTTTTGCCTATTTTCCATTTGGTGGCTATCCATGGAGCATCACACACCTTGAACTGGTTGTCACCTCTTCTGTATTCATTGGGATCCTACCTACTTGGTGTGTTTGTTTACGGAAACCAACTTCCTGAAGCTGTTTGGCCTGGTAAATTTGACCATATCGGCCACTCGCACCAGTTTTGGCATCTCTTTGTTTGTGGAGGCATTTGGTTCCATTATGTTGCTGCCTTGGGCTTTGTCAGAGAACGCGAAGTATTTGGCCTCTGCTCCCTCTAGATTCCTTTCCTACACATTTTAGATCATTCATCCTAAGCCATTTTCAGACAGGCTCTCTATCCTATCTAATACCTTTCCTTGTTTCACTTGTATATTTTCCTCCAACCATCAAGATACGTTTTAGTTATACCATTTGGTGACTCATCTGCCTGCGATACCTGCAGATGGATTACACCACAATAAACATTTATGTGTTATTTTTTGAATTGTGTATTTGAATTGATGGGAGAGTAGAAATTTTATACAATTAAGTTGAAAGGGTTGGGGGTAAATAATCTATGAACAAAATACCACGTTCCTAGATCAGAGAGATTTTAGTTCTCACAAGACCTCTTCTGAACGTGTTCAAAGGCTGTGGAACAAGTTGTAGCCTTCTAAAGGCTTCTTGTATGTGCAGAGGTTCCAGTGGTGTCTGGTCGTTTGTAGATAAGCTGAAGAGGCCCATAGTGGTTTCATCGCCATCTTCGTCGCCGGATTCTCTCTTCCTCTTCTTTCCTGCCGCCGCTGATTCGTCTTTGTGCAATGTAGCGAGATCAGTCTTGATCTGGATAGCCCCTTCAGTTAGAGACGACACCATCTCAAAGGTCAGGAAACCTAAACTGTCAATGATATCGTCATTTGGCTTGACATCGATGAACGAGCTCATGTAAGCCCAATCTCGAAACCGTTTTGATTTCCGGTATGTGAATGAAGCTTGTCGGCATTCAGAGTAGTGTACATATTCTTCTCTTGTCATCGCGCGAGTAATTTCATCGGCGTCCTTTAGGCGTTGTATACTATCGTTGTATGCCTCGATCTCATCTTCATCTTCAGAGTCTTCATCCTTTGACGACTTCACAAAGACATCAGAAAACTGGTTGACTAGCTCCCACGAAAGTTTGATGATGCTGCGATGCATCTTTCCTGGCTTCTCAGCTATCAAGAGATAGGTTTGTGTTAATTCATGATTTGACAATCCATATTGAACGGTATAGAGTTAAACCGTACCTGCCGCCGAATCTTCCATCATATCCTCGACTTGGTCTCCTCCCGTTTCTTTTGCGTTTTTACGAACATCCTTCCAGCTAAGGAAAGATCGCAGCCGATTCACTTTTGCCCGGTCGTGTCGCATCAAAAATATCAAATCTTCGGCGTTCATTGACCTCGAGTTTCGTTTGGCTGCCATTGCCGCTGCTTGAATAATCTATCCATGAAAGTCAGTATTGAGTCCTTGTACCCAATGAATTGTATCTTGCTGGCTGTTCCATGCTTGAAGGTCTATACTTACTATTTCAATAACCTGAGAGCGTACAATATCTTCCACGAGCATGGTAGTCTCTGGAAGAGGATCGGATACCTCGCCAAAGACGAACATCATTTGCTGAATTTCTGACTGAAACTTATATCGAGTCTACATAGCGTGAAAAGAGGTATACGTCAAGAATAAGAGCCAGTAAAGATGCACGGATTACAACTATATATACCTTTTTATCCGTGTTGGCCATGGCTCAAATTACCGGAATTCAAACCCACAAAAGGGTTCGTGGAGAGGGTCGGTGTGCAATTCTCCAACGAACAAGCCACTTTCAAACCCCAAATCCAAAAAAAATGAAAATGGACAGTACGAATTGTATTCAAGGTTAACCCTTTCAGGAAAGCCAAAATTAAAGAAAGAAGAAGAGTGAAAGCGCTATATAACAAGGAAAATATAGTAAAAATGTATCTATTTAACAAGGTAGTGATTATTTGGATTCTAAGCTGTACTTGTTGTGGCGACAGTGTTGGTCGTTATGGGCGAGTTATTAGACTGTTCAGCCATCTTTGCTTCCGTCATTGGAAGGGCTTTACTAATCTCGATGAGCTTTGCATGCAATAGGTTTTGTTTGGTATCATCAGCGTCGTCTTGCTCCAATAACTCTGCAATGAGCTTGGCGCTTTCATCCAAACTTTCCGATAAGTTAGCTCCAAGTGACAACGCGTCTGCTTTCGCCTTTGGTTCCAAGTTCTCCAGCTCAGTGATGTCCACCTTTCCGGAAATCAATTTGAACAGTTCTTCTGGTTCCTTTTGTCTTTGTACAGCTAATCGGGATTGTTTGATAGCTTGGGGTACATCGATTACGCCAAATTCAGTTTGAACAGTGGTGTTGATTCCATCCAAGGGCGGGTCTGGCTGCATTGTCAGCTGAACGGCGTCCCACGCTCCTCTCGTTAGCTTCTGTAATTTCTCATTGACATAACCACATAGTGTGTCGACAGCACTGTCACGAGCAGACGAATCGTCCGGCTCGTCACCAAACATTCCACCTACAAAATCCCACATGCTCTTCATGTAAGCTTCACCACGGTCATCACCGTATACAGGAAAGACGTGAGCGAGATCTTGGGGAGTGTAAAATTGGCTTGGAAGGTTGACCCCAAGTGATGGGTATGCACCGTAATCCCAAATAAATGCAGGCCTAATATGATACTTGTCTTGAACCATATCATCAGTCAATGCCATACTGCGATTGGTGTAAAATGTGGAGGGAAGAACGGCCCGATTGATGGTTGAGAATGGCGGTAGAGTGGCGAAGGGTTTATCGTGAGGGACCAAAATGGAAAGATCTTGAACTATGTAAAGGCATAAATATGTCAATAGAAGTCCTATACCGTAATCTGTTCTAATTCGTAGTCTGCCATGTACTTACCACCATGAACGGCGGATAACGAGCCGTCTGGGCCAAAGATAACTCCAGCTTCAGAGATCTTCTTCTTCTTTTTCTTTTGCGTCATGGTGTAGGTTCTATTGGGTGTTATTGCACGTGAACTACCAACATCCATACTACTTTCTCTATATCCAGCTGATCCTTGCCGACCACCACCTTTACGTAATTGTAAAGCTGATTGCTGCTGGTATGACGTGGTACTATCTAATCCCAAAATATCTACATCTTCTTCTACCTTGACAAACGATTCTCGCTTGACGTACGATATGTTTGATAGAGGTGCTTGAGGTTGTTTGATGGTAATCATGCTTTTTCGTCTTTCAGGTGAAGAAGGTCGCTGAGGCTGTTGAATTGCTGCTGGGGGCTCATACGTAATGCGAGTGCCTTCACGTTCAATTGCACGCAGTCCATAGGCTTCTAGCTTGTCTGCATTTCGCCAATATGGTGTATCAGGGGCGTTGTATATTTTGGCATTGGTACATATCTGCTGGAAGTCTTGCTTGAAGGCATCCATATCAGGATATTGATTGCTTTCAAGTTTTTGGCGCATTGTCTTAAAATCCATAGGTTTCTTGATGACAGTTAAGTAATCGGTGACAATGGTGGTATCTACAGGCTCGAGGAAAAACCCATAAGCGTCTCGTCTATGACAAAGCAAGTTTTTTGGATAAATCAATTAGCAAATGTCAATGATCAAACATAAACCATGTAAATCATATCTTACTTAATGAAGGTATCTAGTAGCCTGGAGCAAATGGTCTTGAGATCGCGTTTGGCAGGAGTCCACACTCGCGGCTGTTTCGTTTTTTTCTTGGATTTGGATGTTGATTTAGGGGTGGATTCCGCACCAGTAGCAGTGCTGACACTTTGGAAGCTCGCAACGGAACCATGCCTTGATTCATCGTACACTGAAGGATGATCAATCGTTTGGTTGGCGCTTGATGGCTCCTCACTGTTACGAATAACAACGTCTTTGTGGGCTTTAGTCCGTGCGAAAAGAGAATCATTGCCATCATCAACAAGATCTTCTTCAGAGTAAACTGGTCTCTTTGCTTCTCTTTCGTCAAAGTCATATGGATGCACCGCCGATATGGAGCGCTTTCTACTATGCGACGTTGGGTCGGTTTCGATATCCAGTTGCTCACTTTCTCTTCGGTGGCCGCTGTAAGAGTCTTCTTCGTTATGCTTTCGCTTATGCTTTTTGTGGTGCTTATGGAGCTTGTGATCTTTGTGCTTATGCTTCTTCTTCTTTTTGTGATCTGCTGAATCTGTGTGTTCAGTAGTGAGCTTGGGCGGATTCAGCTGAAGCTTAAGTTTAATGCGTGGTGTGATCGTCGGCTGTGTAGGCTCTTGGGAGGGCATCGACGGCTTAACGGTATACCGCCCATTGTGATTATCAGGGTCTGAAATATCTGACACGTTGTCCTCGACAGAAGAATATTTCTTTTGCGACGACATTTTCTTTTGAACTTTGCCGTCCCCTGCTGCTGCCAGTGTTAGTCGAAAGGCGGGGAAAAATTTAGCTGGCTCAATGTTCAGAGCCAAAGTGAATTTCTACGTCATCAAGTTTTTGTTTTCCAGCCTCACCTCAAAAACGCTGTCCTGTCAAAAGGCCTACTTTGCTCTATATATTTCCAGTTAATTCAACATCATGACTCTGGTTGGAAGTGTCGCTGGTTTTGCCACTTTAGGATTCACTGTTCGTGCATATGCACTTGGCATCCAAAAGCGACCCCTTCTTGAAGGTGAGAATCGCCCGCATGTACTATCGAATCGCTACGACATGCCGTAACTTAATCGTCTAATGACTTTAATTGTCAGGTATCTCTGGTCACTTTTTGACTGCCGGTGCTTTCGGTGCAGTCGGTTACTGGGTCTACAACCTTCAGAATAAGCAAGTTGACCAGATTGAGCGCAAGAAACAACTTCTTTTGTCCAACAGAGCGCGGGCAGAGCAGTCCGAGGACAACTAGACGACGACTGTAATAGATGTACATCCACCGCAACCCCATTTCCTCAATCGCTTGTCTGCATTATTTTTATATAAAAAAAATTTAAAGATTGGATTTTTTATTGAATATTTCACAATTCATCATCGTTCGTTACTGCCTCACGCGCATGATTTTGTTCCACCATGTTGCGAAGGATAGTTGTGGCCTTGACGATGTTCTTTTTGTATTTTGCAGATACCGGAACAACAGCAACCGTCTCACCATTCTTCTCAAACTCTTCTATTATGATCTTTTCAAACTTGCTGAAATTGCTTTTGGCAACCGCTGTAACATCTGCCTTGTTAGCAATCACCACTGATGGACGCTTGGTTAACCCTTCTGAGTAAGCTTCGAGTTCCTTGGCCAGAGTACGGAAGTCATTCCAGGGTTCTTCAACACTGAGGTCGATCACATACACTAGAACTTTGGATCGCTCGATGTGTCGTAAAAATGAGTGGCCGAGGCCGATATTTTTATGTGCTCCTTCAATTAGTCCAGGTATATCTGCCACGGTCAATTGAAAAGCATCCACAAAATCCACGGTTCCAATGTATGTATTAAGCGTGGTGAATGGGTATGAGGCAATCTTTGGATGCGCATTGGAAACAGCCGATAGGAAAGTTGATTTTCCTGCATTAGGCAAGCCAACCAATCCAGCATCAGCAATAGTTTTGAGTTCCAGTTCAAGGTAGCGTGTTCGTCCTGGAATGCCGCGAGTTGCAAATTTGGGTGATCGATTCTCGGTTGTCACGAAATGTGGATTGCCATATCCACCTGTACCGCCTTTGGCGGCAACGATATTTTGATCTTCCGTTTCCATATCGACAAAAAGCCGCTGCTGAGATTCCTGGCGTTCTTTCCATCGCATATATCGTTCTTCTTCTTCCATCAGTTTTTGTGCTTCGCGAAAGAAATCGCCTTTAGCAAGAGTGGTTTCTTCTGATCGTGGATAATGTACCCATTTCTTTTTAAGCTTCTCCTCCTTTGTTTCTTCTAGTTCGATCTCTGCCATACGTGATTGTGCGCTGGCTGGTGCATCTACTTCTCGAATGATGGTCCCCAAAGGAACTTTAATGATCAAGTCCTGCCCAGACAAACCGTGCCGTGCAGCACCTTGGCCGGGTCCACCGCGTTTTGCTGCACATAGATACGGTATATGATTGAGGGTCGTTTCATCTGGTGATGCTTTAAAAATGACACTTCCTCCGCGGCCACCATTTCCACCATTGGGTGGACCTTTAGCTACATATTTTTCTCTATGAAAAGATACGCAGCCATCTCCTCCAGGCCCACCTCTAGCAACTACGCGGACAAAATCAACAAAATTGCGTCCCTTATATCAATTGTTAGGCTAGACTCTTTAAAACGCACAGTGGAAGAAATCATATATATACCTTTCCTCTCAACTTGTAGTCGAGGGAGCGATCTCTGGAAGTATGTCGAGTTTCAGACTCACAATTGTAGAGACTTTGATGAAATTGTCGTAGGTAGCAGTAACCAGCTCTGATCGGTGGCACGAGCTTTGCCGAATTCTTTGAATGAAGCAGCAGCATATTATAGTTTTCATGCTTGAGGTTGCGTGGTTTCCCAAGCTGGTGTGCAAGTAGCCGTCACAAACTGACCTTTGTCACATAAACGCAAAGAATCCATCACCAGCAGCAAATAAACTGATTTTTGCGTATTTTTTATTACTTATATGTATTCTGAAACCTACTTTCAGTCTACAGAGGCTACTTCCGCTAATGAGATGTAGCGAGAACTGCGGTCAGAAGCTGTCAGTCGGCGTAGTTACTTGGGCAACAAGCGGGAAAAACGGGCTCTGCAGTGCTGGGTCGAAATTTCAAAAACCAGTCCTGGGTCGGAGGCAGAAAATTTTTTTCTGGACATACAGTATAAATTAACGTGGTGTTTTGCCAACTACAAAATTTCTTCTTTACGCCTCAGGATTCAGTCACCTCGGATTTGAATAGATGCTTGCATCTGCTCGGGTTCGAGAGCTGGGTCAATCACCAATGAGCACCAGCCAACGTAAACCATTGACCGCAAGGTCGATGTAAGCAATGGCAACCACATTTCGGTGTGGTCTGCGTGTATAGTCAGTTTTGGTGACTGAAGCAAGAACATACTCTGGTCATCTCTTCGGGGGTGCTGGAGGTCATCCATATTTCATACCTTTGGACAATAACTGTTTTTACAGTTTTGATCTTCGAGGCAAACCATGGAAGGCACATTTCAGACCATCTTATTATCAAATGAATATAAATACAACGATCTACGTTTCACGACAACTCTAAACACCAGATCGTAGATCTTGACGTTGCAATGAGTCGCATCGCAATCTCCTAGAGTCAAATGACAACATAGCAACTGCGAGATTTCGTTGATCGCTAAAAAAAATTTTTTTTTTTCTTGTCTGTTAATTAGCGGAGATGATGTTTCTTTATTTCTATTTGATTCGAGGGAAAATGACAGGGCTATGAGATATGCCAAGTTGTCTATGTTGTTCCATTGTTGGCCATCCAGTGCCAAAGTGCGCCTGCGCCAAAGTTCGCTCTTTGATATCGACTCCCAGTCGGTTAAGGATGCCATCAGATTTTTCCGGCATCACACATTGTAGCAGAATACCAGCCATTCTGCAGGACTCCACCGAGTAAAATAAAACTTGGTTCAAGCGAGCCTTCTGCTCGGGGTCTTTGATGAGATTCCATGGCTGGTTATCGGTAAAGTGACGGTTGGCCTAGTGAATGCGTGAAGTCATAATTTTAGGATGGCTCGAGAAAATTTTTTTAATTGTGTGGAAACCACTCACCTCAGACAGAACATCAAAGATAGCTTGTAGTGCTTTACCATACTCGTGATCTTCAAATCGGTCACAGAAAAGGTCTACGAGGAGGGTTAATAAGAATCTGAAAAGTAGAACAAGCAAATATCGAACGTTTTGTTATTACCAGGCAATGCTTTCAATTGGTCCTGAAGGACATGATCATCCTTTGTCACTGCATTCTCATTGTAGACAGGTACCATTCCACTTGGTATTAACGCTGGGGCAGTACATCTAGCAAGTAGATTACCCAGCTGTCCAGCAAGATCTTTCTTGTATCTTACCATGACAGCCTCATGTGAATAGTCTAAGTTGAGAATATTTAAAAACATTGATCGTGCCGTTAAGGAGTAAGCCTATTGTTTACCTCCATCATCAGCAAGTCCTCCATCTCTCAGAAGATAGTATCTCACTGGGTCCACACCAAAATAATCCATAGCAGCCATTGGTTCAACAACGTTTCCTCGACTTTTTGACATCTTTTGCTTGTTCATAGTCCAGTGTGCATGGGCCACGATTTGTTTTGGTAACGGTAAATTTGCAGCCATTAAGAATGCAGGCCAATAGATGGCATGGAATCTATATGGATTGTCAGAAGCCGAGCGACACCTAAACACATCGTGATTACATATACTGACCTAACAATGTCTTTCCCGACAATATGTACATCTGCTGGCCAACCGTTTTTAATGCCTTCTTGATTATCTGCCCATGGGTATCCAGTTGCAGTAATATAGTTCACTAGAGCATCTAGCCATACGTATATAGTGTGATCAGGGTCGTTTGGTACTTGAATACCCCAAGTCAATCGTGATCTTGGCCGGGAGATAGATAAGTCAGCTAACCCCATATCTATCCAGGATTGAACCTCCCTCATACGATTTTGCGGAACCACAGCAGCTGTTTTGAATTAAAATTAATTAGGGAAAAGCTCTGACACAAAGTCGAGTTGCTTACTTGGATTGGATGACAGCCATGCTCTAAGATCGTCTTGACATGCCGATAATTTAAATTTATAGTTTTCCTCAACTGTCCATTCCACAGGTTGCCCGGTCTCTACAGAAACCATGACCTTTTTGCCGGTTTTTTCATCTACTGCCTCCTGCACTTGACCACTGGTGTAAAACGCTTCGTCTGAAATGGAGTACCAGCCTTCATGCTTTCCTTTGTAAATATATCCATTCTCCTCCAAAATGCTCTGTGATATTCTAAAACATTAGACGATGTTTTTGAACTCTCACTAGGCGATATAGTAACGTACCCATATTTTGGCTACAGCTTTATGGTGTCGTGCTTCTGTTGTTCTCATAAAAGTTGTATACTGGATATTCGCTTTGTCCGCCAAGTCCTGATTTGCATCAACGACTTTGTTAAATACTAACGATGCATGCTGAATTCATACCATGAGTCTCACCTTGAATCGCTGAGATATTTGGTCACAAAATACGATAGGCTCCATATCGTTTGCAGCAGCAGCTTGTTGAATCTACCGAATTGGTTATTTGCCTTGAACAAATTATAGGACTTCGTTTTTTCTTATGTTGTTGTTACCTTCAATCCATGTTCGTCTGTCCCGGTTAAAAGCAGGGCAGTTTCACCCTTTAATTGATAATAGCGCTTTATACTATCAGCAATAACAGCCGAATATAAATGTCCAATGTGAGGAGCTTGCGCAAAATGTGAGCATTACAGTAAGGTAAGTCGAACTAAAGGCAGCAAAAGAAGTGAATTTACCTGCATTCGGGTAGAAGATGGGTGTTGTTATGTAAAATGGCTTTGTATGTTGCCACCGACGCTGAAATGCTTTGTTACATCCAACCAGTGAATGAACACGAGCAAACACAACAGGTGCACGCATCGAATAAAGCTAATTGTGGTATCCCTGTCAAAAAAAAAAAAAACGAGTGCCTTGAATTTGTCTCGTCGCCCAGCGGGTGGTGAAAGTCACAGTGAGTGGATGAAATTTTGTGCGGTCCTTAATGCTATTCGACTAATATACTGATCATAGTTCTAGCAGTTGTTTACTGATGCGATGGTTGTTGCGATAGAGCATATAAATGTAAACGTGATAGAAATACAGAAATAGAGTGCCACTACGAGGGATCTCCTAGTAAGGGTAACAGCATGGCTATAAAACGCAGCCGCATTGATGCTTAAGATGGTTATAAAGATTTAAATTGTATTATATGGCCCATGTATTGCTCTGAATCAGCAATGGTATGAATTACAGGGTGTCAGCCGAAAAAAGGAGGACAGGGTATTTTTTTTACCTGCACCAGAATCGCAATGTCTCCTCGTACCAGCCTAACTTAGTTTAATTGCAAGCGCAGAGAGAAGGGTGAGCAGTATTGTAAGCATGTTATACATTTGATCATATCATTTTGCCGTTGCCTAAGGTGTCTCCACGACGGTGCCAATATCTAACAGGCAAACAAGAAGGAGATCTTCATATCACTTAAAGTACTCTCAGGTATATCCCAACAACGCAAAAATCCTCATGAAAACATCGTAAACTCTTCTATTTACCTATTAAAGGTGCTTTATACTGTATTTGATTTTATAGCAAAGGGGACAGATGTATGTTCGATAGCAGATGTAGTTCCGGGTACTAGGTTTATGAGACGATGATATTTGGCATTGTATGGGATAAAGTACATATTCATCAATCTAAAAACTTTTGAAATTTCACGTTCACCGAATATATTTTTATTCCAGCTTGCAGGAGAAGTGTTTGCAGGTGCTTGGTTGCCAAGATATAGTGAACGTTAAGGGATGCCGGGTCAGCATGCTAGGTGACTCAACTGGGTTGAGTAACATTTACATATAAACAATTTTCAATACTATTAAACGAAACTAACTATGAAAAGATCTATCAAATTCATTTCATCAGTTGTATTGTTATCACAAGTAGAACAATTTTTTTTCTTTCATATTATCGCGTCGCGTTATATGGGGTCAAAATGCAAGAGTACCATATAAGGCAAATCACGTGTACATAATGCGTACATCGCTCCATGGAGGGGTTAGAGAACTGACATCCTTTGCTTCGAAGTCGAGCTTTCAAGATGGCCGAGAGCGACAGGCTACTGCCACTCATCCCTCTGTCTATTCTCACAAGGAATAGTTTGGCTACTGCTGAATCCTTGAAAAAGGCCAAAGACGCACTTGCTGCAGCCAAGGCATCTGCGAAATCTGTTTCAACTGAAACATTGCGACATCTGTACGAAAATGAACGGATCGAAAAGTCGCGGCTTGAGGCACTAAACGACCAAATCCAATCCGTTCAATCGGTGACAGCTTTCAAATGGGATGCTGATACCATCGCTAAACAAATTGCTATCGTTAATAGCCAGCTGTATAGCCATATCACTCTTGACAACAACCTTGCTTTCTCGGATCCACGAGGGACGCATCTCCTGTACTTTACCGATTTCCATCGGTATCTTACTTCAAATTTTACTCATCAACTTATCTACTGGTCTGAAATCTGTCGATCAAACGATGGAAAGGTTGTTGATCCACCAGTTCAACATCGAGATAGTTTAATCAGCCATGTGGTCAAGATTGCTTATTTATTACTCCACGTGTATCGGGATTTTTCTGGCTGTTTTGCCATCATGAAGGCGTTATCATCTCCAGAAGTTAGAAGAATACGTAGACTCTGGACTCAATGCCCATCTCGAAGCAAAGATTTATATAAGGAACTTGTCGTTCTCTTGTCTCCTACCAATAACTATCGGTCTTATGAAGATATGCTAGTCAAAAAGCTAACCATGATTTCTTCTGACTCAAGATCCAAGGAGCGAATGATGATTGCTGTACCATGGTTTTTCCCACACTTGAACCGAATCCGTCATATTGCTCAGGAGTATACTGCTGGCGGTCAAGACAATAAGTCGGATGACAAGAGACAGCGCCTGCTCTCTGCTCCTGGTGCTAAAAAACTGAATGAAGTCATGGCCATATTGAGAAAGTGTCAATCGAACTCATCCTCGGATTGGGAGGACTTTGGACCAACATCCACCGTAAAGTCTGTCACCTTGCATGGACTTCGTAAAAGCATCGACCCTCCAATGGACCTTTTGAAGTTGGCACCTGGAAATTTAGGAGTTTACCATTGGTTGGTCTCTCGAGTATATCTTACAAAACAACAGCTTATTGATGAGAGCATGGAAGTCGAGCCTCTAATGCCTGGAGAAGAACTTATATGCGAAAACATCGAAGTGAACGAAGAAACCTACGATGTCATATCCGGTCTGGAAGTCCCATCCGAAGATGTTAAAGCTTTGGTCAGCAGCAGTGAGCAGCCTCTGCAACAAGAGACCAACGACTCACTTGATCCACTTTCAAGACGCTCATCTACGTCGCATACAGACGATGACCAAGGAGATAGCCCAGATGTCTCGCATTCAGAGGATAACGAAGCATATATCCCAGACGTCAATGACTATGGACAGTCAAATATGGATGAGGCACCGTTATCAGAAGCCACAGTCACCCATGAGGGTGCCGGTCTGAACATCGAGTGGAGTCCAGACATTGCAAGACCTGAATCTGCGCAAGATGATAACGTTGAAACCGAAATCGCCAAGGACGACACTGGCTCTCCCTCACCAGAGTTTTCTGATCCTTTACGTGTAGACTCACCTGCTTCGCCGCTAGAGGCTATCAGTAGCCCTCAGCCTGAGGCTAGCAGGCAAAATACCGATGAAGACAAGGCACCCGAGCAGCAGAATGAATATTTCAACCGACCAAAAAATAATGTAGACGAAGCACTTTCTAAGCTGAAACAAGCTAGACGTGATGCACGAAAATCACGCCTATCACCAAGTGCCCCCGCCTTTGTGCCCAAATTGATGTCCATGAGTCCGATTCCAGAGCCTGTGACATCAAACCAAAGTGCTTCGCCTGCTTCTAGCACTACCTTTGAGGAAGATTTGACATCAATTCCCAAGAACGGTAGTCCAGGACAAGCTGCCTCTTCTAGTGATGATCAATCTTCTGCTAAGGACGATGATGATGAGGAGGAAGAGGTCTGGAAGGGATATCAGCCAAGTGGCACAGAAGATAAAGGCAATGGTCAAGCGGATGATAGTGAATCTGACAAATGGAATGGTTATCCAACACCCAAATCGGAGGAAGCGGATGATGAGGAGGAGGAAGAATGGACTGGATATCCTGGTCCTTCAAACCCAGCAGTGCAAGATTTACGACGTCAGTCATCAAGATCAAGTACATCAGAGGATTGGAAGGGTTATCAGGCTCATAAGACAGAAGATATATGGAAGGTGGAAAGTCGTCAACAAGCTTCCGAACATGACTGGCAAGGGTATACACTTGAAACTTTGGATGAAGATGAGCTGGATTCTAGTACTATGATGAATGGGGAGTTCGGAACAAAGCGAAGAGAGCGAGAAACTTTCACAAATTACGACCCATTGGAGAGCTTCAAAAGCCAAATATACACTCCAGAAAAATCGAGTAACAAGCCTAAATATCACGAAGGTGGAACCATTGGAAGAGCTGCTTCAAAACGCATGCATAATAACCAGCCCTTTCAGACATCTGCCAAAAAAAATTAAATGAAGATGCCTTCATGAAGAAAATCACATAATCGTCCTATACCCGTTGATTGACGAAAGAAACTCGCCGAACACTCCCTCTTCGCAACGCCAATAGTGGTCAATACAACTCTCTGTGGATATCAAAACCATTATAAAGATTCGTTATAGTATCAATAATAAACAGCTATGCTTACAATGGAACAATTTTGTATAGATATCACCACCACCCAATAGTTAGATACACTATGAGCCAAGGCAGATGCTGCTTTGCATCCACCAGTTTAAAAATGCGCATTGTATACGTTGCTTGTACATGTCATAAATTAGTCCACAGACAGAGAGCGAATTTGTTTATTATGGACAAGTCCACACAGTACTAAGGAAAGGGAATTCATGTATGTGAACAAAAAAATTATATTTACAATGTTCTCTTCAGTGAATACCGAGTATTTCTTTCAAAATGATGATCGCGCCTTGCTTGCTAATAAGCAAATTTTGTTCAGAACACTGAGAAAGATGTACGCCTAGGATAAATGTTGGATTAATGAATTGCAATGACATCGGCTATTACGTTCGCTGATGACCTACATCGATGGCATCCATCTTCGCACTTGCATGCTGAGATATTTTCATAGGAGGCATGTAGTAATCTTTCAAAAACATTATACGCTTTTCCTGTTGTTCCACACGCTTCTGGCTCATAAAGACTAATTCTGGAGAGAGTGAAATGCCGTGGTTAATTTTTTAGGTAAACCGCTCATTTAAACCAGTCAATCTCGTTTACCTGGCAGGTCGGTGGCGAGTTGCTAACGGACTTTTACACTCTGTTCTTACGTCTCCTGTACTGGAATAAGCGAAAGTAGGTATCAGGGATATTAACGAATGAGCTAAATATCAAGTTAGTGTTCATGATTCCCCATCTGTTGTTGTAGATCTTAAGATAAAGTACCGGCAGCATGAACGGATGCGTTCATGTCTATCTCGAGTTCAGCTAAAGCTCTGAGTGCATTCATAGGAATATCTACCCACACGCCATTTGTTGTGCGAAGGATTGGATCCATATATACGTCGACCGTGTCAATGACTTGGTTTCTTTTATCGAGTTTGTAATATCCAAAGACGTGGGTGGAGACTGCATTCTATGGTTAAGTTTCTTGCTGTCATGTGTGAGGTTATATGTCGATATGCATACCTTTCAGTTTTCCATAGAATAGCATTTGTCCCTCTGCCATAATCCTCGTACGTGCCGTTTCCGTAGCATCCACATCAGTATAATCTCTTTGCCTTGTTGTCCAATCGACATGCACACGCCTAACTTTGGCATAATGCTGATCTACGTTGCATTGATCAACCAGATACGTGATTCCTTGGTGTATAAAAATTGCACCTATATTCCAATGTTTAGTCGTCTCTTCGTTATTGAGTCCAGCAGAGGATACACATACCTTCGTATATTTCGAATGATGCTCGAGAAGCTTCAATTTCTTCCAATACAAGACTTTTTCCATTAGTTGTGTCTACGACGGTATACATGTCCTCGGCAACGCCTCGAATATTCACCATCGAGGGTGGGTTTGGTAAAAATCTAGGATGGCAACGATACAGCTGTTCGGTGAATTGCAAAACAATTTGCGTTAATGGATTTTTTCATTGATCCTATAACAGTAGGTAAACCTACCTCATCCTCTCCATGTACTAAATGGTCCTTGCAAATGCCCTTAGCTGCTTCTCCGAAATAAGCGCTATCTCTAGTCAGATCGATAGGTTGTTCGTTCGCAGCGCATTGCAAATGACCCTCCAAAACAAGCGGACTATCGATATCTACTGCGATACTCTGCATTTCTTTGTTGAATAGTTCATCAGGCTGTCTCTGTGATTGCATCGCAAAATAATAATAATACTAGTTAGCCAAGTTCATAACAATGTAGTAAATAAAAGCATACCATGAAATGCTGTTCCATCGGGTTTTCTGCTGCAATCAGAAGTGCTAATGAATCGTTGTTTCGTCGACCAGCTCTGCCTGATTGCTGCCACTGTTCAAGTGATTAGTTTTTTACATTATGAGAAGCATCAGATTATTCTGATAGATTACCATGGCAGATATTGACCAAGGGATGCCTAGCATCAATACAGCGTCTATTGAGAAGTGAGTTAAATACCAGCCGCTAGACAGGTGATATGCGATGAAACAGTACCCAAGGATCCAATGTCAACGCCTAGCTCAAGAGCATTGGTGGCAATGACTGCCAAAAGCTCTCCTGAAAACATTTGCTTTTCAATTCGTCGTCTGTCTTGTGGGGTATAGCCACCACGATATGACATGACTCGCCGCAACAAATCGCTTTTTGAGTTTTGCTGCAGGTTGGTTCTAATTTGCTTCATCAAGTGCTCACAAGTCCTTCGAACCTAATGATCACGTTTTGCGTAAGTATAAGCAAGAGAGGCTAAGACAGCTCCGACGTACCTTGCAAAACACGATGGTGCGAACTTCGTGCGAGATAAGAAACTCTAGAACGAGCGCAGTTTCCTGAATGCTGCTCCTCCTTCCTAACCTTGGTTCATTCACGTTCAGCATTGGTGGATTCCATAGAACAAATTCCTAGAGCAATCGAATTTACTTGAATATGCGTTCAGAAGTTTTCGACAGTCATTTTTCTCTCTTACCTTTTGTCCACATGGCGCTCCATCAACGTCCACCAAATGTACCTCATCCAGTCCAAATATAGTTCGCATATGCTAAATTCTCAATTTTCAGACCATCGAAACAGGTATGAATAAATAATAAGCTATGGACACGGTACCTCGTCAGCATTTCCTATGGTTGCGCTACAAGAAACGAATCGAACAGCATCGTTTCCATGGATGCTGCATAGACGTCTCAACCTTCTCATAACAAGAGCAACATTTGAACCGAAAAGGCCATTGTAAATATGAAGTTCATCAACTACAACATATTTCAACTTCTGCAAAAAGTGACGCCATTGGAAGTTATTGGGAAGGACGCTGTGATGCAACATGTCTGGATTTGTGAAAATGATGTTTGCTGCTTCACGGATGTATCTGCGCTGATCTTTTGGTGTATCACCATCAAAGGTGGAAATCTGAGGCAAAAATTAGTTACTGAGGAATGATAGATGGAAGAGCTTCAAATTTGTTACCATGGTATCTTCCAAACCAGTGCACACAGAAATGATATCTTGTAGTGACCGTAGTTGATCTTGGGCAAGCGCTTTAGTGGGAAATATATACATGGCTTTGCTCTCTTTATCTTCCAACAGTGCTTCAAGCACCGGTATTTGGTAAATTAAAGATTTACCACTAGAGACACATTAGGATGATGAAATCGACACAATCTTTCAATGATCGCTTACCTCGCTGTTGAAGTAGTGACAATAACATTCTTTCCACTACAGAGGGCATTGATAGATTCAGCTTGATGGCTGTAAAGCGAAGTGATATCTCGCGATTGTGATAGTGCTTCTCGTATGACTGGTGATACATGAACTTTCAATTGGCCTAGCGTGGAAGTGACATGAATTATCTCCTCGAGATGTCAAAATTGTCTGAGCAAAGAAGACTTACCCCAACTTGCGGTACGCTCAGGATATGTTTTCCATCCAGTAGGAACTATTTGGTCTTCATAAAAAGTGGCATTTTGTATTTGATTTAGAAGGAGTTTAATTTGTGGCCGTTCTGTTATTGTAGTTTGAGGAGTGCTGCTGTCACTTGAGCTCGGCAGCGGATCTGGTAAATTGGCTATTGTGCCATTGTTAAGCTCTTGTATAACGTCAAGTTTCTATCAGATAGTTGTAAGTTATTTCTTAGTCAATCCTCCAATCAGACCGAGCCTTCTTCATACCTTCTGTTCGCATTTCTTCAAGAATTGAGCGACAGATTTCTCAAATGCCTTTTCTCTTTTAAGGATAACTTGCTGAATAGCTTTCACCTGCATTGCTTTTGGAGGCGGCTTTTCTCGCTCCTTCATCAAATCTATTTTTTTCTTTCCTTTCGCTGGCCCAAAGTCTATCATAATTTCACCATCGTCATCCCGGCGACAGCGAACCATTTCTGGTGAGATGGCGCCTATGGATGCGATATTTTCTATCTTGAGACCGTCATCCTTTATATTTTTCGAACCGTCCATAGACGATTTAACTGACGCGAATGACAAAGAGGTGGACGAAGCCCGTGCCTCGAGAAACGCAAAGAGTACATTCATTCCCTTGAATGTATCAAAAACTTGGACGATTGGCTGCGGCCAAGATTTCGAATCGCTTTGCTTTGATGGGGAGGCGGCATTATCGTCAGAAGTTTGCGTCGGTGACCTTTTGCGCTTGGGAGGCATAGACTGTTTCGCTGCGGTCAACAAACCTGACGCTGTACGTCTCTGGCGTTGATCAATTTTTTGGGTCAAGTTTATTTGCCGCACATTGGTTGTCGCGATACAAAAGTTGGTGCAGCTTCGTCTTCTCGAATTAACCTATACCTTACAATGAATGAGACACTACGCATGATACGAGCTTAAATAATTTGTTATGAGTGTTTCGATTGCGACATAGTACGCACTATATATGCAAATTCGAAGGAAGTAAACCTCGAGAATGTTTGAGTCTCCTAGGGCAGATAACCCTACAGACTTTATTCTAAAGATTGAACATTCATAGAGTAGGTGAATATTACATTTATATGCTTGTACCTTGGGCTCTTAACAGCTCGTCCAAACACGCTAGTTTGTGTCCATAAGAAATGCTTGGGGCAGAATGAAAGTACCCCGCTGCACGTGTCTTGCAATTGCGGCTGAGAAAGGGAGTGCTGTCAGGCCCTCCAAGGCTTATTTTTCAAGCTGGATTTATTCGGAAATGTCTAACAGGCAAGTCGAGCATAAATTCCACTTCAGTTCAAGGATCGATTGTTAAAACTAAATACCAGATCAACCGGAATGATAACTCTTAACACTCTTTTTCATCAGCTGAAAGGTACTTCTTCAACTGCCCACGTTTAATCACCTGGTCCCGTACCTTAACATTGCTAATGTCTGCTTGTTACTACCTGTAGAAAATCCTGTAAACTGGGCGTTACTTGCGGTAGGTTGATTTCCCTTTTTATTCTTAGTTTTTGTTACATTCTTGAGATGGTCAGTAGGTCAGGCTATAGTTGAGTCAAGTCTGACGTTTGAAACACAGGTACTCGCATATGTTGTTCGCTCATATGTTTCCTCCACCAAAGCTATCACGGTCTCGCCCAAGCACCCTGAAGTCATGCTATTTAAAACATATAACCCAAAGGAACTGAGAGCCTTTGATGGAAACGGTGATAACGGTCGTATCCTAATGGCTGTCAATGGAAGTGTCTACGATGTTACTCGAGGTCGCAACTTTTACGGTCCTGGTGAGTAATTGCTTTTCTATCAAGGGTCACGATAGCGTGAATCATGACCAATAATTTCCGTTCTTGTAATGCATTTACTGACATGATGCGATGGTCTATAAAATGGTGATAGGTGGCCCATATGGCAATTTTGCAGGTAGAGATGCATCACGCGGCCTAGCTAAGAACTCTTTCGACATGGACATGTTGACTGACAACGATAAGCCAATCGACAAACTGGAAGATTTGAACAAAGACGAATGGGATTCACTCAGAGAATGGGAACAGCATTTTGCAAACAAGTATCTTCTTGTCGGTACCCTTGTAGAGAATCCTTAAGCCAGCACAATAAAATATTGTATATCATATCATTTCTTGGACGGAAGACAAACGCCCTCACATGAACCAGGGTTAGGGGATAGACCAGCGACGAGGTGGCGTGACTCGCCCCTTCGCATGATGGGGGAGTTTTTCATTTTTTGGGACCCGTAGACTTTTGTTCTCCCTCACACAGCGATTTAGCAATAGCGGCTTTTTTATCATTCTTCTTCTTGTTTCGCCTTCCATACAAGTTATAAGCTTCTTTGATATTCATCAAAACCCGCTCTGAACTTCTGTATATTTAAAGCACAGCTATTGTTAGCCTAGTGCGGCCTGTGTTGCAATATGGATTCTCTACTCAGTGTCCCGATGTTTGCTGATATTGACCTCGATGAAGAACCCATCAATAGTAAGTGATCGAATGATTGGAGGTAGAGGTGCTATGTGCTTCATTGACTAGGGAATGACCTTAGCCATGACTACCATTCTAATTCCCTCCACCCTCGCAGAGTCTGACTTCATGGCTCGCACTCTTCCAAGTCCGCCAATTTCAGATACCGGATTATCCGAGGATGAAAACCCGCCAATATCAGACGACAGCGGCAAGACGTCTGAAATAGAAGTCAGTAAGGTGGATGGAGATAAATACAAGCAAATCACAAAATATCCTCGACATTCGTTCTATGACCTGCCGAAAGAGCTAAGAATTCGAATTCTACAATTGTTGACAGTGACTGATTTAATGAAGGCAGCCATGGTGAGCTCTTTTCCGATGAATGAATTTTTTTTATCAAGCTGTTTTCTCATCGTAGTTTACATTCAAGGTCTGTCACGACTGGAAGAATTTGGCTTTTGATGGATCATTGTGGAATAACATTGATGTCACACCATACTACAAGAATATTACGACGGAACAGCTACTAGCACTTGGTGTTGCTGCCGGAGGGTTCCTGAAGATAGCAAATTTTAGGTAACATAAAGCATGATCATTTGTGTACTATCTTGCTACTTGACAGCTGATCACGAGCGTACATTTGGTCACATAGAGGTTGCATACAACTTACTGGTCACTCCTTAAGAACACTGGCCGAATGCTGTCCAAATGTAGAAGTACTTCAGTTAAATGGTTGTCGCACGGTTTCAACCCCAAGCATCGCATGTTTTGTAAGTCAAGCAAACCGATTGCAAGTATTAGATATTTCTGGTCTGGACTCCATCAAGAATCATACACTTCAAGCAGTAGCAAGCTCTTGCCCATTGCTCCGAAAATTAAATGTTGCATGGTGCCGCAATATCAATGCCGACGGAATACACGCCATTGTTCAGGGTTGCAAGCGCTTAGAATATCTAAAGATGAACGGTTGTAGCCAGCTAGACGAAGTAACCATGACTGCTATTGGAGAAAACCTGGTGGATCTGAATAGGCTTTGTTTAGCGTCTTGTAGCGATATCAAAGATGCTGCCATGTTATCGTTTTTGTTGGCCTCTCATGGAAAACTGACCCACTTGAACATATCCAATTGCTCAAAGTTAACGGATCTCCTTGCTCGCAGCATTACAAAACATTGTCCGAGACTGACGCATCTGGAATTAGCATGCTGTTCTTTGTTTACTGATGAAGGGCTTACTCACATGGTATCACGACTGCCTAGACTGGTCAATTTGGATCTTGAAGATGTCCACCAAATTACGGATACCTCTGTTCGAGATATTGCAGCTCATCAAAAGAATCTTCGAAGGCTTTGCCTTTCAGGATGTGTACAGATAACCGACTCAGCTATCACAAATCTCATACTCGAAGGAGAGTGCGCCGATTCATTGGAGCAGCTGGAACTGGCTAATTGTAGCTTAATCACCGATCGAGCGTTAACTACCATTGCAACGCATCTGGCCACAAAAGACCTCACCTCGCTTCAATCTCCAATCATGGATAGCACATCTGTATTCTCGACCTCCCCTCCTCTTCGACAAGGTACCATGTCCTCTTGCTTTACGTACTCTTCTGATGAATCCTTCGATCCTACACTTTGTAGAAAGAAGCGGCAACTCAGTGTTGAAGTACTGGACTGTAATAATATTACAGAGAGTGGAGTACGCAAGGCTCTTGATCAAGCGGCTCCACTGCTAGAAATCAAAAGTTTCTACTCCTGGAACGACAACCGTAGAAGGGCCCAAGCAGATGCAGAAGCGAACAACACCCCAAATGCAGTGGACCTTACAGGTTTAAGGGTCAACGTCCGCCGCATCCGCTATTATCCATTGACTAGAACCAGACGACGACGAGGAAACCAAAGGGAAGTAAATGCCACTACAAATGGTCGTTCCGGTTCCAGCTGTATTATCTCCTAAATGTGGATTTGGATTATTGTATCAATCACCATGTATACTTCACACATCATTTCTGCTCTTTTGTTTATATTTTATATTCAGCACCCAGTACCCACATTTTAGAATGATGCGACACCCTGTTTCATTTTCATTATGTAAGGCATTGTGCTATGCTTCTTATATACGTAAAGTTCTCTTGTCTATATAAACTTTTGTTGAACAAAGGTCACAATTGCAATTTTCTTTTTACTGCCTATTGCTTCAGTTTTTGCGCGCACAAAGGGGATCGTCGGATTTCGGCACATGAAACTTTTCCTTTCTGTCCTTCAAGATTCCATATGACATCCTACAATCCAACGGGAGACAGCATTAAATCTTGGCTACATTCCCAAGCCCCGCAGGAGTTAAGCCTTACTCAGTTTCAGTCTTACTTTCCGGCAGAATATAGGTATTCCTTTGACATGACGGATTCTCAAGTCGTTTGCGCGCATGCACTTACTTGACACGCCAACAGGGAACACGCTCAAGTCAAAGATCTTTGGATGGATTACCGCGCACATTACAACCACGTAGTCAACGTCGTAGACAATGAGCTCAAAGAGGAGATAAACGAACGCGAAATCATCCGCAATGATGTATGTCAATATCAATACTTACCGAGAATCGAACACAACCACCAACTAATTTTATCTTAGAAGACCCAAGAAAATTTTGATGACCTGACTACCGCCCTTGCCAACCTTACTGAAGCAGAGCGCGAATTGGATAGACTGAACAACGACGTTGAGCGAGACATTCATGAATGTGAAGCTCTGATAGCAATGTAATTGTGTACATTTAGTGTCATGCTCCAATCCAAGTTTCGGATTCTCACTATGTCTCTTTTTATGGTTTTCCATTTGGTGTAGGAAACAGCGAGATGTGTCCAATCTTTCGGACCGAGAAACAAACGAGGAATTGAAAGATGATCTTGCCGGTGTATCCAGGGACTTGAAGGTAAGGACGCTCGTAAGCTGGATTGTAGCAGCAGGATTCTCAAATCTTTTGCCCTTTGGCGATGAATTACAAATTCACATTGATACCTTGCCTTTTTAACAGGAATTACGATTATTGTGCGATCGCCAATAGTTGGCAAATAATACCTTATGTCGGGCAATCATGGTACTTGGATTATGTTGGGTCATAGCCAGACACAAACGGGATGACTCTGTGTGGTTGTGGTCCCTATTGCGGTTTGTACGGCGAAGCAAACGCCAATATCAATGCGGTGGAGAAATGTCAAGAGAAGTGATAATTAGCATGTCAACACCTCAGCGAAGCAGATTATAGTCATGAGTTACGTTGAATGACACACAATCATTTGAAAGCTAGCAAACTTTGTAATTCTAACGAAAATAGACAGCCATAAGTGCATTCCTCTCACCTACATTGGCTTTTATGTATATTTACACCGATGCTATCATGCCTTAATGATACCTGATATTAACAAATAAACTCTACTTCAAATTGCATCGAGCATTTTTAATCAGACTCTTTCATGTTATTACCTCACGACTTGATCCAGCCATAGCTCTAATCCACCCTCTTTGACCAAACTAGTAACGCTTCCTAGTCAAAGTGGCAACGGTATCATGGTCGCTCACAAATTACTTTTTGAGCCATCTGACCGTCACACCGCTAAATTTGTGAGGTTATGGATTCTGAGTCAAGTGCCTCGAATGCCACCAAGACTCACAGAAGCCCTGATTACTTGTGAAAAAATTGTTAATCAATCTACCTGGTCAATTCTTACTGATAAAGAGTTTATTGATTCTGGTCATTCCGTTTATCAACACTGTCAGTGGATTTCGACGCAATATAGTATCCCTGGCGTTCGAATCTTCAATCGCAGACAGTAGCTGCAACACAACGTCGTGATCCATGCAAGACATCAACACAGGACGCGAAGCAGTATTACCATCAAAGTCGAAATCCGATAATAACATGCCCAATTCAGGTGACAGCGCTGTCTCCCAGCTTCTGGGCAAACTCGACGAGGTGAGTTCAGGGCAAGGTGGCGCAGGATACAGTGGGTTGTCCCCGCATATAGCACTGCAAGGCATATCGATATTTGTATTGATAAGGGTATCGTCCTTTCTGTAGGCTGGACAGACTATAGCCAACCTTCGATCCATCCTCAACTTTAAAACCGCCGAACTAAATGAGCTAGTTGGACAACTAGAATTAACGAACCAAGCTATCGAGAACGTCGAAACCACAACAGCCCACATCGAAACCATGTTGACAGAAATGGGCTTGGATACCATCGAGCATCATACCCGCGAAAGCATGCTTCTAACTGCTCAAGCGAGTTTAGATCACGCACTCAAGTCTGCCAATACCCTCTATGCAAATGAAACCGAACATAACGGAGTGAAATTATCGAGACGGCGAAGTATGGCCAGTAGTAGTAGCGGTGGCATTCATTCTGAAAATGGCGAAAAGAAGGAGAGAATGGTAAGGGATATAAAGGAAGCTGAATGATGATGGAATGTTCCTAACGTATTGATGGTTTTTTCTTCGTCAGGCTTCAAGCTATGGTCCTTCTAAAATTCGGTATAAGCCTGATTCCAAGCCAATATTACGGCAATTACATGAGGTCATCAGGCAACTTGGCTTGGACTCTGCAAAATTTTTCTCATGCATTGGATCTACTGGTAGGTCACTGAAGGATATAGTACGATGGATGATACGATAATTTACAAGCTCTTCCCTTAAAGATGACGTACAAAAATTGCAAAAGGCATATGTTGATCTTGAAATTGCCAAAACCATTTCACTTGCTGCAAAAACCAATATGAAACGCCGCACAATTATGCTGAGGCGCGCAAGAAGGCGAGATAATTTAGAAGAGATTGATATTGTAAGAATTTCTTAACGGCACCGGGCAAAATGAAAGAGGACATGACTGATATACTAACACGCTAATGCAGCTAGGAATCAAAATTCGGGAAGCAGTCTCAATGTGGCAAGAATACACTTATTCTGCTCCTTTGCTAGTTGATGGAAAGGATATTTTGGATATCCTTGACCGTGAAGATGACTTAATATCGAAAAACGTGAGTGTCCTACTTTTATGTGATTGGATTTTGTTGGGTAACGTGCTAAGAATTTTTTTTTTTTTTTCATTTTGGATTTCCGGTACCAGCTGCCCGTGTATAAAAGAATGTCGATAGATATCAGCAATCGGAATTCTCCAACGCCAACCACATCAGGGACGACTCGAAGGCTGAAGGCAACTTCGTCCACGGGGTCCAACGGGTCCAATCCGAGCACACCTACTAAACTGACTTCGGCCGAGTTCGCAGCTGACACGCCTGATAACAACAACATTTCAACAACACACCTTGCCTCACCACATAGATATGCCACTATTTCTGGTGGGATGAAAAGCAAGACTCTTCATCGTCACTCTGCCGGTGCAACAGTGCGTCCCACCAGTATTGTCAAGCCTAGTATGACCTCCGCTAGTACGATGTTACCACGTGCACCGCTCGTGATAAAGTCGACGACGAACAACAACCCGACCATCAACATAAAGAAAGACGTTACTGAAGCACCACGGCCAACTCCCACTGGAGGCTCAGTAGAAAATGATGGCAGGAAAGAAAGTAAATTACAAAAGCCATCGTATATGGGGCCAGGGTCTACACTGAGACTACGATCGATGATGGCGAAACGCAACGCAACTAACATATAAATATTATCCCAATAAATGTTATTATTTCAAGAAAGAAAGAGAGAAGAGCGATCTCCTCACGTGGAAAATGCGCAGGCATGATGGGGTCGGATGACGGGCACGGTTGTGTTGAAATTGGCAGTCAGTATGTTGTGCGGTACAAAATTGGTAATTGGGAAGGGGAACCACTGCCGAGACGCCCATCGGTGTTTTTCATAAACCATTGCAGTCGTGCAAACTCAAGCTCACCTTTTTCTTTCTTTCTGAAGCATCTATTTCTTTCTACTTCTTTATCATCCCTATTCATTCCTTACAGCATAGCTTTCCCTATTGATGAGAAAATCAGCTTCAGAAACAACAGATGCCCTTAGCCAACGTCGCCTATCAGGTATCGTCATACCTAAACGACAGTCTTTAGGGGCCATACGACAGAGCCAAGGCGAGGGTCGACTATCTAGAGGTCCAGCCCGACGACAGACTGCTCCCGTCAAGGTACGTTGATCCTATACGCCCCGATCCTATACGCCTCCATTTTTTCTTTTTTTAACACACGCGCATTTTCCAAAGGTGTGGCGAGCACCAGGCCACTGCGAAATACCTAATATTCTAGGAAACGCATATCTTCGAACAACTGTGAATAAAGTTGTCTCAAAAGCACCACAGCCAATTCCAACGAAAAAATCGTTGCATTCTACGAGGGTGAGTAGACTTACAAGTTGAAACGTTGCACCAACTTGATGTCACCATGTAACCAGCACACTGACTTTTATTTTTCTCTCTCTCTCTGCCTATCCCGTCCCATGCAAAGCAGCCCCCATGGCTTAGTCCTTGTAAAAACGAAACGATACCTGAACTGCCTCCAGTATCAAAACAACGTCCAACATTCGATTTTGAAAAACGCATACGTAAAACTATTCCCAAGATAACGCTCAAAACGACCAATCCCCGATCGCTGTACACCAGCGAATTGGAAATTGGTACGGGGGTCAACGGCGCAGTGATACAGGCACGCTCCCGAGGAAATTCCGAAAGGCTGGCGATCAAGCGATGTCAGATCGATATTGCGGATCAAGACTTCCGCATAGCCGTTCTACGAGAATTACGAATTATGGCCAGCGGGCACGACAATATCATTCAGCTGTGCGAACTTACTTTATGGCGAAGCGAATTATGGATCGGTATGGATCTGATGAGATGCTCAGTCTTTTCCGTTTTATGCCATCGAAACATCCCTGAAGAATTTGCCGTCTTTATCGCTCGAGAGGTATATATAATTTTATTTTTTCCAAAATATTAATCACTCATATCCACCATATTGGCTTTCGCTAAAAAGAAAAATATAATAATCCATAAATGTTCTTTCCTAGGTTCTTCAAGGACTAATGTTCCTGCATTCTCACGGGTATATCCATAGAGATGTCAAGTGCGAAAATCTCTTATTGGGCCAAAATGGACAGGTCAAGCTCGGTAATTGTCCCGTCTTCTTTGCATCATATTTATCTGTTAACAAAAACATATGTGACTAACGTAACGAATTTGCCTTTCTTATAGCCGACTTTGGCTTGACGGCAAACACTAGACATCTCAACAAAGAGCGTCTCGGTACTTCCAAGGTAGGTCTCAGTATGAGGTGTTTTGTTTGTTAAAGGGCGGATGATCATATCTAATTTTGACTATCCTCCATATTTCCAGTGGATGGCTCCTGAAGTTATTCGTGAGTTTGCCTATGACGAAAAGATCGACTTGTGGTCGCTCGGAATTACCATCATTGAGATGATGGACCGAGTACCGCCACATTATGCTATTCGTGACGAACAAGAATTTTTCAACGTCGCGCTCAGTGACCCAAGCCCCACATTTACTTATAGCTACCCAAGCATGTACATGCGGGGTTTAGTTGCGTGGCTTCTAGAGGAGAGTCCTCAGAGCCGACCAAATGCCCGAGATGTCATTTTGGTATGTTATCACAAATATTTTGCAATCCGGCTTTTCATCTTGTTATATGCTAACCACTTGAAACTTTCTGTTAGGAAATCGACACTCACGTTCAGCATGGCCTACTCCATTCGTCCACTTCTGAAAAATTAGCTAGTTTCGTTGAACAAGTGTTGGCTTGATAAGACAATCATGATCCCTCTGGTACTTTTTGGAATGGGCTGGCCCAACCGAGGTTTGTTTTCTTTTTACCCTAATTAATTCCTTCCATCGTATGTGTCAGCACATTTACCCACTTTTCATTGCTTTAGATCATGTTACCAAACAGCATTGTTGATGGATGAGCCGGAAGCTGTTGTAAACTCCGTCTCTCTTTGTTATATCCAACCTCTTTTATTTTTTGGCCACTATCAGTTCTTTTTGTTGTACCACCAACCTCTCAGAGACAAGAAAACTTTACAGACAAAGATTTTTTTCCTTTTTTTTTTAAACCTCATGAAATTATCCCTTTTCCTCAAAACACCCCATTCATTCATTCACATTGTCATATCCACTTCACACACCTTTATGTTCTTCGTGAACTTGTCCCTCCATTGTATGCTCTTTACCTCATTCGTTTATGCGGACATATTATATTTTCCCGTACATCTGCATGTTGTCTCATGAAATATTTTGCTTTGTCTCTTGCGCTATATGCGTACCTTATTCTGTTATTGGCACTTTGTATTGAGATGAACAATCTGATTGTTTGGGAGAGAAACTGCATTTTGAGAGCATGAATTGGAAGGCTTGTTTTCACTTGACATCTTGCCAGTATGCTTAGAAGTAAGCCTGATTTTGCCCTGCTCGAATCTGGTGCTGGTCAGTGCGTTATAGTCGACCCCAAATCGCCGAAACTGTCATGCTGTATGCACGAGAACTCGACAGCATAAGACCATTTGGTCTTACAGTGCACCAAGAATACTCCGGCGAAGCACCTTAAAGTACCGTCGATTGCGAGAGAACAGGTTCTCTAGTACCACAGATCTAGAGCAGAAGCTAGGTCGTATCTTACGGTTGACTCTGGAAACCCTTTTGGCGAGTCCAAAACCCCCACCCCCCTTGGCTAAGGCAAAGCAGACTGACAACGATTTGCCATGGATCGCAAAGGTATACCATTCTATACTGTTTTTTATCACTATCATTTATGTCAAATGTTTATTCTTTGTTACAAAGCTATTTATATCTTTTACCCTCGCTGTCCTCTTCGAGATATTGTCCTTTTAAGCGTTGTAATCATACGTGTGGTTGCTGAGCGACTTTGGTAAGGGCTGGGGCGTTTCGTTTCTAGCGGTTCCATTGGTTCGGTTGTAGCAGGTATGGGAGATAGTAGTGAGAGGGATGTCAAACTGGAAGTCCTGGGTGTCATGATCAATTTGGGCTGTGGCTGAAATGATGGTGCTGGCGGTGACGGGGTCATTGGCGGTAAGGAGAGCTTAGGTGAACTTGAGTAAGTGTCACTGGTAGCCGAACTGTTGTTTCTTGATCTGGTGGTGGTTGTCGTTGTTATACTGTCTTCTCGAAGTGATTCTGAGCTGTCTTTCTCTCGTAAGGATGTGGTATCAGGGGTCATGAACTGGTTCAGTTCTGGCTGCTTGTTAAGTGGGTCAATATCTCGTAGGAGTTCCTTGTGATCAACCAGGACCATTATGCTCTCCGGGGTGCCGAACCAGTCGTCCGCCCCACTCTCCACAAAGTTTCTCCATTTTGCGATTCTCTGCCGTAGCCTCTTGTTCTGTAATTGCGCAACAGACATTGTCCGTAATAGCTGGAGTCGGATATCATCTTCGGGCAGGGTGGGCCGACACCGGGATGCGTCGTTCAATAGCTCACAGAACTCGTTCACGATGTTCTCTAATCTTGAAAAGTTACTAGATAATATTTCTATAGATGATATGTGTGCTTGTTGTAGTACTTCAATCTGTGCGTCTCGCTACAAAACCCAAAAAAAAATGATTCCACACGTTAGTTTTGTGCCCTGAAACTATAAATCTCCGCAGTCCACAAAAGCCGTTCTACCTCTCTAATGATTTGCCGCAAGCGTTCGTTTTCGTTATCTTGCACACTTGCATGATGGCCGATAGAAGTGCAAACAGACATCATAGAGTAAAGTAAGGAGTTAAGAAAGAAGTGTAAACGATTAAAAAAGGAATCGGACACGCCCATTTTAGGATCTGTTTTGAAACTGCTCGGATGGACTGCCTCTCTCATCCGCCGGTTTGTTGACCCACAGAACAAACATTTATTCAAATATTTTAAACCGACTATGGTGAGATGATGTTAGTCCACCGACAGAGATTCATCGGTTCGGTTTGACCATGTTAGTTACTATCTATCTTATTCTAATATCCTCAACCGTTGATTATGCAAAGCTCAAATAATTACCGCGAGCGCTATCTAATTCTCCATGATACTCTAATGACGAAAGGTCCCTGTCTAGATTGGAGACAATATGTGACAATAGATCTGCGGCCTCCACATAGCCATGGTGTCCAGCGTTCGGAAGCAAAAATACTTTGGTCTGAGGTAAAATATTCTTTTTTACCTCATTGGCATATCTAAAGTCAATCCAGTCGTGTTCGCCATACACCATGTAAAGTGGCAAATCGTGCAGCTGGTGCAATTGATCTTTAAGAGGTACATGCCACGCCTTTTTGTTTGACAAGAAAATGAGAACGTGGAGGGGTCTCAGCCGTTTTTGCATAACCATTCAAGCCACTGCGCTTACCATCGAACTATCCTTCGTGTGGCCCATTAATTTTGAAAATGCCATTTCTCCGGAGACCGATTGGGTAGCTAATTCGTAAATATAGCGTATTACTGTATCATCTGGGTATCCAAAAGCTTGTACTGTTCTCACTCGCGAACGTGCAAGCAGTTGAAGTACTCGAGATTTTGGTAACATTCCGAGAATGCGCTGTGGTGTTAATGTCCATATGGAAGTAAACAGTATACGTGAGCTTAAGGAGAAAATCTGGTCTGATGGAAATTTGAACCCTTTGAGACCAATTGGGCTAAGTAGCACTAGACGATCAAGTCTTTCCCTATGTTTTAAAGCATATGATGCCGACACAAACCCTAAATATGAGAGTGTCAGGTAAGCCAATAACGGTATACTTCACTGTGCTTGTGTAAATTGCATACCGCCAAAAGAATGTCCGAGAAGCGTCATTTTCTCTATCCCCATTTCTTGCCGCCAGCTCTCTAAGCTATCTACAAAGTAAGATTGAGCCTTGACAGCATCGTTTCCGCAATATCTGTCTCTAGTGGACCTTCCCCAGCCAAGTAAATCAATCGCATGAACAGTGTAGTGCTTGATTGGGCAGACAAAATGAGTATTACGATGACTCAAGTGACCAAAGTTATCAATTGACCAACCTTTGAGAGTTCGTCTATATTCCTTATCCATATGCCCTTACCACCGCCGTCTGCATCACTTGAAGTTATTAAACAAAGCTGGGATGCCAGTAACGAAGAACATGAAGAAGTTATTTACATCCATGGACAAGCACTAAGTCCGGTTTCTTTTCGGTGGTGTCAGAGTTTGTTGAAACACTACTGATATAGCATGGCTTGGGCGACTTTCTGTTCCATGTAGGTCGAATTTCCGTCATTCGAGATTCAAGTGGCTGTTGAACGCAACGAAACATTGCTTTTTCGGCCACAGCAAGTGATTGCTGCTTCTTGCTTCCTAGCTTTTGAGGAGCTCCATGACCACGACCAGACAAGTTGCGCCAGATATCAGCATAAACCTCTAGAAGATTCTCGCTACCGATAGACCGGGTAGCCAAATGCGAATTGACGCGAGTCCAAAATCTCATTGGGACAGGTTGAATGCTAACTTTACGTTGCCGCACGGACAAGGAAATGAGCCTTTGACCTTAATTTTTGGTCGGCCCTTGAATGACTTGGTATAAGACACTGCCCCATTTCTTGGTTATTTGAATAAGACGGTATCGTAATTTATTGAAGGTTATACAGAGAGAGTATCGTTAAACGACAATTAAAGGTAGCTTAGTTTGCAGCCTGTTTGACGGCTTCTGCAGTGGCAGGTTTGATTTCTTCCTCTTCAGCAGGGTTATCAGCCATCTGTTGCATAGCATCTGGCTTCTCTAAAGCCTTTTGGAACTCATCCTTGTTGGCTCCTGTCTTGTTCTCGCCCTTAATCAAATCCTCAACTTTCATGGTTTCTGGCAGCAGTTGGTGAAGTTGTGCAGCCTTGATGGCATGTCTGTCCATCTCCGTAGCAAAACCTTGTCCTGTCTCCTTATCCCAATTCACATTGGTATGGTCGGGATGGACAGCTGCAGGGTCTTGTCGAGCCAGTATATCGTTTGCCAAATCGTCTTGATGGTAAATAGCACTTGCGTCGGGCTTTCCTTCAACAGGGGCATCGGACTGAGTTTGGGGATCTGAGACTGATTCTTGCTGTCTAACTTCTTGCTCAGAAGTTGCTGGTACGGGTTCTTGTGCTTGGGACATATTTTCTTTACTTTTTGAAAAATAACAATTGCTGATTACCCACGTTCACACAGGCGTCTTTATATGTTTTGGGATAATTTTTTCCTTCCAAGTGCCTGCCCACCGAAATTGTGCATGACGTCTGGTTTCCATCATACCAGCCAAGTTTGGGAAGTCTGCATTTCCCCAGGAAAGTTCTAGGAAATGATGCTATCCTACAGACATCTGCATTAGTCCATATTGCTATTGAGTTAAAGCTTTCAATTCAATAATAATCACACTTGGTTGGCGTATTCATGACACTTCCAAGCCGCTCACCTACCCAGCAATCAGGCTGGTAATAAGCATGATCTGGTACGATAGCGAAACAGCAAATTTTTGGGAGCATGGGTCAGCTGCTATATCCTCAGGGGAACCAATTAGGATTTCTTTTAAAGTTCACAGAGCGCTGGCAAATTGTCACTACTAGGCAGTATGGTCAAAACTTTTAGCTAGAAGCAATCTATATTGTACTTTCTCTGTTTTTATTTTTTTTGAGACTTGTGAAAACTTGAATAATCTCGAGTTTTTACACAGGTAAATGGAGTTTAGATAAAGCTTCGATACTACCACCTACTACAATTGGACCAGCTATAAGGGCTGCAAATATTATAAATATTGTCAAGAAGAACAGACCATATATAATGGCCACTCGTCGTCTCTCCTTCTTTTGACGGACAGTCCACGTAGGATATCGAATCTGTTGACTTGGCCGTAACCAAAACAACATGAGTCCATGCCATCGGTTTACATACGGTATCAAGCAAATCAACGAGAGGGGAAATAGGATAAAATGTCCCAAAATAAAGTCTGTCGCAAAGTTGCTCATCTCTATGATCTTGCAGACATACTCGCGAGCTGGTTGCGAAATGGCTGTAATGATAATCAGGTTCAGTTTCCAGTTTTCTAATGATGATATACATTATCAATAAAAAGTATCTTACCATGCCATCCAAGCTATAGATATGAACAAGATGACGGAAGGTCAGAAGAAGAGGTTAGTATATATGCATTGGTAAGATGTGTTAGATGAATGTATTTCTAAACTTACCCCGCGTCCGTACCACTTTCCAGTCCACCAACCACGATTAGTTTGATCATGAGTGAATTCTCTTGTCAAGAAGAGAATAGTCATGGTTTTGAATACCAGCCTTTGTAATGAAATAACAGATACCATGCCAAGGAGTACGTTAGGCAACTTGAAGTGTTCAAGTACCAGGAAGGCTTCAAAGAATATGATAGCATTCACAACCGCCCAACCATGAGCCATAGCCGCGATGACAGATCCAAATTTGTGGCAACATAAGCTAAGTACAGAACCTAGCGTTATAGATAAACCGAAGAATGCAGCCAGAGCACCAGCGTTGAGTAAAATGGGTCCAAAGGCAATCACACCAAGTCTGATCAATCCAGATGGGCCAGTGGGTGGAGTGGTAGGATCTTCAGTATTGACGCTACGCACAAAAAGATACGCCACCATGCAGATGAGAGTGTATATGAAGGGGCCAATGATTTCAGAGAATACGATGGTTGAGAATTTTGCTCTAGGGACATCGCTCGACAATTTGTCTCTTGGTTCACCCAGCTTTGTTCGCTTATAGCCAGTGATTCGAGTTCTTGATAAACGGCAATAGGCAATCCATGAGTTTGCATGCGTCTTTGAGTTTCCTCTAGATAGCCATCTAAGATATTCTCTATAGTCAACCAGGAAGTCCGTGAAGGCGAATTGGTTGGGATTGAAAACGAAGGGTGAAAATATCAGAGCTATAACCGTTAGCCAGAAGTAAAGTAGATGTGGCATCCATATTGTGACTGAAGCAAATAGCAGCATAAGGAATATGCGTGCTCCAAAGTATATGCTTGGTACGGCGAATCTTGAATACAGGATGCTGAAGGGTAACCGAGTGGTAGCAAAGCCGCGACCTGTTGCAATGTATCGAGCACCACCATAGTTCAAATTGGTGAGGATAGAATTGGTGTATATCTGAGTCACGAAAATTTCAAAGAGAGGCGATAAGGATACAAAGTGTTTTCCGAGACGAGATATACTGCGGAAGAATCCACGTTCAGTCAATTCTTGCAGGAACAGTGGCATAAAAGCCATGAAGAAGACCAAGAAGATGGATAGAATACAACGCTTGATCCAATCTAAAACAGGGGCAAGGTTATAGCAGCCAGCCGGGCTGAGAACAGCGTCTTCCGGTGCATCTGGGTTGTACTCGCATACAGTGAGAGCACTTCCCATAGCTCCCACAAATAAGAAAACCAACATGAACATTTGAACTGACAAAATGATAAAGATGTTGTTGATGTGAAATCCAGGATGGGCGTAGTAGAACGTCAAGAAACGGTCCAAAGGCAGCTGTGTTCCGATGTAATAGTATTCTCTTGATAGCATTTGTTCACCCATACCAGTACCAATCTTGGTTGTGAAATTGAGAATCGATCCAAAACCAAGATCACGACCTTTACCGCATTGGTAGTATTCAGTGTGCTTGATACGTCCGCCTCGAGTGAACGCATTCATACCAGCATAGATATCTTCGTTCAAGTGCAATCCCTTTTGAGCTTTACTGACACCTCCTCTAGTGGTCATGAAGACTGCGTTTAAGAAATCCGGATGGCCATAATGAAGCTAAAATAGTCAATAGAGTTGTGAGTTTATTGCTGTACATGGGTGTATATATTTGACAGAATCCCTTACCTTGCCACCAATTTTGGCCATAATACGTTGTGTCAGAGTACCAAACGTTTGTTCCTTACCAGCGGCAACGTCACCGAGAACACCGATGTTCTCAGAGAAAATATACTCTCTTGCTCCAACAATTGCAACCGGTGAAGAGTTGGCGTTCTCTTCCGGGGCATCGTATGGATTGGTTTCTGCTGGATTCATCTGCTCGAACTCTCCTAGTACATTGCGGATTTTGAGACATTCCTCCAAATAGTTGTCCTGATTGGCATCAATAAGCTGCAAGTATTCGCCACGGTAGAATACCAAGGCGTGATTTTGATTGTCGGATTTTCCGTCTCCTAAAATTGGGTTTCCAGGAAGACGAATTCTGAATTTTGGTTTGCGCTTTCCATCTTCCAGTTTCTCACAAGAACCGTCAATGAGACATGAATACATGGTTGACCCTTCACCTTCTGTCTTTGATGGCTCTTCGTCCAGGTAAGCAATTTGTAAATCAGGGTAGGCATTAAGTAATAACTCTGCACTTTCCATTTCCTCGCTGTTGAACTTGGTGTAGCGCTGCATAGCAACCAACATTTTGAACTTGCGAGACGACATGTAGTCTAGGTCTCTTTCCAGAGCGGCGTTATCGGCTCCATAGCTTTGAACAACATCTGGATTCTCAACTCTGTAAAGCAATTTGATGGCTTTTGTGTAGTTCATGAAACCGGATATTGTACGATACAAGGTTTGAGAGCGTAGGGAAGCCCAAATTCGAGTACGCAATGTGTATTCTGGGGCTGAAGACTTGAAACCAATGCAGTAGAAGGGAAGATCATCAATCTTGTGCTTGCTATTCTCCTTTTCAGAGGTGATAGACATGAAGGACATGTTACTATTGCTACTTGGTAGAACCTTTTCGTCTGCCATAATCTTGGTATCCTTGACAAAGTTGTCCCATTCAACAGCGTGCAGTTGCTTCAGATACTCCAAAAGTGTGACTCTTGTATTCTGGTCTTCTCTGCGAATAATTTCGCGCAATGACAATATCATCTTTTCTGCGTAATGTGGCTAAAGGGAAGGATTAACATGTGCTATCTATATGACGCAGACTAGATGTATATAAGCTTACCACAAGAACTGTGAATGCAGGCATTCTATCAATCGACTGTGGTTCTGGCATAGGTGTCGTCAAACTTTGAGCAAAGAAATGAATACGACGCTCCGCTTCACTTTGTTGTGGGAAATATTCAGTTTTGAAGGCAGTGTCTTCTTGAGAGACGAAAAACGTGGGGGGTTTAAGGGTTTTCTTGCCATCGGTATCAATGACCTGATGAAAAACAGACTGTAAGTTTCATTCTATGACCATCAATTCCAGTTCATCTTCTTACCTGTTGGTATAGCAGCCTTTGTACATGTTCTACAGACACAAGATGCTCGCGGTACATTGATATCACAATTGCGTTCCAAATTTGTGAGCACAGCACTTTAGGCTTGTATCGAATTTCCATATCAACCGTGGCGAGAATTTTGGCGTGTATGCGTTTAGGAAGCCTGGAGAAGATGTTTCTCCAAGGAGTCCATATCGAGATACCAAGATAAAATGATCTTGCGACTGAGAAGATGGTGTTCCATATAATATACCAAAGGTAGGTGTCGAGGAAGAACAAGCACAGTGCCATGACAAACATGAGAAAGAGAGTGATTAGCGGCATGTAACTGCAAAGCATGTTACCGACGATGGCGTCAGTGCAAAATTCAATTCTCATCATTCCCATGATCTTGAGAGGATCTTTGAAGGAAAGAGCTAAAAAGAAGTAAGATTCGAGCAGCTTGCAGGAAAATACGCATGCCCATAGTCCCACAGACATGAATCTGTCCATTTTCTTGAGTTTGGGGAAATTTGCGGTAAAGTAATGACCAGCTAGGTCTCGACGAGTTTTGATCTCGGCTTTCTTCTTGAAAAGTTGTGCGGTGGGAACAAATGACAAGTAACAAACTGTTGCTATGCTGAAGAGTAATTGTACAATGGCAACAATTTTTGAGATTAGCCCTGTACGACTGATGAAAGCACAGTAGACGGTAGGTCCTGTAGTGATGATGAAAAGCGTAAAAAGAATCGCTAGCCGTCTGCATAGCACTTTTGTGTCTCTCCATGTTCTTGGCAAATAAGAGTATTCTGCGCAGCAGGCTACTATAGAAATAATGACAGCAATAGCTCCTCCTAAGGCGGTAATGGACCACTGAACAGATGCTTCTTCTGCGGCAATTTCTTTGTCGGAATTCAGGTAAAGTGTTTGTGCGTTTGCGGCAGTATAAAACCAGAAGGTAGAAATGTGAATAATCCAGATTCTGCTGAAATTGGCTACCAAATGCATCCAAGATCGCTTTTCTTTATATGTCTTTATGAAAGCCTTTTTCCACACGACGTTCTTCAGTTCTGAGTATCGCTGGCGTGAGGGCTTATCCATCAGCTTTGTTCCGTCGGTAAGCTTTATTCGCTGCATAGATTCTGGGTACCAGAAAGCTTGGTTGACGTCGTCATAGCCGATAATTTTATCGTGATCTTTTTCTCGTTTGACAAATTGCCCATCGGACACCTCATAGGATTGATCCCGGATAAACAAGTACAATGGTGAGATAATATCGTCTAAGAATGTGCCTTCAGGAACAACTGGACAGTCACGGCCAATGTAGTAATCGTCGGCAAGCTTGAATATGAAGCAGATAACTTCAGATGTGTATCGAACTACAGCTGCCTCTCCCCATATCAGAAGATATAAGGCAACTTGTCTAACTCTTTCCCTGTTGCTCATAGCGTTCATCTTTTTCTTCCAAGCGTCTTCCAAGTTGCCCAAATGAGATATTCCAATAGACATTTTGCTGTCTTTAGAAGTTCTATCGGTACTTTCTCCTTGTATAGTCTCTTCATCTACCTCTAATTGGGTGACAAAGTACCACTTCTTGTAGTTGGAACTTTCTCCACCAATGTAATCCGCATGTAATGATACTAAAGCTTGCTCTGTAGACATTCGAGAAGATCGAGACTCTAACATCACCATTAAATGCTCAAGCATGTTGTTTTTGTTATCACGCTGAAATCCAAATTTGTTCGTCAAGTCCACAAAAATTGCATCTATCTCGTCGTTGGTGATTGGCATGGTATGGTCTCTTGTCCAAGCAGGGTAAGGCTCTCCATACTTGAGTTCTGGAAGTGGTGATAATCCAAGCTCTTCTCGTTCGGTGGTCGCAAATGAAGATGCGCTGCCATTTGCTGACGCTGTTGTTGTTAGATTTCTCAGCTTCTTACTTTCAATGGCTTGTAGTAATGAATCAGAAGAAGTTGCGAATTTCATATATCGACTATCACCAATACCATGAAGTGCTCCCAGAAATCCGTCGCTGTCGACACGAGGTAGCCTAGTACCTGTGGGACCGCTGTATCCGTTCGACGATTGGCCATCAGAGTACGTATCGAAATCTTTTTTTTTTTTTCATCATTTAGTAAACATCATATGTCTATATGTGGATCTTTTCATAGATATGTACCTGTTTGCGATTTCATAGGGTCCTCGCTGATTGTTTCAAATTCCGCTATCACTGCTTCGGCGCTAAAGCTATATGATATTAAGGAGTCAACGGGACAGTACATGATAATTAAAAGAATCTGTGACTGTGCTAACCTATCAACACTCATATGTGAATCTTTTTCAAGGGTATCCTGAGAATTCCAACCGTAACTTGCGCCGGATGCTTTTCTGCTCTTGCGAAGATCTTCGTATTGATCATCATAATCAACGGGGTCTATAGATTCCTTGTCAGGTTTATCGTCTTTTTGATCTTTTCCGGACATCAATTGCTGTGTTTCTTAAAAAAAAAAGTGCAGAGCGGGTGTATTTGGGCGTGCGTCGATGTAACTGGCACTCCAAGTTGGGTGGTAGGGAGAGGTAGTGACAGTAACTCCCGAGAAGTACTACGGATCTACTACTCGAATATGAGAAAGGCTTTCTGCTAAACAAAAAGATCGTGAGAAGTCAAAGAAGGATAGTGTATGACGATCTGTGTTCGTTGATAAAGTGAAAAGCAGAGTAATCAAATTTCTTTGGAAATAAGGAAGAAGGAACGAAATGGTGGATATGAGTTTTACTTAATGAGTACCGTCAATAGGCACAAAAAAAATTAACTAGGTACATGCAGTCAAGATCGTTTCAAGCAGACAATTATGAGCTTTTTCGACTTAGGGGTCTATAAAAGTAATATATAAAAGTCGACTGGAATGCTCTACTGAGATTCAGGGCCTCTCACTAATCTTAGGATCCTTGACCTTCAAAGAGAACACTAGGGGTGCAGGATCAACAATGGAAAGGAGGTTATACTACGTTTTCTCTGACACAGACAGAAGTAGAGTAAAGTACTATCGTTCACTGAGGTACGCTGATAGTAAACATTTTTAATGATGCGTGTGTCCAAGAATTGGGTTCTAGTATTCTTTAATAGAGTAAACCGGCGTTTTGGTCTCTTTGGAAAACTATTAACCTCCTGGTATATCATAGGCTAAGATTAATTTTCATTTGACATTGGAAATGTATATATTTGAAGGGGGGGCTTGTAGAAATCTACCACGGTCTCAAGATACCTGACAGTTACGTCTTCAAAGTCAGCACCGCAGTACCAGCCTGGTATGAGGCTCTTTTCCAAGTCACTGCTTCATATGTATTGATATGGTGGGTTACCCGTGTTTGAAGCCTGTCAAAGTAACATAACTTGGGAAGCGTGTATACATACAAAAATCTTCAGCAAAGTTGTCTGCTTGAACTGAAACGTGATGTAGAAGTGTAAAATAAACCGACATCGCTATACCTACGGTCTATTGCTAATTGACTATGATCTTCGAATAATGTTAGGCTGCCATGACCCAGTGATTACGTGGTAACTTAGACAATGAATGATTTTCTCTATTGAACATTCAACTGATAGAAAAGTGAAATGGTGTTACGATAAGCCAGCAACGCATATGTTTCAAACTTGAATATCTCAAATGAATCTTCAGAATCTATTATAGTCTACAAGGTAGTACGACGGCTAGATAAAAGTGATCATGGTTTGATAGCACACATCATACAGGAAAGGTTGTGTCGATTACTCTATCCGTAGCGTTCGTAAAAAGCCATCCTTTCCTGGTAAGGCGTTTCAGAAACTTTGCTGACAATATTCATGAAGTTCAGTCAATTATGCATGGTATCATAACGCCTCTCATGAAGTTATTGGCCAGAGCATAAATCGGTAATGCCTTGAAAGCAAAAATTTCCTCTATGATGGACTTCTGAGCAACTATGCTCACATAACAAAGCTCAATGGTGACTAGTTATTCAACAAGCACAATTTTTATCCTGGGAACCCAACTCGTCAACTCGGCATAAAAGGAAAATTTTTGTTTGCCCAGCCACTGGCAAACAATGCAACTGATCTGGATCAACTTTCTTCGGTCCCTTGACAACTTTTTGTGTTAATACCATGTGCTTTTGGGAGAGAGAGTGGTGATGGGTAAAATTGTCCTTATATTAATTTTTTTTTTCTATACAAATAAGGAGTGAGTACTTCCATTATATCCTAGCGATGTTCATGCATCAGGGATATTGATGTCTCAGAGAATGTTGCTACAGGATGATACAATTATGACCATATATTCGATCCCTCATATTCCAATATTTCCTTTGGTCGAGTTGCTACACAACCGTCATAACCTTGTGAACAGCATGATGCAAACGCAAATGTACAAAGCTGGTCACCACTGCAATGCCCAAGGATTAAAGCAACCGTCATTCAGTATTCGTAACGAATGATGCAATGATATTTCACAAAAGGACTGACCTCTCTTGCTCACAAAATGAGCGGCATTGTTCGCTAGAACCGTTTCGACAAACTGGTGCTTTAGTAAGTTTTCCACAGCGAATTGGCTTTGCGAGAGGGTCCCCCGGCAGCGCTATGCATGACACCACAGCATATCCGCAAGGCTTGTGTATGTCTCCCGAGCTGGAAAGCTGTAATTGGCGAACTTGACTATCGTCAAAATTGACAGGTATAGAGTATAGACATTTGATATAATATAGAATAATGATGAGAGCTGTACATCGCAACATGTGTGAAAAGAGAAGTGTAGAAGGTAAAGGATAGTTAGAAAAAATTTGACTTGTGACTCCCACCGTGACATTCCCCAATGGAGATCTCTCTTCAAATAAGGAAACTTTTCTGGGACATATTGATCATAGCCATTCTGAACTTGTGACATAAGGCATTTGTTATGTGAGCATGATCGTCAGCAAATGATAGCAACTTATGCAGCGAAGTGTGAGTTCCGAAGTAAACGCTCGAAAGAGATCAAGGAGAGCACTATTAATAAAGATCATCCCTTGCAAACCAGCAAAAGGGTTAAACACCGAGATTATCTTTCTCAAATGAAATATAACAAGTAATATTGTGATCCTGCTGAGGAGACCTGTAAAGCGATTCTAGTGGTGGTAAAAGGGACCCATTACCATGGAAACGCATAAAACTGCACAAAGATGCGAAATTTTCAAACGCCGCGCCACGAAAGCAAAATACAGTATGGCGTCAGACCCTCAAAACACAATGTCGCGGTTGCTTTATCATCTTCATTTGAAACGAAAGACTTCTACAATCCAATCGACATTGGCAATATCCTCAGGGATCATTTGCTGCTAGCCTTTTCAGAATGAGCCTGACTGCAAAGTTACCAACTTGTAAGCTACCGTATTAAATCATTCGTCGACTGCGGAGACGCTGGCAGGGACGGACTAATGACAATCTCTTGAATGTAGTTTCCACACGTATTAGCGGGTGTTCGTCGCAAATGATCCCAACTATTCCTCGAAAGCGCAGTATTCATCACTTTTTAGCTGAAAATTCAAGTCTACTTCGAGAAGAACCCAAAGCAAAAAAGTTCAAAGCTTCGGAGCTAGTAGAACATCCGTCCAAAGGAAGCACCCGACCCAAAAAATCAGTGACCTTTTCTGACGACATCAAGGAGATCCGATTCCGAATCCGTGACACTCCGAGGTCGCTTCTTTGCGATGGAATAGACGATGGTGTGGAAGACGATTTAGAAGACAGTGAGAACGATTCGAGATACCATTACATCCAACCTGTTCTACAGAACATTACTTTATCACCACAACAGAGGACACTCCAAAGGACGATCAGCTTCCAAGAATTTGAATTCGATGATCAATTTGGTGAAGAGCTGGACTCTCAGTTAACTAGCATGCACCTGGGTGAAGTTACCACTTAAGGTTCTCTCCGTAATTTTACTTCAGCTATAATCCCAACATCTGTACATATCATTCAGTTCTGCATTCGTGTATCCTCCCCTAAGTACCATAATCTCTACTCTTGTATAGCAGAAGCCGTAGCTCATACATAGCTTAAAGGCATCCGTGAGTTACATGTACATAATCTGTAAATGCAGTGTATGAAGTACCTCATAAAATTCGGTAAAGTAACATTTTGAATAACTTTGATTTATCACAAGTTAATCTTTTTGGAAAATATGATTATAAAGAAAGAAAGAGCTCAAGACACTTCGTTGCTGTTGAACAGCCGTACATCATTGGCGATGCTGGTTTGTGTGCAATACAGAAATCACAGGAATAATTGTACACTATGAGACCTTCTTGTGTCACAGCCTTCATTGATACGGGAAGTAGTCGAATGATATTGAATGCCGTTTTGTAGAAGTGGGATAAATTTGTCGAATTACAGTTCATTGTCATTTGGAAACGCTAGCAGCTAGGTTGGCTTCGTGAGGCTTCTGGAGTGAGGACTTCTCTAACCTATTTCGAATCACGTGAGTTTCCTACTTCGGCACAAGTCAGTATTTTTTCTGGTTCAAATTTTTTTTGGCTGATTGGTCAACGGTTGTTACATAAGCAATGTCCACACCTGCAGGACCCACCCCGAATGCGCGCCCATCCTGGGCATTAGATGCAGAGAACCTTGATGCCGCCATGTCTGAGGTTCCACTTTTTATGAAGGAATTGCCTACAGAAGAGAACGATACATTAGCGGCGCTTCAATCGTTAGTATACGACGGCACACCAGAAGGTTGGTTTTAATCTGCCTGTGAATGAATGGAAAACGACATGGAAAGGAAGAGTTCCTGACCCAATATGATTGAATAGAAATTGCCGAAAATTTTAAAAACCAAGGAAATGAAGCTTACGGTAGAGGCAGAGCTGGCTTCGCAGATGCCATCAAGTTCTATACACAAGCTCTCGACGTAGAGTGCCAGGATCAGAAACTTAACGAGGCATGTTTCGCTAATCGAGCAGCTGTGAATTTGGAGCTTCGTAAGTTGGACAGCATTCAGATATGAGCAATGAATAGGTACGCAAGTTTGGCTGACTCTTTCGTCGCATTTAGAAAATTATGGCAAGGTCTTGAAAGATTGCGCCAAATGCCTCGGTCTTAACGACAAAAACGTCAAGGCACTTTATAGATCGGCAAAAGCATTGTTTGCCTTGGACAGATTGGACGAAGCTCTCGACTGTTGCGATCATGCATTAGCGGTGGATCCCGAGAACAAAGCTGTCATACAGGAAAGAGAGCGCTGCCAGAAAAGAATTGATCTGATTGCGGAAAAGAAGAGGAAGGAGGAGGAAAAGAAGAGAAAAGAGAAAGAAAAGAAGGAAAAAATTGATAAGATGGTCAAGGTATGTTGGATTTGAGAACCTGAATTATGCTATTCATTTCACGTATTGATATTATCCTGTGTCAATAGGAGAGAAAAATCAAATTTGAAGTAACAGATGAGACAGTTGCAAAGACAGCGCAGATACAGCTCGACGAAGAAACGAACACGCTGTCATGGCCCGTATTCTTCTTGTATCCAGAATACAAGGAAAGCGATTATATCCAAGCTTTCAATGAAACGAATACCTTCCAAGATCATCTCGAAGTGATGTTCGAACAACCAGCCCCTTGGGATGCAAAACAGGAGTATACGATGGATAATATTGAGATCTACTTTGAAAATACCTCCGGACTTCGGCCAACATTAGTCAAGATTGGCAAAAAGTTGCAATTAGGAAAGATCCTCAGCTTGGACAAATACAAAATCATCAACGGTGTTGCAAGCTTTATCATTTTGAGCAAAACCAACCCCTTCAAGGAAGAATTTTTGGGACGATACAAAAAATAGATAATATAGCAAAAAAAGACCCCCACATCTCATAGACATTCACCACTGTACGAATACATTTTCAACATGATCATTCAAAAATACACCATTTACACATAGCCAAATGTTGGGGGCTTGAAGTAAGGGGGGTATTGGTTTACAGGGAAAGGTATGAAAATACATAAAAGTAGTATAAGAAAGCAACTCAAGATGAAATGATTATCTGCGGGGATCATTCGTATAAAACGAGAGTCGCTGGAACAAGAAACGTTCATGCACTCCTCGATCCATGTGATGCAACGTCCACGAATCCATCCTCATCTTCGGAGGCGCTGTGGCTGCTATGGCTAGCTTTGTCTTTGCCGATAATGCTAATGTCGCTGTCGGATATATCGCTTCGTGCTTGATGAGCTGAGGCTTCAATATCGGACCAACTGCTAGAACTTGAAACAGTTGTGTTACTGTGTCCACGTGCACGTGGAAGTTGCAAAGAATTATTTACACTTTGGTATTCATCCTCTTCGTCCGGTTCAATGAAGGAACTATCTTCAAATCGCCAAGGCTCTGATTCTGCTGTATGTCTGGGAGAGACGGGTTGCATTAATGGGCTTTGTGAGATTTGGTCAGGCGGTGTGCTATGGATTGAACCATATGGTGTAAACTCTTTGCTTTCTTCGACTGAAACATAGCTTGATGACGCCGCAGAATCAGGCATTGATGGACTTAAGTTCGTTGTGTTGCCTTCGCTGCTTTGGTCATTTCTTGGTGGAGCAGGCTTAGAAACCTCGTGACGATCACTAAATGGGTTATCCACATGTTCGCCTTGTTCCGCTTCAAAGGTCCGTCCTTTGGTTTCTAAAGGCATTATGCCTAGGACGGAATTTCCTCTTCTTCTCAACCTTTCTTGCTCTAGTTGTTGTTCATCCTCAGAGTAGTGATGCTCATTTTTCGTGTACGGTTTCTGTGGTTTCAATTCAAAATCCTTTGAAGTAGCACGGTGTTTTACATCTCGTTCCACCTAAACAATAAATCGGATTTTAAGGCTGGGATTAACCAAATATACTCACATTGATTTCCACTGGGCTGGTCGACGTCATCATAAAATGACGGTATTCCTTCACTTACCATGCCAATCGTTTCGTTTTGAGAATCATGCGTTCGATACGGACGGCGCCGTCTAAAGCCAGCTTTCTTGAGTATCGTTCGTGGATTGAACCCTTCGTCCTCGTCGTCGGAAGAGTCGGAGTCTGAGACAGTGTGGTATTGTGGGCGCCGTGTTGCACCAACAAAGTCATATTCGCGGTTGTAATGTTCATCGATGAAATAATAAGTAACTACTCCAGCAACCACTACACCGCCTACAATAGCGGCAATAATTGCAGGATGAACCATACTGTTATGGTAAAAAGGGATGGGAAAAAGGGAACAGGAGGTCGCAAGCTTGGCGGCCAAAATTTCCATTAGTTCTGCACAAAGCACTCGTGACCGGGACTGGTTTTTTTTGCACACACCCGAATGCTGGTTCACTTTCTCCTCACGCTTGCTATGGTTTTGCCAGTTACGAATCAATGGCAATACTTACCAACGCAAGTTCCTTTACTAGATAATATTTCGAAGTATGTTACATACCACGAAGGGACTCTGCCTCTAATTCTCGCAGCTCCTCACGGTGGGCGCTTATTCCCGACCTCCATTCCGGATCGTACAGCGGGTAACGGAACCGTCACAGTGACTGACGCCTATACAAAAGATGTGGTACTTGGTATAGCCAAAAAAATTCGAGAGAGAACTGGGAAAAGCCCTCACGTTGTTCTGCTACAACTTGCACGCACCAAGGTAGACGTTAATAGAGAAGAATCAGAAGCAACGGATTCAGACGCCGGTCGAATGGTTTGGCAGGTGAGCTTGTGGGGTAAATTTATGAAACGCTGCGAGTGAGAGCCAAATTGACCATACTGTCACTCAATTCAGGAATACCACAATACCATCCAATATGCAATTCACAAGGTGAACCAAAATCATGATGCTGGCCTATTCATTGACATTCATGGTATGCTCAATTAGAGTTTGAAAGGTCCGACATGTCATAGTATTAATGATATGATGTTTAGGTCATGGACATCCTGAAAATTGGATCGAATTGGGTTACCTACTTGATAATCAAACTTTACAGCTTTCAGACGAAGAATTGAATCATGGCAAAGCCAAGTCTGAAGCATCTATACAAAATTTAGCGAAGCGATACCCTGATATAATGTTTTCATCATTCTTACGTGGCAACAGTTCCTTAGGAACACGCTTAGCTTCTACTCATCATCTGCGAACCACGCCTTCTAAACAAGAACCAAATCCATCTCAAATTAAAAAGTATTTTTCTGGAGGTTATTGCACACAAGCATACAGCAGTAGCGGTGATTTTGACGCCATTCAAATTGAATTACCAAAGCCTCTACGCTTCTTAGCATCTGGTAGAGATCAGGTTACCACTGCGTTATGTGAGAGTTTAGCATGGATGCTTCAAACGTTTTATCATGTTGATATGAGAGCGAAAATGTAACAATAAATTGTCTTTCAAAACCGTTCGAAGAATGTGAAATGTTGAAAATTGACTTGAGGCTATTTAATCTGGTTGACAAATTGTGATATTGTACAATGATTGCTCTTCAGAGAAGAAAGCTTGATCCTTAATGGCGATAAGGAATCGAACGGTATAAATGCTGTTATGGGTAATTTACTATGATCGCTTTGGCAGACCGTTGTCAAGTTCGTACAAATCTTGGTGGGAGTTGTCAGCGTCTTCTTCAGGTTGTCTAATCTGAAATGAATGATCATCATCCCATCCATCGTCGCCAAAATCGGCCTCATCGTCGTCGATGGCAAAGCTTGGTTTGAATTTTGGATTGGCATTTAGTTCTAAAGCACCTGGCGATGGCGATCTGACTTCTGCTCGCTGATCCCCAATGTGCTCAGCCAATTCTGTATCATCAACGTTGTCCAAGAGATTTGCGAATTCGTCTTCCTCAACATGATCTCCTAGACTGATTTCTTGTTTCTCGCTGTGTTTAACAATGGTATCAATGACCCAGAATTGAATTATGTTCATGACCAAAGGGAAGCTGGACACAGATGGAGTTAGCGTTCAAATGTCCACAATAGCGCTGATGTATTTCGAAAATACGTGCAAGTCAGCGCGACTTCAAAGAACTACTTACATCAACATAACGAACACAACTTGTAATTTATAATTACTCATTGTCCATTCTAGCACCCATTGGCCAAAGTCGAATAGGAAAGGGCAAATGGCGAAAATTAGGACAACCACCAATTTCATGAGCACCAAGGCGGTGATGTATATCAGTAGCTGCTTTCCCCACTTTATGAACTGATTGATCAATGGAGGATCACCGTAGACACCACTTTGGACGCCTTGCAGTTGAAAATAGGCAGCCAATCTCCTAAAGCCTAAGAGGATGCCCCACAAAATACCAACACCAACGGTTGTGTCCACAAAGATGTTTAAGAAATACCTGGGAAAAAAGTTAATTAATATGACTCTGCTACATTGGGTGGAGTTTCGAAACTTTACTTACCAAACACAGGGGTTGCTAGGGTCTGCTTCATTTTTTCCAGAGATATATGATACCAATAGGTTAAGCGTATGAATGACGATTCCTCCCACAAGCTGTTTGCTAACGTCAAAACCCCTTTAAATTCATAATAGACCAATCTTCGTTAGTTAGAGTTACGTAGATAGAGCCAATTTTGTAGAAACTTGCCATATCCGAACCGGTCGTTGTGGATTCTCTCGCTGACGTTTGATGATTAGAGTTGAAAAAGCTATGGTAGCTAGGCATACTTGGATCACGATGGCAAAGGAATCCAATAATTTACAACCAGATTGATTCTCTTCATCGCCTGGAGCTCTTGCTATGAGTGATTCTATTGACATTACTATGACGCTGATCTTTCGCTGATCTAGCACGTATTTGAGAAGGCAGAGTGCAAACAGTCGCTGATATCATGAGACAGCAAAACCCAGCTCACAAATCTTTGAATTTGAATTCCTAATTTGGACACTAGGCCATTGGATAATTTTTTACAGGCAAAATTTTATTTTTTTAATATAGAAAGTCTTGGTTTGGATTATCGACAAATATCACTCGGTGAAAAGCACAATACTAAGAATTTACGAGCAATATAGATAAGGAACTTAGATTGCCTAAGCACAAGTAACAGTGATAGATTTTACTACAGCTTTGATGGTTGAGGGTTCCTGGGACCAGTTCACAGGACCATGGGCCCACTCTGCTGTTGAAGCGACCTTAGAAGCGTCCCAGATACCAATTTGGACAGCAGAAGCTTCGGTGGGGAAGTTGTAGACACCTTTATGGAGAGTGCTTTCTTTTGTCACAGTGCGAATGGTCTTTCCGTCAACAAACCATTTGATGGAATCTTCAGTCCAGGTAATTTTGTAGTCATGGAACGCTGTGCTATCGTCATTAACAACATATTTTCCTTCTGTGGAGTAATCAAGAACACCGTGATAAAAGTATGAAGACTGGGCTTCGTTACTGACCCATTCATAATCAATTTCGTCACCACCTGGAGACATGAAAATGAATGCGGTAACGATACCGTCTACTGGGGCACTCTTGAGCGTAGCTTGGATAGATCCATATTGCATCAAGAATTTGGTACTGAAGGTAGCGCCTGGACCAGCCTTTCCGGAAGAAGGTTTCAGGACCTTCAATTCCAGCCCGCTGGAAGTTACATCCCAGGTACCTTCAGCATCGGACTGGTCGACCCAATATTGAGTCATATCAGGATTGCTAGCAAAATTTTGGGTGAAGCTTTTACATGACGTTGAACTGGAAGGTGGGGATTTGGCAAGTGCAGGCATTGCAGCAGAGGAGTTTCCAACGACACCTGAGGTAGCATCATCTCGCTTGGTATATGCCGGAATACTGGCGGCACTAGCACCTTGAAATGTTGCACCAGTGAGGGCAAGTGCTATGAGTGATGAGAGATTGAAACTGACCATGTTCAAAAAGTAAAATGCGGATTCGTGTATAGCAGTTACAAGTGGTGCCTTTTTATAACCGACGGACACCAAGAAGTCAAATTGTACCATATTTTCGGCGCACAATTATCTCCATTGGCCGTGTTTAAAGTTTAAAGGTCCTGTGGGTTTCATCCATGAAACATGGGTCTTTTTTTTTTTTTTTTTTTTAATTTTACTTATTTATCAGAGCAATCGGATATTAACGATCCTCATAGAAAGGCAACTGAGAGATGTTTGTACACCGAATAAAGCGATTTTATGTGCGTATATTAGAGGAGCTGTCAATTCTGAATACGAGAAAGTAATATGTGTTACTGGAACAACGAGGTGGATCTCAATGTTTTGGTGAGGTCGAGTAATTAACATGTTGGATCTACACCACAGGAGAAATATACAAGGCCTAACAATCTAGGTTTATCACCTGAAGTTCCTTTTACCCTGCATGTTTCAGTCAAATGGACAAAAATACGTGAAACCAATGTGGAATGATTTTATGAACGGGCGTTTTAGATATGCAAAGATGGAAGAGCAACAATTATTATCAAAATATATTATTCAAAATATTCTATTTTTTTTTTTCGTGCTGTATTTGCTTTCATCTATCGAGGGTATTGCTGATTAAAAACATCGTAGCTGTCAAATGTCTTAAGGCAACGAATGTTACGGACATAGTTTTCAATCTCCGAACAGCGCTATGACTGCAGGCGCGCTGTTATGGTCGGCCGCTCATTATATGCAAGTCATGTCGCAACCTGTCTTAATTGTCACTGGAGCTTCGCGAGGAATAGGAAAAGCTATAACTCTTGCTGCTATCAAGTCGCTCAATGCTAATGTATTAGCTGTTGCTCGCTCGAAAGATCTCCTTGAAGTCTTGAAGCAAGATGTTGATAAATGTGGAAAAGGTCATTGTCTCGAAATTGTAGTCGGTGACCTGACCGACGAGAGGATCGTGACTAGAGCAATTGATCGTGCTATAGATAGGTGGGGGCGCATTGATGGCGTGGTCGCAAACGCAGGGTGAGTAAATGAACATTTTGTGGCGTCGCTTTTGATGCATTCATGACGTTAACTCTGGTCTAGTGTTCTAGAGCCAATGGCACTAGTGGAAGACGCCCCGGTTCAAGGATGGAAGAAGTATGCATTTATAATTTTAAAAATGTAAAGTTTCATCATTGGAAGTCAAGCTAACGAATCTACACCAGGCTCTTCGATATCAATCTCTTTTCCATCATCACATTGGTACAAGAGGCACTTTCGCATCTCAAAAAGACCAACGGAAGAATTATTAATGTTTCTTCCGGTGCAGCTACGAAGGCTTATAGAGGATGGGGAGCATACGGAGCGTGAGTAGTAACTACAGCTCTGTATTGTCATTTGACCTGGTTAATCTGACTGAAATGTAGCTCTAAGGCTGCCTTGAACCACCTTACCGAAACTTTAGCAGTTGAAGAACCCAGTATTACGACCATTGCTGTTAGACCAGGAGTTGTAGATACAGATATGCAAGGCCTAATTCGCCAAGAAGGTAAGGCTTTATAGCTTCACGGCATATTAAGTGAAGCAAGGAATTAATTAACGTTGCATTAGGTAAAGCTCCCATGGGTGATTTCCATAGCAAGTTCGTTGACCTTCACGAACAAGGGAAGTTAGTTGACCCCCAAGATTGTGGTCATGTTATAGCTTCCTTGAGTATCAGCGGCAGTAAAGATCTATCCGGAAAGTTTCTTAGCTGGGACGACGAAAGTTTGATTGAACATAGGCGAAAAAATGAACAATAGAGTAGGATTCCATAATACGTTTTATTTATTGGAAACGACGCAATCTTCTTTTGCGTTGACACTACAAATAAATTGTGTTTTACATACATAGTCCTTCTATTAGACGGAGTATGGTAGTTGAAACGAACGAAGGACAATCAAATCAGTGTGATGCTTATGATAAAGCATATAGCAAATGAAAAATGCACCATGTTCACAAGATGTACTTTTATCGCGAATACATCATAATGTAGTATCTGAAGTACATAACGTCAATATATAAGGTAAACACACGCAAACTTCTGGCAAAGGCGAAGCAAAGACAAGTAATTCATGGACAATGGGAAGTCGCTCATTTTCATTTTGCTCGTCACGTGAGATGTAATATTTGCGTCCATTAAATGACGCTAACCAGAGCGTCGTTTCACCGGACGTCCTTACCGTAGCACTTGCTGTGCGAGCCATGCATAACGAACAACAACAATCACCAGATGACAAGACATACGACAGCATACGATTTGGTGACTTTAAGTCCTACATGGAGAGAAAGAAGAGGAAGCTGAAGGATCAGGAGCAGTTAATGTGAGCATTTGAAATTACTTGTAACTTGGTACAATCGCTAATGCTACAGTTGAAGCCTGGCTGCTAGCGATGAGAAATCTGAAATCTTCAAAGGACTCATCATATATGTCAACGGGTATACAAATCCATCACATGCGACACTAAAGAAAATTATTACAACGCATGGTGGAGATTTTCAACACTACTGTAAGTAGATATAAACGCTATCGCACTTTTCAGCTGGGAAGTTCTGATGCCTTATTTCATTTGACGAAGTATCAAAGTCAAAAATTACCCACATTGTCGCCAGCAACTTGACGAATTCTAAAATCAAAGAGTTCAGGTATTTTTCATTGTTCTTTCATGTTTTAGCGAGACTGTGAATTGATCAAATTCAAATACCAAGCGCCTACAAGGTTGTACTCCCAGAATGGATAATGGACTCTGTAGAGGCTAAAGTGCTGCTTCCGTGGCAAAACTATCGCCTTAATTCTCCGGTAGAAGTACATCAGAAGGAGCTCAACTTTCAGACGCAGACACTGTCAAGTAGCTCTAATCCGACTGTCGATAGTCACGAATCCAGCCATATTCCGCCGGCTCTCTCAATACCACAAGAAGAATCCAAAAACTCTATTGAACTGCCACCTCAACATTTACCGAAATCCCCAAAAGGTAAAGAGGTTGCTCAAGTAACAGGTTCCGAACTAAACCTTTCTCTATTATCCAATGACTGGGCACGCAAGAATAGCTCTATAAATCCTGAATTTCTGGATAAATACTACACTACATCTAGGCTGCACTATCTTTCAATGTGGAAAGCAGAGCTCAAAAGTATTGTAACCAAGTTACGCATTCGACATAGTAGCCAAAGTCAAAGGAGAAAAATGCCCAGAACTGAGAATTCGAAGATCATGTGCGTAGACCATAACCTCATACTGATGACGAAGACTGACCTTTCTAACTCTGGTCTGCATTCATTAGGCACATTGATTTTGATTGCTTTTTTGCATCAGTCGGTATACGGGATAGGCCACATCTTCGAGACAAACCGGTTAGGTTCACTCGTAGCTCGGGAGTGTGAAGTGACTATATAACGCTAATTGGTTTGTAAAGGTTGCAGTATGTCACTCCAAAGGCGTTATGGAAACCTCATCTGGGGCAGTCGGTTAGTAGCTTCGGCCCGCGAACCCGCTTGTAAATCCATATGCTGATCTTGAATTTATTAGCATCATGCAATTATGTAGCACGAAAATTCAACGTACAAAATGGAACCTCGTAAGGAACATGATACATGTCTTACGACAGCACTGGATGTTATCTAATTATGTTGACAGTGTAGGGCATGCTCGAAAACTTTGTCCAGAACTGGAAGTCATACCGTAAGGAAGAATTTGGCTTCAGTTCAATTTAATTACTACTCATCATTGTGAAATTTCAGATACGAGTTTGATAAATACAAAGAAGTGTCTGAGAAATTTTATGAAGTGAGTACCTATCTTAATGGTGTTTTGATGAAAAAATTCAGACTTATCATAATTTCTAGATACTCTTTGATCACGCTGACGACCTTGAACCAGTCAGTGTGGATGAAGCGCTCATAGATGTCACAAGCTCTATCACAGAATCTATGACAGTTGAAGAATTCGCCACTAAAATACGGTCGCAAATTAGGGAATCTACAGGCTGCGAGGCGAGCATAGGATGCGGCTCAAATATACTTTTAGCACGGCAAGTATGACTGATCGATTCGCTGGGGAGCGTAAATGGTACCGAAACTAAATTTGTTTGCTTTAGACTGGCCACCAAAATTGCCAAGCCGTGTGGCCAACTTTTTGTGGATCATAACGGCGTCTTGGAATTCCTTAATCCAATATCGGTGTATGACCTCCCTGGGGTATGATATTTTATGAATGACTCAAATATTCATGGTCTGCTATTAACATCTCTTGGAAAGATTGGCTATGCCATGGGTGAAAAGTTGAACAATATGGTATGCAATCATTGGATTAACTCGAATATAAGCTTCGTCTAATGGAAACCTGCGTACAGGACTTGAAGACTTTAGAAGATCTCAGGGCATATCCAATGAAGGCACTGCAAGATATATTTGGGAAAAAGACTGGCGAGTCACTCTACAAATTTGCACGGGGCATTGATGATCGCCCTTTGTCATCTGGACAACCTCGACAGTCTGTCAGTGCTGAAGTATCGGTACGTCAGTGTAACCTGTGGAAGTAACGATTATGCTGCAACTACTTATGAAAATACCAGTGGGGAGTTCGCTTTGAGAACGATGATCAAGTGCGCGACTTTGTGCTAGGATTATGCAAAGAAGTAGAAAAAAGATTGAGGAATGTTGGGTGCAAGGGAAAATCCATCACAATGAAGGTACCTTCATCGCAGTAATATTGAACGACAAGGTAGTTGGCTTGCTAATTCCAAGCCCCATTCAGATTAAAAGGCGAAAGCTAGATGCACTAGAAGCATCAAAACATCTTGGCCATGGGATATGCGACAATTTTTCAAAATCAATCTCACTGGAACAGCATACGGATGATGCGCTCTTCATATACGAAGAAGCTATGAAGTTGCTTCAATCGTACCAGTTTGAATCTGTTGATATTAGAGGTATGAATCTGAGCGCTACATAAATGAGAAAACGCAGATACTAAATTTGCGCTCGTTCATTACAGGATTAGGCGTACAAATTCAAAAATTGGACAATGATATGGGCAAAAATCCAGTTGAAGGTATACTCAACGTCATTTTACTTTCTCAGCGGACATACCTAATATGTCTATGTTACAGAAGGACAATCTCTACTGCCATACAAGAAAAAGCAAAAGGTAGAAAACGAAGGTGCGACAAAAGACCATGCTCCCGAGGAAGAACCAGAGGTTATTACCAAAGTGGACGACACTATATTCAAAGCAAGTTCTTCTACTTCTACTTCAAAAAGATTGCCGATGGTAAGTTTGTTAGTTCATCACTCTACTCATACCATATGAATTAACTTTGTCGCAGGAGGTGGAAAGACAAGCCTTTCACGAACTTCCGATGGATATTCGCAAGGAGCTTGAGAGAGTATATGAGATCATTTTCCTCCAGGAGGCAAATGATCATAGTTCTAAAGACATCATCTCAACAAGTTTGGAGGAAGACTTGCGTATTCAATATGAGAAAGAGAATGCCAATGGAACAGACATCACTCATCAAGTCAGTGATCAGCATACAAAACCATCGACGCAATCAGAATCTTTGTCTACCCATGAGCACACCAAAAATGTTAGTGTACCATACGGACCGACTCAACATGACCTTCCACCTTGGTCGCAGTTAAATCCTACGGATCTCCTTGCCATGCCAGATAATATGAGAGCAACAGTGTTAAAGCAATACAGTGAAAGGGAACAGGTATCAGCGACAAAAAAGCGACCTATCTCGCCCTCTCAATCTCATCAATCTCCTAAACGACCAAGAACGAAGAGAACTCCTGGACAAAAAACTCCAACACATCAAAGTGAATCTATTGGAGCGAAACGAAGCTTTACGCTTACCCAAATGTTTCCTCCTCAAAGTCCAAGTAAACATCGATCAGAGGCGAATGTTGTGGACGATTTATCGGAATGGGACCCCAACGTACTCAATGAATTGCCCGCTGGTAAGGTTCATACTTCAGTATGGTGCCAGAAGGCTTAATTATATGCTCACACTTGTCATTATAGAAATACGTGCTGAGCTACTTGATGAGCATCGACGCCAGAGGGAGCAGAAACAAAGAGATCTAAAAAACCAGCTGGATTCTGCCAAGGTAAAATGAAAATGTAACCATGTCGAAACAACAGGTCTAATATATTTTATCTATAGACACTCGCTACTACCATAAGATCAAACCCATCCACTGTAGTGTCAAGATCAGAACCAGCATTGATGGGTAAAACGGATATATCCTCCATTCGAGATATGCTCAAAGCGTGGCTTTTGGCATTCAGCAGAGAACCAGAAGAAGAAGACGTAGAAACCGTTTCCAAGTACGTTTTGAAACTCGCGCGGGCGCGAAATTTTCACCAGGCTCAACTGGTGGTTCAATACCTTGCCATGCTCGTCAATCAGGAATTTAGTCAATCGCAAGAGTCATCTGAACCTATCGTAGTAGGAAGTGTATGGAAACTTTACGTTGAAAAGTTGAGGAAGCAGTTAGACCGCGAAGTGCACGACATTTACAAATGTACATTGAAGTGGCAATATTAGTTTACCCTTCACTTTTGCATATTATACAGCTTAATTGCATTTTGTATTATACAAACACTCATTATCGAGACTAATTTCTACATATACATGTAATATATATTCATCTATTGAAAAGGATCTATGATTGTACTTTGTTCATAGCTGCAGCTACGACTTCATAAATCCAAAAGGTCACGGCGTTGACTGGAAAGGCTCGTAAAACAGTAGGACCCATGCCACGAACGAATACTCCAGCACCTTCGGTTCTCCAGGATCGCACTATACAGTCCCACGTTGATCGATAGTGAGGAGTGTTGATTGTATGGTATGAGGATGCGGAAAGGGGTGCGGACGATGATGTGCTGCTATAAGATCGAATGGATTGAGTGCCGCCTTCTAATGTTCCTGATGGAATACGCGTGCTTGGTTGTATGACTTGCATCTGCATTCTTGACTTTATGACATCTAATGGGTAGATGCAGCCCCAGGATATGGTACCAGCAAATCCTCCTGCAAGTAAGAGCTTCCATGCATTGTCTCCAGAGGCGTCCCCACTTTCGACCTTTAAAGATCGCTTGAGACCTTCGTATACTGCAAAGTAAACGCCATACGACGGTGCATCACGGATGATGGTGATCATGCCACCTTGGAAGAAACCAGAAATACCACCTCGACGAAAAATGTCCCTTGCTACTTGCATAGTTGACTTACTTCCTCTGTGCATTTGAGCCTGTATTTTAACTAGATCCGTCGGAGCAGACAATAAAAAGCACGCAAAGCCCGCTCCACAACCGGCGAGGAAAACTTGGGACAAGTTCGGAACAGTTGCTCCAAAGTTATTAGGGTCTGCGCTATAGCGGTTGCCTCTTTCAAGATACCGAAGAATGTTTCCATACGACACAAACAGAATGGCATTTAGACCAGCCAAGCCAACAATAGGAGACAGTACACCTTTGAAGAGTGAACTGATCTAAGTAGAACAGGCGACTTAGATGACAGCTATCACACAAGTTTCAATACACGACAACTAACCCCTTCCATTTGAACAAGGTTTCTAAACGTTTGTGTTGCCGTCAGTGGCTGTGAAGGAGTATTCGTGTTTCCAGGTACATTCATTCGAGGGGCTTGCAAGCGAGCCTTTGATGGAGATTATGACACACTATTAGCACGTGCTAATGTGAACCCTGGACTGGTTGTTTTCGCCTTACCTTGAGAACATCCAATGGACTACCGACCAATATACCCGCCGCTCCTCCAACCCAACCTATCACAGGTCACATATGAATAAGCAATATTGACATGCGTAAAGTAATTTCAAAATTCCTACCAGCAACGAAGTCGCTGATACTTTCAGCTATCAAACGAGAGGAGAATTAGGTATGATTGGATTTAGATCGCATACAATTGCAAGCATTTCAGTCTAATGCTCATATTTATTCTTACCCATGGCACAAGTCGATTGTGTTGAAAAGAGCTATGTTACCAACAGTGGAGAAAAAAATGTGGAGAATCAAATTTTCGATGTTCAAATCAGCAGAAAAAAGAAACTCAGGAACAAAATGTGGGTTATAATAAAAAAAGAAATTATATTACAGTTGCTTCCACCACTATGAAGTTTTACATTTACAAATATATACGCCTCAAGTCAGCTGGAGTTACAATCTTTTGGCATTGAGGGCAAAGCTTCTTAGTTCCCATACTATGTAGCCAACACTCCTCGCAATGGACATGCCAGCAGACGACTGAAGTGAGTGGTGTTTTGTATGGTTCGAGGCAAATCAAACATTTAGGCACAGATCTACTTGCTGATTCCTATGGAGTAAAAGGTTGTCAGTAAAATTTCATTCAGGATCATGGCAGAAGCAATAAGAATTGATGAGATCACGTTCGCTTACCAACTGATTTATTTGTGACCGAAGTGACTCAATCACAAGCTTAGTGTGTCCTGCCGCATTTGTTGGAATAACGGTATCTTTCGTCAAATGTTGCTTCCATCCATCATCAGAAACTGTTGCTTCGTAGCCTGGTCGCTGTACAGATGGAACTTGTCCACTGGGTCCGGATGAGCTTGACCTTGAAATAGGTGTTCCAGACACCATTTCGCGTAGAGCCGCACTGTCCTCATTCTCATCATCGGGGTTTACGACGATGTCACGTTCGGAATATTGTGCTTCTCCATATTGATTAACGTCGTCGTCTTCCACATCTAGATCATCGTCCACATCCTCTCCTTTGACCGTCGTCGACATGCCCGCACCTAGTTTAGCTCGTTAGAGGATCAACTCATTGGAAAGCTATTGAACAATGATGTCTTACCTCCATAGCCACCTTCAAACATGGCGGTTGCTCTAACGCGCCGTTGGCCAGCCCACTCGTACTCCTCCCACGCAGCTTCTGGCGTCCCACCACCTTCGCCGTTATATATGGGTGGTGATGCGGATGTTTTGGGAGCTGTTTCGTGATCCATTGATGAATTGTCATTGTCTTCAGAATTTACGCGAGCGAGACAGCCATCAATGTGCAAATTGACACTTTCTGTATCACCAATCAATACTTGATTGCATATAAAGCATGTCTGCTGTAAGCCGGTATCGAACGCTGTTTCACCACAAGTCAGTGTCACATAACAAGGTTTTCATGCTGATCTGATATTCAACTTACAAGTATAAGACTCCTGGTTTTCCACAGGTGGATTCCATTCAGCATCTATTGTGTGTTCATACTTTCAGTATTCTAGCCGATAATCCAAATTTCAAACCAAGGTTACATACCTGCTGGAGTAGAAGTACTAGTAGTAGTCTTTATTGCTGAGCTACGGGCTTCTCTGTTTTTCCGCACTTTTGATAAGCACTCCTCGTATCTTGAAGAAATTTTTCTTTTGCCAGTTGTCTTTTCTAGCTGCTTTTTAGCCACAACTGCTGCACCACGTTTGCCTCTCCTGTAATGACATTTGGTTGTCAGAAAACAATGAGTTTTTCATAAAGCAATACAGAAATCAAACATACGCCTTTGAAAGTTCGTAATCGCCGAAATTAAGTTGTTGAAGCTCGTACAGCTCTATTTGATAATGATTTTCGTACTGTGCAGGGTCTACAGGAACTCCACAAATCGGACATTTTGGCCAGTCTCTCCTTGCTGTAAGAGTAGACAAATATCTTAGATGTGAAGTAATCATTGATATCAATAATAGATGGTCTATAAACCTTTTTTAGCGTTGTCTTCTCTTAGTGAACCCAATTCTCGTGATAAACGAGAACGCTTCTTCGCCAGGCTGCATGTGAAGCGGTGATTTAGGTTAGTGTCGTGTTATATCATTCGTGGTTAGGTCATTGACATGTTTATTTACGTTTTGCTTGTGACTTCAGTTGGAGTGATTACAGCCGGCTGAAGGTCGGGTGAATGCCCCTCGACTGGCAGCTTCGTCGGCTCCATAGCTTGCCTGACAGTGAGTGGAAAGAAAAAGTGACTGCCAAAGTCCAAAGAGGAGGCAAAAAAAAGCTTACCTGCGGTGAGAGGATTGTCGACGTCATCACGAGAACCTGCTTTTTCATTTTGACCTCGCTAAGCTGGCCCTGTTGTTGTAGGTCAATCCGCTAGCATCAAGACCTCGACTTTTCTGGAACAGTGTAAGGTATTTAGGAGTGATTAATATACTACCAAAATGCAAGCATCACCACCAGCACTTCAAAATATTCCCGATCTGGATGCTCTTCGACTGGAGTATAAACGAATCCTACAAGATTTGACTTTTAATTGCAAGCCCATCATCACCAACCTCACCATTTTGGCGCAAGAAAATAAACAAGGTGCTACACTTATAGTACGTGAAATTGAACAAAAAATAAGAGCGGTAAGTGTTGCTTTATAAATATAGTTACTACACCAAACTGGATTCGAGACAGGCTCGAGACACGACAGAAGTGGTAAAGTGCAATCTCGTCAGCACCGGCCGGTAATGCTTTACAAATCAGAGCATCGTCAAGGACATTAGACCTGACTCCGGTCAGGCTCTTACGTGCCGCCGAATAAATATGACCATGCTATATTCTTCTTTCTCTGTTTGCTTTTCCGCTTGAGCTGTCAACTACCTCTTCACTGTTTCTTGCCACTATTCCCCTTCCTCTCCTTCTATTTCATAATTACTGTATCTATTCAACCGATTCTCGTGCGCATTTGGAAACTGCCTGAAGAGCATGAAACTGCATACCTTCCAGCCATTTCATCTATGTTCTTTTTTTTCCAATTACTGATGAATGGATGTTACATATCCAAGCAACTTGTTACACGATATGCAACAGAAGAATTCAAAAGTGAAAAGAAAATGTGAGAACGAGAACACAACGATAAAAGAAAACCCAAAAAAAAGAAAAAGGAGAAAAAAAAAAGATGTTGCAAGTGACAGTTGCTTTTGGATAGCGGATTATATATAGCAAGCTATTTGCTAAACTTTGGATGCTAACATCCGTGTATCTCCTTCATTTTCTTCATAACCAATCGTATATTTCTTTTTCCAAATTGCTTACATCTCATCATATACACTCTGGATCCAATTTGGTGTAGCCTTTTAGCGTGTTTAACATGTCATCTCATGGATTCTCTTTTTCTGTTACAGAATGCCTCAAATCAAAAGCTTCCGGTGATCTACCTCGTTGACTCAATATGTAAGAATGTCGGCGAACCCTATATCCAGTTGTTTGCACGTAACATCGCTTCGCTATTCCTCGAATCTTATACAAGAGCCGAGGTATCTACGAGGAGAAGTTTTGAGCGATTATTACAAACGTGGAAGAATGGGATGCCAGATGGAAGGCCGGTGTTTTCAAGGAGTGTACTTGAGCCAGTTGAACGATCTGTCAGATATCTTCAGCAACAATCTCCACAGCAGCATCAGCAACCTCCTCCACAGCAATCCCCAAATATCATGGTACGGATAGGTTTCTTTTCCAAATGTATGAAAAAGATCATTTTACCAATAGCAAATTTTCTTTTAGCGAGACCCTAGGCAGCGGTACTCAGCATCTCCCAGTCAGTCACAATATCCCTCTTCTGGAATGAGCCCCAGCCAACAGCAACCGCCATCAACCGCGCCGCAGCCTGATGTCATGTCAACTCTGCAGTCCATACTATCACCAGCGAATGGAAATAGCGGCGGCGATCCTACCACGCAAATCTTGGTTCAGGTAATTTACACGTTGATATAATACATGGGACTACTTGCAATATATAGATGAACTAATCAACGAAAGCAGCTTCAATCTTTATTACCTACGTTACCACCAGCTCAGGCTGCCCCTATTCAGCAATACCTGGCACAAATATTACCACCAGGTGCTGCACCTTCAGCATTAACGCAAGTTGGTTCCCCATCGCCAAGGATGGGTCATGCTGTAAAGCCTTTACATGAAAAGCCAAGTATGGGATCACCGGTAACGATGGATCGATCTACTCCTCCTATAGGAACTCCTCCACCTGCTTCTTCATCATCGTCCGGGAGTAATATGAATGCTCTTGACCTAATGAAAAATTTAACATCTTTGGGACTTTTGGGTGGTGTTTCATCTGGAAAACCTGCTTCAGAGCAGAAAAAGGATTTTGCATCCGGTAATATGACGGTTGCTTTGTTTGGACCATTTCGACTGGAGAGCAAAGATATTCAAACGTAAGTTAATATGTCATCTTCTCGTACAAAATATACACTATCTGACGTTGTATGGTTTTCCTTAGAGTTCGCAAGGGAGCGGTTGAATTCTTATATTCCGCTTTACCACTCAAATGCAAGCAATGTGGTTACCGATACCCAGACACAGAAGAGGGCAAGAAGAAGATGGATGCTCATCTGGACTTCCACTTTCGACAGAATCGACGATCGAAAGAACGTGCCAAGCGCGGCCTCTCTCGAAGCTGGTTTGTTACTGAAAGCGAGTGGGTCAATGGCGTCGACATTGAGACTTCAAGCCAACATCCACCTATATTTGCGGACGAACAAGCGCATAATGGCACTGGTGGAGGAGGTGGACAGCAGAAACATAAAAAGGTGGAAGAACTAGACGCAGATTCACATATGGTAGTTGTACCTGCCGATAGCCAAGGTAGACCCTGCCCTATTTGCGGAGAGCAGTTTATTACGATATGGAACGACGGTGAAGAAGAATGGATGTACAAAAATGCAGTAAATATTAATGGAACGGTAAGCGAACTTTCTTTTATTTTTCATTATAAAGTTTGTCAGCGACAATGCCTCATTCAAACCTTCAACAGATATATCACGCAACTTGCCACGCAGATGCTAGTCATAATATGGAAGTGGAAGAATTAGAAGCAGATCAAATCGAAAAGAAGAGAAAAGCAGTAGACGATTTGGAGCAAGATAGTAAAATGCTAAAGACGGAATGATATCACCATTGAATAAAGACGCTTTTTTATACTTTGAATTTGACTGAGTTTTTCATGTGCTTTTCACCTCATGTTCCCTTTTCTTTCACAAAGTAATCCACGGTTGGTGAATCGGCCGACTCAACCTGATTCAGCGCGGGTACACCCTGCGTTTGCCTCCTGGCAGCCAGGTCCAAGGCAATGGGCCCAAGATTCGCCAGGGCATTTCATACCAGGAATGTCTTCCAATTACGATCCTTCGAAATCAAGCCCAATATTCCACGGATACTTCCCATCACCTGCACTGGTCGAATCGAAAAAGAGCAAACTGTAACTTGATTTTGTGATCGCTTTGCAGGTACTTTGTGAACATGTATATGGATAATAGTGCTGGCAACACAGCCCACTTTGGATACCCAGCACCTCAAAACATACAAAATTGAAATTGTTAGAGAGTGTATTTCATAATAAAGTTGGTCTTTTACAAGCTGCAAACAAGCGAAAAGAGACCCGAAGGTAGAGGGAACAGTAGGGAAAAAAATTGCCACTCATAAGTAGCATAAATTCAAATTATCATAAAGCATATCGGAATTTCTCTTCCATCATGACCTTATTTAATGTTTCTGTATCGGGTAGTTTGGAAGGGAAACAGGAGTTGTTAGACATAAATGTTATGAAACAGTCCCACGTAAAACCACAAAGCTATATACCTGAGTACCAACGATGGATCCAATAATGATGGCAAGAATAACTAGGATAGTGACACCGATGATAATCTTCCACTTCAGATCCTTCCACCACCTATGAAGTGGTCAATTAAAGTTTCGCAGACCATAGCTTAAAATGAGCTGTTACACTTACATGCGCTTTCGCACTTGGTTAGCACCTCTACGGAAGTGACCAGCCGTTGCTTGTAAATCCTCTATAAAGTGAACAAACGTGTGGTTAGTATCAATATTTCATCGCTATACAACCCATACCCATGCTCGTTCGATTCAAATTGTGTTGCATGATAATCGTCCATGTCAGCTGCTTATAGAGGGTTTGCATAAAGGTTGACCGAACGTGTCGAAAATACTCTGAGGGATGTTTTCTGAAGAGTATAGCTGGTTTGGTACCAAGAGCAAGGTGAAAAAGAAGGCTATGGTCGGTAAGAGCAATGGCTCTGCTGATATTCCGTTCTAAAGCTTGTCTCCGCCACAGCAGCTACCACCCCAACTCCCACAACTGTGAAATGCCTCTCAGTACATACCAGTCTTGCCGCGAAGATCATCTAATCTTTCACCACGTTGCATGACCTTGTCAATGTTGTCTTGCATGATGTTAACAACCTCGTCTACCTGTTGTTGAACTCGAGCAGTCTTGGCATTGCCAGCAGTACCCGGGGCGGCATTGGCACCGCCGGGACGCTGTGAGTTAGGAATATAGGGATCATAAGGTTCTGACCTATCGATAAAAGGTAAGTGGAAGGAAGGTTGTTAGTGTGGAGGTATGTCAGAAGTACAGATGCAAGTGAAAACCTCTTTGGTCGTACATTTTGGACGGTTTTGTGAGCAGAAAGAAAAAAGTGCGTAGAAAGCTTTCAGCGGAGAAGCCCAAGATTGGGCGGGCGGGCTGGGTCCCAATGCGACGTCATATGCCAAAAAGTGGCCAACCGCACATCCACACCCTATTCACTCATGAACGAAGGCATCTCGATTATAGTGGCCGTGTTTGTCATCCTCATTGCTATGAGGTGGCTGCTAGGTATGTTCTTATGGAAGCTGTGCTGCATCTAATCTTGGAGGTACTCAAATGCCCTCTCCATCTCTTTCCTTTTTTATTTTTATCCATCGATCCTATAGGGGCTCCACAACCATCGGGATCGCAGGGTCAGCGAGCCAACCGACCGCGACATCGGGTTACACCTGAAATGGTACAGTTCTTCAGCTACCTATCAATGAAAGGGGGACATGAATACTAATTTAAAGAGGTATTGTTAGGTGGAAACGGTTCGTGCCATGTTTCCGAATATCCCATCGGCAGCCATTTTGAATAGTTTACAAACAACGGGATCTGTTGAGATTACGATTGAACATGCACTGCGCGATGGAACTCTTCCTATGGTAAGTTAAACATAATTTATGCGTAGCCATTTTCGTAGCGGTATCTCAATGCGAATTCCACCAGCCGGTCAATATCACCCCACCGCGATCCCCACCTACCGCGAGTGGTAACAGTAGAAATACCTCTGGACAATCTTCATCAGCAGCGTCCGGAGTGACACAAAGTAATTTGCTTCAGCGTTACAATTTGGAGTCTAAGCTCAGCTCGGATGATGGACCTGAACCACCAAAGGTTTGGGAAACTGACGCACAGAAGCGACAACAAATGTTGAGGCAAAGAAAAGAGCACATGATATTGCAAGCCAGGAGGTAAGCAAATTTGTAGATTAGTAAAGTTTTATCTTTGATATACCAGGAATTTATATATTTTTGGCTTAGGAAAATGATGGAATCTCAACAGAAGGTGCAGCAGCCTGTAGTGGCTGAATCAAGCGGTGATGTTGCGCACAATGCACCTGCTGAAAAGCAGGAGCAGATAGCAACCGAGACCTTTGACGACATGTCTGTTGATGAACTGAATGCGCTTGATCCTAGTGAGCGAAGGCGCAATATGATGGAAGCATTAGAGCGTAGAAAGGCCAAAGCTGCCCAATAGTAAATCCAATAATCCCATTCATTGAGAAGTAACTTGAAAATTTGAAAATAAAAATGTGCAAGTCACGATGCTGGCCAACACAAAATTTCAGGTTCTGCAGTGAACAGTTTCTGCCTAAATCGTTCACAATGTGGCCTCATGATAACTTTACGGCTAGAAAGGAAGCCATACTACGGTATAATGCTGCAGCATTGATCACACTATGGTTCATTTCTTCATCCTCATATCCAACGATTGATGCTTTGCTCAATTATCCTATGATAAAACTGCCGCGTACGTGTTTTTCCCGATCAGAGCCAACTCTTAGGTTCTACTCCATCAACCTTTTTACTAACTACTATGCTACCATTAGGTATCGCGTGTAAATTTCTTGTTATGTATAATATTATCAGCGCGATAGCATCCATTTTTCAAAAGCCTCAGGACAAAAAGGAGCTTGTTGCGACACAAACAGAAGGTATGCGTTACTCATAGAATTAGGAATGTGCAAGCCATTCGAAACTAAAACTAAATATATTCATAGGCTCGGAAACTTGGATTGCACTCAACAACTTGGTTTCTTCTGTTCGAAGGGCATTCAACAGTCCTGCAAAGCCTACACCGGCGCCAGTACAACCTATCACCAATCAAACACAACCAAGTCCTAAAGGTTAGGCTCTCGTCTGCGAAGAGAAACATTGGAATATTAATACTGACTTTGCGGTTCATCTCTAGATGTGTATCCTTCCTTGCACAAGATGTTTCCGGACCTATATCCCGAACAACCTCCACGAACGTCACAGGCATCTGTGAAGCAAGTGGAACCTTGCCTAGATATTTCTGCTTTGCGAACAAATGCGGCCTCTGCACGACCAGCAACACCTTCATCTACCATTGGATCAGTTGGTACTCCAAGGGAGAGACAGCTGTCATCGTTCATCTCTCAGCCCACTATTACTCCCAGTCAACCTTTGCAGGCCAGTGCCAAAGCCTCTATTATCCCTAAAGTAATGTTCCAGTCATGCATGCTAAACCAGGATGTCCAGCTCACCGACGAAAGCAACACTGAGGCCGAGAATTCAAATAAAATGAACATCAATGAAATCAGAAAAGAGCAACAGGTAACTCGTCCTATCCATTGCATGATTGATGATACGTATAGCCGCTAAATAGTGTCATATTTTGTGCGCATCTTCTAGTACAAGGACATCAAGGAACAATGGGATAAAATAGATGAAGTACAATGTGTAGAGTACTGTCATCAGCTTCGGGATTGGATTTCTGTGCGAATGATGCGACCTTTGGTCGATACGATGGACAAAGTCAATAAGGAGCTCGATGCAAACAACTATAGCCACTTGAACTGCTATAACTGCACTTTGTTTACCAGCACAACGTCGCCATCCGTGCCAATGCCACATTCATTATATCAGTTGGCGCAATTTTACTCTAATGTAGGTTAATAGTCAGGATGTAGATACTATTTACGAACTTGACATACTAATCATCATCTACCTCTTCACATGATGACTACAGATTCCCATTACGAACCAACGCTTAGATACCGAAAAATACCTTTTGGTACCTGGTTTTGAACAGGTAGAACACCGAGCCTACATTATCAAGCGCATAAAAGGTAAGGCCAAATTGCCGTCGTATGCATTTGGATCAGAACAAAGAAAGCATATTTACGTGGTTGCCAAAATAGAATTAGCGTCTGGATGGAGGCTGGCCGGCTTCAGCATAGTTAAATCAGAGCAGAATCAGCCAAACGATCGTGATATCATTCTTCACATCTTCAAGACATACTTGTCTGAAATGCATACAGACGTAACTCCTCCTTTGGTAGACGTAAGTACCAGTGTGACCTCAGTAAAGACATTGATAGCAATTAAAGACACCACTGTATTCACTATCTTTTACCATACGCAGCCCCCAATGGACCTTCTTCGATTCTTGGTTGCATACGTTTGGGCTACTCCAAAGTAAGTGTTTGTTTCTCTTCTTGGTAGAGGCAATGTTAAAGACTTCAGTCACTGCGGTTACTGACACAATACATTACTTAGACTTCACTATGTCTTCAAAGGCAAACATCCAGACATTGATGGAACAGCAAAAGCATGAGACATAGTATTACAGTGGAGAAAAGACAATAAAGCCAAATAAATGTTACATAATAATTGAATGCTATGGGGTTTTCTTTTTCTTTGAAAAAAAAAAAAAAAATGCTACTCAATTAATAGATGCCAGGGAGAACGATCCAACGGCCACGTACGAATGTATTTGCGTATTTTGAGCCAAAGGATTTTCTGTACCATCGCTCGGTTTCGCCTGCAGTGACAGATAGATTGATGATGGTCCATAGCAGGCCAGCCAGAAGTGTTAGATTTTGAAGTCGATTGAGAATGCACAACGACACATAAATTAAAATATCCGCCAAATAATGGGGACAAACGACTCTTTCGAACCAATCTCCACGTGGTATCTGGTATATGCTTGATGAAGCCGCGGACGTGGAAGGACGGGCTTTCATGCGAATATTAGCCAGAATACGATGGCAAACGTATTGATGCCATGAAGCGTAAGCGAATAAGATAATGGCGAAGATGACATGTGGACGAAGAAGCTGGTGAGTATCCAGGAGGGTTATTGGCTGAGATGACGATTCCCATACTCCTAAATTAGCAGCTCCTTCCAGCCAAGCAGCGAAGACCATGGATCCGTAAAATCCAATGCCGATAAAATAGTGAGTAATATTCATTCTCGCTTGTCTGGACGGTCGTTGAACTATGTTGACTTCATACAGTCGTCGACCGATGTGAAGGGTGATGAGACATAGGCTGAGAAGGCAAATGATGGCCGGTTGAGTATTGGCAAAGTCTGGGGTATCAAAGTGGGCTAGCAATGAGACAATCGGGCCTTTTTCATGTTTCCACAACAGTAACCCTACTTCAAGATCACACCATAGAGCAAATAAAAACCCTATCCAATAAAAATGTGAAAACCAGGCCTTGGGAACAGTCTGTTGAGAGATCCACAGGGATAACTTAGATGTGGGGCGATCGGCTGTTTCAGAGAGCTTCCCGTAAGCCAATACTGAGGAACGTAGAGTTGGTTGAAACTTTGCAAGCAGCGAGAGCACTGAAAGCAGGTGTAGACAGCAACATAACAGAGCAATGAGGAGCATGACAGCCAACCGGGCTGTAACAGGGTTTGGGAAGAGGCACTCACAAACTGAGAAGTGTGACTGGCAGGAATGACACAACTTCGCCTGGCTACGTCGGTGAATCCCATTGCAGAAACCAAACGTAGAACAGAACAAGCCAGTGGTCTTTACTCATGGCGACGTCCACTAAATCAAGGCGAGAAAACTCTACGAACAGCGAGGAACTCTTTGAATTCGTTGATTACACTTCAGCCTCTAATTTTGAACGCTTGGCCAACGCTGTAGAAGAGATCCTTTCACTATGGGGATTGAAGGACTCCGACCATGGCATCACTTCAGACAGTGTTCCTGAAACAGCACCTTCAATAGACCAAGCGTTTCGAAAGGAATCCATGTCAATAGAGGACACCACTTATAACCTCATGTACCACTGTGACCCAAAACTTATCGAGAAGCACCACGATCCGATCAATGCACCGTTTGTAGCGGAGGCTTTGACGAGCGCTGTAACTGACCAAGGAGATAAGGAAACCAACTTTCACGCATTACATCGATGGACTGGCATAGCACGACTATTAGTGTTAGAGGTCACAAGCGACTCATTGCGATCACGATTATTCGCAAGTGGCAAAGCGACGGTGGATATTAATCAAGCGAAGTTGCTATTATCAGCATGTCGAATTGCCATCCACAACACTGCCTGTAAAATACCGATATTCATACGTTGTGGATCCGCTCGGCATGGTCTTTTCATTGGATATAGCCTGTCAAAAGATCAGAATCAAGATATCACAGAAACAAATTTTAATACAATGGTTGTACCATCCTTGCCCTCGACTTGGTCAGACCTGGATATAGTTCGGCGAGTTCTCCGAAAAAAGCTGGAAATAGATGAATATGATGGCGGTAGGTTATTGGCATCTGAATTTCGCTCATAGGGATACGCTACTGGGCGAAATAGGTATCACAAATACACCGCACACCTCCTTTACTCATGATATCTTTCTTGCAATCTAGATCTGGACATTCAAGCTACGGCCGCTTTTACATACAGCCTTAAAAACTGGTTCGATGAAGACTGGAAGTCATGGAATGATGAAGGGGATGAATCTGAGGATGACAGCACCAATGTTAGCAACAGTAATGATCTTCTGGAGCGAAACTTTGATGAAGTTTCCACAAAGAAGAAAGCAAAACCTGCATCTTCACTTCCTCATTTGGATTTTGGATCATACAATGATCCTCTAAGGTCGTTGAACCTCACAGCTATCTTTCCAATGACTAATCTCAACACATTTCTGGAAAATCAATTTAGCTCTGATATGGATGCTGTCGTTTCACCTGTCTGGAGAGTGGCAACTGAATTCGCCCCTGATGCACAGCAACGTGCAGTACTGTCAACTTCAATCGATGATGCTATTGCTTCATGGATAAAAGATCCTGCTAACAAAGAATATCTTGCGCCATATGACGACAGTAATAACAGCAACGAAGATAGTAGCCAACGAAGCCGGCTTTCAAGAGATCCCAAGCGCTTACGCAATTTGTTGCAATCTGGTCGATCTTCCACCGATGTTGCCATGCCAGGTAGCCTAGGAGGAGGAAAGGACAATGGTGGGGCGGCAAATGTTACATTTGTGGCATCGGATGAGGTAGAGAGTGTATTGCATGCTCTTTTTGAAGCCAATCTCGAAGCCGAACACTCAAACCGACACTATTACGGAGAAACATTTGAGAACCTTTCTACAAGTGATACCTCTTTACCCACTGTTCGTTCTCTTGGATTTCATGTCAAGGAAGACCAATTGGTTCCTTACAAATCATTTTTGTGGAATCTACTCGTCCTGGCACTAAATGCTGCCACCTCTAGCAACAAGACGGCAAACACCTCCTTTATCAGTTTTCTCAAAATATTATGGTCTGAGGTTATGCGACAAATCCGATGGTATTGGGAGCATAATGTATTGATACCAAATGTAAATGTACGCTCTAATTCGATTGCTGATGACACCGAGGACTTGAGTGATAGCATTCACACCGTCACACCAAACATTGCGCAAGAGACAATGGCTATAGATTTGCGGTTTAATATGGTGAGTATACCCGGCTTGGTGATATCTTTGCTTCAAATGATCTTGCGTTTTCTCATTATGTCGTATTCCTTAGCTACATCAAAAACTAGCAATGATCAATTGCTGCATTCGAAGGCAGCAGCAAATTCAGAAACAGAAGGGTCAAAATACTCCATCTTTGTCCAGCGTTTCCAGCCCGTTGATAAAGAAGAAAACGTACCACAATCTGTTCGATGAAGTGAGACCGCGATCTTCAGAAGAACCCAACAAAGCAGAGTCTGGTTTCAACCGCTTCCTAGAGCGACTTGTCGAAGGAGATGACCAACCTGGGATGTTTCCTCAAGCTGACCGTCACAAATCTACTCTGGTAAGACAATGTCCTATTTACTCTTGACTTTTGCCTGCATGCCCTCTTTGTTTAACCACAATGATCTCTGAATTTGTGCCATCTTGACTATGTAGGTTCCAGAGGATTCAAGCTGGGATGAGACGATGGATATCGAGGAAGAAGATGATGAATACTTTGATTCTATTGAAGATGTCACACCATCCAACGCCGCAAAGCTAGAAGGACTGTCTAGCCGTATGGATGAATCATTTGTCCAGCTTGATAAGACTTCTAGCTCTGAAGGTGTCACGAAGTCCGATTCGGAAGTTACGGAGGATGGTGATCGGAATCCGCAAGGCAGAAAAAGCGTCCTTAAAAATAGCATGCTTTGTAATGAAGAGGAACCTCTGTGGATACCTGAAACTCAAGTAAGTCTCTTGGCTGAGCACTACGAGCCATTTCGTTTTCTCAACCCATATTTATTTTTTATCAATCAGGATATCGGTTTTATGACAGAAGATATGGTCAAGCAACAAGCTGAAGTGTTTGAGAGCCTGGGCACTTCTGACGATGCTGCTAAAATCCGAGCTCAGCTCCAGTCGGCCCATCTACTATCCGATATGCAAGCGTTCAAGGCGGCCAACCCTAAAGCAGTATTTAATGACTTTGTTCGTTGGCACTCACCGAAAGACTGGGTTACTGAAGGTACTGACGATGGCAAGCCCCAGCTCAGCGCTAGAATGGCAGAGGCTGGTAATTTATGGTTAGAGCTCTGGCAGGTAAAAAAATCCAAAGACAGACATCTGAATTTGTTTCAATTCAAAATCCGAATGACTTACCAGTTTTTTCCACCCGTCCATAGGAAGCCAAGCCTATACCAATCACTAAACAAAAACCGCTATTTAACATCACCATGGAAGGTGAAAAGGTACACACATGTTCATGGCGTATAAGCGATAAATTATTGCCAACTGTCGCTTCTTATTAACCAAGCGTTCTGATAGGCATTGCACTTTTTGGAAAGCATGTCTGTGTATGAAGTCTTTTCATTGTAAGTATAGGCATATTACTTTATCCGGTTCATACAACTAGCATCTCACCCAGCACCGGTTTAGCCTACTACCCACTGTTGCCCTAATTGCATACGATACTCTGGTTTCACACCCTGTTACCCTGCGCGTACCCTATCTAACGGCAAAGGTTTCGCAACTGGCAAAGGACATTACCAAATTCCCTTGGGACGATATGCGCCAAGGCAGAGTTTCAGGTGATTCCATTATATCCTCCATACGCGAAAAGGAGATATTGATATGCAGAGCAAACTCCCTTCTGCGCAAGGTAAGCGGTTGTGGCTATACGAGAACCCCTCACGAATTTTTTATGGTGGTGTTAAACTGGGCTATTAGTTACCCCGGCAGGTAGACCTAGTGGATCGGTTAATACAATCATGTGAGAGCCAAGTGGAAGATGATCAAGAACGTGAAGTGGTTTACACACTCTTCTCGTCCGAAGGTAAAGCTGCACCACCATTACCGATTTTTCATGTGACAACCACTAACGTCTTGTCGATTATTTTCATTCACCCGCGATTAAAAGGAGGTCTTATTTGTGACCCAACATGGAAAGAATACGTCCTTCAAACTTGGGTTGCGCGACCTGAAGGTAGCCAACCAAGACTTCAAAGGATGTACTGTCAGATGCAAAGAGGAGACGTGCGGATAGTGGACATGTTAAGCCATGATGGCCTTTATATGTGAACGTCGGTGTTGCTCTCCGCGGACAAAATCGGGGCTTGGAATGATTGGGAAAAAAAGGGAATTTTCCGTTTTGTTCAGCGCAGGCTGGCCAAAGTGTGCACGAGTCGAGTGCTTTTATATTTTTTTATTTTTACCGCTCATTCATAATTTTTTTTTTTTTTTTGGGTATATTTTTTCCAATCTTCCAACTTTCAGGGCCACCTCTTCGTTTTCTCTGCCGTGTAATTTTTTTTTTTTCATTCCTTCGATAAACCAATCCTCTTCTTCATTATCGAATGGCTGCTCATCAACTACTTGACAAGTTCAGTCTCGAAACTCCATTCGGTGTTGCTCTGTATCCTTATTTCGACAAGGTATACACTGCAGTCACCGGAAAGTCGGCAAATTCATTTGCCTTCATTGAGGGCGTGACTCCCCTGTCAACACAACGAGAAGGTATACATTTGAACTTTTTTGGCATGGTGGTCGCTGATGACTTGTTTATTGACTCATGATGGATTCCAGTCCTCATCTCCTGTATAACTTACTTGGTGGTCATCTTTGGTGGACAGTACTTGCTCCGATCCGCATCAGCATTCAAGTTCAAGCTATTGTTCCAAATTCACAACTTCTTGTTGACTGTAGTCTCACTGTCACTCCTCCTCTTGGTGATCGAACAGCTTTTGCCCATCATTGCTCGACATGGACTCCTCCATGCCGTGTGTTCCACTGAAGGCTGGACACAGCGTCTGGAGCTATTGTACTACTTGAATTATTTGGTCAAATACTGGGAATTGCTTGATACGGTCTTCTTGGTGGTTAAGAAGAAGAAGCTTGGTACGTTTTTATTTGAGGGATAGTGAAAGGTATCGGTTATCGCTAATCTATCGTCTTTGATTTGAAACAGAATTCCTCCACTATTTCCATCACAGTATGACGATGGGTAAGTTTCCACTCCCCGCCTGGCTGAACGAATGGCAATGAGCCAGCCGTTCTCCTGCTCCTTTTTTTTTTTTTTTTCTTTCCAGCAGCATTATTGACCCAACCATATTGTCCCAATTCATAGTCCTGTGCTACACTCAATTAGTGGGTAGGACCACTGTGGTATGTACCAAATCAAGCGTTATCAATGTCCCTTTTTTTTTCATCTCTCTAACATATTTGATCTCTTGTAGTCCTGGGTTCCTATCGTGCTCAACTTGACTGTCCATGTTGCTATGTACTGGTACTATTTACAAACTTCGCGTGGTCTCAGAATCTGGTGGAAGAAGTACTTGACGGTTGGTGTCAATTGTGAATGTTGCGTTGGGGTTGAATGCGGACTCTTAAACTTACCAACGCCTTTTGTACTCCTTTAGACGATGCAAATTATTCAATTCGTGATCGATCTCGTCGTTATCTATGCCTGCTCATACAGCTACTTTACCTTCACCTACGCTCCATACTTGCCTGGTGGATTTGGAGATTGCGCTGGAACTGAAGGAGCCGCTGCTTTCGGATGTGCCTTGTTGACCAGTTACCTGTTCTTGTTCATCAACTTTTATCGCCAGACGTACAAGGCTAAGGCTAAGCAACCCCGCACCGCCACCAAAACTCCCGAGATCAAAAATGACGTGAAGGATGTTAGACCCATCAAAGCTTAGACAAACCGCGTTTTCCCCCTCCCCAAAATACGGGCAGACTTAGAGGTTTTCTTTATCGTATTGCTGTGTAAACAAAAGCCCTGAAGGCTCATTGTAAATTCTGTTATTTGTCTTGCTCTTTTCGTCCCTTTGCTCTCCCCTATTATATCATGCTTTTGCAATTACCAACAGTATCAACGTCTGTCAGGCACTATACAAATATTCATGTGTTCTTTTAAAAAAAAAAATAGCTCTTTTTATTCAGCATCGATGTAAGGCTAAAATTATGTATGATTTCTGCGGTTCAGATTGGGAAAGAAAAAAGGCATGAGTTTTGGATAAAATCTTCTTAATTTTTGAAGAGAGGAGGAGAACATGTATGCCCATCTAATCGACCTTGATACTGGCAAAGATTCTCTGCAAGAACACCAAAGTAGATACATAGCCAACAGCTCCAGTCATGACGGTGACAAGAAGACTGATGATGGCAGAGTAGCCAAAGTACAAGACAGTACCAGTGAAGCTACCGATATCAAGCTTGGTGAAATAGTACAGAGCAGAGTACAGGAAGACGTAGAATCCAGATGCACCAGAGGTGAGGAAAGCTCTCCATGACCAATGATAATCCTCATTACACAAATGGAAGTAACACATAAGGATGGTGATTTCCGAGCAAGTCAAAATCAAGACAGAGTACACAAGGAAAAGGAAACCTGATGAAGGAGGGTGGGGTGGATTAGAACTAAACCTCATCACACGAGCCATTGAGAAATTATCTACTTACCAAGTCCATAATAGATGCGATGGAACCAAATGCTGTTCATAATGAAATACAATTCAATAAAGATAGCACCGAAAGGAAGAAGACCGCCCATCAAGATGGAAGGAATGGTACGAAGGTAGAAGGGTTGATCAGGGATTTGGCGAGGAATCTGGTTGGTTCTGACAGGATGTTCAATTCTAGGCTTGCGGAAACCAAAGTAAGATCCAATAACGCTAAGAGGCAACGAGATCAAGGCCCAGAGAGCCAAAACAGCCACCATACTACCGAAGGGAACAGCACCAGAAGAGTGGGAAGCAATCAAGAAAAAGTTAAGGCCAAAGAGTTCACCAAGAATGATACCAGGGAACAACACGGCAGTCAACGCAACGTTAGCCTTCCATGCTTCACCTCCGTTCATCTTGTATACTCTAGCAGAAACAAAGCCGGCAATACTTCCAAAGATCATGAAAAGAATGACCATAACGGTAGCCAAGGAGCCACGGTTAGATGGGGAAAGGAAACCAAGAACAGCAAAAACTGCAGTATGGATAATATCAGATTAGCATTCAACACACCTAATTGGAGTTTGCAAAGCAAAGCGAGTGTCAACTTACCTAGGGTAACACCAGCCATAGCAAGGAGCTGTGCACCATTACCAACTAATACAGCCAAGAACATAGCCCGGGTGGGAGGACGGAAGACATCTCCGTGAACAAGCTTCCAACCGTAATCTTCTTGAACATCTTCTTGAGCATCAACAGCATTATAACGGGAGATATCCTTGTGAAGTGCGCGAAGCAAGATCATGGCAACCATTCCAGTCAAGAACAGGACAATGACAATAGAGTTTACCAATGAGAACCAATGGATAGATGGATCAAAGATATGAAGGTAGTTATCCCAGCGAGTAGCCCAGGGAGTGGTTGATTCCTATGGAAACAGTGAATTAATTACATGTAAGCAGAGCTATGCCCGTTCGCCATATACTTACAATCCATTGAACACTGTATGTATAGGTGATGGTATCCTTGTTGTCGTATTGGAACTGATAGGGCCCATTAGGCGCGCAGCTAACTTTACCGTTTTCTTCCTTGTTGTTACTGCTAGTAGGAAGAACAACTACACCAACGACTCTGTAGTTATCGTCTTCACGAGAGTGATACTTGATCTGAATAAGGTAGTGGGTGTTCACGTAATCCTTCTCAGCAGATGCATAGCCAAGAGGGAAACCGATACCGTAAAATTCTCGTTCGTCGCCTTCCGCGCGCTCGTCCTTTGCATTTCGTGCAGCCGGGAGACCATCGATCAACCAATTGATAGCATAATTCTCCTTGACGCGCTCGGTAATAAAATCTGCATCCTCCTTAGGAATAGCTGGAGTGGTGCAAAGCAATTTACACTCGGTATCTTCCAACATGTGGATCTGTTAACATGAAGAAAAAAAGAGGACAGCTGCGTTAGTATCACGAGTGAAACTGAGCCCCCATAATAAATAACGCATAATATGCGGCATAACTGGCAGCGTTCATAACATTATACACTGATAAGAATAATCGTGTAGTGTACCTCAGTCACTAAAAGTGCTGGCCGCAACGTTATAACAACCATGCCCATCTTACACCAATAACCCCCTCATGGCTTGGCAATGCTTACCTGGAAAGGAGAGTTGAAAATACGATCGCCAAAAAGAATGCTTCCAAGTGATTCAGATTGCTTTTGAGGTCCACCTTCAGGTTGGCAGAAGTGGAATGGCTCATAATAATAATCATACGAGATGACAGACTTCAACTGGGAATTCGAGCTAACAATGGGTGTCAGCGAATTAACAAAGAGGGGGACCAAATCGCCTTTCTTGTAGTTGTGAGGAGCAACTCCAGGTAAGTAGAACGCCATACTGGCATTTACTAGAAGAAGCAAGGCAAGCAAGCTAGAAAGCCGGCCATGATGAGCCATGATTAGTTGATTGCAGAAGAATGGGATGCAGTGCTAGCTGGCTTTTTTTGAGCCGACCAGCCTAATTTTTTATTTTCGCCATTATCCCCCCTTCGGACTTCCAACACTTTGACTTGGGCCCACCTTTCAGGCACACTGGAACATGGTTCCCTTGGACTCATCCGTATATCCAGAGGAGACGTCTACTTGGCATTCATGCTCATTTCAAAACTAAACGCTCGATTGATCTTTTATCATTTTTTGAAAACAATGATCTTATCGCTTCGGCTGTCGGTGGATGAATCTCACGAAACCGCATGGTTGCCTTCTTGGGTTCTAACAACAAACGACGTGGCTTGAACCAATATCTATTTTCATGTCCAAAGCAATGTACAAAAGTAAAAAGCTAGAGGGCTATAACTACAGTATTAAAATTGAAAAATTTCTATGCATAATAGGTACTGAGCTCTATGCTTTTTTTTCAGTTTCTTTCTCAGTTTTCCTTCGCTTTGACGTCTCAATCATATCCCTATCAAGCAGATTCCTGATGTTTAGAATGTTTTGATGCCAAAAAATCCGCATTCTATGGCATACAACTTACCTCTTATGAGCAATCTTTCTCTTGTCGTAACTAGACATAGTATTAATTTGTTTACGCTCTATTGGAGCCTTACGGAGTTGCTTTCTCATGTTTTGGCTGAATAGGAGGGGAGGCGCAGTGTCAGTTATTTGCGGAACAAACAAATTCTATGTAGTCTGTGCATTCCAGTAACTTACCTTGGCTTTCTCATTGTGAGCATCCATTCAGGTACCTCACAGCCAGAGCCTCGCATGACGTTGACGATACTTTTCAAGTACGGTGCGTCTTCCTTGGTAAAGTATGTAACTGCTTCACCGGCACGACCAGCACGACCCGTTCGTCCGATTCTGTGGATATAGCTTTGTACTGTTTGAGGGAAATCGTAGTTGATGACGAGATTGACTCCCTTGAAATCAAGACCACGTGCCATCAGCTCGGTTGAAATGAGAACCCATATGCGACCGGCTCTGAACTGATCAATGATATTGTCTCTCTGTAATGATACCGAAAATTTAGCCACGTTGAAACGGAATACCGTATGTGAGATGATGGAATCCTTACCTGAGATTTTGTTCGCTCGGAGTGAATGACATCAACATTGATACCATCATAGACCAGCTCATGGAAAAGTTCTTTTGCACGATCGATGGACTGTACAAAGATGAGAACTGGTGGCTTCAATCCCTTTTGCACCATCTGTCGAATGGCGACGAGTTTTCCATCTTCACTTCCAACAAACAGCAACTCCTGCTTGATAGTTTCCGTAGCGGCGTTCCTATACGAAAATAGAACGATGAGTCGAATGTAAGCATCATCTAAAACAATGATTTAAATGTCCTACTTTGCGCCGATAACAATTCGAATAGGATCCTTCATGACAGTCTTTGCTAAAGTTTCCACGCCAGATGGTATAGTCGCACTGAAGAGCGACTTTTGAATGTTAGTGTTTGTGCAAGCCGCGAAAATTTCGTCCATTTGCTCCAAGAAACCAAGCTCCAACAGTTTATCAGCCTCGTCAAGGACAAGATGTTGAACACTAGCAGTCATGAATCAGGTCAGCACAAAATATCATTCATATCCATACAAATATTCCTTGTCACATACCGATTGAGTTCAATCTCGTCACTCTGTATAGCATGAACTAAGCGCAGTGGCGTACTAATGAGGATATCTAGGATTACAAGTCAATACACTGCTATCAGCAAATACATGCCTCTTTTTCTTTATCAATTTAACTTACCATATTTCTGTCTCAACTTTGGATCCTGTGCTTGCGTGGCGGCCGTTGCCTTTGTCAACATGCAAATCTTGAACTTTTTGCCGGCACTGATTCGCTTGATCTCGCGGAAAATCTGTTTGAAGCACATCATTGAATATCATTTTTACACCGAGATGACTTTTTCCGCCAATGTTTCATTTTCGTACCTGTTGAGCCAATTCACGAGTGGGAGCGACAATCAGAGCACGATAGCCCGACTTTTCCGGCCCATTTAAATCATGAATAATGGGAAGGAGGTATGCCAGTGTTTTACCTGAACCAGTAGGTGCACATGACATGAGATCTCGTCCCTTCATGATGATTGGTATAGATTGCATTTGAATTGGGGTGGGATCCTCAAAACCACTTTCTTTCAGATTACGGCGAATATATGGGCGAAGATTGTAATATGGCGTTGAAAGGTCGGCAAATTTGCGAAATGGATTTGGAACGTCGTCTCCATAAACGCGAATCCGACTCTGTTTTCTGAACTGGGCCACCTACGACATTACAGAGATATGTAAGCTCCAGCCATATGCCCAACGTCGATATAAAGAAAGAACATAATTACCTCTTCCTGACTTGTGAAAAGATCTTCTTGTTCTTCGTCGTCTTCCTCGTCTTGCTGATCGTCTTCTTCAGCTTCCGATTTTTTTTCCTTCTTTACTTTTGGTTTCTTAGGGTCTTTAACCTTTTTGGTGTTGCCGACGATAGTATGAGTATTCTTGAAAAAATCAATCTCATTTAACAAAGACTTTTGTCGTTCTTCTTCGTTATCAGGTTGCTCAGCAAAGGACTCCTCTACTTCGGGTTCAGTTGAAGAAGGCTAAGTGAGGAGTTGAATCAGTATCAAAATGTATATGGAATGAGCTGAAAATAGAGAGGGGCTTACGTCAAGTAGTTGGAAGTCATCCTTAAAGCGCTTCTTGTCAAACTTTGCGCCTCCACCTAGTAATCTGAAGAGATCCATCTTTAAAAGTGATCGAACAAGTGGTATGGTTGCAGCTCTCAAAAAAAAAAAATGGCTATATAGAAAGACAGTCACACATGGAAACGGCAGCTCGGGAAACTCCTGTCACTGCAATTCTTGTAACTGCCACCGTCAATCTGGCCATGCCCGCTTCACCACACTATCCTAGTTGACATGCTTTTGCTTCATATTCTGCGAACTTTACCCTTCAAAAGATATCCTAATGTACAACTAGTAAAAAATATAAGGTTAAAGCACTCGTCCTGGACGAATGAAGAAGATCGAGCGCTCAAGCAGTTTGTTAATGAGCACGGAAACCACTGGAGTGTTTATGTAGCACACTATGCCCCTCACCGCTTACCACGAGAGTGCCGATACCGATATACCGATATCACAAATCCATCCATGAAGAAAGGACCGTTTGACGCTTCAGAAATTGAAAAGCTTCGTGACGGTGTGCGCGAGTTCGGTGTAGGAAATTGGAAGGACATCCAGCAAAAATATCTACCGAATAGACCAAATCGTAAAATAGCCAATGTTTGGAGCCTCCAAGCAAATCCAAATCTGGTTACTGGATCTTGGACAAAAGAAGAAGACGAACTTTTGCGTAAAGGAGTCGCGAAATATGGACACGAATGGTCGAGAATTGCCAAAGAGTTTTTTCCTCACCGAAGTCGCCAGTCCTTGAGGTATCGGTACTGCGATACCCTCAATGAAAATGTAAGACACGGAAAATGGTCAGAGGAAGAACTAAGATTACTTCTTCAACGTGTTATTATGTTCGGCACAAATAATTGGAAAAAAGTAGCAGTTGGTATTCCCGGCAGAACCGTAACAATGTGTCAACAAACCTGGCATCTTAAAGTAGACCCTTCATTGGACAAGGGAGATTGGGACGAAACAGAGATAAGAATATTTTGGAAACTAGTCGAGCATGAAGGTAAAAGCTGGACTATCATAGCTTCCCAGTTACCCGGGCGATCCAGCCAGGACTGCTTTTGGCTATTTTGGGCTACCGTAAAGCAAGAGCTAGGCATGTTGATAGGAAACTCAAGTAGACGTAGCTTCAACGACGAATGGGTCAAGGATTTTGCAAGGGATATGAGCCATACCTTGGACACATCCAAGCGTATAATACGTGCGGCTGACGGCAATCCTCAAGAAATCAGTCTTGGAAGGTGGAGTGATGAAGACCTTGAAAAACTCCTTCAAGTTGTTGATGAGCACTCTCACAATGATATCATTGATTGGAAGAGTGTTGCTGCCAAATTCAGTGATCGAACAAAAGAACAGTGCAGAAATCAATTCCGATACCACCAAACTCATGGGAAAGAAATACCACATTTCAGCCAAGAAGAGGATGAGCAATTGGTCCAGCTTGTACATAAATACCAAGAGCGTTGGGATCTCATTGCCGAGAAGCTACCCGGACGCGATGTTGATGAGTGCAAGATACGCTGGAACAAATATACGAAATGGAAACAGGATGACCATAGGCGAAGACGTAGACTTACGGAGGACGAAAAGGATCTCATTCGCGAAGGCGTGTCAATGTTTGGAACCAACTGGTTGGCCATTTCCACCACTTATCTACCGCATATCAGCCCCCAACGTTGTATGAATTGGTGGCACAGCGTCGGCAAACATCAAGACACTGTCTATTCCAAAGACGACATCGATCGGTTCCTTAAAATGGCAGTCATAGTTCAAGGTACTAAAGACGCAAACGAAATCGATTGGAAAGCGGTTGCGCAACTTGTTCCAACCTTGACGGCCAATAAATGCGAAGAAAGATGGAAAGCGTGGAATACAGAAACACAACCATGGACGGATGCGGAAGAAATTACCCTCATAGAAGCAGTTCACAAATATCGAGGTAACCCAGAGTATCGGAACCGTATGTGGGCAGCGGTAGCAGAAGAAGTGGGTAACAATCGAACCCCCAATCAATGTGCTTCTAAATTGAAAAATATACGCAGACGACGCGCATCAAGCGACAGATTTCCATAAACAATTGTATGATATATCTTTTTTTGCTGTAATTTAAGATTTTTTTTTTGCTTTGTTTTTGACTGAAGCATTGTGAAATAATGCATAAACAGTATTTCATTTCAATATTGAGCAGTAACAGAATGTGATGGATTCATGCCTCGGAGTTCCAAATCAGTCTCCGTACGTCACGACAAGAAGTGCTCAGACTAAATTTCCTTTCTCAGGCGAACGTGGATCCGAACCCTTTTCTCTCCATCCATGTCTTACCGCAGATCTTACCAGCCCTCGGCTGCTTCTCAGCAGCAAGTAGAGGATACAGGTTTGTACCTTTTAGTCATAGAGACATTGCCTGAGGAATACCGTTGGACATTTCTTTACCAACGTCGTCGATTGACGCTTACCTTCCGGATTGAGACGCACCACCCGTCCTTTTCAAGCAAAGCTCACTCGGCTCGACTTCCTTACAGCCGGTTTTTGACTATTATCTAGATTACTGACTATGTATTTTGACCTTTTCTCTAGCCAAAATTATGGACAAAACCTGGGAAGTTATCCAGCAGAAAAGTGAGTAACGGACCTTGTCAAACAAAGTCGGGGTTCGAGCAGCCTTGGCATGATACCATCTTGATATGAAAACTAACTATTTCATTTTCTCCCTTTAATAGCTTTCACAAAATGGTAAGCTAGAAGTTTTGGACTATGAAAACAACCTGGGTATCTGACCACAAAGGATTACAAAGGGTGAACAACAAATTGGATATCAAGGGAATTCCCCATATCAATAACCTTGGAGAAGATCTTACCAGTGGTGTTAGATTGATTCAGCTCTTGGTAGGTCACAACGCCTGTTCGTTTTTTCCCGCCAAAAATGCCAAGATGCACTCCCCCTAACATCGTAATAGGAAATCATCGGGGATACACCCCTTGGACGATACAACCAAAACCCCAAAATGAGAATTCAAAAAGTTGAAAACGTTAACAAAGCTCTGGAATTTATGAGGCTACGAAACCTTCAATTGACTAACATTGGTGCTGAAGGTTCGTGTATTCGCGATTATGGTTTGATGTGAAGCACGAGTGAAAGGAAGCAGCTGACAAGTTATTGGGTTTCAATAGACATTGTCGACGTCAATTTTAAGCTCATTTTGGGTATGATTTGGACTATCATTTTGAGATTTACTATTGACGATATCAAGTAAGGAAGAGCTATCATGTGCTGTCGCCGTCGTATGCCGTTGTTAATCGTGGCAACTCCTTATTTTCAGCCAAGAAGGTTTGACGGCAAGAGAAGGTCTTTTGCTTTGGTGTCAGCGCAAAACTGCGCCTTATGACGATGTGAATGTCCGCGATTTTACCTACAGCTGGACTGATGGCTTGGCATTGTAAGTTGACTAGTCATGGCCAGTGTTTGCTGCGGAATGTTACTAATAACATCGACTGTAGCTGTGCTTTGATTCACCGTCATCGCCCAGACCTTCTTGACTACCATGCTTTAGACAAGGTCAGTATCAATGGCGGTCATCTTGTTTTGCTGTTTATGAGACACTCAATGTTTTCTTCCACTTACAGTCCGATAGACACGGCAACACATCTCTCGCTTTCGATGTGGCTGAACAACACCTTGGCATTCCCGTAAGTACGTTTATGCAGCTGTTATATACATGAATAGGAGCTCACATCATACTTTGGATTAGAAACTTTTGGATGTAGAGGATGTTTGTGACATTCAAAAGCCAGATGAGAGATCCGTTATGACCTATGTTGCCGAATATTTCCACGCATTCTCCGCATTAGGTACGTTGTTTATTATGATTCTTGTACCATCTTGCTATGCTATGGGTGGCTAATGCCATCATATTACAGACAAGGTAGAGACTGCCGGACGCCGTGTTGCTCAATTCGCTGAGATGATGGCGTCAGTTTGGGACATGCAGAGTGATTATGAAAGACGCGTTTTGGCAGTGAGTATACCTTCTGATTTGGTTACCTGGTTCAACTGAAAGAGGTATATAATCTAATAATTTTTCATTGTGTCTCTGTGAAGCTTATGGACGTGGTTGACGGCAAACAAAAGGAATGGAAGGGCACATCATTTTCTGATTCATATTTGGAGGCAAAGCAGAAGTCTGCAGAATTTACAACCTACAAGAACACTGATAAGCGTACTTGGGTCGCTGAAAAGCAGGACGTTGATACTCTCCTCGGAAATATACAAACTAAGCTGAAGACGTATAACTTGGCTCCATATGTACCACCTTCCGGATTGTCCTTGGCTGTATGTACCTTTAAACTTTCACATTGCAATAACCGAATTTGCTGATGCTAATTGGTCTGCTCTTCTTTAATTTCTGTATACAGGACTTGGACAAGAACTGGAATGGCCTACTAGGTTCGGAAGCCAATTATCACCGAAGCATCAATGGCAAGATTCGCGAGTGAGTTTTTGTTTTGATGGGTCACAGCGAGTTTATGGGTCCTGAATTAACCCCTAATAATTTTTTTTTGCGATGTACAGAATCAAGGAAAACCTTCGCAAATCATACGCAAACGCAGCGAATGATTTCCAAAAGCAGCTTAACGCTCTTGCATTGGAATTGGCAAAATTGGATGGCGATCTGGATGTAAGTTAGACTGAATGAAATGAAACGAGTTAACCCGCTTTTTATCATTTAAACATATTCTTATGTTTCATCATTGCAGATCCAATTGAACACTGTTCAAAAGATCACTGGAAAGCTTCAGCCCCTACAGTCATCTCTGCAAAAGATTGACGACCTCGACAGACAATGTGAAGAAGCCAACACTGAAGAAAACGATTACACTATTTACTCTGTTGAGGATCTAAGCTTCGAACTCAGTCTTGTTCAGAAGGCCGTTCAGAAGAAGAGTGCGTTTATCGAGAACCAGGTAAGGGGCGTTAGATGAATTGAGAGAAAGAGAATCTCAGAAGCATAGGAAACTAAAAATCTGCATGTCAACAATATAGATTGTGTCAAGAAACATGACCAACTTGACACCTGCCCAACTGGAAGAATTCGAGTCAACCTTCAGATACTTTGACAAGGATAACAGCAATTCTTTGTCTCCTCCAGAACTCAGTGCTGCTATGGCCAGTCTTGGACTGTTCTACGAAGATAGAGAATTCGACAAAATATTTTCACAGGTTGCCGAAGACCAAGACAAGGCTTCTTTTGAACAATTCATTCGATATATGGTATCTGTTACTGAGGATAAGGCAACACCTGAACAGCTATGCCAGTCATTCCGTGCCGTCGCTGGCGATAAGCCATATGTTACGGAAATGGATCTGAAGATGTGTATGGTGCCTGTACCCGTCATTGATACTTTGAAGCAGACGATGCCAAAGAGTCAAGATGGATACGATTACACGGCTTGGGTCAACTCTGTCTTTAAATGAATTATGTAATAAATAAAAAGTGGGAGCCACAACACATCTTTTTAACAACAAACAGAAATGAGTTTTTGGAGAGAGCAAAAAGTTCGCACGCTGGCCACGAAAATGGAAATTTGATTTGCTAAGCGAATTCATTCGACGTCATTTAGGGTCCCTTGACGCACATGTTGAGGTTCGATGTGCTCATAATGAATAGAATTGCCCGAAATCTCCAAGCCTTAAAGGTACCCAGAGGCATTCAATATCGCTCTGCTTCTGATTCCTCGCGACCATTTCCACCTTCTCACCCCACACGCCCAACATTACCCGAAAATTCGTCTCAAACCACTGCATCCGTCTCTCCTGACGGTAAACAGGACGAAAGCACCGTGTTCGCACCAGCCTTGGAGGAACTGACCAAGACCTCCAAACCATTTAACTTGGCCACAGAAAAGCTAGAGCCACCACGCTATGATGACTTTTTCAATCGACATCACTTTGATACATTTAAACTACTTCGGGCCTTGGAGCAACAAGGTTTCACTCGTACTCAGGCCGAAGTGATCATGAAAGGCATAAAATTCAAGTTGCGCAATAGGTAAATCCACCCTCTGGTTACAGCTGGTTGACCCTGTCTCTCACTCATGTTAACCATTGAATACTTTTTCCCTAGTACTGCGCACTTACGACAAAGGATGCTCACCAAATCGGATTTGGAAAATGAGTCGTACCTCTTCAAAGCTGCTTTGTCTGAACTGCGAACCGAGATTCAAGTTATGCGACGCAATGATACATTAACTTTGCAATCCGAAGCCGCACAAATTACACGAGAAGTAGACGCTTTGGCTCAACGACTCAGAGAGGACACTGGTAACATGAAGTCTGAAATATCGTTGGATATGAACAATCGAAAGAACGAAGTCCGAGAGGATCAAAAGATGATTGACATGCGGATACAGGAGATAAATAACAAATTTACTATATCCTTGGGAGATGTTCGAACAGACCTGGAAGCAGTAAGATGGGAGACTATTTGGAAAGGCATGGCTGGTGTGGTCGTGGCTGGCGTTGCTATTGCCAGTCTTGGTTACCTGCTTCTGAAACATACCGATAAGAATGCCCGCCAAATGGAACTAGAGAACCATAAGATAATCAAGCAGTTGCAAGAAGAGGCCAAATTCGCACGCACAGCCGAAGAAGAAGTCATCTTTTCAAATTAACCGCTCATATTCGTAACCATGTATACCCGTATATCTCCCCCCCCCCACAAATCGATTAGACAACCAACCTGTAATACTTCTTTATAGAAATGAATAAAAAAAAAATAAAAAAAAACCTTGTTAGATGATGTACATTTTGTGTAAAAGACACTTTTCTGGTTAATATCAGATTATTATTTTTAAATTCTTGGCCGACACATAAACGACCCTCATGCCGAAATATATCTCGTGTGTATCACGATATGTGTATTGTAATCCTCACCGCCTCAGGACGCCATCATTTACATGCTTGCTTTTTCTCTGGCAGATGACTCTCATTCCTGACAGTACAGATATTCTCCTACTTTCTACATATCGCCGTGCTGATCAAGTCCACATATTCCTTGCGTACTGTCACCAACTCAAACGTCCTAAAACGTCCTTGAAAGAAACGTACCCTTCAATGCCAAGGATATGCGCGCTGCACGTTACGGATGGACCATGATTTTAGTTTTGTAAAAATTCTGCCGGGAAATGCCAACCCACTCAATCTTACACGAGTATGATACCTAGCTCGATATTTACTGAAAGTCACGAAGCACAAAGTGTTTAATATCAAAAAATATTGCTTAAACATTATAATTACTTTATTCTTATAACTTGGACTTTAGGCAACGATCCCTAAATGTTAAACGTACAGTCACGTCTTGGCGATGGATGCAAAATATGATATCACTACTTTGTTCTTTTTATTTATAGCTGAATAGGTGTATTTAATTTCATCATTACCATAACATTGTCCTGATCAATAAACAATCAACTTCAAGCAATTAGCGGGCAGTAAGCCTTATTTTGAGTTTAACTGGTCAACATCACATTGGCAGCGAATATGTCAGGTGGTAGTATCGTTGGAACCAATTAAAGGCATGTGAATGAGTTACCAGTAGCCAAAAGATAACAGCCCTAACGATACCTATATAGTATGTTTGAATGCTAGCTCGAAGTGCTCGCTCTATGGTAAATAAGCTTCTTAATCCACTAGATTCTTCTGGAATTGGTTGTTTTTCTGATGAAATTGTACTTGGGTTATCAACGTTGCTCCCATTGGTTCCACAGGTGTTGCCTTTATTTCAACTTCATCGGATCATGATGTCAACATCACCATACAACAGTGCTCTCACAAACGACAGCTGACTGAGCCGATGTTAGCCGTATTGTAATGTTTGAGAAAGAACAAGGGGGAAAGATCATGGTACATTCCTAAGGCAGAAAATTCTAAATGGTAAAGGCGCTAGAACTCCTCTTCTCACAACTGCGTCTACTTCCCCTTCTTTAGGTCAGGTTAGGTTAACAATCAAATGCATTAGAATTTTAGTTTATATATGTGACGAGAATTGTTCACTTATCGTTTTTTTTTTTTTTCTTGTGTTATTTCTATTTTCATTTTCCAGAATATATTTGGCTGGCTCTCCGCAATTACTCTCACTTTTGATTCACTCGACATATACCGGTTTTCTTTTCTGACAAACGAATCTATAAAAAAATACCTGCCCTTCCCCTTTATTCCATATAAATTTATGAGGTCCCAACAGATCAACCACCGATACTCTTTTCCGCCACTACCCACAATGAACACTGTTCAGTGCAAGCCTCTTTTGCCCGAGCCATACCGATCCTCCACAGAAAGCCCTGATGATCAGTTGATGGATATATATACAAAGTACATCCCAAGCTCTCTTCTTGTCCCGAAAGATAAATTGGAGCCATTTGAAAGCCCTCTGACGGAATCCAACTTGAAATTTCACACCACGATTGTAAGTATCGTTTCACTGTCATTATACTTTCAAGAAATTTCTTTCCTGTGCCTTCATGCTTGTTCGTCAACTCTCGGTATGAGGACGCCTTGGACGAGATTATGGATATGAGTTGAACCATCGTATGACTTTGAAAATTACGATGACGAGGTGGTACCATTTGCTTTTACAAGTTCAGGAGGTATTCGCAACCACTTGCTGGGAAGGTAACGGAGTCAGGGGGAAAAAGTGAGTGAAGAGCAGATCGACATTTCGGGACACAAGCGATCAATGCGCAAATTGAAGAATCAAACTTGGAGCTAATCCAATCACTCTTGAGTGACTACCGATTTGTTCACCCGAGTATCGCTGTCATCTTGCGTTCACGATACCCAAACATGTCTATTTGGTCGTGGATATGCACTTCCCCTTATCCCTTTACAACTCCGTTCCCCCTTCTTGCCACGTTGTTGCTTTATTGATGACACATGGGAACAAGTCTAACTGTTTCAAAAATATTCGATTCAAGCATGAAGCGCAGTTTTGCGCGATTCCTATTACTGTTTCTTACCACCACTTTTTATTCATCCTGTTTTTAACGATTGCTCTCGAAATAGAACCCTCCTTCCAAGGAATCAAAAGCTGCCTTGGTATATCGCTATGTACAACTACAAAAGCACATGGTCAAGTTAGAGGATCGACTTCGAAGAGATATAGAGTCAAAGAAGATCAAGTTGGTCCCTTTGGATCTGCAAGGACAGGAATCTGAAGTGATACGTGACGATCTCATCGAGGGACGCCTCTCTGTCGGAAGCAATATATCGGTCCTAGACTTACATAGACCATGCCAAGAACACTTTTTGTCCCCTAGTGAAAGCGCATTTCCACGGACATTGGTGGAAGATCACCCTGTAAAAGAGTTACCGCAGAACGCTGGAAAAAAAGGCAAATCATTGAAGAGGAAATTAATTTCGTTACTGCGCAAAAGCTCTCGCAAGTCTAGAGTAGCCGGGCATTCTTCAAACGAACCGTCGTTGGTAGATGCAAACCATCAATCCCTCCGCGAAACAGTTTCAATGTCAACTCTCAATCATCAAAGGTTAAGTGTAGAGGAACGCTTGAGAAAGCACCGATCCATGCCAATTGGGACGACGTTCGCTCTATACCAGGAGGAGAAACTCAGGTTGATCCAACAAAACGCCAGAATATCATCTACCCCTGTATCAAGCAGTCCACCTTCCCCGACTCAAAAATCAACAGGTTCACACAGCAATCGCAAGCGTGACTCCAATGTGTCATTGCTAGCCTCTATCTCCTTACGATCCTTGTTCAAAACGGAAAGCAACCACGGCCATCAGAACCGTTTTTCCAAGAGCGTAGGCGTCGAAGTACTGGACTATACAGAAGAGCTTTCGGATACCGTACAGCAATCCACTGACGCGGGGCGCCAAGATAGTTTCTTAGCTTTTCGATACCCCAAAATGGCCCCATTAGACTACCTAGAGCAGGCCTATATCAAGTACGATCTGACTAGTCGTGCTCAAGAAATCCAAGTGTTGGAAAATTCAGTCAAACGTTATGAAAGCGCCAAGCCCAGTTCCTTTCAAAACTTGGCAGCTTTTGCTGTTTCTTTCTAGATTATTCGTTACATTCACTTAAGACCTCCTCAACTAACACTACGTTTTTGTAAAACTTTCTTTGGTATTATTTTCCCTTCCTTGTAAATCACGCCATTATCTCTCCCTCACATGTCAAACACTATCTTTATTGACGCAAGACAGCCTAAATTTTGGTTCTTTATTTTAAATTATGTACTCCCAGAAAGCCTGGATGTCTTTCTTACTTTCCTTTTTTTTTTTTGATAAAATAAAATGCGAACTCGGTTCAATTATGTAATCCGGTCTTGACCCTCACTTGATCATTTACTCTTTTGCGAAATCTATGTATTAATTGCTGGCAATACCACCAAGTCTACCGAGGTTGTTCAACATCTAAGGTGTGGCATTTTATACGCCGAGCATACCGCCAAATTGACTGGCATATTGCATTGGTCGAACATCAGGGTGTGGCTTAGAATAGAGAAAGAGAGAAGAGTCTGATTAACATCCAATGATATATGCAGCACATTGTTAAACACTTACCACGGCATCAAAAGTTCGGTAATCCATCTTCATGTCGCTTGTGATATTGATCAAAGCACCCTTGTTGCCGACGCTATCACTGCATTGAGATGACATAAATAACCAATATCGAACAGAGTTACCGCAATATCACCACGATCTTACCAATAGTTAGGAGCAGAGAAGACTGTAACACATTTTCCGTCATGCTCAATGACATATCCATTCTCCTTTACTTCGTGACTACGGATCAACATATCTGCAGGTTGAAATGACAGCGTTGGTACAAACATGCAGAATTGACGTTGACGACATTTCTGTACCCCTCCTTACCTAGCCCGTTATGCTCAAGGAATCGCTTAGTGACATCAGGGCCGAACTGTGTGCCTACACCTCTCTTGCTAGGACCACGGCCATTCTCGGGCTGTGGGTCGGACCAGAGCAATTCACACATCAACCCTACGTCATTTCAATTTTAGTGTGATGTTCATCGACAGCGGATTTTGGTCAAAACTTACCTTCAGTGCCAGGTTGTCTCTGTGACAGTCGATCAATGTTACGAATGTCATCAAGAGTGACATCATCCTTTGAAAATAGACCACCATGAACAACAAGAATCTTGTGCTTAATGACGTGCGCCAAAGGCAAAGCATTGAAGGTCTCCGAAAACAGCTACAAAGAGACGAGCGAAAAAAAAATCAATTAGGTCAGTTCCTAATACTCGCTGTACTACGACGCCGCGACATTGATACTCACTTTGAACATGGTCTCGCTGAACTTGGCTTTCACTTCACCTTCGAAGCCATAAATCTTGTTCATGTTGTCGGTTTCGTGATTTCCACGAGCAAGATATAAACTGTTGGGATATAACCACTTGAAAGCAAACAGTGTCAAGACCACTTCCAGGGAGAAACTGCCGCGATCAACAAAGTCACCGTTGAAAAGATAAGTGTGGGTAGCTGATGGGTAGCCATTGAGCTCAAAAATATGCAACAAATCGTAGTATTGTCCTAGATGAATCAAGCAAAGCACAGGTTAATAAAGGATGTTTCATTATTTTTGGTAACAAGCTTGAGCGTATGCTTACCATGAGTGTCTCCACAAACGGTCAACTTGCTATTTGCAGGAATGTCGATGTCGATTAAGGAAGGCGACTCCAACATGATGTTTCGAACAGCCATAATGATCTACACATGAGAGATGATGTTCAGATGACATATAATGGACAGCGCGCTATACTATAGGCTTTTGACATACTCTAAACATGTATTTCTTGTGAATCTTCTTCTGATCTTTCAAACGAGCGATCATCTGATCCAAAAATTCTTTATCAATCGTCTTTGTTTCCTCATTCATTCTTGGTCCATCGTAAGAGTCCTCAACAGCTATCGGAGCTTTGTGTTAGATCATGGTGAATGTGATGGGTCGTATCTCGGTGTACTTACTGACTGCTTCTACATCTAAAGTGTCTGCTACGCTCCTGATAGTTTCGTTGTGCTATTGGCATTGTTAGTAATCAGGTCACAGTGGATGGAAATCAATACTGTCGAAATAGCTTACTTCAATTGCCTTTTCAAATTCTACTCTACGAACGATCTTTTCGCATTCGATCATCTTTGCTTTAGCATCTTTATCAGCAGGAGCTCGCTTGACAACCTGAGACGAAGAGAGCTAGTTAGAAACAAAGAGTGGTAAGCAGCCATCCTTCCTGTGTCATTAGGCTTACAATTTTAAAATCGCGTAGAGAATCCTTGAACTTGGTCAAAGCCATGTTGGCAATAGCTCGACGATAATATCCCTTGAAAGCAGGTTATCAGGTTAAAAATCGTACATTACACCAGTACACATGTTATCATGAAAAAAAGTAGATGGATACCTTTGTGTAGGCTGGATCCACTTCAATAGCTCTGTTTGCATCACTGAGAAGATATGACGAATGAGAATGGGACTTTGACTGGTGAGTATCTTTTTTAAAACACCTACGCAATAGCATAGCCATAGGCTTCAGTTTTGATGTAGCAGGCAGAACGATTTGAGTAATAAACAGCCATTTTTGGATTTGCCTCTATGGCAGCGGTATATTTCTCGATAGCTTCGGTATAGTGCTTTGCTGCAAGTGGATTAATCTTTGACCATTCTCAGCAGGTACAGACACACGTTTTGGTTTCGCACTACATACCAGAAAACAAAGCGTTGGCTTCTGCCTTGAGTTCTTCTGCCTTTGCAGCTGAAGCGGCGTTTACTTTATCATCAGACATGTTCAAGAATGGGCTTGTTTTGGGTAATGTCTAGTCAATGTCGCTTTCAATCTAAAACAGTTGGATAAAGATCAATCTGCCCTGCCGTTTTTTGTGGAAATAAAAAAAATGAAATTTTGACACCCAGAAAATTTTCATCTCAGTGTATCGAGCCTTGACGCCTAAAAACCCATTATTGCAATATATACAAGGAGGACATGATATGTCTATGAACAAACCATATTATTGTTAACAAGAAGGGCCATAAAAAATCTAGAGTTTTAGGCGGTAGTGCTGCGCAACAGGTGCATCGTCAACGCAACAATATTGGCAGTTCCGTTGATGTGTCCAGCAAGCTAGCCATTCCATTTTAATGCGATGCATGGAACCAATCCAAGATACCATATAATTACGAAGGCTGTTCAATCTCCAAATTTACTCTAACAATACATGTTGATGGCTCAAGCTCTGAATGGATGTAAAGACGGCCGCCAATACTACTATTCAATGCTGTTAGAAGAATTTTATTTTGGTAAAATATCGAATGTCTATATTATTATTGATTGGAATGCGCCTGACTAACAGCTAACCAACCTCATTGATATGGGCACAATGTGAAGAGCATGACTTATCACATGACCAGGAGAAAAGAGACGAAAGTCCGACTCCATCTGTTCGCCGTTTGCTATCCACTTTCGACACAACGTCATTCAAACATGAGTTTTCTGTAAGTCCAACGTAGCATGACCCCACAACACAATGAGACTTTGGGAATGCCACAGTTTTTGACACAAAGCTACTTTACCACCCAACAGTTCTGGCTTCAAAAAAAACCTCAACAGAGCGGGCACTACGGTAAGCCAAACTTCCTTGGCATAACGAAACTGACATTGCAAACGAATATTGCATACTCACATCCAATGTCTATAGCTCATGCAGCGTACTGGAATAGTAGACAAAACAGTGGATCGAGAGTTCGATGAGGAGTATGAACGCTACAAAACGTAAGCCATGTTCTGTCGATACAGCTTGCTTATGACACTGTTCTCAAACAAACTGATATTATGCAGCCTTGAACAAAAGACCGAAAAGCTCACAAAAGAAGCCAAAGGTTACCTAGACTCTCTGAGAGGTAAGGAAAATAGAACGTATATGATTTGCCCGCTATCCATCTACTGACATCCCACTGTAGCCATGACAAACGCACAGACACGCATAGCAACGACCATTCATCACTTTTACGATGATTCAGCCCCGATGGGTCAATGCGGTATCAAATATAAGGAGACAGTTGAAAAGCTAGATGAGGAAGCAAAGAGAGATATGGTAGGTTAAAGCATCATCATTCACTTTTGGTAATGGAACATTCCTAATGCGGCGCGAAATAGGATGCCACCTATAGAACGACTATAATAGAACCTTTGAGTCGATTCTGCGCATATTTCCCTGATATCAACGAAGCCATCAAAAGACGACAAAAGAAATTGTTGGATTATGATGCTATGAGATCAAAAGTCAGAAAGTTGGTTGACAAACCTAGTGAAGATGCACAGCGGCTTCCCAGAGCCGAACAAGAAGCCAACATGGCACGTGAAGTCTATGAGAATATTAACGGCATTCTCATTACTGACTTACCAAAGGTCATTGAACTTCGAGTACCCTATATTGATCCATCCTTCGAAGCACTTGTCAAGTCTCAACTTCAATTCTGCCAAACAAGTTATGAACATTTGGAGGGTTTGAGACAGTATTTCCCTGCGGAGTCAGAAAAAATGGATGGCCGAGTAGATGATGTACTGCAGCAGATGAGAGAGCTCAGTATATGTGGCAACTTTTAAGAAAGAGTATATATTGCCTTAACTCATGCATTTTCAACGTAATGATAATAAAATACTACATTGCAACTGTAAAGAAAGGGAAATTAAAAATTCGTTTGCAGTGACTTGTTTCATTTCGTGTAGCAGTGGGTACACTAGCCACCCTCGTTTTCTCGCAGGCCACCTGAGAGACTTCTAAATGTGCATTCTGTTTTGGTCTCTTGACCGACATCCCGACTATCAATTGTGAGTAAAACAGAAATATGACTGACATTCTTACAAGGCATGAGATTCATTTAGTGCCATTTCAGCGTTTTTGCCGGGAATCGAGATGAATACCTGCATCGACCAACAGCAAGAGCTCAATTCTGGGATCCTCCACATGATCACGTGCTGGCAGGACGAGATCTGAGTCCATCCGCTACCGCTACGCACGATGGTACTTGGCTCGGGTTTACAAAGGATGGTCGGTTTGCAGCTCTGACCAATTATAGAGAGGAATTGAAAGTGGGCAAATTATCCAGAGGCTACCTGGTGAGAGATTATCTTATCGACCACGAGTCACCGGAATCCTACATGGAGTCACTCCAAGAGCATAAAGACGATTTTGGTGGTTTCAACCTCATATGCGGGCAGTTAGGCAAGTCTCCCTCTTTATTCTATACCAGCAACCGGGGAGATGAAAAAGTCACAGAAATTCAACCTGGAAAAACATATGGTAGGTACTATACATGGGCATTTCATTCAACGGAAAGTGGCGGGTAATGGCCCGGCAAAAACGTGTTGGCCTATTGGACTTTTGGTCTGCATGACGAAGGGCGGGATACAGTTCTTTTCCATGCACGAGCCATGGTTGGGCAACGTGGTGTCATGTTTAGCCCGGTTAGCGGATAAAATAAAAACTGGTTTTTATTTTTGTTAGAACCCCGTTCTACGGCTTGCATAATGTGTGCGGTAAAAGCTTGTACAATTATTAATGATCATATTTGCATTATAAATAGGTCTATCTAATTCTGTTCTCCCTCAACCATGGGACAAGGTCAAGAGAGGTGAAAGCAATTTCCAAACTATTCTAGACACTGTGAAAGATAAGGATGATTTAATAGAGGCGCTGTTCAATATGATGAGGTAAGGAAGTGCGCTCGCTGTTTCCGCGAAACCCAACCGTGGAAAAAATGGACTGACCTTGAAAAGTTTTTATATTGGCTGTTTGGCTTAATTACTATTTCTCTTCTCCACTCCGTTTCGCTGAAAAAGGGAAAGCTGTCCGTACTCGGGTTCTACAGACGCCCTTTGGGAGGAAGTCAAGAAAACGATATTCGTATCAAAGTTTCAGGTAGGCAACTTGAGCTATGCTACAAGAGCTACCACCATTGTCCTGGTCGATTACAATGGGCGTGCTACCTTCATTGAGAGGGAATGGTACAAAAGTACCAGCGAGGTGTCGCACCAATTACATTTTGAAGGCGACAGTGGCGATCCACAGCGGCGTTATGACTTTGATCTAAGTAAATAAATAAGTTGCTTGGGTGTTTACAAATTGTGGGATGCCATATTACCTCAAAAGTACAAGTTCAACTGATTAACAATATCCTCGATTGAACTTTCTTTTACTATTAAAGCCTCTTTAGCAAACAACATAATGATCGGACCTTGATATCATTACTTCACCAGCGCCCTGAAATAGGGCAAATTTTTTTTTTGTGTTGCCTATTTTTTGATGCGGAGACCGGTTCTCAAGAACAGGTTTAAATACCGGCACTAGTTTCGATCTTTTTCTTTTTTTTTTCCTCTCTTGGTTTCTATTCTCCATTTTAGTCATGGCTCCTTCATTCGTTCTTTGTGAGTGGAAGAAAAACAACATGAATTCTGCATTCGACCTTGTTCTGTAATACTAACCTATGTCACAATAGTCGGTGGTTCCGACAAGAAAATCCCATTGGAGCAGCAGACTCATCAGTGTCCTCGCTGCGGCGACCCAACCTCCGTCAAATTGACTCGAACTGAAACACAAATGGTGGTCCTGGGAAAAACAATTGGCAAACCAGGGAATATGCGGGTGCGGTACGAATGTCAAAAGTGCAAGTGGAAGAATGATAAGCTCCCTGAAGGCAAGCGTGGCTCATCGGAAGGCAACTCAAAGTCTTTGGCTGAGACCGACCAAGGCACTTACTTTTATGACACTAATGGAGAGTGCGATTATCTCCCTCCAGAAAAGGCTTTTTAAACAGTACCCCTAAGCCTCATAATACCAATCATTCGTAGAATCTTTTAACTAATCGCCATTCGTCATACTCATAACGAGCAAAGTGTAAATATAAAATAATTAGACGCTCAGAAATGCTTTATCATGGAGAAGAGTATCGTAACAAATATGAGTCTGTAGTATCTACAAAGGAAGCTTGTATCAAAAGAATACACCAATGTACTTTAGAAGAAGCGTGGGGAACATGAATTAATGTGGGGTGGGGGATATCTAAAAATGTCAAGAATAAGGATAAATCGCTAAGGTACTCTATAGCACAACAGGGTTTGCTAGCAAGCACAAGACTTTCGGCCACGAAGGCTATCGTCTCGGCGATTCAGGTGGAAGCTATCACTGCCATCCATGTCAAATTCCAATTGAGGGATTTTGACCATGCCGGCAATACATGAGAAAGCTTCTTCAACATTGGTACCATCTTTTGCGCTTGCTTCAAAACATCGAATTTCCATTCGGGGTGATGAATGTTGCTGTGCCCATGCTCGAGCTTGGCGTCGTGAAACAACACGGTCGTCAATATCTATCTTGTTTCCAATCAGTATTAGAGGAAAGTCTTCTAACAAATCCGGCGGTAATGATGATTGCTTTAAAAAATCTGCCCGCCAGCGTTCTATGACCAGAACAATACGTTGATTAATAAAAGGTCCCAAGTCTTCCATTTCTGATGCTATGCTTACCTAGATTGTGAAATGTTTGGAAATTGGTAGTATCGTATACCAGGCAGCAAGCGTCTGCTCCACGGTAATAACTCACACCTAGAGACTGGAATCGTTCCTGTCCAGCTGTATCCCAAAGTTGTAAAGTAACTTTCCGACCATCGTCAGTGTGTACGTCTTTTGTTATAAAATCAGCACCTGTAGATCGATTGTCAGTGAGAAATACGATAGGTATCCATGTAGTAACAGACCTATCGTCAACGCAGCTTACCAATAGTAGCCTTATAGGAGCTAGTGAAACGCTTATGGATAAACTGGTAGTGGTAATAACTTGGTTAAAAAACGTTAAACTGTTTGTTTATCCCGTATACTTGACGCTACGGTAAGCATCGTTCAAAGCTTTACCTGATTTCGCAAGCATGTCTAACATGGGTTAACGAAGTGGCGGTCAAGCCATAATAAAGGTTAGCTACAATGGACTAAGCTTGTGCATTTATAATAGATACGTTACCTTTCCTACACCACCATCTCCAATAATGACCACCTTCAGAATGTCTTTTGGCATTACCAGGTGTTGAAAATAAAAGGGTTATGATTTGGTCTTGTCTAGCAGTCTGTGGTGGACTAGGTAGTGCTTAAAGCACATTATCTACCTCAGCTGTTTTTTTCAAAGCCCGAGACTCGTGCCTTTTTCAATCACAATCCATTGCCACGTTTGGGGACTACATCCACGACGATGATGGCCGCGTCTGTTAATTCACCATTCTCAGCGGACGATAAATCCAACTGGCTGCTGTATCTACTTACTGACTCGGCCCTTCCAACTGGTGGATTCGTCGCTTCCTCGGGCCTGGAAGCTTCCTTTCAAGCTGGTTTGATTCCATCCGCATCCACATTGCCGGATTTCACCTTATCAGCAGCGCATTCATTCGCATTCAATACCGTGCCGTTTGTTCGCGCAGGCTACTACACCGTAGATAGCGAAGACCCAATAGCTGCCCTTGAAGATGCTGACGCAACCTGTGAAGCTCTTATGATTGGCAACACGGTGGCCAGACGTGCTTCGTTAGCCCAAGGAGTTGCTATGTTGACACTCCATATCAAGTGCTTTTCTCCGGATGACGAAGTCGTCAAACAATGGAAAAAAATGATAAGAGCGGGAAAAGTAGATGGTCACTTTGCCATATGCTTTGGACTTGTTTGTAGACAGCTCAGCGTCTCGATAGGTAAGGTATCAGCAACTACGGAAACGCTCAAAGGTTCGAAATCTCTAATTTGCATCATCAATATCATTTAGAAAACACTTCACATCTATGGCTGTACCTGTTTACACGGACTCTATACTCATCCGCGGTTAGAATGAATATCATTGGTCCATATGAAGCGCAACGCATGTTATTGAGAGCCAAAGAAGGTATTGAGGATGTGGTCCAAAAAACCATGCATCTTACTATGGATGACGCTTGCCAGACTAATCCGCTATTGGATGTGTGTCAAGGAATGCACGACCGATTGTACACGAGGTTATTCAACAGCTAAATGTTTTAAAACACCTCGTGTAATCGATTTTCACAGTATGGTGACCACCACCATTTCAACTATTTAGAGTCTCAACTGGATTGGGAATAAAATTTACTCCTCACTGCTTTATTGTGTGATAGCCACAAAACATCTTTTCGTGGCCGTGGTCCAAGTGGAGACAGGTCAAATCCCACACATAATGTGTGTCCACCGTGTCACACAGATACTCAAGTCGTTTCCCACCTCAATAATGGCGGCGATACTAACAGAAGAAATGTGGTAACACATCTCTTGAGTTAAATTTAGCACTAGCTCTGTGGAGAGCCATAATATCGTTTGATCATCCCAGCCATACCGAAAGTTTGTATCAGCGCAAGGTGGCGAAACGGATAAAGTCTAGTAATTTGACATAACTATGGAAGCATAAGGTGTAACAAGTTCGGTACCACAAGATTGTAATAGTTAAAAAGCAATACAACTATACTATGGTGAGGCAATAATCTGAGTGGAACCTTGGCAATAGCTGCATTTAATGTAAATCAAACTAAGACACTAATAATTTCCCAGGCAAATCATTTTGGCAGTGGATTAAATATATGTTCAGTATCAGCTTGAGAAATCTACTGAATATTCTCAGAGAATGTTCTGTAAATTCGTCGTAAGAGCCTCGGTTTCGGGAGATACGTATTTGACTCAATAGGTTTGGCGGAGGTTTGGGGCAAAAGAGATTTTTTACTGGGAATGCGCGCTATCAACGGGAGCGGTTATTAAAAGCCTTCACGTGATATACCGGGTCGAACGGTCAACGGACAAATTTTTGCCAACCAGTGTTCTCCCCACACTGTGCGACTCTTCAACATGAGCAACTGGAACTTTCAGCATTTCGACACTCAGTCTGATTTTGGTGTCGTCGATGAGAATGGAGTTACTCATAGAGTTCGTAAGAAGCCAGGAAGAAAGGCCAATCCGGCTGCATCTGCACAACGAAAGGTTTGTCACTACTCAAAAGACAGAATTCCCGTACTTGTTGCGAGACTTGTCGAAATACACACAAGTCATTGGCCGTAATATAATGTACTAACTTGGTCTATCAGGCTCAGAATAGAGCGGCACAGAGAGCTTTCCGAGAACGAAAGCAACGAGAAAAGAAAGAAACTGACGCTCATATGCGCCAAACAACCTGTGAAATGACACAATTACGCAGGCTTGTTAAAGAGCTACAATTTGAAAATAAGCAACTAAAAGCCATGGTCATAGCATACATATTGACATGCTTTGAGTTGAATTCTTCGCATCCGAGAATACATGCAATGAGCACCAATGATAAAGCAAGGCCACCACCCGGCAGCAACATGCCTGCACTAATGAATGTCTTTATCGACGAAAACTGCCATATTCTGGATCTTGAACGGGCAGCACTGAACTTACTCGATGTTGACTCTCCGTATCCTGAATGCACTGCACCTTCAAGAAGTCTGAAGCATGAGAAGAAGCTTCATGGTCTGTTTGATGATACGTTGATTATCGACGAGTCCTGCACTACTGGACAGAGCACTACACCTCAACCTTCCGATGCACAATTTGCCACCGACACACCCGTATTACCGCAATATGATCATCTTTCCACTTCAACGTCCGTATCTTCCCCAGATACCGATATGACATTCTCCTCCGCCGGACTTGATCCTATTCCACTCCTTCCGAAAACCTTCACTGGATCAGATGTCAATGAGACCATGTCAATTCTACAAAAAGCTTTGTTTCCACCACCGTATGTTTCCACCAAGGAAAACACTCCTTCACCAGGAGTTCAACGATTTTACCAGTCTACCCAGGCACCTAATGGTCATACCGAAAATTTTGTCATGCTTGAATCCAATCGACAGATTGTGCAAGAACAATGGAATAATGTTATGGGAGGTGACCAAGATAAATTTATTGATGAGCCTTCCAGTCAATGGGACACCAATGCCGCCGCTTTTGGACAGTGGGACAATCCAGAATATATGTATCCACCAATGCATCCCATCCAAGCCATCCAGTTGCTGCGTTTACAAATGAAAGTTGGTAACATTCTTGGTGCAGACAAAGATATTCTTAATCCAAGTAAGTGATTGGTTTTTGAGCATGTCTTCTATTGTCTGAGTTTATCTAAATCATACCCCTTGCAAATAGCCGATTTGCAGCAAGCCATTGTCCACGACCGCCGTATAGATTATATTCCTGGCCCAGGAATGCGTGATCGTATGATACTGTTCCGCGACCACTTTGACGCCGACGAATGCTTTAATTTACTAGCAACAAAATCCATCTTCCTGGGAGGAGAAGTGACAAACCCAAGTAATTGGGCTTTGCCTGAGAGGTTTTACGATAAATATTGGTTCCTTTGCGCCAATCAGGTCAGTGTGGGTTTTCAGTTCGCAATATTCATGTTTCAGAAGTCCAAATCTCAGAAATTGTGTCGTCTTATATGAATATTCTCTTTTTTTTAGGACCTGCAGAATGCGGAGAAGGTCGAATGTCTTTCAGAATATCGTCGGCGTATATTCCGCCGAGTCAAAGAGAAAAGAGCGCAACAACAACAACAGTCTGATGTCTATATTGATGTGGAAGATGTACTGTCTTCTCGAAACCTATCCAATCTAGGGATTAGGGAATATATGTCCTGCATTTAAATGTTTGTGTTTCTAACTTGTTACTGCTGTTCTAAACGTCGCCATTCATACCCATTTCCTCCGCCTTCTGTACATTGCCTTTCTATATATTATATTTTTTTTTGTTTTGTTTTCCCAAGCATACATAAATTTAAATTGGAAGAATAGTTTCTGCACCTTTTGGTCATATTGAAAATTATCTTTCTAGTGTATTCAGCATCTTTTTATTGATGACATGAATGACATGACTACTGCATTTTTGTAGGTTAAGTTTAGCTTTCTGAACGGGGCCATCAAATGGCAAAAATTCTATGTATATAAAAAGGAATGGCGACCATTACGCCGTGGTTGGCTTGTTCAGTGAACACACAGCTTTGTGACCATTCTTCCAGTGCTCTTTTTGACAAGCACGAGAGCAGTAAGCCGCCTTTTTGCATGCGCTACACTTGGAAAATTCGCCTTTGCTTGACTCCTTCTTGTCGCATTCAGGGTTAGAGCAGTTGACCAAAGTAATGCTCTCAGCGGAGGCGTCCTTTGCCAGTTGTTGGATGAGCTTTTGCTGACTGGCAGAGTCCATTTTTTCAAAATTCTCCATGTTTTGCTTTTCCAAAGCAGCCTTGGCAGCCATCTTGGCTCGAAGGATTCGAACGAGATAGGGATACGCTTCCAAGTCACCACGAACCAGGGCAAGTTCAAAGAATGATTGTGACTTGTCAAGGTCGTAGAGACCATATTCCTTTGATCCAAAAATCATTCCCAACAAAGTCATGGCATCAGCATCGCTTCCATTTGCGGAGTCCTACAGGTTCATTAGTCGGGAATACCTTGAAACCAATTAATAATAAAAGTTTTGTATCTTTGCCTACCTCCAACAAAGAAATACCAGTAACGATGAATTCTTTTTCGTCGTCTCCTTCAATACCAGCCTCCTTTGCAATGTTCATATCCTTGGACATAAGCAAATACATTCTACCCACTAATACAAGGCTGTTAGCGCCATTCATCATACTTTGCTTCAATCTTTCGGATACTTACATGCATTAGATGCAGGGGCAAAACCCCATTGTTTTGCCTTCTCAAAGTACTCGACAGCTTTCTTCAAATCCTTTGTAACGCCAACGACGGGTTCCACTGCTTGGTAGAGAATAGCGAGGTTATGCGCGGAGTCAGGGTAACCTGGATGAAAAGAGCATGAGTATTTGATCCTATTGGTGTAGATTAAGCGGGATTTTTCAGATTGTTCACAACAAATATTACCTTCTGCACAAGCCTTCTCATACCATTCAATGGCAACCTTAGCATCCTTTTGACATCCATAACCTCGTTCAAGATAAAATGCAACTTTGTGCTGGGCCATCTACACACATATGAAAAAATAGATAAATCGAATGAACTCCAAGTCGGGCGGTTCAACTGATATAAATCTTACCGGGTTACCCAGCTTGGCAGCTTTGAGATACCAATTGTATGCTTCTTTCTTTGGATCGGTACCATCAGTACAGTTGGCACCACCAGCCAATTTGTCTTCTTGAACATAAAGGGATCCAATCTGTACACCAGCCATGGAGAATTTCTTTTCGAAAACTCTTTCCAATAATGCCTTTGCACCCTTGAAATTTGGACTAGCAACTGGGCTCATCTTGGCTCGATCGTTCTCTCCTGTGATTTCTTCTCGAACACCACCATAAAGGAAGCTTGCAAGAAGAAGGTCTGTGACTTTAGCGTCGTCTCCAAGGTTGAGGTCGGCTGTTGCTTTTGTGACATCCATGTTTGCTTCTGATAAGCGCTCGACTGCTTGTTGCTGAATATTAGTCAGAAGTTCATACTCATCGGACCAAGTCATATTGGATCTTTCCAATTTCTTTGCCACGCTATTCTTCTTCTCGTATTCCGTTGCCAGCTGCTGAGCAGCGACTGGAAGCATTGTTGGCACCTGTGGTGCAAATTCAGGATCGACTTGAGCATACAATGCAACAAGCAAGGAGGACTGCTGTTGGGAAAGGCCCAAGAATGGCGGGATAGTTTCTCCAGCTAAGGTACATTGTATCAATTCCGTTAAATCCCGGTTGTGTTAAAGCATCATTTAGTCGGGTTTTCCAGTCACTCACTTTCTGAAGGTAGTTGATCCATGGCGTTGATCAAATCAGTAGATTGAGCTCACAGCGTTACAAACTCAAAAAATTGTGACTGTTATCAGCCGCAATTTTTCGAAATGAAAGCCACGCAGAGGCAATCCGTTCTTGGAAGCAGGAACATGGTGAAAAGGTGACACACCATATGCTGAACTTTTTTTTAATTAACGTCTTTAACTCATCCGCAAGTACATAGTAATTTATTCTGCAGGGTTGGTCGTTTGCTCCTCGAATAAAAGGAGAAGAGGAGGATTCAACCATACGAAAAAAATAAGGATTATTGGCACTGGTTAAGATCATCTTCCAGTCCCTAAATGAGGAGTTTTTTATGATCCATGACACGCTCATCAGTCAGGAGTTATTCCCCACCAGCAAACAGCGGTTACAGAAAAATAAATAATCCGCTTAGCACTTCTTCTTATTGTCACGCCTTTACTTTCCTCTTCTTCCTTTGCCTTACGAGAAGGCACTTTCTGGCCCCCCTTACCTTCACTATTCCTATTGCCATGTTTAAACCCATATCAAGCATAACTAAGCTGACCACCTCAACGTTGAAATCATGTGCCATGGCCGCCGCATCCACATTCAACTCACTGTCCATTCACGCATCCGGCGGTGGCGATTTACCAAGTCAAGCAACCATTGACTTTTGGGTGGCGGACACGCAGCGTGGCCTTGTGAGTACAAATTTCTTAGAGTTTTACTTCTTTTGGGGTAACGAACATGGTCCATTAATTGCCATAATTCTCCGCGAACGTAGGACGCATTTTTCAATGATCAATTCGATACGGCACAACATATTTTCACTCAGTATGCTGCTGAGTCGCCATTTCATGCTGTAGGCTATGCTTTAATGGGGTATGTGGAAGCAATGCTAGGGTTTGAAACCGAAAGGATTACAGTTGCGCTGGCACGACTGTCTGAGGCACAAGCACTGGCGCACTCGTTCGCCAAACGAGCCAAGAGCGGCAAAGAATATTCTCAGCATGCCAAAAAGACCGCTGACAATTCAAGCGATATAGACGTTAATAATTTGGATATAGGTTCAGATTCTTCAATATGTTTCCAACCAAGGTCTTCAACTAGCTCTATCGACTCCGATGTGTCGGACCAGGAAATGAGGAGGTCGAGTGCACGGTCTGAAAAAGACCGAAAGGAACGGTCTGCATCATCAAAAGGTGCAGCAGCAACCGAGTTAGACTATGAACTACTAGAGGCAAATTGCATGTTGATGTCAGCCACCATTCAATTCCTACGTGACAACTGGATAGATTACATGAAAGCGGCATACAAGCTTCGGAAAGCTTATCGAATGTACGAGCATATGTTTGAAACCATCACTGGCATTACCACAGAGAAATACGCTTCCAAGCTAAGAAAGTCGTTGAAAAAGCAACAAAACTCTCAATCTAAACCAAAACTGCGAACCCATCGAATTAATTCGGTGCCGATTTCCACAGTGGACGTGGCTGGAAGGAGCATACATCCACGATCTATCTCACCTTCCTTAACCGCAACCTTACTATCTGCAAGCCCTCCTCCAACACCTTTACCAACAGAACACCATCCTTCATCCACCTCACTACCAGACAACAGTAGCTTCTTTTCCGATCTTACCGACTCTTACAAACTCCCCTCACCAGGAGAATCTCCATCTTTCGCAGCCATCCTGGCCAACACTCAATTCGAAGCTCCGAGAGATAAGAAAAGGCATTCACATTGGGTCAACCGCTTTCCGTTTGATAGACTAGCGAATGACGAAGTTGTTTCGTCCATGTCCAGCACGCAGCATCCTTCCAACGAAACCACCAAATCTGCCAAGCAAAGAAAGCGTGCGTCTCTTCCCCTCTTCGGAAATGAATGTTTGAATGATTTCGAAAGTGATATCATATGGCCGCCAGGAACAACCGATCTCGGCGGTTCCAACGTATCCATCGCTACTGTAGACAAGGCCCTCCAAAGTGGAGTGTTTTTTGGTGTTGGTTTATTCGCTCTCATCTTTTCGCTGCTTCCACCGAAAGGTAAGAAATTCAGTAATATGCGGGCTTTTTTTTTTTCCACCCGCCCTGATCGAACCCCTATATAACATTTCATCCCATTTTATTAGCAAATAAGCTACTAAACACTTTGGGATTCCACTCATCTCGACCTTTCGCTCTGCATCTGCTCCATACATCATATTCAAGCTCCGGACTTTACTCGCCTTTGAGCGCATTAACTCTTCTCGCCTATTATACCAATTTGTCCTTGTTTGTTCATCCGCAACTCCTTCCCTATTCATTAAGATTTCAAGATGCCAGAGCGATGTTGGACAAAATGAAAGAAAAATACCCAAATGGTAGAATATGGATGTTGGTGGATGGCAAACTTTGCAAGTTGGAAGGGTTTACCCGACGAGGGGTCGAAACCTTAAGAGATGCACGCCGTAAAGATAGCGTTGTCCGCGTGGAAGACCAAAGTATTACAGCAGCACTTTCCAGCAGTGGTAAGGCTGGTAAAGTCACAGGGCCAAGCAATGATTTCCCGCGATCACGCATGCAACAAGAGTCCATGAATGGTGGCATGGCTCAGCTTCAGGCCCTCGCTGTTTATGAGATGGGATGGTAAGTAGGGTGTGTGTTTATGTCGCATCTTCTCAATTTAACCTAACAGTATCATCCCCTTCTCTGAAACATAGGGGTCAGATATGGCTTGGAGACTACTTTCAAGCCTCGGAAACTTTTTTTCGTTTGGAGAGTATGAACAATTGGTCACGGGCATTCTACCATTATATAGCAACATGCTGCATGTTCGCCGATGAGGAATACGATAAGGCAGCGATGGAGTTCTTACAAATCCCCGACATTTTACGTCGCCAGAAACAACTTGGAGGTCGACTGCTCCCTAATGAAATCTTTGCAGAACGAAAGATTCTTGGCTGGAAGAAAAAAGCGGATCTACTGGAAGCTAATCGGGATGGACCCACACAGGGAGGAACGCCTCAAAGTTTAAATGGAGACGCATTACGACAGACTGTCATCGTCAACCCCCTATGGGAATTGATTTATCTGTGGAATGGCATACCCCACGTCAACGCCGATGTGTTGATGCAAATGAAAACCAAGTTGCAAACTCAAATTGCCAAAGTCTCTGACACTATTCGACAGCAAGCCAATGATGCTCAAAATCCAAACTTGTCGCAAGATGGACAATCGGATGCCGCTATACTATATTTGCTGTACGCCACAGTCATACGAGAACTAGGGAATCTTGAGGAGTCCAAGGAATATTTGACCAAATTAATCGCCCTGGACAAGCACATCCATGAAGATCGATGGGCCATTGCGTATGGAATGTATGAGATGGCCATTGTCGCTGCTATGGAACAAAATCGAACTGATGAGGCTAGGAAATGGGTTCATAAAGCTGAGAATTTCTTCCAAGGTACTTCCTATCACCAAGCTCATGCACCGAGCGATCTTGGATCTAACAATGGTGATTATGATTGGGAGAACCGCCTACATGTCAGATGCCAACTACTTCTCGAACGACTGGACGAAATGTGAAGAGACTCCCTCGCTCGTTGTTTATAATTATTTTCTTTTTACCAAAGACCTTCACTTTTACCAACCTTTAGCTATACCCTCACAATTTAACTCCGCTATTGTATTCATATCCATTAGGCTCTATCGGCAGAGCATATGACCTTTATGTTTCCCAAAAAAACTTGTTGTATAAAGTCATTCCCCTCAAAAATGGTGGCAGGCACCAATATGAGTGCAAAGCCACGTCTTTACAGTATCACCTTACTTGACACATCGTGATCTTATAAAGGGATCCTTGCAGCAAGCAGGTTGAAGTGTTAGCAATAGGATGTATCGCCAAGATATTTGGTGTAAGAGGATAAACAAATCCCAGCCGATGTTAATCCCCTGTCAAAGAGACTAAGTTTTTTGGGTATATCGTGTGCACTTACAAACAAAGTAGCCAAGGCTTTCGCCAAAACCAGAAAATTCCCGCCATTTATTTTTGACTACATCTCCTTCAACCACAATATTAAGCACTAGGTTGATGTTCTTTCATTTTGAGATATCGGTTTAGTAAGCTACACGTTCTCAAAAGATGTGGACAGAACAAAATCCAGTGCAAATCTCAACATTCCCTAATTGGGAATAAGCATTCATGACGAAGGAGGTTCCAAGGCTTGAAACAGCAACTGAGAACATTACAGGGTGAACCCAGATTTCAAAGGCTGGTTTGCTTGGCAAGTAAGATACCCAGGCAGTTCGCAAGAACACACTCTAGATTTTCAGTCAATTTTAGTTAAGCTACATTACGGGGAAGTCCAAGCCGACGTATATGGACAAGCCGGCACGGCCGAAAGGTCAGGTCACCCGGTTGCCCAAAACGGTTCACTGGAAAGGCCATGTACTCCCTTGCTCTTAACTTTTTTCCTTCTTATTTTAACCGCGTATTTTTTTTTTGTGGGACTTGAGCTATAACGTCCTTTCACTATCAAACCAGTGACATACCATTCCGCTACCCAACATTTCTTCTTACCAACTTGAAGCACTGAACATCTCCACTCATGAATGTAGTCGCTCCAGCTGGGGCCGAATCCCGCAACAACAGCCAAGTTCAAAGGTCGTTTCGTAGATGGTGGAAGAAAGTAACCAACAAAAACCAACCTGTCCCTTATCCGGGTCATATGGCTCCTAGAAATCAAAGTAAGACCCTGTCTATGTGTAGACAACACTAACATAATAGTTGGATCATGTCGTTTCACCTATACTGACAGCGTATCGTATCACCTTCTTGATCCGCTTATATAGAACATGGAATCTTCGGTGTTGCGCTTCCACAATCCATTCGATACGCTCGGGCAAACATTAGTTACATAGATGATGAAAGTGGAGAACGTTTGACCGGTTATATTCCTATCATCATTGCCAAGTGTGGTTCGCACCTCAAAGAAGAAGGTTAGTTTCTAGATCAAACGATGTCAAAAACTTTATTTGCCGTCATTAACGTATAAATGTGACAAACTTTCAAATGCCCATTTTTTAGGTCTCCAAGTTGAAGGAATTTTTCGACTGTCGGGGAGTGCAAAGAGAGTAAAGGAATTGGAACAGATTTTTGATAGCCCTGAACAACAGTGGGGTGCTACACTCTCATGGGATGGCTATACCGTTCACGACTCTGCCAATATCTTGCGCCGCTTCCTTAATTTTTTGCCGAACCCAGTTATTACCCATCAGCTGTATCAACCTTTCAGAGATGTCATGAGTAAGTTACTTTTTACCAGAATTGTCCTTTGGTCACCAACAATGTAGGCTTACAATTATCTCAGGTGATAAATCAAAAAAATCTACACAAGAACGTATCTCTGCTTTTCAAACGCTCATTGAGAGACTGCCACTGCCTCATCAATTCCTACTGTTATACCTTCTTGATATGCTTAGCATCTTTGCTAGCAACGATGAAGTCAATCGCATGAACGCCTCCAATCTGGCCGCCGTGTTCACACCTGGTATGCTGTCGCATCCCTCGCATGACTTGCATCCTGTACAATACAAAATATCTCAGAGAGTAGTGGAGTTTTTAATTGAATTTCATATGTGCTTCCATATGCCCCACGCCACCGCCCTGCATAAGGATCCGGTAATGCACCCAACAGCAGCACATATGATTTTGCCACCTCAGCCAAATACCCCACAAGAAGTTGTTCTCAATGAGCCAGACATGTTGAAGAAGAAGACTAGCTCAGGCACCCTTGGATCTCAGCGTAGCGCCAAAACAATTACCCAGCAAAACCATATGCCTCCTGTTTCACCCTCAACCTCCTTCGTCACAGCCGACCAACTCTCCTTGTCTATAGCTCCCTCGTTCATTTCCACTGCGGACGAACCAGCCACCCCGAGATCCGAAGTTGCAGGCCAGATTGGCTCTTATGCATCGTCACCAAAGCCAACCAGTCCACCCGGCAGCGTCAAGACGATCACACCAAAGGCGTCACCGATAAGCTTATCCACATCAAGGAACGGTGAGCGTGAGATGGCTAGTGTTCCAGAGCATCAAGAAGGCATTGATAAAACTATCGCACATAATCGTGGCCGCGATTTTACAGGTAAGAGAAGGATCCCTACGCTACAGTCATACCAAATAATGATGCAGGTCTTTTTTATTTAACCATCCGAATTCCTTAGTATCCTTTATGGGCGTTCCAACATCTTACTATGCGATGTTCACTGCCATTGGACCCATCTTTATTTATGAGATGTATAGATTCTTCAATGGAGGTGCTATTGAGTCCATTGTTTTCTTCAGTGCTCTGTCAAGTTTCTTTGCACTCCTTGTATTTGGCATGGAACATGAAAGGGAAATTGATGAGAAGCAGAGTGTTACTCCGGCTACTACCCCTGACATTGAAGAGAAAACTCTCGTGGAAGAACACGGCCATACAAGTCTCCTGCGAACTTCCATGAGTTCCTTGTCAAGCTCTGTCATGTATGATTCTCCAAAAACACAGGATGGGTTCCATGAATGGGACTCATTGAACCGCCGATCAACCGGCGCAGACAGTGGTTATGTTACCCTGGCAGGTAGCCGTGAATTACATTCGGAGTATGGGAATACTCAAGTGATTGAGCCGACAAGCATCAAGAGCGTTTTCCGAGATTCTGAAGGTCGATATCTATCCAGCAATCCACCTTACCCTGTAGCTGCTGGAGACTTTTCAAAGCCTGACGAAATCGATTTAATCTCTGGAGAAGAAGAAGAAGAAGGATCGGATGAGGCTGACGAGTCTGAAGACGAATGCGAATCCATTTGGCTATTCGATAATGCTTCCATTGCTGAGGACCAGGCTGCTGAGCAAGCCATGCTACAAAACAAGGAAATTATGGCAGAATGGAAAGACCTTCTAACACGATCTTGGAAGACCGATATTGGCACTAGTCAAAAAAAAGTAGCCTTTGTACCAAGCTCTGAGAATTCCTTGATTGAAGATACCGAGGCGGCATCCATACTGACTGTATCCAGTCGATTCAATGAAGAAATTCAAGACGATATTGCGACTCCAAATTCAGATGACGAGGATGAAGTCATAGCTGATGATATTGATCCTGATCAACTTTATCGTATGTGGGACAGGATCCAACAGCAAATTACGGAAGATGAAAAGTTGGCATTGAAGTTACAGCTGGAGGAGGAAGCGGCTGAAGCTAAACGCCAATATGAACTCAATACATTGAACCCGTTCCTTAACGATGATAAATCGGCTACCAGTAGCAACCAAACCACTCCAAGACCACCACCAGCACAGCAAAAGAACTGATTTGCATTGGCGGGTGTTATTCCCTAAGTCCATTACACACTCTATTTTTCCAACTTTACACGCTTCGTACCAAAACCCCAGTAACATCACAGATGTGACCATTGTATGTCCCCAAGATATACTCTTCCATAGAAAAAAAAACATACCTGTATGCTTATTCCCTTTTGTTTTTACATTTTTGCCGTGGACGCTAAATCAAAATTACAGATGTCATCAGTCCCTTGTACCCTCTTTTTCTTTTTTATGTGATTCACTTTTCATCAGATCTACCATACGACGGATCTTTCTCCTTACTTACCCTTACTTTCCAACCACCTCCTTCCCAATGTAGCTCTCTCCTTCAAGTACATTTTACAAGCTTATTTTTAAAACTGTCTTAATAGTGTGACCAGTAGTGATTATTACCCTCTCTATATTATCCTATTTTATAATTATTATGATCAGAATGAATTGCTGACATCATGATTTCAATGCAATGCGTGAAAAAGCGAGAAATGATACAATCGAAAGGCTAGGTTTGCTTTGAAAATGGTATCCCGACTTTACATGACCCAGTATGGTTTGATTTTTTATGATCCCGCATTGCCACACGCAGTGAATGCTTGCCGATTGAGCGATCAGTTTGCAGCCAATTAATTTTAAGTGAATTCCAACTGCATAGGAGCTGTGACCAGCCTCTTTCTACTTCTAACTATAGAATATGCTTGACACTGTAGTCGGCGCCAAGACAGGAGACTCTCTAGGGCAGGGCACTGCTCAAGAAGGAACACCACACGACCAATGTCTATCTTTTTCTGACTGATATGGACATTGATGGACACAGTGAAACAATGAATTATTTGATACCAAATTCAATTGGATCAGACTATTTTATTTGCTTGCTTGCGGCTCAACGGCATCACTTGGGGTATACGAAACTACTCGAAACCCTGTAAACATATAACGAGAAGTGGGAAAAAAAAATAGGTCATACATAGGGGCAAGCTTTATGATGCACCATGGCATCCAGGAACAATAGCCAAGCGTGTTGCTTGCGACCATGCCCATTCGCTTATTTTGATTTCTCCTTCTTATGCGAAACTATGCCGGCTAGAGCTGGATCGCCCATAGAACCTCTTCTAGGGGCCGGGTCGGCAGGGGATTGGCCTAGATGGGTGAACTATTTCATCTTGTATAAAAGACCTACCAACTTTTTCAACAGAAACATTGATCTTTCCACCTGTCGCTAGCCATGAAATTCAACGTCTCAACACTATTGATCTTCCTTGTTTTCGCAATCCTTGCTGTTGGTAAGCATGTTATTTAAAGTGCGCACCCGATTGTACGGAGCCTCCCAACTAAAAAGTGATTGTTCATCCTTCACAGCCGGCAAGCAACATAAGAGCACAACAGAATCAGATGAGGATGCGTAAGTACCAAACATTGCTTTTATATGTCATCGAGATTCATGTCCCTATTTGCTTCTAACTGAATCAATTCTACCTTACATGGATTCAAAAGAGCAAGCTCTACTGACTCCGACGATTCAATGGAGACCGACTTAATCGCCACTGATTTGCTCGCCACTAAAACTCATACTACTTACGATCCCTTGGTCACCCCTGAAATTGGTAGCTCTTCGGATGGTTCCATGGACAGCGATTCGTCTACCTCCAATGGTGACTCCTCTTCTAAGAGTGGTTCGTCCCTTGCTACATCCTCTTCCTGGTCTTCTAATTCGATGATGCCCAGCGGTAAGAATTTTCATTGTACCTTTTGACAATAGGGTGTGCTGTAACATACCTGACTGACTCTACATTGTATTTTGTTTGGCAGCCTCATCCTCTTGGTCCTCATGGTCTTCTTGGTCATCGGCCATGCCTTCCATGTCATCATCCCTGGCCACCCCATCAGCGACACCATTCCAAACTGGAATGCCTAGCGATGCATCCATCCACCGCCCAGTAGTGACGGTTATTGGAACATTGGTTGCCGCTGGTTTGGCTGTGTTCATGTTGTAGAGTATACACACATCATTCGTATTTCAAGTCATACCGATATAAAACATACTTAATGTTAATCCCCCCCCACACCAAGACCACACACAAATATCCGTAGTTTTGTTTTTCTGCATAAACCACCACCACACTTTAAACTCGTCCCGGTTTTTTTTTTTACAATGTCAAATATTGGAGGTGCTTTATTGTATAATAGGTACACATGCGCGGATAGTATTTACAAGCAAGAATAGCGCGCTATGGCAAGAGTCTGCCATGTGAGGGTTTTATGTGTCGTAGAGACTGGTCTATTTCTTGAGCTTTTCGGCCTGCTTCTCGGCTTCACCCTTGAGTTCGTGAGCCTTGCCTTCAGCCTTGCCCTTTGCGGCGTCGAATTCACCCTTGGCTTGGTCGGCCTTACCCTCAGCCTGACCCTTGAGGGATTCGTAGGTACCTTGGGCCTTGCCCTTGGCTTCTTCGTACTTTCCTTCGACCTTAGCCTTGGCAGCATCAACTTGACCCTTGCCTTCGTCGATCTTTCCTTGAACCTTAGCCTCAGCTTCCTTAACCTGTGCGTGGCCTATGAATTCAAAGTCAACCAAATTGTTTTTACGTTAGTCTAGTGCTCTCTATTGTATTCTTGACGGATCAAAGCATACATACCCTTATCAGTCTTTGTGTAGTAGTAAGCACCACCGGCGGCAGCGGCAGCGAGAGCAAGCAACAAAGGAGTGTTGTTGCTGGTGTTAGCGGCTGGGCTTTCAGTGGAAGCGAAGCGGCGAGCGGTGGTGGAGCGAGCAGCGGTGGAGCGAGCAGCGTTACGAAGAGCGAACATTATAGATATTTTTGATTTGTAGATTGGTATGAAGTTTTCTCCAACGGGTTTGGATGTCTCCATTTTATAGTTTTGTCCATCGGGATGAAATGATAAAATTATGACGTTCTTTCTTCCTGCGTCATTGGGAAATTTTCTGTGAGGCTGCCTTTCATGGAAACCTCTTACTGTTTGTGCATCACCCTATAAAAAGATATTTACCGCACCACAGTTACCCACGTTTTCAGTAACTGGGATGTACGCGAACCTTTCAAAAGCTAATCTTTACATGGCCGCTCACTTCTTGTACCCAAGTAACATATCAGGAAATGGGAACACCGGTATCCAAAGTGTGCAATGACCCAGGTGCCGGAGCCTGTATTATCCTAAACAAAGGTATTTAAACTACGAAGCATGTTAGGTGGAGAATACGTAATGGAGAGAGCTAGAACATTGGATCTTATGTAAAACTACACAATAGCGGACCTTCTTATCCACAGAATTGATGATTCTTACTAGTAACTAATCAGCCGTGCCGTATTTAAGAGAAAGCTGTAAGGAGACTATGAGTCATTTCACCAGTTAGCTCTGCAACATACGGATGTGGTGATAAAATATAACGTTTTCATAAGTGGCATCATTTTAATCGTGGAGAGTCGCCGCACCGGTTACAACATTTCTATTTTCTCCATAAGCTCAGACGCTCGCGCGGTATCTGCGGTGTTTTTGATGACCGAAGCCAAGTATAAGGACTACCATGTAATGAACGATGAACGAAATTGGTCATTCGCTGCATGATATACTTGGAATCCGCTCGCTTATGGCTCTGAAGTGGTTGTCACTTTGCACAACTGGCCCAATAGGTGTCCATAGACCACCTCCACATGGTCGCTCGAAAATTGGCCACAGAATACAAGCGTTTCTGCAATGCTTAAAATACCCCGGTACTTCCCAATCATACTTTATGGAAAGATTAAAACTTGGTAGGGACCTCCCCACCTTGAGCATTCTTTGCTGATTGGCATAGAAAAACGCCACTCCTATCACATTACTGTCTCCCAACGTAGCTTTCTTTTGACACGCTATGCACGCTGGAACCATTTGTAAAACCTTGGCGTGATGGTGCAATATTTATTGGAGTAGACCCCATACTACTTCTTAACAACAGTTGCATTACGAGCCAGGGTCTGCAGTATTATGACATATTTTCAAACGGTGCCTTCAGCACCTCATTGATCGATGTCTGTTCTATATGAGTGATCAAAAGGATGAGACCTTTGTTCCATAAGCAAATTATGTGATACCTCTGACAGCCTAGAATATACCCATAGCTGCAACGTATTTGCTCGCTGTAAATATGTTTTGTTGCGCTCAATGGATATGACCCCATTTGCACGTCCCAAAATTTATTGCACACGTGACGTGCCAAAATTCGCCTATAAATTAGTGAAAAACTTTTTTGTGTTGACTCTTTAAACAATACGGTCCTTCAATTGCTAGAGCTTACTTTTAGCATTCAATGCCAAGTACAGTGTGGACACTGGGCCAAGAGCATAATTCCGGGTTTCTATATTTGGCTGTGTTCGACTTTTGGACATAGCCATCTGGAGATGATGGATACACCTCTTAACACATCTTGTCATGTTGACATTCAAAAATTTGTAAATAAATACCCAACTACCCTCTGTTATTCCAAACCCTCATCGCACGGGTACTGTATCGAAGGGGCTGTTCTTGTGGAAGCGAGTCTGGATATGACTGAACTATGTCAAGTGCACTGTTGTACCAGACAAATTGATGGCAGCTTTCTGCGTGTTGGCGAAGCTAAGGTGCAAACGTAGGCAGCAACATAAGCCGTAGCGTTACACGGCGATTTACCAAAGGCAATCATTGTCCTTTCTGAGACTGACGTGTAGGCAAGCATCTGAAGGGAGAATTACTTTGGTATAGCTGGAGAACCACGTCCACGATGTGTATCATGACCTTCAGATCTATATGGCTTACATAGTCAACGTGCTGAGTGGATTGCTACTCACAAGCTGATTGAACTCACGCCATCTTTAACAAGTATTTCCAAGCTCATACCTTACCGTAACGCGCTATTGTTAGCCATCAACAATGGCAGTGTTTGAAAGGATCACTAATTTGTTTATATTTAGTTTCTGTAGCGGAAACCGATATTGATGATAACTGTAATGCGAATAAAGACTAGAGTCGACTGTACAGAATTGATAATTACAACTTCTTTAAAATTAGAGTGGTGAGAAGGATCTCAAGTCCTCTCGGTGCACATGCGTATGGAATTGTGCTGCATTTCGTAGCAGGATAATAGCGCTACCTATTGCTTAAAGGATACGCTGGATAACTGAACACTATTCATACTGCATTACCAAAATACCAATCAAATTAAACAGACAACGAAGCAATATGAGCGATCTAAGATGAAACTAAATTCATCACACTAGAAACTACTGAACCTACTGAAACTGACACCCTTCATACTTGCACTATGTTTGCTTAAACTTCAGACTTACGGCGTTTGTTGGCTATTCAGATGTTCTGTCGCAAGGACGGTTTCTCGGTATGAACATGTTACTTTCCATGGACACGAAGTGCTGAACCTGAACACACTCAAAGATTGCTACTCATTACTGGGAAAGCCTAATTTGAATATCGTCTGTTCTGCCAGTAAATTAGTTAGATGTCCAGATAACTCTTTTAATGTTGTAAATAAAGGAAAAGAAAACAGACTATCGTGTTCAGCTATGTTTTCGTAAAAAAAAATTCAAAGCTTTATCCCGTTGGCTTTGATCCAATCCAAATAACAGCACTGGCGACCTTCAATGACATGTGGTGTCACAGCATATTCACTTGTCTCTTTTTATATGCATACATTTGAAAACGTATACTTTATATTATCTACCAAGGTTCATCGCTGTCCATAACAGAAGCTCTTTCGATGTGGTATGCTCATAAACAGGTTCTGATAAGAGGTATATTAAGGAAGCTGCTTGAAAGTACACGGCTCTTACACGAATACCAACTACCATTAAAATGCACTTCAAGCATTCACACAGTCTAACTCAAAGTCTGAACAAACCACGTACAAGAGTACCTCAGGCCTTCAAGCACTCCACTAAGAGACTAAACAAACTACTATCAAAAGAAACGGCCATTAAAACGCTCAAGCAAACAATTGGAACAAACCATCTAGAAAAGAAATATATTGACAATGGTATCCCATAAACTTCGCACAATTGCTTCCTTAGCACAGTAACAGTTTGACCTCTTTTTTTAAATGCTCTCCAAAGAAAGGTTTTTACAGAGCCTGCGGTGAGTTTAGAAAATATTTTGCTTGTTTTCTCATTGATTGTGCTCAGTCACCACTCAAAGTACATAACCATTATGAGTAATTCAGTAATTCATTCATATCTTCACTTAACATCCACATTGCCACTCTACCCCAAGTTTTAATAATGTCATTGTCAGCATACTCAAGCAGTGTAAAGGTTTGGTTAGATAATCCCACCGAATGGGTTTATCTTAAAAGTGTTTATATAGAATTTGTTTGGAGTTTGTTCGAATTGAAGAAAGAATACAAAGTTTTAAAAGAAAGAAAATGAATAATGAAATACAAGTATGAAAATAATAATAAGACGTTTTATGAAATGAAAGGTCCTTTGGTATGCCCAATATTGTTGTGGTTTCGTTGCCTGTTTGTAATGACAACAACTTGGTAGATTACAAATCTTGTTCATTGAAGATGTGTTTGAATAAGTAAGATTCACAAGATTCTGTGTGATTCTTTTTGTGGTAGTGTGTATAGATTCTTTGATGGAATGTTTGAATGACCGTTCCTTTTGATCGTGGTTTGCTTAGACTCTTAATTTGAGTGCTTGAATTTATGAGTTCCTTTTGTAAGTGGTTTGTTTAGGTTTTTTGGTTTGATTGTTTGAATGCTTTAGGCGCATTTTAGTGGTAGGTATCTGGATTACACTCGTTTTTAGTGTTTGAATGCATTGATAGTATAGTTGGTTTGTTACGGGTTGTTTTGATTGATTGCAAAAGACTATGGGCTGCCAGTTGACCTTGTGGTACTTTGAATGCCTTGTGTTTATCTCTTTGAAGGATTTTTTTGTTTGGTAGTTGTAGAGGCTTTGCATAGGTTATGTGCGAGAGGAATAAAAGTTTACAATGTCTTTTGGCAGATTGAGTATCAATCATGTGTTTGATTTTAATGGTATTTGGTAGTGTAGCATGCGTAGTATTCAGATATTCATAATGTTTATTGTCGTTGTCGATTTGGGTCGTCGCAAAGTTGTCGAGCGCATGCTATTCCAGTTGCGCAGGAAATCAATATCGATACCCGGGTCCTGAAGTAGCGATGTATTGATCAGTGATACCTTCATCGCAATACCATGGTACCAGCTATCTCACAGTAAATCGTAGGGTCTTTTACGAATGCAATTTCATTTGCCACTCACAAAAGTTTGAATCCTTGCCAATCGCTTCGTCTGACCTTTGAATGATGATCCTAGATCATCGCCTGAAAGAGACCAGCTCTTCAGCGATTGATCGGGATATCACGCAATGTAGACTTAGCCATTGCCAGAGAAAAAAAACTTTTTATGAAGAAATTTACACCTGTGATCAAGACATCCAACCGTCAATCTTTGCCGTATGGGATTATCATAGAAAAGTGACTAGTCAGGTTGAATGAACCATTCATAAGAATGGCCCAGTTGTATTGCTCCAGCTATCACCGTAGCATATAATTATTCGGTAAGGGTCGTTGTCGCGCGTTGTGTGGATATTTAATGGTTTTTGGTTTTTAGTTTTGGTTATATGAATACTAGCAGCCCATAGTCTTTTTAGATTTGATGGTAAAATGCAATGTTTTGAGAGTAACAAATCATCGCTTGTGTAGTATTGCATTTTTGGTATGCAAAATTCGAATTTTGTGCGATAGAAGAGGAACGGTATATGGTTTAATTTGTCATTGTATTGATCAAACTTTTGCAATCTTGCGTCTTTGATAGACTCAATTGCTCTGTATTGCTGCATAATGCTTGTTCATCATCTATGAAGCAAGACTTTAGTCTTAATTTAGACTATGTGCACCTTGCTTAGATCAGTAGCTTTTGGTATAATAATATGTCGGAAGAGTCACACTGAAGCCATTTCCAACGAAATAAGCGCACTACTCCCAACATGTCAGTCCCACATGTTGGGTCAGCCAGAAGTCTCAAACAGCCGAACACCATCCTTATACAAATCCAAATGGGATTTAGAATGGTGTTCGAAATCAACACTGAACTCCCGCTCGGTGTTAAAGTTTTTGACAACAGCCCGCCCTACGTTGGATGTATCTTCAAGTCGTGGGGTCAAACGGTTGATGGGGTTGTCGGTTTGACTTTTCGATATTTGTGTCGTGTATGCTTTCACATTATGATGTGAATTAGGCGGTACCAAAAGCCAACTGTCTCTCACAACATGTCTTGAATGGTGTGATGACTCCCTACTGCGTGGTAGAACGCAGCAGTCATCACAGCGGACCAAGGTTGGGGGACCAAGGTCACTCATTCCATTATTAAAGGCATTTGCTTTTTTTAGGTGACACATATAATGTAATATGATTAGCTGGTATATCAAACAGCCGTGTGTCGCAAATGCCTTTAGAGTTTTGATGACTACCATATGAATTGGGCAATTCGGTAGTCATCGGTATGACCCAAGTAAGGTAGGGCAAACAAAGGTCTTTCATTTCATACGTAAAGAAAAGCATTTGCTTTGAATAATACATATGTGAAATTGATTGGTAAAAGAAAATTTATAATAATGGTATTTAAAAAGTTTAAAGGTATCGCCGCTCAATGTTTTCTCTCCCATTTTTCGCCTCTCATTTTGCTGTCCCATTTGGTTTTTCGCCATCAATTGACTCTCCCTTGTTTCTTATCGTCTTCCATTGCTCTCCCAATGAGTTTTTCGCCATCGATTTACTCTCCCTTGTTTTTTTTTATCGTCTACCATTGCTCTTTTTTTTTTTTTTTTTTTTTTTCAATCGTCCACATTCTCTCTTCCATTCTTTTTTTCGTTTTTTTCTTTTGTCTTTGTCTTTCGTCTTTCGTCTTTCGTCTTTTGTCTTTTGTCTTTTGTCTTTTTTCTTTTTTCTTATGTCCTTTTTTCATTTTTCATTTTTCCTTTTTCTTTTTTCTTATGTCTTTCATGTTTTTCTCGACTTCTCTCCCATGTAGTACATTTTATCTAGCTACTTTCTATGCTAATGTTTCTACTCTAATAACGATTTTCGTTTTCATTTGGTTCCTTCAATCTCGAAAGAGTCAAGCCTTGTATCTATTGTCAAAAGACAGTATTAGTACTGGATATCAGCGTTATGTCTGGTTGATTAATAGCAACTTACCATCATTGCCATCAATACGAAGTAAGCCCATATATTGGATGTAGTAAGTACATCTTTCATCGTTCAGTTTGCTTTTTTGGCGAGGTGTTTAGACTCTTTTGTAAGGTAATTGTTGAGTCGGTTTCGTGTAATGTTGCCATGCTGAAAGGTTTTCTGAATGGAACTTTGGTTGGTATGTTTGGGTGTAAGGGCAGGATGTTATGTGCATGTTTTGGCCGGAAGTTAGAACTCTTGTATAGTGTGATTGTAGAGTCTAATTGGAAGATTGGCCGCGCACATCAGTTGTTGAGTATGACTTTGGAGTTTTTGTAATTGAAGGTGTATGACAATTTGGTGGATGCGATTGTTTGGCCAACTACTTGGACTCTTCTATAGGGTAATTGTAGAGTCATTTCGGAATATCGGCCGCGCACATTAGTCGTTGAGTATGACTTTGAAGTTTTTGTATTTGACGGTGTATGACGATTTGGTGGATGTGATTGTTTGGCCAACTGCTTGGACTCTTGTTTGGTGTGATTGCAGGGTTTAGAGTTCTTTTGGAATAGTTGGCCATGTGCATCGGCTCTTAAATGAACTTTTAACAAACTTTTAATTTTATGATGTATGTTTATGATGAAAGAACGTTCTCGATAAGTCTTTTCTTTTGGTCGTGGGGATGTGAATGAAGAAGTTGACCAGAAAGTTCCGCTTGATAGGCGTTGAATTTTTTTTATGTTTGCTTTGAATATTGTGTGATCCTGGTAACCTCCCATATTTCTGGGGGGTTGAACGTGAAAGTTGACCAGAAAGGCCTTGAGCAGCCCTAATATATGGCTTTGTGTGAAATACAGGGTCCATTTGAGATGGCCGACGGGGTTGTGGCCAAAAAGTTTTGTTATAGAATGGTAGGCTTGACTCATTCAATGAGATGCTCATGTAGTGAGGATATTTATGAGCTTTTGTTTGGGAGGAGGAAGTGGTTTTGATGGTTTGTAGGTTTCCTGATAGAGTGTACCTAAGAGGGTAGCGTGGTAACACTTAAGAAAACAAATTTTTAAAAGTTTCCAGTCCTCGAGCTCCTCCTCCCTTATATTAGGCAAACTTTTTGGATTGCAGGATAGATAAACGGATTTTGTCTGCAGCATGTTTTTAACATTAAAGGCCGGAAATGACCTCACCATGGAGTCAAGCTTGGGATATAAACAGGTTTGCATGGTTTGCATGAACCACCAAGAGGTTCAGGGCGGAGATCGAAATGACTTGGTGAAAATTTCTCAAAAAATATTGTGATGTGGAGAATGAAGCTTATGGAGCTATAGCTAAAGATGGCATACTTTCTTACTTTAGTCAATAAACATGATATGGACTTGCAAAATTCTATGGAAAATTCCTTCAATGGAGAGCAAGTGTCATCTTTACGAGTCCAATCAAGACGATCATGGTCCATTATATACGATAGTCTGTCGTTGCAAAATGGGTCTACACAGAACAGTGCTCATGCTTGCTAATTCTTTATTTCTTTGGCTTGAGGATATAGTCTGTGAAGCCAATCGATATGAAATTCTTGGTGCATACAATGGGGTAATTAATGTCTCCAACGAGATAAGCTTAAAGCATGCACGTAGTACGGGGTCAACTGATAGCCATTTACATTCAATCAGTAAAACAAACCATCTAATATGTACCATGTAATCCAAATCCAAATAAACATTAACTCTCAGGCAAGAGTCTAAACAAACCACCATAAAAAAAATTACAGAATCCCTTTCAATGCTTGCTTATCAAGCGATACTTCAATGAATAAAAGAAGCTAACTATCAATCAGTGGGCCTTACAAAAGGCAACATTATTATTTTATTTCCTTCGCTTCTATGTGATATAGAGGTTTGATGTCACAATGCGTGTATGAAGCCATTGAAGCCATTTAATTTTCGACACTCCATATTGAAGCTTTATTTGGACAATACCAACAACTCATAAAAGAAGAATAATAAGGTAGTTTTAAAGCTTTATGAGTCTGCAACGATGGGGACGTTCTGATTGTAAGTGAACCTAAAATTGGTAGATGAGCTCTAGAGAATAACAATGCAAATTTTAGGTTATGGTTTCACGTGAATCATACAGGGATGGATGTGAGTGCTTCCAATCTATTTCCGATTGAGTATATACCAAGTATACGATATCCTGCTTTTGAGGGTATCACAGCTGTACTCAAGTTGAACTTCCGTTGCACTGGCATATGCCACAGCAAGCCTATTGAGCATAGTTGTTCTTTGGTAATATCATACATTGGGTTCATACGGGTAGAATATCCACCATTTCCTTGTTTTGATATGATTGGTGATTTCTTTGTTATCAAGCTATTACGCAAAAGGGTTTGTCACGACTTCCACCATGTATTTCGAACAGGAGTGATAGCATGTAAATTTTTGCAGGCGGTGTTTGATGTTGTAGTTTCTAGTGCTTCCAAAGTTCTATTATGACTTCGATTCTTTCAAAGGCATTAATGGTTTGAAACGCCAAATGGTCGCAAAAATATCCTTTGTTTTTAAAAATAAATCTGTCATAAACACCAGAATCCCGTTTTTAATGGTATTGAGGCTGTGGCACTGAGGCGACTTCCAATCCCGAAGCAGCAAATACAGTCACGTTCAGGGCCGGGACACATTAACTTTGCATCTCCGGGCTGTGCCTGTGCAGGTCGCTTCTCGTTTTGCTTGGCTTTCCTTGTCATTCGCCATGATGTCCTACAAGCAACTTTCGGAGGCGGATGAGATGAATTCATTCTTCATTACACCTCGCGATGAAGAATACACCCCTTTAACTCTCACAACTTCAAATACCTCTCCGTCGCGAACGAACTCACACACCCAGTCCCCGGACGATATCCCGCCCGACCTTGAACGACTACTTCAGACTGACCCGAGACAAGGATTGGACTATCCAGCTGTACTAGAGAGACAAAAGCAATTTGGAAGGAATGAAATCATAGAAAAGAAGCGTAATAGATTTCTGCACTTCTTGTCCTTTTGTAAGTCTGATCTGTCCGTTGCTATCGCTTATCCTCGTGCCACCATAGCCTAACTTTTATCGATAGTTATGGGAACTATTGCATATCTTATAGAGATCAGTATTGTTTTAACTGCAGTTACGAGAGACTGGGTTAACTTTGGTATTCTGCTGGGACTACTTATTATCAACGCGATCATCGGTTTCAGTGAAGAGGCAAAAGCAGAATCGGCTTTAGATGCCCTCAAAAGCACGCTAGCACTTCATACTAGATGCATACGAGGTGGTCAGTTAATCGAGGTTGATGCAAGAGATTTGGTTCCTGGTGATGTTATCGTTATGAGACTCGGTGATATTGTCCCAGCTGATGCTCGTTTGCTTGGCATTGATGCTACCGGAGAGCCCACCAGTCTAAATCTTCAAGTCGACCAAAGTTCGTTGACTGGTGAATCTTTGCCAGCAGATAAGGGAGCAGGAGAGAGCGTATACTCGAGTTCTATTATCAAGCAAGGTCAACAGCTTGCAGTTGTCACCAAGACGGGAGCCAACACCTTTATTGGACGGGCCGCAAGTTTAATCTCCATCACCACAGAATCTGGTCACTTTCAACAAATCATTGGCCAAATAGGAAACTTTCTCATCTTCTTGACCATCATTCTTGTGCTCATCATTTTCATTGTTGACGTGGTGGATACCAAAATAAGAACCGGAACCGTCACTGGCCAAGACATCTTGGATACTTTGGAAGAGATCATCGTTTTGACAGTGGCAGCGTAAGGAAAAACCTTTACAGTCTAAAACAAGTTATCTTTATTTTATTAACGGTGTTATTGAAATTGTTTTATAGTATTCCTGTTGGGTTGCCAACCGTCATGTCTGTTACTATGGCTGTTGGTGCAAAGCAATTGGCCTCGCGACAAGTAATTGTGAAGCGATTAACGGCGGTGGAAGAGTTCGCTTCTGTTTCGATTCTCTGCTCTGACAAAACTGGTACTCTGACGCTCAATGAGCTCACGTTTGATGAGCCTTACCTGTCACCCGGAGAAACCACTGACAGCTTGCTATTGGACGCTTATCTTGCATCAGAGCCCGGAACCAACGACCCGATTGAAAAGGCCGTTCGAGAAGCTGCAGAAAGCACCGTCCCTGCCCTGAGAGCCAACCCTGGTAGTCACCACGGGGTTCCTGGATACAAGATCACCAATTTTATTCCTTTTAATCCTTCGTCCAAGATGACACAAGCTACTGTAACTAATTTGGATTTGCATACTTCATATCAAGTTTGTAAAGGTGCACCGCAGGTCATTATTGGCTTGGTCGATGGAGATAATGCTGCTTATGAAGATGCTATTGCTCGATTTGCCACAAGAGGGCTTCGTGCTTTAGGCGTCGCTCGAACTCTGCCTGGAACATCGGAATGGAAAATGGTTGGCTTAATATCACTGTTAGATCCACCTCGACCAGACTCTGCCGACACCATTGCAGAATGTTTGCGACATGGAGTTTCGGTTAAAATGATTACTGGCGATCAAACTATCATTGCCAAAGAAGTTGCCGGACGGCTTGGTCTTGGTAGAGTCATTCTGGATGCCAATCATTTGGTGGATAATACAAAATCAGATGAAGAATTAATCGAAAATTGTATTCGAGCTGATGGTTTCGCTGAAGTTATCCCTGAGCACAAGTATCGAGTAGTGGAATTATTGCAATCCAGAGGACTCTTAGTAGCTATGACCGGCGATGGTGTTAATGACGCACCTGCTCTGAAAAAGGCCAATGTTGGTATAGCTGTTCAAGGTTGTACCGACGCCGCTCGATCAGCCGCTGATATTGTTTTGCTTGCCCCCGGATTGTCGACCATTATCGACGGTATCAAAACCTCCAGAGCTATTTTCCAACGTCTAAGATCCTACGCCTTGTACAGAATTACATCCACCATCCACTTTCTCATATTTTTTTTCATCATCACCATCGCAGAGGACTGGCAAATGCCTGCCATCCTGCTTATTCTTATTTGTGTCTTGAACGATGCTGCAACCCTTGTCATCGCTGTCGATAATGCTGTTATATCGCCACACCCGGACAAATGGAGATTGGGTCAACTTATATTCTTATCATGTGTGCTAGCCTCCATCCTCTCATTGTTCTCGTTTGCCCACTTTTACATTGCAAGAGACATAATGCACGTTACCAGCCAGCAGCTTTCCACCATCATGTACCTACACATATCTTCAGGTAAGAAGGCATAATGTTAAACAGGATTGCCACGATGTGAAACATAAATACAGATGCTGATTTTATTTCATGTAGCTCCACATTTTGTGATCTTCTCTACAAGAATAGCAGATTACTGGTGGCGCAATAGACCTTCCATCGTCTTCACCGCGGTAATTCTCGGTACACAGGTCATTGCCCTTATATTTTCGATCTTTGGCGTGTTTGGAGAAAGCGTCAATGTTGGAGCCATCAGCTGGGCCTGGGGCTTGGCGATATTGGGCATCAGTCTGGTAACCTTCATGCTACTTGACTTTGTCAAGGTTTGGATTCTCAGGTCATGGAGCTTTGAGCTCACTGCCAAACTATGGCCAACTCCTGGCCGTCGTGCCCGTGTTCGCCAAAGAGAACTTACTCGTCAACGCCATGAAAATGCCCAACATAATTGGGGTCGCGTGGCTAAAGCTGCCAGAGTAGTGCAAATCGCAAAGGCTTTCCAAAATTTCTGATGCAACATGTAAGGATCTGCCAGCAGTGAAATAGAATGGAAAATATAAAGATGTGTAAAAATAATGTAGAAATACGTACACGTAATCAAATGTAGCCATTCATCCTTTCTTTTATCATCACATATATATTGAAACTTCATGCCCTGGGAATATTCCTACTGAATGGCACCGATTGGTGTGAAAAATGGCACAGTGTGTATTATGTAAAAATGCAAAGGCAGGGGGAGGAGAAAAGAAGTACAAGGCAGGTGCTAAAGTAGGAAGGAGTTGTATGAACTGATTGGTGTTTATATAGCTGTACCTCTTTCCAAATTGTCCCGAATTTCTTTCGTGTACTTGTCGTAAAATCTGGAAATCTTTTGGTTGAACTTGCGATTCTTCTCGTTGATCCATGAGATATCATCAGCAATTTGTTCACGATCACGCGATCTAGTCATACGTTTACGTTGTCTAAAATGTAATGTGTTAGTCTTGCTCGAATGTGACAGAACCATGCCTAAAGCCACACTGTCGCTATACTACTGAAATGACCACTTACTGTTTATCAACGTCTGCAACAAGTCGGTCTATAGCCTCCTTTTGTGGCTGCGTGTCGATTGTAGCATAGTCCAAATTATTTGCGTCCCGGTTAAAGAAGCTATCCTCTGACAGGTCTTCGCCATTTCGAAGGGCTCTCTCAAATGCCTCTGCTTTCTTCTCGTAGTATGCCGCCATGTCAGGTTTGAGTTCTGCTATCAGTTTTTTGTACTTTTTGTGTGCAGCTTGTGTGTAATCTGAGCCAGCGAAAACAAAAAAAATTCAGTAAGGCGTGCGGTTATTGCGCTTACCAACCGACCTTGGTCACTTACCGGCAAAGCCAGTTTCAGCATTCTTAGCTTTTTTGGCAGTCTTTTTCTCCCATGCGTCCACACTTTCCGCAGAGTACTTCCAAAACTGTTTTCGCTCGTAATCTTCTCCTCGCTCTTCCGCTTCCTATTCACATAGATTGAGTTAGCTACCGCCGTTCTTTTTCAACGCGGAAATCTGGAGCTGAGCTACTAACCTGCTTCTCCAAGAGTTTCTGTGCTTCTCCTCTTTTACGTTCAGATCGCTTTTCAAGTCGAGGATTTTCTTTGCTGCGTTGAAATTCCAAGTTTCTGTCGCGACGATTACCCTCCTCCACTTCGGTTGCCTGGAAAGTAATCAATTCAAGTTAATGACCAGTAAACTTTAGGTAAGGTTTCTATCATAATTGTCAATCCGCTTACCCTTCGTCGCTTGAGTTCTTGCAACTTTTTAAATCGTGCAGCCATAGCCGAGGAAGCCGGTTGATCTGCCGTGGAATCGGACTGGTCTACGGATGGTTCCGCTGGTGTATCGTCAGCTGCATTGGCAACAGCTTCATCCTGAGGATCCTCCTCAACACGGGCCTTTTTTTCTATTGGTGCTGCATCCTGTACTTCTTCGGATACCTTTTTAGTAACCTTGGCAGCTTTTCGTTTTGGCGGCATAAGAATAGAGAGGTGTTGCTAGTAGCGTCGCAGCTGAGCTGAGTCTGAGAGGTTTTCATTGGGTGGCTTGCTTTTCCATCCAGACGTGACTGGAGAAAGGAGGGAAACGAAAATTTGCGTGACGTCAACAACAGGATTGTTTTGTTCGACCCTGTCTTTGGCTTGTCCGTGGAATTTCCTTCTCTCTCTGACGATATGTCTTTCATCACTCGTGCCGTTGGAAAGTCGTCTTTCAACGCCCTCCGCGTTCAACGCGCCAACTACAACTTCCTCGCCAAGGCTGTTGCTAAGCCCCTCGGTGTCCAAACCTCTTTGAAGGGTACGAACTTAATCCAATTTGCCACCAAGTTACACATTTACCCATTGTCAGGACAAAAACTGACATTTCCATTTTATTTTTTAATTTGCAGCTCGCAACTATGCCACCGAGGCCCACTCCACTGGTGAGATTCGGTAAGTGTTATTGTTATTAACAATTACTATTCATATGCAGTGCAACCGACTCATCACGTTTCATTCAATAGTTCCGTCATTGGTGCCGTCGTTGATGTTCAGTTTGAGCAAGATACTCTTCCCGCTATCTTGAACGCTCTCGAAGTTCAGGACAGCACTACTGGTGGTCGTCTTGTCCTCGAAGTTGCTCAGCATCTTGGTGAGAACACTGTCCGTACCATTGCTATGGACGGTACTGAGGGTAAGTAACTTTGGGTAACCGCGCGTAAACCAATTTGTTAGTTTGAAATGTCAATGCTTATCATTCCCTCTATATTTCATTACAGGTCTTGTCCGTGGCCAAAAGGTCGTTGACACTGGTGCTCCCATCACCATTCCCGTCGGTAAGGAAGTCCTTGGTCGTATTATCAACGTCATTGGTGAGCCCATCGATGAACGTGGTCCCATCAAGGCCAAGAAGTTCCTTCCCATTCACGCTGAAGCTCCCGAATTCGTTGACCAATCTCCCACTCCCGAAATTCTCGAGACTGGTATCAAGGTCGTCGATCTTCTTGCCCCCTACGCTCGTGGTGGTAAGATTGGTCTTTTCGGTGGTGCCGGTGTCGGCAAGACTGTCTTGATTCAAGAATTGATTAACAACATCGCCAAGGCTCACGGTGGTTACTCCATCTTCTGCGGTGTCGGTGAACGTACTCGTGAGGGTAACGATTTGTACCACGAAATGATTGAAACTGGTGTCATCAAGCTCGATGGTGACTCCAAGTGCGCCCTTGTCTTCGGTCAAATGAACGAACCCCCCGGTGCCCGTGCTCGTGTCGCTCTTACTGGTCTTACCATCGCTGAATACTTCCGTGATGACGAAGGTCAAGATGTGCTTCTCTTCATTGACAACATTTTCCGTTTCACTCAAGCTGGTTCTGAGGTGTCTGCCCTTTTGGGTCGTATCCCCTCTGCTGTCGGTTACCAACCCACTCTTTCCACTGATATGGGTGGTATGCAAGAACGTATTACCACTACCAAGAACGGTTCCATTACCTCCGTCCAGGCTGTCTATGTCCCCGCTGATGATCTTACTGATCCCGCTCCTGCCACAACCTTCGCGCATCTTGTTAGTTTACAACATTTATTGATATCATTGACAATAGCAAATTGCTAACTCTCTCATTTGCTTTATAGGACGCCACCACTGTCTTGTCCCGTGGTATCGCTGAATTGGGTATCTACCCTGCCGTCGATCCCCTTGACTCCAAGTCCCGTATCCTCGATCCCCGTATCGTAGGTGAGGAGCACTACAACGTCGCCACTGGTGTCCAACAGATTCTCCAGAACTACAAGTCTCTCCAAGATATCATTGCCATTCTTGGTATGGACGAATTGTCCGAAGAAGACAAGTTGACCGTCGAGCGTGCTCGTAAGATCCAACGTTTCTTGTCCCAGCCTTTCGCTGTCGCTCAAGTCTTCACTGGTTATGAGGGTCGTCTCGTTCCCCTCCAGGACACCATCCGTTCCTTCAAGGAAATTCTTGAGGGCAAGTACGATTCCCTCCCCGAATCTGCTTTCTATATGCAAGGTTCTGTTGCTGATGTCGTCAAGCGTGCTGAGGAGCTTGCCAAGGAGATGGAGAACCAGTAATTCACTATCACTAGTTGAAAGTGCAAGAAAGATGGCTTTTTCTTGACGTTGAAATTGTCATGAGCTAAACAGAAAATGAAATTTAAGCCGATCATAGATCATTTTCTCATCAAACCCCAATAAAAACAAATACAGTCGTTATATTCACGTTTGAAAGTGTTGTCCAGCAAGTGTTTCTCGTTGTGTCTATCGGTTGCTTTTACCTACGCATTATGGATGTATAACTGTGGTTAAATTGCATGCTACCATAGAGCTCCAAACTTGCTCATTATACTAGCAACACTGCTTTCGCTCACCAGATTCATCAGGCGATGTCACCATATCAACCGCCAAGATGAAGCTACTGCAACAAAAAATAAGAAATAAGAAACCCTCTTAACCATTGTAAACAAGGAGTTCAAGCGGTTAGTGATCCTTTACAAGGTATTGACTTTAGTCTAACAATTAGGAATAGAGCTAATAAACGACTTCAGTTGCATACACTGAGGGTTTTTCTGGACGTTCTTATACTATCCAAAAGATTTGATGCCAAGGCATAAATATTGGAACGATATGCAGACATATTGGGAACACAGGCCTATATTCTCATCAACTGTGACTTATATAATGCGATAATGGAATAGAGGCCAAGTTCAAAAATTTATTGGAGGTCGGACAGGTGTAAGTGACCAAATGTTTTCTTGGTTCTTATTACGTGCTATTCCATCAGTCTAAGGTTGACCATAAGGTGCTCAGAGAAATTTCCTTAGCCTCCTATGACTAGACAGCGGCTATCCCTAGAGATGTATTAGGAACGGTTCTGCAACTTCAAATAAACGCTGTTGCGAATGCTCCTGTTACCAGAATCCACACTGTGCGGATCCATTTAACACGATGAAAATACAATCTGTCCGACCCCATGCTTGGACTTCGAGGGATCATGGCCATATTGTTTAAACGTCAACTAGGCTAGGTACAGCTCATGATATAAGCCTGGTGATCCGGCATATGAAAATATGGCCATATTCAACAGCAATGTTTTGATTAGCCTCGTTTACGTCCGCATGTATACAATATGACATTGTCCATTGGTTAGGACGGTGCTCGAGACACAGAATGAAGTTATAATTTGAACTGGCGGCCGGCGATCGACTTGTTTTTTTTTTTTTTTCTGAACGTGTCTATTCGAAAGGCTCACATCTGCTGCTCTACTATTGAATGTACACACGTTCCTTCAACTCAACGGCATATCCAGTAACCGAGGGCATCGACATTCCAACTACAGGCTTTTCGAAATGATCTGAGTACGGCCAGCCAACCTTGTGCTCCTTCTCCTCGAACAAGCATCTAAAAAATATCTTTATCTACCTCTGTCATCCCGCAATCCCGGCTACGCTTCTATTGTATAGTTTTTTTATCAAAATAAGAATAACATTCAGGGAGACTCTACCATTGGGCGGCAGATCAGCCGTTGACCCACCCCCTTTTCATTTCATGGTCGGAGATCAGTTTGAAAGAGACAAAGAAATACTACCATAAATGATAGCACAGATTACAACGTAACAGTCAACCAGCTCAGGGATCTAATTTAATAAATGACTTGCTCAAAAAGCACTACAGTATATGATATCAATAATTAGGTATTTACTGAAACCAGACGTTCCTGTAGTTTGGGTCATATTTTTTGACTTGTTACGAGTTACGCTGAATGGAAGCGATGGCAAATACGACATGATTGGTTCATGTCAAACTCACATTCACGTTAACCTAGTTTTTCTACAATTATGAATTGTGTCGCCACAGAATGCATCGTTGAATATTGGCATCGAACAGTGGATGGAAGGTACCAGCGCCAATAAGATTGATGACACAGGTGCTGTGGACTATGTTGGTGAATCAAAACATTTAACCTGTTGACATTGGCGGCATTTTGGTTGGGAGGGTGTATAACGAGAAAATAAAATGAATGCAGAGCCTCTTGGATTAGACAACATTTTTCCCTCTATCGTTTTTGTACAAAGCTATTGAAGTAGGTACGTTACCATTATTCCCTACACATTTTCTCACATTTTTGCTAACTATTACCATCATAGTAGCTAAAGCTTCTCTCATACAACATCTACACTATGCCCAAGGTCAAGACACATAGATCTCGAAGAGCCTCTAGCCACGAATCTGGTGACTAAAAAATGTCTGCGAGTACTAAGAGAATCTATGTCTTGGACTAACCAACAGTTTTCCAATGCCCTCTATATCAATGATATGAATGCAGCTGAAGCCTCTGGATCGTTACCCCACGTAGTAGAAAAGAATAGTGAAGGACGCTATCCGTGTTCACACGAAGGATGCGGCAAAACATTTGTAACTAGAGCAATTCTGAATCGCCATGAAGCTGTCCATTCGGATGAAGCCCTCTTTGATAGAGGTGAAGAACTCTACACCACGAAGTTTAAAACTATGGTCGACCTTACGGCCCATATTGACGAGGTCATCAGTAACGATCTCAAGTACACTTGTACCTTGGACGGTTGCAATAAGCAATACAACACCAGAAAGCTAGTCAATCGTCATTTCAAGCGAGCTCATTCGGATAATGATAAATATGCGTGTCCTTCGAATGAATGTTATGCAGTACTTGCCAGCAAGGACTCTCTTAGACAACATATCAAAAACGTGCATTCACAGTCAGGTCATACAGGTTCAATCTGACGTGAGTACGTTTTCTTATCTTGTAGAAGGCAGTAGAAGCGCAGTCAAATCCAGGGCTCACCGAGCTCACCCCATGTACATCCCGATTTCAAATCCCCGGTTTTGAATTTTAGTCGGGTTTGCAAACGCCTCCAACCATCACACAGAGCCGGTTCATTCTAACGATAAGTCTTTCATTACACCCACAAGCCATGCGACTAGAACGTTGAAGTGGATACAGATCTAATGAATCACACTTGGAGTAAGCACGACACAATTGCTACAAAACCACATCATATCTCTGGTCATGCGGACACGATACTTTCATCAAACAAAGGTACACACAGGGTACATTAGCCACTTTTCACATTCAAAGTATGATTATAAGAAATTGATTGCAAACTTTTTATTTGCTCTATTATTATTGATGTCGAAAATTGCTTGGTATATACAGGATTGTAATTGGAAAAATAAGGAATAGAAAATGAAGGGTAAGAATAGATTTAAACCTTCTCAGCACCAGAGACGGCAGCAGATTCAAAAACTGCGTAGTTGGGCTCTTCTTCAAACTCCTCAAGATCCTTGCCCTTAGATTCAGGGATACAGAACCAGGTGATGATGAAACCGAGGGCCATGACACCAGCAAAGATACCCAAGGTTTGAGGAAGGAAAGCGTGTTGACCGGGAGCAGTGTCACCGATTTCGACAACAACGTTGAAAGCAAAGGAAGCAAGAATGGCACCAGCCTTACCGCAAGCAGCAGAGATACCGTGAGCAGAAGCACGAACTTTAGTGGGGAAGACTTCACCAGGAATAATGAAGGTAGTAGCATTGGCACCCCAGTTCTGGAAAAGTTGGGCAAGGGTGAAGATAGCAATGAAACCAGGCATGGAGTTGTTCAAGAGCTGATGGTAAGCACCACCAAGGATGGCGAACAAGATAGTGCACATGGCGAAACCCATAAGCTGGATAGTACGACGACCCATCTTCTCAATGGTGAGGACAGTGAGATAGTAACCGGGAACACTACCAAGAGCAGAGATAATAATTTGACCAGTAGCATTGCTCCAGAGAGTCTCCCAAGGAGTGGACTTGGTAGAGAAACCAATAGCGCTGAGAATGATACTGTTGTTAAGACCGAGACCGTAGAAAGCAATGTCGAGAAGGAACCAGGTGGAAGCAGTTCCGAAAAGAAGCTTGAAGTTCTTCCATTGACCGAAATAGGCACGGAATTCAGCCCAGTGGTTACGTTCTTGTCTTTCAACGCGGGTAGTTTGTTGAACCAAATCAGTGGAAGCGAGTTGGCCCTTGGCAGCAGCAGCAGCTTCAGCGTCATGTTGGACGTTCAAGGAATAACGAGGAGACTCGGGCATAGTGAATCTGAGATAGATGGTACCGACAGCGGGAACGCAGCCAAGACCAATACAGATACGCCAGACGTAATCGAGAGCCATAACATCGTTGTTGACGGCAGTCTTGAAACAAGCCAAGACGATGAGAGTGACAATGGAAGCAGCCAAGTTACCAATACCTTGCATGGAGAAAATGAGAGCCATCATCATACCACGACGGCCAGCAGAGGACCATTCAGAAGTGATGGTAGCAGACATGGGATAATCACCACCGATACCGATACCGAGAATCAAACGCCAGAAAGCAAGGAAACCAATGACGGAGACACCGCGAACGGCAGAAGCAGAGGTAGCGCAGTTGATAGTACCGAGAATAATGATAAGAAGTTCGAAACCGTAGATTTTGCGACCGAAGATATCACCACAGAAACCGAAGAAAAGCTGACCGAACATGGTACCGACACTAGACATACCCTTGAGGACACCTTCAATGTTGGCGGGCATCTTGTTGTTGGAGGAAGAGTAGTAGACATATCCAAGCATGGGGGTGACCAAGTTGATGATGAAGACATCATAAGAATCGGTGAAGAAACCAGCTCCAGAGGTAAGGAGAGTACGGAGGGTGAACCAGTTCCAATAACCAGCACCGCTCTTATCGAGCTTCTCCAAAGAGGCCAACTTGTTAGCGGCTTGGTCCAACTGATGTTGTTCGACGTTATGAATAGAAGGGGACTGAGGAGTCGACATTTTATTCAGAAGGGGAAGAGGAGGTGAAGTGGAATAATTTTAAAAACAGGGAGTTGTAGATTCGCCTCTTTATAGGTTTGGTCAAATTGAGGTCTTGAAAGTCTTTGATGGGCCGAAGTCGGGGACTGAGTTTCATGCTATGTTTTTTAATCCCATTTGAGAATAACACCTGAGCCCGCGTGAGTCCAATGAAGAAGTTGTCGATGTTGTACTAACCCACATGTGTCCTCACGCAGCTTGACAAAAGAAGACGATGATCTATTACTGCTAATCATTGATATTCTGTGAAATGAATGAAGGTTCCAAAGCCATGAAAAAATTTTCACTTGCAGGGCCTCGGTATCCTCTAGATTTTAATCGTTTCCAATCAGTTTTAGGCGCGAACTCAGCCATGGCATTTTGCATTGATGTGAAGCGTGGGGAAAAGCTCGAATATGATTGGCTGACCGAAGAAACGCATCGGTACCTGTCAATGCTCCAACGTGCGGCAAATGAATACATCTGATTGGCTGCACTGACGCCACCTTAGCATGTGTGGTACTGAATCGATTTTGATTGGCAGTACGCTTGTAAGCCACAAGACCAATTGAGTTGCTCACGATGGTTTCCTCAATGGGCGATAAAAAAAGTTCGTGCACCGAAATAAGGCTTACTACTTGGAACATGAATCAGCGGCAGTTCCACGCTAGGCTATAACAAAGACCATCATGTTTTACACCAGAAGGCTGCTTGACACATCATCCAGCTTTAATTCGTAGAGTAACAACAATGATACGCCATTTTATTAGTGAGCCAGCTGATGGCATACATGATCAATATTTGCAAAGGTGCAAATCAAACATTATCAGGACATGAAATCTTAATATGTATGGGCTGATTAATATATCTTACATCAGCTTGATGGACCATGTGCGGTAAGGTATTGGCAATTCAGACAGTCCGGCGGGTTTTTCTAATTATGGAAAATACTTAGATCCTGGAAAATAGGGAGATCTTTCAGATATCTGAGACCTTGTCGACCGGCTCCTGTCCGACATCCATTGTGGCTGTCTCACATTGAATTTAAGGTGTGGAAAATGGTAGACAACAACTCTTTGAAAATATTACCACTCCGCTGTCATCTCTTTTGCAAAGTGGATGGTATAGTAAAAAGTGTTAGAGATATTGGATGATTTGCAGATGAATAAGCTGGAACATAGTGCAAGCGCAGGTACGGTTGAGCACTGAAACTGCATGATGACTGTACGGAAGCATTAGACTGGGGAGTAGATAACCATTTTAACCGTGCTGTGCGGATTTAGCCTGACGCTCATAGGCCACAATGGTATGTGTGGATTTAATAAAAGACAGCATTTCTTGAAACTTATGTTTGACGGTAAAACGGCCACTAGCTAAGTAATAATAGAAACGCTCATGATATGACATGCTCCAAACCCAAACTAACGATATACGGTAGTTTTCGCTCATGGTATAGAAAGACTGCATACCCAAGGGTCTGTTAGTACTAGAGATATGGGTGATATGAGGCGTTGGAATGACTATGATGCCTGCCATTTCTTGGTAAGTTCCTACGGGTCCTGGCTGTGTACAGGGTCCCAAGCCATCTGCTTTTCAAACTGTCTCGGAGGAGACACAGGTCTTAAAATTGGTCCCTTTTTCTCACCTTGGCCTGAAGTATACCAGTATGCTGGACAATTTTTTTGAAAGTGGCCTTTTGTACTAATGTGAGTTTTCGTCGCTATAAACGGCTCGGGCAAAGAGTCTGACACTTTCAAATTGACGTTCAACACAAAAAAAAAAAGCGTTACAACGAATGAACAGCTTGTATGGTAATGGTTTTATGGGTTGCGTCTTGGTGAGACCGCGGTTTTGTCGGTATCAAAATAAATAATCGTTTACCAAAATCAACCATGTGCGCTATTCATGTACGTTTTGTTTTCAAAAGATCCATCACATTTTTTTGTAGTGAAAAGTTGAGGTACGGAATACGGCGACAAAAATTGTGCGTGCTGGATGTATGATCATGCATACTGAAAATCAGGCAACAGCCCCTCTGTTTTGCAAGAATGCTGTGCTGGTTTTTTTACCAAGCTTTTGTAGTTAGAAGAGGATTGAAAGCAAGTGGCGTATTATGTACATTGCTCAGAGTGCGTTTGCTTGGGCCACATTGATTTGGCAAAAGTTAGACTCTTTAAAGGTATCTTTTATATATAAGCTAGCACATCAAGCAAAATGACTTTTTCTGTTGGATACTTCACTTTGTATGTGCGAAAGAGATGTACTATAAGATTATGCACTCAACTTTAGTTTTTAAACAACTTTTTATTATTAGCTTTCGGCTTCATCAACTTGAAACAGACGCTGTTCCTGGCGCCATGCTGCTCACTTCCTTTCTGGCGATACAAGCTCGCGTACCAACAAGCAAGAGGACGCTCCATTAGCTATTAGAAATATTGCATAATAAGACAGCTTTCTCCTTTGGTCTTAATATGCCTAACACAGGTTATAAGCTTGGGTCACACACCGTCTCTGCATGACATATTCAACATCATCGTTTTTACCATCCAGTGACTGCCCTTTTTCGGATGGGCCAAGTCAGGCCTCCTTCCACTGAAAGACCGCTACCTCAACTGCCTTTCATTGATTAACATTGCCATGGCACAAAAGTACCGTTGTAGTATCGTCCACTTCAACGACGTATACCACGTTTCTTCAGGTAAATCGGAGCCCATAGGAGGAGCTGCCAGATTCACGACAGCCATTCGAGATTCTCGACAGCACCTTGAATCGAAAGGCTATGCCGATCCTATGGTTCTCTTCAGTGGCGACGTTTTTTCACCTAGTACTGAGAGCTCAATAACCCGAGGAAAACATATGTATGTGGATTGTCTATTAAACCCCATCATGACTGTGCGTACTCTAACAACCTGATAGGCCAGCTGTCCTCAATCAATTTTCCATCGACGTCGCGTGTGCGGGCAATCATGGCAAGTAAGCACGGTGTTTAAATTGGTAGACTTTGACGGCATTCTCATACTCCATATCTCATTAGATTTTGACTTTGGAGTACCACAATTACAAAAGCTCTTGAAAATGACCAATTTTCCTTGGCTTCTGTCCAACGTACTGGACAAAAACACGAATTCGCCGCCAATAGGCCTCAAAAGACATCTTGTGTTGAATTGTAAAACCAGTGGACTTCGCATCGGAGTTATTGGCTTGGTTGAAAAGTAAGTTGGTGTATTCTTTGTACGTCATTCCAAAGGCATGTGCTGTGATATTAACCTTTTGTCACAGAGAATGGATAGATACCATCCCTTCGTAAGTTCCTGAAAATAATGTTTCAGTGTAGAGTCTACTGAATACTGCGTGTGACTTGAGATGTTAACCTTTATTACTGATGGATAGATTTCCTCCTGAATTGGAATATCATGACTTTGTGGAGGTGGCTAAAGAAATGTCCCGTAAACTTCGGGATCCAAATGGCGAAGACCATGTTGACTTGGTGGTTGCTTTGACACATATGCGTGTTCCAAATGATATCAAACTTGCAAACGAGTGTCAAGAGGAAATAGATTTGGCTCTGGGAGGGTAAGTTTGCGTGCGAATGGACGTGAGAAAACATGAGATAAAGGGATAATTAACGTCTTGGTTAATATTGTCGCCAGGCATGACCATTTTTACTATATTTCAAAGGGAATAGATATTGTTGGTGATACATGGACAAGAGAGAAAAATGTAGATGAAATAGGATATGATCCGGAAGAAGATATTCCAGCGTCTACAAAGCTTCGTGTGGTGAAAAGCGGAACCGACTTTCGAGAACTGTCCGAAATCACTATGGACGTAGCTAGAGACGAAAATGGAGCATGCAGGATTGATACTATTCAAGGTAATGACGAAATAGGTTATGGAGTAGCTTGGAGGTGGCATATATGGCATTTAGTTTAATCGAAGAAAAATCTACAAGTTACCAGGAAACCTATTACAGCTGATGTCGCGGTAGATGAAGAAACTGAAAAATTAGTCGATGATATCGGAAAGACTGTATCAGCCAAAACGGAATATGCCATTGGATATACCTTGGAAGCACTCGATGGTAGAAGTAGTGCTGTGCGTACAAAGGAAACCAATCTTGGAAATTTGACAGGCGACTTGATGATGAATGCATACAACTCCGTCATTGGCCAAGTCGACGCTGCGTTCTGTTGCGGTGGTACGTTTCGTAGTGACAAAATCCATGGCCCAGGTCCCATCACACTAGGTGATATTTTGGACATATTTCCATATGAAGATCCAGTAGTGGTCATCAAGGTGACTGGTCAGCAGCTATGGGATGCTCTTGAGAACAGTGTCTCTGAATACCCAAAGCAAGAAGGGCGGTTCCCTCAGCTGGCTGGCATACGTATTGAATGGAATCCATCTGCTGAACCAAACAAGCGTCTTCGCAAAGTGCATATGGTGGTTCATTCCAAACAAGGTGTGGCTGATTATCTGGAGTCTAGTCGTTCATCGTCACCATTCGATTATGAGCCAGCCCCGATTCGACCCAACCAAGAACGTTACAACCTAGAGAATATGGTGCCTTTGGATCTTCAAAAGGATTATTATGTGGCTACCCGTGCTTATATGGCTGATGGATATGATGGGTTTCATTCTTTGAACAATGGCGCCAAGAATGTCTTGATTGATGATGAGCAAGGACTTATTTTATCAACTTTGTATCGCAAGTTTTTCCTTGGTTTGAAATATGTCAACGCGCTCCAAGACACCCTAAGCGAAAAGCATCATCATGATGAGAAAGTACAAGCCATTGTCGCTAGTGTAGCGCACAAGTGGCGGAATAAGGCAGCCCACCGAACTGAAAGTTCGGAACCTCCAGAAACCAAGGCGCTACGACACTGTACGACAGCAGTTATCCGTAAAGCATTTACAGGCTCAATACGCGGTCATCCCGAGTGCGTAAAAAGTGAGAGTGACGATGAAGAAGATGATGAAGTACACCCTACAAGCGACTCACACTGGGTCAGGCGATGGGCCAGTATTGCGCCCACAGTTGATGGACGAATTATAATGATTGACGATTAGGCTAATTGTTGTGCCTATCAACCTAAATTGAATAAAAGGAAATAGGGAAGGGAAAAAAGGAGATACCTAATAGAAATTGAAAATCAAATTGAAATTATATTTCTCAAATAAAACGAGATTACAATCAAGAGTGAAGGTACTCCATATCCGCGTAGACGAATGTTTCGTAATTTGCAATATTTACGCAAAGACGGAAAAACAGCAAAAGAGATAATTGGTAACAGGATGTGTATCAACAATCAATTCATGTTATATCCGCATTATATCCTCAGCATAGGACGAGACCTGATATAATAGCTATTATTTTCGCTTATTTTATTTCAATATAACGATATTAAATAACCAATTCTGAGAATTGGATTACTAGAGTTCTACCACAAATATTCATGTGATGCCATGAGGAATAGCTTTATTACGAACAAAAAAAACGTCTGAATGTCCCAACATGATATCAAATTCCTGCGAATCATTGATTGCAGAACGAACGAACTCGTTATGAAAGAGTACCAAGAGGACGGAACCAGATTATATAGCGACAAATTCCATTCATATACATCGAATACCTGTATGCTTTTCATAAAGAATTTATTATTTCCAGAGTATCCTTTCGTACTTTTTTTTCTTATGGCTTCTGCATCCATCACTTGTGAGAATGGCGACGTCTGGAAGATTGTAGTTTTGGCAAACCGGAAAGGCTGATTATTCCAATTCAATGCAAAACCACAAAATTGTTTATCACCTCTGAGCGAGAACCATAGAAATCAGTTTTCATAGTGAGAATCTTCTGAATTGATGGCGTAAAAAAGATCAGCAGCACGTAGAAATGCACATCACATTGGATGTGCAAAAAAATAAAAATAATAATAAAAAAGGTTTATCTCTGCTTGTTATTTGAGATACGTTGAAAGTATAGCAATATCTGCACTCAATCAGTTTCAATTGAGAGTGTATCACCGAGAACGACATGTAAAGTCATTCGTTTTCTGTCATGTTCGTTGGGTGCGCTATATTTTCTGATCCCTGCATTCTAGGGCAAGGACTTGGGGGGTTTCCACAAGGTCCCAGCCTCAGGGAAACAGAGATGATCATCGCCTCCAATGGCTGTTCAAAAAAGACGGGCAACATTGGTCAATAGTCACTGGTAGATTCAGCAGAGCCAGCGATAGAAGGAATTCAATGTTGGATACCTGTCATTCATATAGCTTATTGTTACACGCTAAGGCCCGCTTGCCCTGAAAAGTCTGCATTGTTTCCCGCCCAATTTTTTCCGTTTCCCTTTTTTTTTATTTTCGGGTTGTAAAAATCCGCCTCTTTTTGGGTGGAGGTCACTTCTTCTTTCATTTCATCTAATACAATGGCCGCCGACTCAAAGCCTTACGATGGACCGCTACTGATTTCAGCACCTGGCAAAGTAATTCTGTTTGGAGAACACGCAGTTGTCTACAAAAAGGTAATTCTCCCAAACAAAGAAAAATCATGTCCAAAAAGTCTCCCTAACTTTTGAGCTGTCAATTAGACCGCTATTGCCGCATCACTAGGCTTGCGTTCTTACTTGTATCTGGAGAACCGAAGCGACAATGTCATCCATCTTGAACTCCCTGATGTCGGGCTAAGCCGTAGTTGGAATCTGCATGACTTGCCACAACCACTTCCTTATGCAGGCAGTGCCGATGGTACGTTCCATAGCATGACCGCCATGACCATGATGGAAATCCCACCATCTGTACTCATAATGTTATCTTGCTAGATTCTCATCACCCATTGGACATGCCAGCTGAGCTGAAGCAACATTTGATGTCGCTCATCATTGGCGATGACTATGACAAAAACCCGGCCAAGGAGCAGGCAGCCCTGGCTTTCTTATACCTTTATATCAGTCTAGTGACACCTGGCGATGTGCGAGGACTTTCAGTCTCTGTCAAATCAACATTGCCGGTCGGTGCAGGTCTTGGCAGCTCAGCTGGATTTGCAGTCGTGCTTGCAACGGCTTTGTTGATTCATTTCGGTCATATTGAGGTGCCTACGAAAATCGTGGCTGAAGACCAGGTTCAAGACAGGTCAGAAGAAAGAGAGCAGGCTTTGAGTCAAGTTAACCGATGGGCCTTTAAAGCTGAACAAGTTATTCACGGTAACCCCAGTGGCGTAGATAACGCAGTTGCTAGCTATGGTTAGTTGTCGATCCATGTCAAGTGCATCAAGCTAGGATTTGTACTGAATGGTTTCCCTTTTTTTTTTGGGCATTTTAGGAGGTGCAAAGAGATATACAAAAGGAGAAGGATTTGCAAGTTTGCGCGGCTTTAAATCGCTTCGTTTGCTGTTGACCAATACAACTGTGCCTCGATCCACTGCAGTGCTAGTCGCGGGTGTAGGAGACAAGTGTAGAAACTTTCCCAATGTTATGAATCCAATCATGGATGCCGTTCAAGCTATATCAGATGATTGCGCCAGCCTGTTTGAACGCCATGCTGATGGTGAAGTTAGCAAGGAAGACGTGGTTACTCGCATTGAGGCAAGTTTTGGATGCTTAGGATCGATTTCGATAGATCAATAAGAAAGATGTCCTAACTATGATCTTTTCACAGGATTTATTCGATTTGAACCACTGTTTACTTTCTGCTATGGGCGTCAGTCATCCAAGCCTCGAGCAAGTCAGAAATATAACTCGTGAACATGGCCTTAGAACCAAGTTAACGGGAGCTGGCGGAGGTGGCTGTGCTGTGACCATTCTTCGTGATGGTGAGTATACCAATAGTGCTGGACTCTGTTTCCTTTTCTCTGGCTAACCCTTTTACTTCTTTGTTCAGATACCCCACAAGAAACGGTTGATGCCATCATCTCAGACTTGACCTTGGCTGGATTCCACTGCTACGAAACGTCGGTTGGAGGACCCGGAGTTGGCATCAGTCTATTGAAGAATAATGAATGGAACGCAACGACTCTCTGTAAAGCAACTAGAAGTGAATTAGAGGCTGTATCAGAATGGCGATGGATGTAAAAAAGTAGCAAGGTTACTACGGAGTTTTAATAATAATAATATAATATTCGTGCTGCCACACAATTGTCGGTTGTTCGCCATAGCGCTTGTTACCCGTATATTCTAAAATAGTACCGACATGGGTGACATCTTGAAAGACGTACCTGAATTCTTTGAGAATGAATTGGGAGAATCCATCATCTCGAGAACAGATGCCCTTGGTAAGAATTTGAACTTACCTTCCAGCATAGCCAATAGCGATACCCTGACACCCTTTTTGCTACAAAAGGTACCTTTCGTGAGCTTGGACCCCCCGATTTATGCCACATCATTAAGGCCAACGTCAAGCCTGGTGTTAGAGAGGTACAGTACAATCTACTATTGAGTTTCAAGCGGATGGCTATGGAAGCTACACGCATGGTCTACCTCATCTGCTAACCTTGCGTTTCAATGGGTCATCTTGAATTTCGACAGTTGGGCAGTTACCATTATGTTTCAGGTGTCGATGCTTCGTCTTCAGCTACACTTGCAGCCTATTTGAACTCTCTTACCTACTCGCTGGTAAGCTATTTTATGCCTGATCCTTTGGCACTTGACCTGTTACTGCTTTCGCTGAGACGTCAAGCTTATTTTATCTTTGGTAGGACGAATCTCAATCATGGTTCTCCAAATCAAACGCATGGCGTATTCGCTCTGGTATCTATTGGTATGGATAAACACGATGACACGATTTGACATCCTCAATTGTAGCTAACGCTTATATTTAGCTGCTTCAATGCATTCTCACGCGTCGATGTTCGAGTTGAGGTCAAAATTCCCGGTGGAGTAGAAAGCTATGTTGTTGACACGAACGGTGAACGGTAAGCGAACTTTATGGTGGTATGATTCGGCTATTGTTGGCGCTTGATCTAACAAGCTTCTTCTCGTGGTAGTCATGAAGCAACTGCCGCTATCTGGCAGGAGACCTTTTTGTCTGCCTTGTTGAGAGCCATTTTGTATTCCGACGACAGCTATTACCGATTAGCAGGTTATAGAAAGATCGACCCTATTACCAGCTTGTCTGCTGAGGCCAAGTTTTTGGAGGCCGCAGAAAGTCTCTTCTGGCAAGGTGAGGTTCTTTAAGCAGGTTTCACAAACAGACATAGCGGAGCTCCTCATGCTTTTGTTCATAGGCTGGCAATTGGGAAGCAAACCAGAAATTCAGGTCGCCACTTCAACCAACAATCATTTGACCAACGCTATTATGAAGTACTTTGGCGATAGCTTCCGCTACGGACCAGCCATCGCTCTATTTGAAAAACATATCCTTTTTGACGCTGGTGATGCTCGTGCTTACCTGATATCATTCTTATTCATGTTATTGGCGATTTTTATCCTTGACTGTTATGTTTACTGTACCAGAAAGATCCTGAAGTCGCCGCTCTCCTAGCACAATCTTATATTGGACAAAACGAAGAAATCAAGGCCGTTGAAATTTTGTATGAGGCATTGAAATCGGCTCCTATGAGCTATGCGTTATTGCATGCTCAGATCGACTTTTTGCGTAGCAAGGTGAGCTTATCTGAGCAGGAATAAGGAGCGGATAATGAAAGCTGTTACCAACGGTACTTGAAATACAGGGAAAATACGATGTAGCTCTTAAGCTTGCCAAGCATGCCGTGAACAATACCCCATCAGAGTTCCTTACCTGGGCAAAACTGACAGAAGGTGAGTGTGAATGTTCCATTGACATTCGTTGGTCACCTATGCGAATTTTTTGATTTATTATCGACTTTTATTGACGATTTTCTTTATCAAATAAGTTTATATTGATCTGGAAGACTACAAGAGTGTAAGCTGAATATAGTGTTACGTTGACTATGTCCTTTGCTGAAAACTGACCCCACATTATCCATAAGGCTTTGCTCACATTGAACTCATGCCCCATGTTCACCTACAGTGAGCGCGATATGCACCGCATGCCATCACCTGCCAAGACACATTTGCCTATCAAGCCTGAAATTATCAGCTCTGGTGTTATGGAGGACGATAATGTAGGAAGAGACTCTGAGGTAAGTTATGAACAGACTAATAGGTGTTTAAAGTAAATGGGAGCATCACCCTTATACATCTACATTACAGGCTGATCCTAGCTTGCTCCGCTTGCCCGCCCCAGCTTTGCACGGCACATTTTCAAAGGCTTATTCGCTGCTCACACGACTTGCGACCAAGGTTGGTTGGGATGATTTGCTTCGATTTAGATCTGCCGTATTTGTGATGGAGGAAGAATATCGCATGCAGAAGGCTCAGGAGGAAAAGAGAAAGACAGATGTCCCAATTCACAGCGAAGCAGACAAAGCCCAGCCAGAGACTGTCACGCAGTCATCCGAAGTAGCCAAAGATACTTCAGACGAAGCAAATGGGGAATCCAAGGCGGAAGGTGACGAGGAAACTACACAAGTTGCTGAAAAGCTGGAAGATGTGTCTTTGGATGAATCTGACCCAAGTAGTAAGCCCATCGAAGTCCCACACGAACAACTCGAAAAGCCTCAGCAAGCAGCTGAAGATCCAAAGGTAGGTGTTAGCAAAAGCCATTAGACTCTTTGACTGCTATGTCTTGGCTGCCCAAAACTGCACATGACTAACTTGCATTGATTGATAGGAAAAGGCTGTAGAAGGCAACGCTCAAATTGTGCAAGATTACAGCTTCTCCTTCAGTAATAAGCGACTTTGTGAGCGCTGGTTGGACAACTTGTTTATGGTGTTGTATGAGGATCTCCGTGTCTACACATTCTGGCGAACCGAAGCTGCTCACTACAGACAGCAGCATATGCCATACCGCAAGACTGGCACGGAGTGGGAAATCCTTGGCGATCTTGGACTTCGTCTCTGGCATGAAAACGAAGCAAAAGAAGCCTTTGAGCAATGCCTTGATCACAAATTCTCTGCCAAGGCATGGATGCGATTGTTGGAGATATACGCCAAGGAGGGCAATGTTCAAAAAGCTCTGTTGGCGGCTGTCAAGCTCACTGTATACCATGAGCGCTGGTACCATGAAATTGTGGTAAGTAAAAAGTGATTTACAACATTGGGGGGGGGGAAACTTGGCAACCATATGTCAACTTTCTAACTGGTGTATTTCTTCTCCTACCCTTACTAGTACCCTACCGACATTGCTTGCAACTTGAACAAACTAATTCGAATGGAAGGTCTTTCCAAAATGCAAAATATGTTAACCTCCATGAACTTGCCCAAGCCTGTGCAAAGACTCATGACACGTTATTTTGATTATGGTGAGCTCTTCCAGGTCGAAGGCTACGAATTTTAGACGTGCAGTGCGGTCAAGTACACTTGATATAAAATAACCAGAAATTTACTCTCTGTAATATGCGAGATGAAGCCTGAAGATGCTACTGTAACTGAGAGGCACTATGTGATTATTAAACAAAAACATCATAAATTCGAAATCCCCCCTCCATTTCAATTGTACCTGTTAAATAAGGCCTGTGATGGCTATGCGTGACGATAGGTAGAGTTTAGCGGTTGGACGCTTTATTAAAGGATATTTACACATGGTATATTTCTACACAGTACAATACTTCATCATTAGCATTTGCGAAAGACCAGGGGAACCAGACGTAACGTAAATTAAGTGAAGATTATAAGCTGCTTCGCTACGAAGGTCGGTTTCATCATCCACAATGTCGTGCCATGGATGAGGTGTTTCCCAGTCATATACGGCTTCCAGCAAATTGTCAACGGTATGCCCGCGCATAGCTTCCTCTTCTCCTAGCTCCGCCACAAGCTTTCGAGACGGCAGGACCAGCGCGCGCTCGTAATATGGAATGGCTAGGTGAGTGAGATCTGAAAAGGAAGGAAAAAAGGTTGGTTTTTGAAGAAATATATACATATACATGCTGCAGACGACTTACTGATGGTATGGAATGCTCTTGCGATATTGTACTCTGCTTCTTGCGCGTACTGCAACTCCTTACGGCGCTCATAGTACTTGTAAAGAAAAGTAAAGCCTTGAACAATTTGCAAATGTCGATTATCTGTAATTCTTTGAACAGCTCGACTCAAATAGGCAACTCCAGCTAATAGCGACAGCAGAGGTTCATTTGGACATAAAGTATACGCTCTGCAATAGTATACTGTTGGAAATGGATTAGTGCCGTTTTGAGCAACGTCCATGTCTAATAACTTATATACTTACTAATGGCAGCAGTCTGATTTTTGCCCATCTGCAATACACTGCCCAAGAGAAGAATCAAGGATACAAATGGCTTTCTGGGATATTTGTCACGAGTTAGTCGTCTGGGTTCCATATGCGATGACTCGAGGTCTGCAGTGGTTTCCAAGAATTGTGCAAGCGCAGGGTCTTGCACCTCCTCTTCTTGTGTGGCTTCACCAGCATCTGCCTTATGTGCATCTCGTATGAGCTTGTCCACCAACTTGACCTGTCGAACAAGGTATTTTACCGTCATGGAGGGTGCATACCACGTTATATTGGAAGTACCACTTTTTTTTTTTTTAAAAAAAAAAAAAATGTACAAAGGAACCATTAAAAGACCATCCATGAAAAAGTCTTACTCTTTAGAAACTTACTTTGATAATAGAGCAGTATAAAGCTTGTAGCCGTCATCACTATATTGATAAATTCCAGTTATGCTCCTGACTACTTCATAAACCGTCGCATAGTCATCAGCCAGCATAGCGCACGCTACCATGATATTTGCTTGTCAGTATCAATTAGAAAATGGCAGTCTGCAGATAGGACACCAAGCTTACCAATTATAGTCAATTTCAGACCTAATCGGCGTTGGGGGTCATGATAGAACACATTGGCATCACCAAGCCGTGTCAACAGTCGATAAGCCTCTTTCTCACTCCCAGAGTTGGTTAGCATAAAGCAATACTAAAGCACAGAAATATCAGAACCATGCATGTACACATTATGTCATATGATAACAAAAGAGCATTATTTACCGTAATAAAGGTATCTAGCCATTCAACAAAGCTAATTCCGCGAAAACCCGTCGCACTAGCAATTTGACGGTACTTTTCTTCCAGTTCCTTTTGTTCTTCTTGGAGTTCTTTTAGTCTTTCGGATTCTTCACTGTCGTCTGGCATGTTGTATGATGACATTGTTTTGGACAATCGGATAGCCATCTGATGTAATTCTCCTTCCATGTCGGCTTCTGTTTCCCAACGGTTGCCACCAGGTCGTTTAAGTTTGAACCCAATGAATTTTTTAGTCTATGGAAAGTTTAAAAGTTAGGGGGAGGGCATGATGAATTTCAATTTGCTGCTATTTGCTTGTAATTGAGTGACTCTTACCTTGTCCGCAGGATAAAGTGCCTTGACATTGGAAAATTCCTCCCACAAGATCCTAGCCTCCTCCATGAAATGGTTTGATGCCGATACATCTGTGCCGCCACTGTTCTCAATTCGTTTCTTGATTTCAGTCAAACTTGCAAAGGATCGCTTAGTCCACTCTGTCCTCTCTTCTTCGCGTTGCTTTTCCCTAGCCCTATGGGCTGCTTTCATTTGAGTCTGTCTATTTCGTTGTTCTTCAGCAATGAGAGCTTCATCGAAAATAGATCCTATGCCAGGGGTTTCTTGCATTGGTGACATCGAAGACCTTGCATTGTCAGTGCCTTGGATTTCCAGTAGCCTTCGATTCTCTCTGTTTCGCCTCATAACTATGATAGATGATGAGATATGAAGAAGCACACTGCTGTTGATGTTGAGGAAAGACTACTCACCTTGCGTAACCAAATCGAATGCCTTCTCTTCTTCTCCGATCTCCTCATACACCTGAGCCAATGCCATCATGACATCCAAATTATCAGTCTGTTCCTCCAGAACTGAAGTCGAATGAGAGTTTAGTCACATAATGAAAAGTGGTTGTAGAGATAAAGCCTAATCGTAGATAACTCACCGGCATGGTAAAACTGGATGGCGGTTTCCAATTCTCCAACTTCACGATAACAATCACCGGATCTAATAAGGACATCAACATCGACAGCCTATATGAGAAAGTGTGATTATAAGTACATATGAAAAATAAGGCTGGTTTCCAAAAAACTGATTGTATCCTACATCTTCTGCATCAATGATGGCTTGCAGTAATTTCAGTGCAAGATCATAATGCCCTTTCTCCATGTATGCAGCAGCAACTTCTTGATACAGATCGCTATATTCTGTTACAGGTGCATTCGAAAGGTATTGAACATGTTTCTGTGTAGTGTAGACGATTTGGGTCAGAATCGGGGGGGGGGGGAAGAGTCTACGTTTGCATTGGGTGGATACATACCTTGGCTACATCAATATGACCGAGATGGATTCGACACACTGCCATGCGCGTTCGTAATTCCATGGGAAAATCTGCATTCCCTTTACTAGCAGGGTCTGCAGGATCAGAATCGAAATCCTCATCATGATCGTCTGAGTCAAGAGGGCTATCCCAATCGATTTCATCAATACGTCGCTGAAGATAGAGTATGCCAAACTTAATGCACATGAGAGCCTTTTCGTATTCATTCACCATAATATATAGTTCAGTAAGCATGTTGATTTCCGTATATCGAAAGACATTTTCGTTGTCGTCACCAGCTTCGTCTAGATTGTCGTTTTCAAAATGATAGTCCATGGCACCTTCATAAAGCTCTATGGCTTTCACCAAGTCGTTTTTACTTCGATATAACTTGGCGAGTTCGTCTATGACTTTTACATGGTGTGGTGTAATCTCGAGCAACTCGGTGAACCCCATAATAGCAGCTTCTGATTTACCATCCTCCTTCAGCAAAAATGACCGATCCCACAGCGCATCAACATCTTTCGGATTGGCGGAGAGAACTTTTTTCAAACAGTAGATCGCTTGATGGCGTACTCCAAGCTCACTGTGTCAAGAAAGTAAGGTCATTAACTTTAACAGATGGTAGGCAGAGAGGTTTGTTGGTCAATACTAACATGGACGCGGCAGCAAGAGACTTCCAAGTGTCGGCATCTTTCGGTTTTAAATGAGCAGCCACCATTTTCAAGAGCAACGCTTTGTCTGGATTCCCCAGTTCTTCTTGGATCATACCCAGATTGACCCAAGCGCTGTGAACTTTGGAATCCTGTCGAACGATTTCTTGATAGAGTGCAATCGCTTCGGCGTACTCTCTATCGATATAATGCTGATTGGCATCTCCTAACATAGCTTTAAGCTCTGGCGTTAAAGGATATTCTCGGGGACCTCTTTTTGACTTTCCTTTTCGTTTGGATTTTCCGATTCCTGTTGCCATGGCCAAATCACGTTCAAACTCTTCCATGTCCCCTTCTGGCACATCCCAAAGTGATTCGAGGTTGGAATTTGCAACATTACTATCATCGGTCGTTGCTGCTGCCATAATTTGCCTGAGAAGAAATTAATTACGAATTGAGACACATAATAGCTATCAAGGATATCTAGAACACATACTCAAATTGACGTTCATTGACCTCTTCGTCGTCATCAAATCCATTATACTCGGGGTTGTCTAGTCCCATCCCTTGAAAATTTTGCTGCATTCCAGTTTCGTCTTCTTCCTCTTCTTCTTTCTCCTCTCCTTCGTCATCGTCAGACGGTTGGTAATAGTCGCTTTCACCAGAAAAAGGATCTTCCAAGGCGGATTCAAATCCTAACTCGGTGTCAGAATCTTCGTCCATATCATCATTTTCTTCGATATTAGTTTCTTTCCGATCATCCTCTGTAGCAGTTGAATCCTGAGTAGCACTTTTCCGATTCGATCGCTTGGGCGGCATTGCTTCCACAAGACGTACTCGCACACACGCGTTTTGGCAGGACTTCGGTCTGCCTCCAATTTCCCAAAAAAAAAGGACAGTCACGTGAATATTTTACAGACCATAGTCAAACTTTTATAAATTTGCTGACATCATTGCTTGACCAAGGTTGAGAAATTTCCACCAATGATAATGCTAACCGAAATCACTCATTCCAACTCACCCATTCCGCGAAATGATACCTGCGCAAGTGCGTCTTGGCAGCGCTGAGCTGTCATAGTGCAGACTAGTGCTTATCATAAAACTTATGCAATGTAGTTCTAAAATTTACGCCAACCGGTGTAAACCCTGGTGATGAAAGCACGTTACGTATGAATAAGCGATTTTCCTGTGATTTTTTGTCATTCATATTGTGTGCACATGAAAAAGAAGGGTCGATGTGTCATGCATGGCCTTGTCATTTTTACGTACTTTGTCGAGCCTGCAATTTCCTATCAAAGCTGTCCCTTTAGGTCGACGCGAAAGCATGGTTTGAGAGATAGTATCGGTTGGGCAATTGATAAGAACGGGATGGGGGGTGGGTAGACTTTCTAACAGGGAAGGTTCCGGATACTGTTGGGCCAATTTTCTTTCAGCCAATGGTGTCTATAGCTATTGTTCAAGTTCGAAACGAGTTTTACTATCGATAGACTAAAATTCACAGCGCGTTGTTCTAGATTGTTGGTTCAACTCAGGGACCAGTTTCAGTGACAATTGTCTCAGAACGTGGGGCGATTGGGTGTGAGAGTGACTGGACGGTTTACCGGATTTGGAAGCCGGCCCGCGGTGGCAGCTTGTGTGCTTGAAGTCGAAACCCCAAAAGCTGATGTTGAAACATTTAGAATATAAATAGGCCCAACCGTGGATACCATTCCAATCCATTATCCTTTCACCACAACTCAACTCAATCAACCATGTATTTGAAGACCTTCGTCCAACAAGTCCGTATCGTCACTCCCCGACGTGCTCCTGCTGCTGCTTTGGCCAGAACTTACTCTATGATTCCAAGCACTCCTCACGTCTCTGCCTCTTCTCCCGCCACTGGTAACTCGGATATGTATGCTACGAAAGCAGAACATGAAGAGGTTCACTCCACCGTCTATGTCTCTGGTGACCATCATACCGCTGATATTGAGGCTCCTTTCACTCCATCTGTCAACCATGTCTTTGATGACTAGACTATGACATAGAACCTTTCTATCTTTGTACATATCCTCGAAACACATATCCTGTCGTCCTTTTTGAAATTGCTTTAGCTTGCCTCTTATTCTTGAACTTTTAATATATGAAATTTGGTCTGATCTGACAATGATCGGCCATCAATTGTCACTCCGAAAGTGTCTCAGTTTGTTTTTTTTGTATCTGTTGGTGACAGCAATTTTTGTGCATCTTTCCCAACTGTCGTAAATGAGCGAAAGAGCGCCTCTTCTGGGTCATTCACCCAACGCAGTACATCATGCTGAGCCATCGTTTGTCTCGTCTTTCAAATATGCAGTGTGCTCCACATACTTTAATGTGTTCTTGATCTTCGTGCCGCTTGCCATCACAGCGTCTTTTCTGAAATGGTCGGACACTGTAGTATTCACGCTTAACTTTTTGGCTATTATGCCGCTAGCCAAACTCTTGGGATTGGGTAAGTTATTCCACTTACACACGCGTAGTATAAAAATTATGTTATATCTAATTCTGTGGCGCATGAAGCAACCGAGGAGCTTGCACTTCGTACTGGTTCCACCGTGGGAGCTCTGCTGAACTCCACATTCGGCAAGTGAGTCATATCGCTCTACACCAATAGTTTGAAAAGTGTGTGAACAATACCCCATTAAACGTGTTGTTTTTTCCAAAGTGCCGTGGAGCTTATTTTAGGATTCATTGCCCTCAAAGAAGGTCTGATTCGGGTCGTGCAAGGTATGCTTGCTTCCGTCGGATTGAAAAAAAATTGTCACCTTTCTCACCACTGATATGACCAATCATCACAAGCCTCGATTCTTGGCTCCATGCTCTCGAATATCTTATTGGTAAGCCCGGCACAACATGTTGTTGTCGTGAAAATCAAGCGTGCTTAGTAGTTTGTATTAGGTGCTTGGTTTCTGTTTCTTCCTTGGCGGCATTTATTACCCGGAGCAATCTTTCAATGTCACAGGTATTGATTGGTCAGGTCATGGTAGCTTTTTAGCTCGTTCATCTAACCCCTGTTACATTGCATAGCTGCACAAACGTCCTCATCTCTTTTGGCCCTAACCACGTTGGCCCTCCTTATTCCTGCGGCATTCAGCGCTACATCGGCTAGTGGAGACGAACGAATCGCTGGCATTCTTAACCTCAGTCATGCAACGGCTATTTGCCTTTTGATTATCTACGTTTTGTTTTTGTTTTTCCAGGTAAGTTTGGTTTGGGAATATGCTGGTGGCAATTCATACTTTCTACGTACTCATTTTCTCTTAGCTCAAGACACACAATCACTTGGTAGGGAACAGATGATATGAGAGCTGGGAATGAAAATCGAATGCGGAGTACTTATACACACATTCAATCTAGTATGAAGAGGAACCGGATGATGAGGAACAACCCCAGACTACCCTCTCGTTTGCTATACTATTGTAAGTTGCTGAGAAGTCAAACAATTGATGTGTTTAGTGGTATAGCCCTTGATGTTAACGTCAGCTTCTTGTAGGCTGGTTATGATTGCTGCCTTAGTCTCACTCCATGCCGAATTCCTAGTTGGAAGGTAAGGAAAATGGCCAATGGCCCATTGTCAATTGCCTGTAACGTGACAAGTAGTGCTAATGTAAGCCTTCCAATTCCAATAGCATTGAAGGAATTGTTGAACGGTGGGGTATCAATGAGACATTTGTCGGTATCATCTTGCTTCCCATTGTTGGAAATGCTGCAGAGCATGTGAGCTCGGTAACATTTGCTCTGAAGGACAAGATGAATCTCTGCATAGGCATTGCCGTTGCGTCTTCTCTTCAAATCGGTCTCTTAGTTACTCCTCTCTTGGTCATTGCTGGATGGATCATTGGTCAACCTATGACTCTTTTCTTTGAAAACTTTGAAACCGTTGTGCTTTTCTCCAGCGTGCTCATTGTCAACTACCTGATTGCTGACGGTAAAAGTAATTGGTTGGAAGGCGCCATGTTGCTGGTAAGTAGAGGATTGTCGCATTCATCCCACTGTGGTTCAGATCGTACTCATCTTAAACATCCTTCTAGGTTGCTTATACTATCATCGCCATTGCTTTCCTGTTCCATCCCACCAGTGAACCTGATATTCACTCATAGGGTGGCCATGTCATGGTTGGCACCATAAATTTCATATCTCAATCTTTGCATTGAAGGGAGAGTAAATTAAAAATAAAAATATCCTTGTTGATAATCTTCCGCGTATGAACAAAAGTGATGAATTCTCTACGAAACGAGGTTACTATCTTTACACTTGAAGTGGTGGATTCAAGTTACATAATGAAGGCAGCTCAAGAGGTGACTCTCGAATGTTGGAGGGACGCTCTTTTTCGCTATATCATCATCAATCGAATTTTTCAGGGCATGCTCAGCATCCTTTACATCGAGAAATAGTCTGCCACCGTGCCAGACACTACTAATTTATTAATTACAACCATTTTGAAAATTATGGTCATCTCATATCACTCACTACTGGTACTTTGACATTTTCTGCCATAGTGAGTACCATTGTAGTGAGGTGTTTCATTTTACTGACAAAAAGTCATCAAGCTCAGTTGGAACTCACAAACCCTCATTCGTCCAAATCTATGACGTCGGCAAAGTTGAGATTGGGTGCAAAATTTTTGCTTCCAGGCAGAAAATCATTCGCAGAGGTACAAGCTGTGAAATCTTTCTCTTCCTCCTTTTCAACCCACTTGAATTGAATCATGGCCGGTATCACCGTTAAGGACGTCAACGCTCACGGTAAGCACACCAAACTCCCAGTGAAATGGCAATAGCATTGTGTGATTATTCCGTCATGAATGGTTGAGATTTGCATGTGAAGACGAGATCCAAGCCACCATTTTCGACATGGACCTACAATGTACTTTGAAGTCTCAATGCGACGCTGCATTCTCCTTCCATTCAATACACCTTGACGATATATCAGCATTGTCCATTGAATTGATCACTCTGACACTATGAAAAAAAGTTTTTCGATCCTAACCACCTATTTTTTCGATTTTCTTAGAGTTCGTCAAGGCCTATGCCGCTTACCTCAAGCGTACTGGTAAGCTCGAAGTCCCCAAGTGGGTCGACATTGTCAAGACTGGCACCTACAAGGAGCTTGCTCCCTATGATCCCGACTGGTTCTACGTCCATGCTGGTAAGTGTCTTTCAGATCATGATACAACTTTTTACTCACCCTTAGCTAATCGGGATCTCTCAGCTGCTGTCGCTCGCCACGTCTACCTCCGCAAGAGCGTTGGTGTCGGTGCCCTCCGAAAGCTTCACGGTGGTTCCGTCAACCGTGGCTCCCGCCCCTCCCACCACGTCCGTGCCTCCGGCTCTGTTCAGCGCAAGGTCCTCCAGGCTCTTGAGAAGGTCAATGTCCTCGAGCAGGATAACAAGGGGTAAGTGTAATTCAATGGGCTAAAAGAATGAAAAAAAAAAAACAATGAATACTCATTTTTTTCATATAAAACCCAGTGGCCGTTCCATCTCCCAAGACGGACGACGTGATCTTGACCGTATTGCCATGACTCTCATTGAGCAAGACGAATAAATCATCCATAGAGCGAGATTAACAATTGAAACACAAACCATAGCCCAAAATTAAAAAAAGCTTTTTCATAACCTCACGTTGTTTTGGAGGATTCCCCCCATTGTAAACATACGCACGCGTGTCCCCTGTGAGACGTTCACAGAGATCCACAGCCGCACAGGCGAACCTTGATTTATTTATGATATTATTTTGCTTTATCGTGATGATGTGGGACCAATTCTGTCTCGCTGCAGGTTTCTGCAGGTGCCACCCATTGAGGGGCGAAGTGTAACGTTCTACGAAACTCGTGAGGTTGACCAAGCAAGCTAACGCAGGAGGAAGTGTCCCCCCCAAACATGCAATGGCCCTCACCACGTACATGTTGTCATATCCCCCCCATCATGTTAACTCGGCACACCCATTTTTATTTTCACTGGGTTTCTGTACAAACCCAACCTCTTTTCTCTTCTTCCACCACTTCTTTTTTCCTCTTTGCTTCTGACTGCCGATGGACACCTTTACTACTTCGTCATCGTATGCAGATGATTCACGACAAGCCGATGCTATTGAAGCTGGTTCGATTTTGATATCGCTTGCCAACAGCCACACACCAGATAATCAACAGGAAGTTAAACATCACAGAGCATCACCTCCCACCGCTCCACATTCAAATGACCATGAGGTACATAACTTTTTTTTCAAGTTTTTTGTTTATTTGCCTCGTAGTTGCCTATCGCTACTACTTCCTGCTACACCCTGCCTTCTTCCCCTGGGTTCCCTCCTTATTTATACAATGATATTACATTTGCTTGTAATTTGTATTGACCCAACTTTTCCTTGTTAGCATTATAGGCGCCCCATGTCCATACATAATCTCCTGTGTAAGTCTGGGGGAATTATTTTTTTTTCTTGGCTGCACCTCCCCCCCTCCTTGTGATCAGTGCATTGGGCAAATAGTAACCATGGTCCTATTTTATCATGTAGCGGATGATCGATCTACTCAACCAGACTCACCGCCTTTGCGACCCATGGTAAGTGTTCATTCATTGATATGGTGACTGTAACTTTTTTTTTTTTAATTTTTTAATTTATATATATATTTAGCATCGCCGACGGTCCTCCATAGAAGACCAAAAAGCACCTGTGCAATACCACTCATCTCCGCCTATCGCTTATAAGCGTTCGCTCGAATCCGAGGACCATGCTATGTCAATAAAACGGTCGTCTATAACAAGAGAGACCCGGGATTACAGTAAGTGTCCCCCAATCTGCATAAGCGCGTGAGTGGTACTGAGATGCCCTGTCCCACAGCCATGCCTCCACGATATTCGTCAGATTACGATCGCCATACGGGCAACCGTAAGTCATGTTTACATTTTCCGAGGTTTACCGGAACTGTTCTCGGCTAACACAATCCATTTATAGCCGCTCTTCCCAATGGTAAACCTATGTATCGAGACACCGTAGATGATCCATACCGTTCTAGGAAGGATCACAAGCTCAACAATGCAGATGCATATCGTTACGACCATATGTCCAATAATAGTCAACAAAGGCAGCAACCACCGTCTCATCATCACTCTAGCATTCATCATAGTCGCAAGACATCCATATCATCTTCGTTACCACAAAAATACTATGCCATGGTAAGGAAACCCACTTTTGCCTCTTTTCCCTCCATGTAGTACAAACCCGCGGCTGAAAATTTCCCTACTATTAGAAGCAAAGTCCGAACGTCAAGAGGAATGCAACCCACGCTTATATAAGTTACACCATCTTCATGGATATTACACGCAGAGCCTCCGTACGTAGAACGTTACATTGAGGAAATGAAAAAAATTAATTGTAACTTACAGTGCTTTGTTGTTAGATAAAGCACCAATTAGCGAACGATGACCCCGCGGCTCCTTACGAACGATCTTACCACACCCAACCATACTCACCCACACCCAAGTTCGATAGACCTACCATGTATTATAATGCTCCACCCAGAAAACAATCGCAACAATACAGTCGACCGAATCATCATGCTCCATCTGAACGTAGACGTAGCAGTATGAGTTACTCACACTATCCTCCCCATGAATCCTCCTCACAACCACCTTCACATTATCGTCCTGCCGACATGTACCAACCTCCACCCCAGCAACAATTAATGACCCAGCCATTGACCGCCTATCTTCGTGATCGCAACACGGGTGTTCCGCGATAAACCCACCCTAAAAAAAAAACAAAAAAAACCTACCCCCATGTTTATCTTCTTGATACAAGCAAGACCACTGATCAAATGATGTATATAATTGTTGGGATTTAGCCATCTTTATTCCATTGTGAAAAGCGCCCCCCTCTCCCTTTGGCGTCTCTCTGCTATCTTCTTGTAAATAGTCTGTAATCCATCGTTTTTCTTTTACATACACCACCCCGTCTATTAGCTTGATTTCGCGTGTTGACGTCGATATTGAGTCATACTCTGAAAAACAGGTCATGCATGCTTGGATAAAATGGTGGCCGTAGCAAACAATACGTTATCTCGTAGTGCAAAAGGAAAAGTTTTTTTTTTTTTTTTTTAACTTGGTGCAAAAAAAAAAAAACTATCCTTGATACAATATGTACATTTAGGAAGCAAATAAAGAGAATTCAAAGAAATAAGAATAGGATTGTTTCATATTGAAAATGAATTATGAATGAGCCAAAAAAAAAAAGCTCAGTGCTTGAAAACGATAGCAATCTATTGTGACCGAGGGTATTGGCAGTGTCGATCTTTCACAGAAACAACCTATGAAAACAAAAAGGAGTTAAATATCAAAATGGCTATTTGTCTCCAAACAATCGCAGATGGATCTTTTACCTCAATGGTTCCTGCTTGTGAGGTGCTGATGTAATAACGGTGACTTTCGATACCGTGGACCATATGACTCTCCAATACCTTGCCTTTAGAGTGTCGCTTATGTTTATTATCCCACACAAGCTCATATCGTCTCCACTCAAAGTCAAATGGTGGCGTTCCAATAAGGTCGACAACAGCTTGACCAGAATCTCCTGCAAAACAATGACAAGTGTTAATAAAAAAAAAGCCTTCAATACATCAATGTCCACCCCCCCCCCTCGCGACTGACAAGCTCCTAGATGTCACTCCCGCCCAACAACGCAACCCCTGCTGGGAACCTAAATAAAAATAAAAATAAAAGGCTGAAAAAAAACCCCCTTCCTTACCTTCTCGAATATTTTCCAATGTATCCTTGCCAGCACTCACGCGTGTGGAAGGCAATTCGTAAATGATCTTGGTCAGGTCCCGAGGATACGATCGGCACTTGTTGCGTTGATCGCCAACCGATACAATGGTAAAGTTTCCAGCCTTATCAGCAATGGTGCTAAGGCGAGAGAAAGGTGATTGGATCTTTTCGTGCTTGCCATTGAATTGGTAATCTAAGAATGAAAAAAGAACGCCATGGTATAAAATTAGTATAACATGTACAGCACATTACGAGGGCATTGAATGTTTTGTTTCGTAGCATCATTACGAATGGCCCCTGCACCCCCCAATGTCTCCTTTGTCTCTTTCATCGGCGATCTTGACTTTTCGCAATTTGAACAAAAACAAAAACAAGGATGGCTGCGGCCTGCCCAAAGTAGCATAAAACAAAATATAACTTACTGACGGTAAATGGCCCGACGCCAGACAGGGTGAACTCCAATTGATCGCCAACACAGTGTTCCATAGATGGGTCGATGGGAATAATCGTAGCGATATCCAAAGCGGTGATTTTGACCATGGCTTCAGGTCCAAGGCGAACACTTTGGCAGCCAGCGTCATCGGACACACTTTGAATCTCTACTTCATAATCTCCAGGAGCTTGCAGTTCATGGGGTAAGCTCAAGTCGTATTTAGTGCTGAGGATATCTTGTACATGATACATTCTCCCATGTGGATCTCCTTGATGACGAACCCGTATGCTTGCGGAGAAGGGTGGACGCCCGGAGAATTCCATGGGCAAGGCACCACCAGCTTCGTTGGAGTCCAGGGATTCACCCACACACATGACGCGTTGGACGTTGCCCTTGGTTACGAATTTGGCACTCGCTCTAGGCAACACAGTTTGTTCAATGGAAATGGGGTAGTTGTCAGCAGCCTTGGGTACGGCTGACTGTGTGTAAACTTCATCGGAAAGACGATTGAAAGTATATCGCCAGACTCCACTCTTATGAGTGTTCAATCCAATACGGGTGCGACCAAGTCCAGCATGAATGGTCTCGGACGACTGTACATGAGAGTCACGTCGACCGTGAGCAGAATGGGCGATATCATAAGAAACGATGAATGGGCTATGGCCTGCCAAGAAAAAAATCAACATTAATGTCTTGTCACCAAATTCCTTACCGGATGTTGACTAATTTGGGTTGAAAATGTGTCTTACCTGACAAGTTAATATTGATAGCATCATCGGTGCCTTCGCATACAGATCTGCGTTCAAAGGCTCCATGCTTCTTGTATGTTACTTGAGTTTCATCCACCATCAAAGTAGGTTTGTCAAGATAGGCAACGTTGATAGCAGCAGCGCTCACGTCACCAGGGCAATAGGCATCTTGAATGTTGACCAATTCATAACGACCAGGTTCTCTAACCACCAGAATATCGTTGGCGTCATTAAGCTGCGCATGGTACACCTTGTCAGGGTTCTTATCAGCATTGCGAAACAGTACACGCCATGGTCGTTCTCCCGTCAGACGAAGAGGAAGTCGAGCTTCGCGACCTTCAATGATGGTCATATGAGAATCTTCGCCATTGGAAGTATAGAATGAAGCGGTAGGTCGGTCCTGGCGAACCTCAATAGTCACATCAGCAACGTCTAATTCCTTGCTGCATCCATTTGCATCTTGAATCTAAGACAAGGTAAAAGTTAAATGATTGTCTCTTCTTTTTTCATTTAACGCAAAAGACGTTGTTTGGACATTACCTTGGCAAGAGACACAACATATTTGCCGCCAATATCGAGAGGTGGAATAGTGATGGTATGTCGTGCTTCGTTGGCCACTTCTTCAAATGAATGGCGTTCTCCAGCGTTGAAAACGTTCCAATTCAGTGTGTAGGGACCGGTACCACCGAGCTCAACATCCAAGTCGACACCTTCGCCAATACAGGTTCGAATCAATCCTTGACGTGTCAAGCGATCGCTGAATTTAGCCGATGGTTGTGGATGAACGACTTGCTTGATGGCCTTGATTCCGGTCTCACGTTCCTTATAATTGGCATCATCCAATCGAGCAAAGTCATAGATATAGGTACTGCGCCAGATAAAGAAAAAGTTAGTATACGCTGGATTTTTTTTTCCCAAGTCTAGATGCGTCGCAACCATCATAATGCCATTTGCCTTACCCGCTTGTACTGGGACGATATTCAAAAACATATCTGCTTTGATCGATTTTCTCGAATTTGGAAGAGACCACGGTCTTTCTTCGTCCTTCTTGTTTGGAGACAGTGTATCCCAAGTTGAAAGGAGGTGTACCCTGGAACTCCAAAACAAACTTCATGCCGATTTCATTTTCATCCGTGCATTGCGATGGAATGGGTGTTGCCGACAAGATGACTTCAGGCATAGGTGGCTGTACGACTCGGCAGACCGATGGATACATAACGTCGCCTGTGATAAAAAGAGAGTTTGTCAGAAACAGGCCAAACATGAAGGCCACAAAATAAATCATTTGACTCACCTCGGCAATGACGATCTTGCACACTCAATATCTTGTAGTCGCCAGACAGGGCCACGGGAATAGCACTGACTTGGGAATCAAGAGTCACGGTCTTTTGGGTCAATTCAAGTGAGTCGGGATGCATGTATTCGTATTCAATCTTCCAAGGCGCTTGTCCTTCCAAGCGAAGGGGCAGATTGGCAGTCTTGCTTCCAATGAGTAGCTTGGCGGGTCTCTGTATATCACACTCAAACTTGACGGAGGGTGGTGGATGTACAGCGAGTTTAGTCTCGACGGGCTCTTGGTACTCTATAATATTGCCGGTGCCATCTGTCACTTTGTCGATTTGATACCGATAATCAGTAGGAGAGCTAAGAGTAAGGTTGAACATCAGGGTGATATGGTGAGAAGCTGCCCAATCCATATCATCTTCGCTTGACATGGCGATATTGGTTTCGGTTGAATACGAGGAATGGTCTTGCTTGCGAAGAGGTGAAATGTAATTATCAGGTTGAATATTGTCGATTTGGTGCCGAGTGGCTGACGTTCCGACTTTTCTGGTATATTCTACCTTTAAGGGAGGGACACCAGAAACAATCATGGTCAGTGGTTGTTCCATGCCTTGACAGTACTCGTCGTTAGAGATGGGTGTGAAAGTTGCTTCTGGGCAGGTGAAGACCATGGCCTCGCTTGTCTGCAATCTGACGTCTAACTGATCTTTGGAGGAGACACTGTCCAGTCTATAAGCTCCTGGCTTTTTGACCTTTATATAATAGACCTCTAATCCCTGTTGTCCTTGGCTAACTTCTGTTGCTCTTCGTAAATCACGCTGAGAATAGTCTACATTGGTTCGCGCCTTCGTATCAAAGTCGAAGCGAGATAGCGTAACATGGCGGGGAATAGTGTTGTTCAAAATGATGGGTAGCATGACCTCGCGCTTTCCAACTTCATTTGAAGGTATACAATAATACTGATCGTCAGGGTTGAGTTTCGCAGTGCTGCGGGGGCGGGCAAAGTATGAGGACATGAAAAACAAGTGACTTCTGACAGATATATAGAACCTTACCTATACGGCAAAATGTTGATTGTATGTCTTCCAAGAAGATGACTAGAATTGTGCATAACGTCTTTTACGCGAACCGTTGTTCCTCGAGAGACGGCAAGTTGTTGACCCATGACACCACCTATGTGTACCGATGCTAGTTAGTTACCGAGTATCCCACTATGCAATTTCGTTTCAGATAGAACAAAACGTACCGGTCAAAAGTTGTAATATAGTGCCGCTAAGAACTGCGGAAGGCAATGCAAAAAGAATTGGGTTGACAAGAAGCACTAGCAATGCAAGGACTAGTGTCTTTGTGTTGGAGAACTGAAGCCAAGGTATCTTCACGATCCAAAGTGTGAAAAGATATAGAAGATCCAGACACCACCATTTGAAAAGTGAACCACCATAGTTTTCCGGATGCGACGTCCAGTACAGTTGAATGAGATCGACTACTTTCAGGGATTGGAGCAAGCCAAAAATGGCCACTGCCCATAATCGTTGTGACGGAAAATCAACGAATCGATCCGGAATAAGAGCTCTTGAAGCTGCATGTGACTTGGACCGCCTTGCAGTGATGGTTGCCGCCGTCATTTGTTGTGCAGTTCAACGAGAACTTTTTTTTTTCTTTAGCCTCGACGCGATCCTGACCTTTTGCGGCCTTATTCTATGCATCAAGCCACAACCGTCACATGACTAGTTGAATGAATTTTGGGATAGCGCAAATGCTCTCGGCTAATGTCATCGTCACTTACTACTACCCTACAAGTAAGATAATTGTTTCTAGGTTCTGGCAGTATTCTTGGTTGTTGTTAGCCGATCAAAATATACAGTACTGGTTGAAAATGCGGCACCCTATGGTTGGTAAGAAATTGATACTCGATGTGTTGTAAAACTTTGTCGCTGCGAGTTATAACTTTTGTAATCTCTGACATTGGATAAGCTGATTACTGCCGAACTATATCATTGAATTAAAACTATATATTTATTACATATGAACATCCATAAGTATTGACTGTAGCTGTACTAGTCATGAAAAGCGTTCATTTCCTCAATTGGTTTCGCACATTTCCTATCCACCCAGCAGCACAACAACTCATATTATCAACATCCACAATCGTATGAAATCATTTTCAGCTGCACATGCAAAACTATATATCTGTTATTAATTTGTTGGAAACTTGATCAAGAATAAAAAGTGGCTCAAGTAATGGTATCGTGGTAAAAAATGCTTTGCAAGTCGAATTAACAATAAATAGTTATTAAGTTGACACAACCAAGGTATTATGCTTTGAAAAAAAAGTTTTCCTTTTTGTATCTTTTTATATTAGCTACGTCGCCTTACTGAGAGCTTGTCTTACAAAGTTGGCGACGTCTGCTTTTGTAGATTTCATCATTAAACCTAGGTCAAGTAACCGCTGAAGCTCCTGTAAAATAGAATTAGCTTTCAAGGTTTGGTAGCTGTTACAATATAATAAAACTGAAATCTGAAAAAATTACCGAGAGCACGCATTTTGCTGTTGGTCGTCTTCGCATGTCTGTATCCAACATCCACAGTACCATTTCCTTCATTCGTTCGGTAGGAAAAGCAAACGAAAATGATGCTGGAGCTCCCCACAATATTTCGGCAAAGATATCGTCAGTGTTATCTAGGTAGTAGAGTGGTGGGACTCGGTCCATCATCTCGATGATGGTTATTGCCATAGACCATACATCAACTTTTTCAGAGTAATCTAATTCTCTAATGACTTCAGGCGCCACTAGATACAAAAGATTGAGTTAAGCTATGGTGAACGATATCCAAATCATTGTGTATTCTAAACTTACTCCATTTGGCAGTTCCTAGTCTTGCCGAATTTACAACACTGAGAGGGGTGGCCAGGCCAAAATCTGCCAGTTTGACCTGGCCAGTTTTACTAACCAGCAGATTTTCGCATTTGATATCTCGATGTATGTATCCCTTTGAGTGAAGGAAGGTCAGTCCTTGCAGACACTAAGAAATGAGGTGGAGTGAGTGAGATTGGACAACATCTTTGGCTAAAGAAGCAAATGTTTTTACCTCTTCCACAAGGAAAACAGCAATTTCTTCAGGCAATCCAGTGGAAATTTGGCATAGTAATCCAAATATTGAACAACTCATCATTTCCATGGCAATCCAAATATGGTCGCTCCATAATGTGACCTCCTTGATGGCAACAACGTTTTCATGGTTTAATGAACCCATTATTCTCAATTCTCTGAGGATATATGCTAGATGCGGTTGATCAGTGTCATCTATGAAGCAACGTTTGATAGCATAAACTTGTCTGCTTGCATGCCTGCAGCTTGCTTTTATAACAGCGCCATTTGCTCTTGGAGAGATATTAGAATACAAGACCTCAAAAACATTTTTTGATTGCATTTTGGTAGCTTACCCACTGCCAATTTTTATAAAATTAATATATCGATCCTTTGGATTTTGTTGAATGATTTTGTTGGAAGGCACTACTTTTTTCATCATCTTTTCAAAATGAGCATGAGGCTTCTGTCTAGCAGACTTGGAAACCGGTTTTGGGATTGGGAAGCAGTCAGGAGGCTTTCCTGCAGGGATCCATGGTTTCTGAAAGAGAAGTGGTGCATTGGTATTCTATTTCGATTGAAGAAAGGACGTACAGAAGAATTTTCAAAGACAATGGTATGCTTTGAAGATTTTTTGTACACATGGAAAGGTTCCATTTTGGCTACTTTTTTTTTTATTATCATTGCAATTGAGATGAGAGGACTTACCTTGTGTAAACAGGTTTCGCTTCTAATATTTAAAACACGGGATCTGTTGGTTTGATCAGGTGTAGAGTATGATTTTCTACGTTGTGTTGTTACTGCGGTGGAAGCAATAGCAGGGTATGGTAATGGATCCGTTTTGAAAACATCAGGTATTTGCCACTTGCCGGGAGGCCGCCAAGGAGCCTGAAAAGAAAGTTGCATGAATTAAGTTTTGAACTGGGAGGCGAAAGAACGCACACTGTATGGAGAGAAAAGTGCTCCCACGTAATTTTTCTCAACCGTCCTTAAATGCAATGCGCAACCTACCTTTGTCGACGCAAAAGCGGATTTTCTGCGAATCAGTCTGTGGCATTGATCTGACGGTGATAATAAAATCCTGTTTTTGGCGTGTCGGTTGTTGCTGGTACTGTAGATCACCATGGTGCCTTCACGGAATGGTCTGTTCGTTTTATTCAAACTCTCGGCGGAACTTAGAGACATGTGCTCACGACATTGGCTGTTTGAATCAGACGCAGTGAAAATGGATACTGTGGCTGTTGAATCATCCGAATCAAATATCATGGCTGAATGGCCATGTCTTGGCATGGTTGATGAACGCGATGAAGCGTTGTTGGAGTGCCGTATTGCAGACAACATGGGATGTGATAAGGGGGTTTTGTTGCCAGGAACTTCAAGTATTTGAGGTGTATGAGTGTTTATCTAAGAAAAGGACTGTGAGGAGATGTATGTTCAGATGCGGGTTGTCCCTTTGTTGACTGCAGACAGGTATCCACTCCTAAAGACAGATTGATTACGCTCAAAGTATTATGAAAAATACTAATGTAATAATGTAAAAACAAAAAAAAAAATTGAAAACAAAAGCTGAAAAAAATTAGAGAAAAGAAAGTGGAAACCGAAGTATGGAAACGATGCAAAAGAAATGGAAAAGGCTCTTTGTTTCTATGTTGACATTCCTGTGTTGCCTGGATAGCATAACCTTCCCAAATTAGGCCATATTTTCTGCCAATTCCAACTGCTTCCGCACCGAAATGATGTATTTCCAAGATCTTCTTGCTGGACAAAAAGGCAGGAAGCCCTCTGGATTATTTTATTTTATACACTATTGTTTACTTTCATTATTGTACTGTGTTGTTTTTATTTCGTAGCTAACGGAAGGAAGCGTAATTCAGCCAAAAATTAATTTTTCTTTTTAGTCATCGTCATCGCTCAGCAAAAATTCTTCAACTTGCTGACGAAGTCGCTCATCTCTGCCTTTAGATTTGATTACTTCAGCGGCATAAGGTGGCAGATCAAACTGGCCTGCTTTATAGTCTCGTGCGTCGACCTGACAGCTATAGCACAGGAAGTTTAAGAATGGAATGGACTGGGTGCTAGAACAACATGTCTTGGTTGACGTGGTGCTGCAACAATTTGCATTCTCTGAGCCTCCGCAGCATTCGCCAGCATCTGAAATATTTGATTCATCCTTCTTTGAACTCTCCTTTCGGTCTTTGTCAAGTGTCATCACCGTAATACGATCCCGCCATCCAGTTATGTCCCTTTGGATAGGCCTGGTCCAATAGGAAGTGGTTCGGTTAGTGGGGGTCATGAGATAACAAAAGCACGGGTCGCAAACATATGCCTATTTCCGTCTAAAATAGCACAATTTGAAATAATCAAATAGTACTTACATTAGGCAAATTGCACACTTGTTGCCGACATCAAGGTCATTGCTCACTGTCAGTTTGGAGGCTGTTCGAGAAACAGTGCTGACAGTAGAAGGGAAATCACGGTCTAATCCAGTGATAAATTCTGAAAAAGATGAGGCGTAAGGAGTCAGAATTGAACAGAAATATATTTATATGTCACCCCCTGAGTTGCGAGTACCTTCTGTCAACCGCTCAATACTGCTTTTGGATGTCGCTTTGGTAGACCAGTTTGTTGTTGGTATGACAAAGCCATCAATGTTATGATTTCGGTTGTAAACAGCGATCTCCTTTGCCAACATATCCTTCATAGGGCGAATAATGGTCATGTTTTGATACGTAATAGTGTTATCAGATCCAACATCCAAGGCCGCACTATAACCTCTGCCCTTGCTGGTCATGGAAATCATCTTGATAGCTTGCCGCGTTGATGATTCACCGAGGAAAATAAAGTCGCATCTAATGGGTACCCAACTCAAGTCAGATGTTGTCATTGAAGAAGCATCAATGTCTAACTACTCACTTTTCTTTCTGTGCCCGACGGTAAAGCATATTCATCTTAAGATGCCAGTAAATGTCTTCTCTTGCCGAATTCTTCCCGATATGTTGGAACAACGCTTTAAGTTTCTCAGCATTAGTTAGCTTGCTTTGGTGGATATCACGTAGCTGCGCTGAAATCTCTGCAAAAAGGGTTTAGCATGCTTGTGAAAGTCTGATATGGCATACCAGCCATGAAACAGCAAAGGTTCATACCTTGTTGCCCAGGTCGCAAATCTTTGCTTACAACCTCAAGTACCTCTGAAAATGATTGACTTTCCGTATATTCTGGATCAAACACATCCTCCAACTTTTCGCAGTGATATGGGAATATAGAGTATTTGCTTTCCATCATTTCAGAAATTCGGGGAATCGTACTCTCCTAAGACGAGTCATTCGTAAATTGGATGATCAAGGGCCATGTTGTGGACAAATAAAAAATATCTTACAGAGCCTTCGAAAAGTGAAGATTCATCAATATGGCACACAGAGACTGAGCCAAAAGTATGGATCTTCTTTTTTTGCTCGGGTGCAGCGAAAGTGAAGCCAGCTGTCAATTCCAGCATAGCGCTGCAAATTCAGGACTTAGCAAGAAGATATCAAAGGAACCGATGCCAATCAGTGGATAAAAGACTTACAGCGATGAATGGCCACCAGATACAGCCAATAAGACCTTGCCTATGCGTAGCTTGGACTGAATCGGCTTGGATCGGTTGATGACAGTTCTGTACTTTCCGACAAAAAGGAATTCAAAGCATGGCCTGTACGCAGGAATTTAGCAAGAGCGGGTAAAACGACGGAGGAATAGTCAAAAAAAGGCATTTCAAATACTTACTGACAGAATGGAGAGTGTCGAAGTATGACAACTGCTGAAGCAGTCTTACACTTGGTACAAGTCTTATGTGTTGGCTTCGGTGGAGCTATAGATCCCGGAGTCGTCGAATGTTGAAGAAATTACTAAATGCTCAGGTAATTGTTTTTCTTCTCCAATTATCAATCCTACATACCAAGTAATACGGGCTCTTCAAGGGAGCACATTGTGGTAGCTGTGATATTTAAGAATAGATTGATTGATCCTCTGCTGTCAGGCAACACTTTTTTTTTTTTGTGTGTGTGTGTGCCAGCCAAATGGTCAAAAACTGTGACTGTCAAAGAGTTCATATATCGTTTGGCAGCCATTCATGGTCAGGCACAGAACCAAAGCAACTATGACGACCCTTCGCAACTGCATGCGAGCCATCCATACTCACGGAGCGATCCATATGCCACGGAATGTAGCATTACCAGCGCGGGCAGCTTCGCGTTTTGGCCAATTTGACCGCCTGAATCCCGCTTCACTCCAATTCGTAGATGTCTCCAAATGGAAACGACGAGAAGTTCCGCTAGAAATAGAACGACCACCCTATGCTGAAAGCGGAGAGCCAACAGAATGGGAAGGTCATATTCCTATTCTTGATCAAATCGGTATAGAAAAGATGACGAGAGCTGGCGATTTAGCGAGACGAGTGCTTGATATGGGTGGCAGGCTGTGCCAGGTAAGCAGGCCACGCACTTGACATTGCCAATTTCGTATGTGAGCTGCAGTAAGTAACACCTTCCTAGCCTGGGATCACAACAGACTCCATTGATAAGATATTGCATGCCACCATCGTATCCGAAGGCGCCTACCCATCACCACTCAATTACATGGGATTTCCAAAGAGCGTTTGTACTTCCATAAACAATGTCATTGCCCATGGAATACCCAATCTGTAAGTTCTGCTTCTCTTGGACTATCTTTGAGTACAGCGTCTAACTCACGAAATGTATCAATGCGATAGCCGTCAGCTGAAGAGTGGAGATATCATCAACATCGATGTGACGGTAAGTGATGGAGAAATTGGACTTCAATATCGGAAGCTGGTACTCAATTTTGTCGCATTAGGTCTACCTTGATGGTTATCACGGAGACACCTCAGCAACGTTCTTGGTTGGCGATGTTGATGAGCCAGGTCGTGCACTAGTAGGTTGCACAAAGGAGGCTTTGGATCTAGCGATAGCTGCATGTGGGCCAGGCGTACCCTTTAACGAAATTGGACGGGTTATCAGGTAGAATCAGCATGCCCTTTTATTTACTCTTGATGCAAATGGAGTGTCTTACGTTAGCGTTTCCAGTGACTGCGCAGCTAAGCAATCCTTTTCGATATCGGAAGAGCTCTCTGGTCATGGTATTGGACAGAATTTTCATTGTCTACCTCTAATTTATCATCATGGTAATATAATAATGAACTCCGATCGGCTCGATAAGCGGTGCTTTTGCCGATTCTTCGCTAATCCAAATACTTGCTTTTTTCTCCGTTATAGCCAACGATGAGGAGGGAGTAATGGAAACTGGGATGGCATTTACTATAGAACCGATATTATGCCAGGGCTCGGCTGTAGGAATACAATGGCCGGATAAATGGACGATCACTACTGCTGACGGGGGTCGAAGTGCTCAATTTGAACACACGGTAGGACTGTTTTTTCATTACGACATTCACGCCGCTGTCAATTATATTAAACAATCCCTTTGTTTCCTTGCTTCAGATTGTCATTACAGAAGACGGTTGCAATATATTGACTGATTAATGTAGAGATCTAACTAGTATGAAATTTCTGTATATGAACCTGCACGTTCTCGAAAAATGGTTGAATACAAGGTGCGGTATTTGGAAAAGCGTTTCGGAGCTTGCATGGCGTTTCATTTTCCCGTTGTAAACAGTATAAAAGCAAACCCGCTTTATGGTTTTCTCGCTAGCTCACCTAAACTACTACATTATGTCTACCGCTAAAGCTTGCTGCCAAATCCCCCCTGTTGTCTCCAACTACGAACCTATTGGAACCGTTGAGAACCTTGGCGATTTGCCTGTCTACACCGTTGGCAACAAGGTAATATGACTTGCATGATCGTGGTATTCCGTTGTGGATTAACTTTCTGTTCGTGATACTGACCTAATACGTACCTTATTGGATGACAGGACTCCAAGAAGGCCATCATTGTGATCATGGATATCTTTGGTTTCCAGTATGTTATAGGGTTTGCGGACTCTTGAGTAACGTTCTAATGGTTTCTAACAGCTTCTTTCCTCGTGTATTTTAGCCTCAACACCAAGCAATTCTGCGACGTCCTTGCTAATCACTGTGGATACAGAGTTGTGTTGCCTGACTGGTTCAGAGGAAAGCCTGCTACCCATGATATGTTGGGCGATATGTCCAAACTTATGGGTTGGCTCCAGCAAGTTGGAACCATTGAGATCGTAAGTATCCCAACGTGCAGGTTTATTTGCGAGAAACCGGGATTTAACATGACCGATGCTTTCTAGATCAAGCCCCAAGTTGATCGTGTTAAGGAGCACCTTGTCTCTGAAGGTGTTGTAAAGACCGGACTTGTTGGATTCTGCTGGGGTGCCAAGGTAAGAGTGTAGAGGATTATATTTCTAAAATCGAGAAGCGGCCAATAGGAAAAAAAATAACGCGTGGCTCTTCCCTGCAGATTGCTATTCAGCTCTCCGCTCAAGACAGCTACTACTCTGCTGCCTCTCTCATCCACCCCTCCTTCTTCGCTGTTGATGATGCCAAGGTTGCTCAAGCTCCTCTTCTCGTCATTCCCTCCAAGGATGAGGCCGATTTGGTAAGTTACCAGTCAAATTGCATCCGACAACCATATTTGCTGACTAAACTCTAATGTTGCCCTATGTATAGACCGAATTTATGGAAATCTTGAAGCAGAAGCCTTTCGGTGACAAGTGCAAGCACGTCCGCTTCGATGATGTTCACCACGGTTTCGCTGCTGCTCGTGGTAACTGGGAGGAAGGTACTGCTGACAAGAAGCGTGCTACTGAAGCCATCCAACTCACTGCAGACTTCTTTGCTGAAAATATCCAAGTGTAAATGTTCCCTCTATATAAAATTATCAACCGTCATGTTATTGTGACGAGTATTAAGCACTCGCTTATTTTTTTTTTTTTTATCTTTCCCTTTACGTTAATGTCCACAAGTAGCACACCCAACAAATTGTAAACAGGTTCTCAATCTTGGCTGAACAGTGGTTAGAAGTATGAGGTCTGAACTAGCTGTATTCGTGTACAACATATGGATATACGCAACAATAAAATCTCTATGCCTCACAACTTGGCCTTGATAGCATTTGCCTTGAGCTCTTCGGGTTTGGCAAAACGAGCGACTCCCTTGCCAAGTTCGTGACGGTCCGTCTTGGTGAGCAGTCTCATGGAATCAAGTCTGCCTTTGCCAGCCGATCGCCAAGCCCAAGCTCTAGTATACTCATTATCGACAGCCTCTACCACCTGTGCGATCTTATAACCGATGATGGGAATAAACCTGGGTTGCACATCACATTAGAGCTGAAGTAGAAAAAAGGTCGACAGGTGCTGAAATATGATTGGTACTTACTTCATGCCGTGTCCACTATCACCGGTTGCAACAATCAAGTTTTGGTATTTGGGATGAGGGGAGATGATGAAATCGCCATCAAATGAATCGCTATACCAGCACACCCGACTATCTGAAATATCCAATTCATTCAGCTTCGGTAAGAATTTACCAAGGAACTCTCGGTATTCTACTAATGAATTATGGGGGAGAGTGTCATCAGGGTTGCCGACCTTAGTTCGAGGCACAGAGACCTTGCCATCTTCACACATATTGAGGTATCCTGCAGCGTGACATGCCGCCTTTACTTTTCCTTCATGGTTAGCAGGGAAACCATAATACCCTGTGAATGGGAGGAAGAGGTTTTTTTTTGTTACTATCTGTGATCTATTAATTACTCACTTTGCCACGGTATTTGATGGGCCTTACCAAGGTGCGAAATGTCACCGGACCATACAGGGAAGTCCTTTGTAAAGTAGTTTTCGCACGTTTCCGTGTCAGGTTTAAAGTGGACAACAGCATGTCCAGTGGCAGTCAAAGTACCCTCCATGTCAATTAATTTGGCAGTCCAGGCGCCGGTGGCCAAAATTACGAGATCAGCGAGATGGTCTTGTCCATCCACTGTTCGAATTCCCTTTACTTGTCCACCATTCTCCACAATGAGTTCCTTCAAAGTGCTGTGAGGACCATTCTGGTGGAACTGTACACCATTTCGAAGGCACTTTTCATACAAGTGCACTACAGCTCCAGTGGAATAGCACCACCCTAGTACAAGGCTGTGCAGTCAGTATTTTCTCCGCCAATATGGTGACTCACACTACCAATGTCACCGCAGTATCTTTGACTCACCAGCATACTTGTTGAGATAAGCAATGTCGAATCCGTTGGCGACAGCGTCAGCGAATTGAGGGAAGCGTTTAACAATACTCTCCGGCGTAGGCAATTCTTCTATGGCATGTCCATATCCAGCGGCACGAATATTTTGCATACTCAAACGTTCATAATCAGGGAATTTGCCGTTTCTGCTGAACAGGAGTAATCCGGTCTCATTGTACACAAGCGGCTTTCCTTCTGCCTTGACCTCCTCGTTCCATTGTCTCCAAATCGGAAGTGCCTCACATGCCAGTTGCTGATAGATCAAATCATCACCATAATCCATTCGCACAATCTTGTTAATGTCTATGAAATCCATCATCAGCGTTCTCAACTTGATGAGCAAGGCATTACAATCCATTACACCGTTCATTTGCCGTTCGTTTACCTGTAGAGGCTGCATCAGAGGCAGGGATCTTCTCACGATCATAGACATGAATATCGTAGCCTTTAGCCTTGAGCGACAATGCATGGGCAGTGGATAGACCAAATGATCCGCCTCCAACAATAATAATTTTGGCGCCGTTCTTTGGAGGCTGGTATGGAGCAGGAGACATTAAGAATAGAAGTTGATGTGACGGGTTACAATATTGAAAAAGGGAAAATTCCCAATAGGTCGTTCGAGATTTTTTATACATTTTCCAACTCAAAATTTAAGCTTTGGTGGGACCGGATGTGCGAAAAAAATAAAACACGTTCGGATCCTTGACGTTTATTGTACACAATACAAAAATATATATATTGTCAGATAATTAGATATATCGCTTTAGAAAAATCTACATCAAAGTCTACATTATTTCTCGCCAGGCTAAATATAATGGAAGGGTTGTGGAAATCGACAGAAACGGTGTGCAGATGAATAGCACATATGCTATCTTCTGACTTATTCCGAGATGCGCGGCTGACTTGGGTCGATCGAGGCTCCGACTGTCGGCAATCATCCATGTCGCGCCAAACAAACTGACACAGATGATGTCCCAACCGATACTGGATTGAGCAGGATGACTGTACAAGACATTGAACATCAACTGGATCAAATTTTTCGATTCACTCGTTGCTAACACAGCAATCACCTGTTGCAGGTAGTTTGCGAAATTCGCGCCTGCCGCAAAAAGATAGATGGCTGCTAGTGCCAATGGTTGGCGAGAGGTGTAGGGATGAAGGAATCGCTCGGGAAGGACCAAAGGGACAATCAAGACGGCGTGCATGGCAAGAAGATTGGGCATAAAGGCTGATGAGGTTGCTACATATGGACTGATAAGCACGGTGGCGATCCCAATGGCTGAGCAAAAAGCAGTAATAGGAGCATTGAACTGGATGTTGCCTGCTGCTCTCAAAGGTTGAGCAGCCATGACAGCAAAAAATAAACAAGCAGCAAAGGAGATAGCCACCACTTGTCCGAGCAGCATGTAAGCCCAAGGGAATGGTATATTTCTTCGTTGAGCTAAAACGGATAGATAGGTAAATTAAACAAAAAAAAAAAATATTAGCCAAAAAAAGTCTCGGCTAACCTGACGGCTTAACAATGAAACTACATAGGCAGAAATAATTTTTTACCTTCAAGAGCTAGAAAAGGAGTCCAGACAGAAACTGTGAACGCGCACAGTTGATGGCTCCAAAGCCACTGTATAGCACCAACACTGACAGTTCGCCATGCATCATCGAACAACGAGACATTATGAAGCCAGTGACTTATAGAATCGAGTAGTGTCTCGGGAATGGCAGTGGCGATGGCGCGCCATTCCGAGTAGCTGTGATGAAAATATTTGAACATGTAGGTCCATGTTGCTAGTAGAGAGATTGCAGCGAAGGCAAGAAACAAAGACGAAGAACGGGTGGAAGATTTTTGTGCAAGTGACGGTGCAATACACGCCAATAAAGCAAAGATAAGAGCGAAATAAGCTGCTAATATTGCAATATCCACGGGATAAGTTATCATTTGAGTGAGGAGGGCACGCCGCAAAAGGGGGTTATCGGCCTGGGCGACGCACCAAGCACGAATTTTTTTTTTCATTTGATTTTCAGTGCTTGATTGGCCCGTGACAGGTGAGCTCACAAGCAAGTCACCTGCTTGCCATGATTCGCTTCGTCTGATAGCCCAACACCCCCAAGCCTTTTTCTTACTCTCTCTCCATTGATAGAGTCCACACATCATGGCTTTCGCTCAACAGCATCGTCGACCGAACCATTCCAATTCACAAGCTCCGCTGCCTTCAAGCGATTCGGAAGACTCCTATGCTATTCTACATCCGCGTGGTTATACTAAATCAGCAGCCGTTCAGCGTCGGCTCAGCATAGGTCTAGCAACAACGTCTGACTCCGATACCGATTGGCATGTTATCAATGCCAATAGGGCTACCCTTCAACGTACAGGCAATGCAGCGATATCATCACCACAATGGACACCTTCAGAATCCGAATCGGTCTCCGCCAGAGCTTATGCTGATTCCGAATCCATGGTATCCGATATTGACACTCAAACAGATACCACCACCGGTCGCCAGCAGTTCTCTTTCTTACCCGCTCATGATGGTACAGGCACTTTTGCCGATATAGGCGGGTTTGTTTCAGATAGCTCAATGGGAAGTATCTCCACTGCATCTGGTCTGCCGTCCCGCAAAAAATTAGCCGCTCCACCTAAAGCTCAGACCACCGACTTCTTACCGGTGACTGCCAGCATGCCAAATATATTGCTTCCCGACGGAGGCATTGCACCACCATCATTTACTGGAAGAATACCTCACCACCATGCTCAAAATCCTATGCCCGAATTTGTCCCCACCATGGCCAGCCGATCTTGGCGAGAATTTCGGCTTCAATCATCGTCTGAAGAAGAAGGTAGTTTAAGTGAAAATGATGCCGTATGGCGGAAGCGACGCTTGCGATCCTCTAGTCCCACGGATGAGCATGACCAGTCTGAAAGTACAACTACCAATATGAGCAGTGATGAGATCAACGCCGCGAAGCTTAAACGTAACAAAGATTTGGACAGGTAAGGAAGGAGATAATATCATAATGTTATTTTTAGGGTTTAGTGAACAAGGTGATTGATAATTTTAAACCGTAGCATTCCGACACATCACCCTTCGTTACCGGGGTCGGCTACCTCGGCAGCTATTATACACTCTGTGTGGAGAAATTTACGACGGCTTACTACTCATATTATTGAAAATGATACCACTACCTCTGAAACATTCGGAACCCTTGTCTCTGAAGCAACATTAGAAGGATGTCTACCGTTTGGGTCCCACTTACATATGGATTTTAATACCGGCAGCTCGTCCAATAGCAAAGATTTTAGCCTGAACAATTCGGCCATGGAACATGTGGGACGACGTTTCACTCATTAAATTTCTTAGTTACGGTGATGGGGTGATTTTCTGCATTTGTATTTGTTTGTCCTAACAGATGGGGTTGTAGTTTTTTTTGTGGGAAGGAGCGCCGAATCTAATAGTTATTTATAATATATTGTCGCAATAGACCATTGCCAATACAGGTTATCAACAGAACAAATTTTTTTTTCTCGATTGTTGGAATAAGTAGCTGCCATTAATAACCCGTGACAAATCTTAGGCAATGGGGGGTTTTCTCAAACATGCCCGCCACCCAATGCGTAAACAATGGGCTGAAATTTTGTGAACCAAGAATTATAAAAGGGATGCAAAATCCCTTTTTTTTTTTTTAGTGGTCTAAACTATGGATCTCCCTCAACCTAAGAAAACATTACATCCGCCCTCAAACTCGACAAACCAATGGAAAGACCATCAGCGTATGCTGTTCAACACTGCCTACAGTCATGCCGATCAGGTCTCTAGCTATGGTTTCTCTAGCCCTAGAACCAACCCCTGGGATACCAACGGTGGTCCCTTCATGCAAAGCAATAAGCCTGACGGCAGAAGAAGGGATGCAGGACTTGTTTGCGAAGACATGTAGGTTTTTTTTTTTTTTACAAGTGTGTATTTCATATCGCTGAAATGTACAAAGCTAACATATCCTTTTAACTTAGCCAAACAATGGAACCATGTTCCCTTGATGAATCTCCCCTCCAGAACAACCAGTAAATAACTCCAAGATAACAAATGATCTTTGTATGTATAAAAAAAAAAAGGAATGCAAGAAGGTTGCTTTTCATAACGTAAATAAAAAGTAAAAGGCGATTAAAAATAAACAATGTGGGGCAAAAAGAAGGCGTGTGAGGTATGGATAGTGTGGGAAGTCAATGGCGTCCTAGCAGAAATGAATGCTGGCTTCATTGAATGCAACAAGTAGTCTGGGGAAAAAACAGATGGGGGTTAGATAACCATATCATTGTACTTTTTTGTTCTACGTGGGTAACTTACTTTAAAAAGTCATCCAAGTCACATTTAGCCGCTCGCGTGCCACCCATATCAACACTTTCTAAAACAGCATTGATCTTTTCCTTGATATCGAATGTATCTTCAATCATCTAAAACAAATGCATGTTAGGAATCTGATGGAGCCTTCTGCTGGTTATCATGCTACATACCATATCATGAGTGGAGCAGTAGGTCTTGTAATTCTTTTCAAGCATATCCAATACAGATTGAGTCTTGAAACTTGAAGCCAAAGTCTGTGCATTATCAAAAAATAAATTTTAAAAAAATTAGAACCTATATTTCATACGCTTTACCATTGGCTGGTGCAAAATTCTTACCTTGTTCTTTCGTACAAACAAAATACGCATCAAACCATCCCATTCCTTAAAGTCGACAGGCGGTGGAGGATTTCTGGGCTCCATACGAACAACGCTGGATTCGACTTGAGGAGGGGGTCTGAAATTGTTCTTACCGACCTTCATAACATGCTCGACCTTGGCGTACAATTGAACGTTGACGGAAAGACGGCAGTAAAGTTCGTCTCCAGGTCTGGCAATGAGTCGAAGAGCGAATTCACGTTGGAACATGAGAACAGCAGATCGGAACATGGGTCGATGCTCGAGCAGTTTGAACACAAGAACAGAGGAAATCTGGTAGGGTGTGTTGGAGATACAGACATCAAAGTATGGAAGTTCAGCCTTCATAAAATCGCCAATCATGATTTCCAAGCGTCTCTGATCAGGGCTAATTTCACAAAAAAAAAAAAGGTCAGTCATTAGAAATAACCCCACACAGTCCATCTCCTCTACTTACGTTCCCTGAACACGCTTTTGAAGTTCGGCAGCCAATCGAGGATCCATTTCTACGGCAACTACCTTTTTGGCAGAGGCTAAAATTCTAACTGTCAAGTTACCAGTACCAGGACCAATTTCGAGCACAGTATCGGTTGTACGCAAGTTTGCCTAAATACATTGAATTAGTATCCGTTTTAAATTGGTTAGGTTGTTTAGAGACTGACCAAGCCGGCCAGTTGGTGAATGACATTAGAAATGTACCTTGTCTACGATACCCTGAGCAACCAGTGGATTCTTCAAAATATGCTGACCGAGGTCTTTGTTGAAGATAGGACCAAAGGCACGGTTGGTAGCCGATGAAGCGTCTTCTTTGCTCTGCTTTTGTGCTTTCTGTCTGGCCGTTGTAACTTTAGGCATGTTGGATCGATCGAGACGACGGTTACAAAATAGTCAAGAAAAAAAAAAAAAAAGGTTACTCGAAATTGCTTAACTGAAATGACAGTCACATTGTCCATCAAATTGGCAAGGTGAGCGGGCTGACGTTGACGCATTCAACCATGCTGCGAACAACGAGGTTATTAGGACCCGCATTGCGTGCCTATGCGCGGGCTGACTTGACCAGAGCAGCAAAGCCATATAGTTCACTCAGTAGGCAGAGACAAACAGGTAATTGATGGCTCTCCCATTGGCTTTTGTACACCTGTCTTTCAACTCAACACCATGCACTATAGGACCACGACAGCGTATTGGCCACCAACCGATCGCTCGGCCTCAAAAAGTTGCAGCGGCTTATGCGCCTCCGCCCGGAGAAGATAAATCTGTATCGCATACCGAGCCTCTTGTTGAGCATGACGCCAAATTATCCGAAGACGCAGCCGCCACCGAGGTCAGTATCCCAACTCCCTCAGGAGCGGTCGTCACTCCGGATTACAAAGGTGCTCTCGTGCTGTCACAGCCTGCTCTTGTGATTGGAAGACAGATTGAGATGATGAATGTGTTTTTGGTAAGTTTGGGCAGTCCATGGTGGCACGCAGCGAGTCACCACTAAAACCGTCGTATGGCAGGGTTTTGAGCAAGCCAACAAGTACTCTATTATGGACCCGAATGGAAACAACGTCGGATTCATTGCCGAAGAAGACAGTTTAACAAGTACTATGTCACGACAACTTTTACGTACTCATCGCAAGTTCAATGCTACAATTATGAATGCTCAAGGCGAGGTTGTGTTCAAGGTATGTCGCACTGTTAGCTAGCATAATATTTCTTCTTCGGAGTGGGTGGACATCGTAATGATGTCAGTTTCTTATATTTTTAAAAAAAAAACAATGAAATGCTGAACTCACGTTCCTTGTTTTCACTAGATTTCTCGACCATATTCTTTGATCAACAGCCGTATTTTCATTCACACAGTAGATGATGAGTTAATTGGTGAAGTACAACAGCGATGGCACTTGATGCGAAGAAAATACGATTTGTTTGTTGGGTAAGTTCAACAGACCGCTACATGTATACAGTCGGGTATTGACATTTGGCTCACCCTTTGCTTTCCTCGGTCATAGTACAAATCAATTTGCTAGTATTGATACTCCATTCCTCGGCTGGGACTTTGACCTTCGTGATGAACAAGGAGAGCTTATTGGCAATGTCAACCGAAACTTTGTAGGATTCGCTCGTGAAGTAAGTCAATTTTCCCCTTTTTTTCTTCATTGAAGCGTTTGTGTCATGATGACTTACCCGTGACATTGGCAGCTTTTTACCGATACAGGTCAATACGTCTTGCGTATGGATGCAGTAGAAGGCAACTCTAGAGGGTTAACTTTAGATGAAAGAGCGGTTGCCCTTGCTTGCGCTGTCAGCATTGATTTCGACTTCTTTTCCCGTCACTCTTCTCATGGTGCCGGTGGTTTCTTCCCATTCCCATTCTTTGGATTTGGAGGTGGCGCCGAAGCCCGAGATGACGGCAGCGAAGCTCCTCCACCAACTGACTCTGCTCCATCATCACAATACCCATCTCAACCACCACCACCACCACCACCACCACCATCACAAAATGAGTATGGCGACGTATGGGCAGAGGAGTCGGTCGAAACCCCTGCAGATGAAGACTCTGGCTTTTTGGCTGGATGGAAAAATCTAACAGGAGGAGACGATGGTGGTGATGATGAATGGTTTTAAGCAGCAGAAACACTTGTGGTCTCCCGATGCTCTATGTTAGAACAAAATGTATAAAATAAAATACTTACACGCTTGCTAAAAGTGAACCTTGTATGCTCATGATACTATCTCACCGGAATATTCATAAAAGAGCAATGCCTTCAAAGGTTTGATGATGATTTTCATTTTATTCAGTGGAAATATGTACGAGAAATAAGATTGGAGGGGGAATAAATAGCCACGTAAGCTAAGCGACAACTGCTTGGCTAATGGTAATATCACCGTAGGGCTTTGCTTGCTTGACCTTGACCATGTCTTTAGTAGACAGAACCAAGACATCAAAGAAGAGCTTGACAGCGTCTGCCCGCTTCATGGTTGGGCTCGCCATTTGATGATAGGTGATCTTTGGGTCCTCTGCCATCTGCTTCTTCTGGTCAAATGTAGTTTGCAGTCTTTCCATCGTATCGTTTGTCTGCTTGCTGATGCCCAAGGGTGTCAAGAGCTGTGATGCCGATGAAGTAGTTGGATTTACATTTGCTTCGTAAGGCATAATGCCTGCCTGTGTTTCTGGCACATCCTTTGCCGCCGCTGCCGCCGCCGCTGCTGCTGCTGCTGCGGCTGTTGCAGCTGCTGTAGTTGCCTCCTGTAATTAGGAAAAAAAAAAACGGAACAACGGTTAGAACAACCGGCGACCATAACGTTCTCTTTTACATGATAGACACACGACATTTACCTCGCCAGATCCAAGGACGATATCATATTCATCCTCCTCTGTAGCAGTTTGGGGTTTAGTTGTTGGTCCACTAATCAATTTTGCTTGCTTTCTCTGGTGCTCTTCTTCTTCTTCTTCACCTAGGCTGACAACGCTAGGTGATCTCTTGCGACTTCGCGTGAAGAGAGCTTGGAGTTCGGGTGCCAAATTGAGAGGAGCATTAAGGTTGATGAAAAATTTGATGCCTTGCTTTTCAATGGACTTGAAACGAAGCATCTCAGGCGATGTTGGAAGGAATGTTGCTTCTGTCACGATGTCGGAGGTGTCATTAATTTGATCCCTAATCTTGTCATGAGGAAGCTCAGTGACCTTGTCAATAATTAATCGTCGTCGGTGGACCTGAGGTGTATTTGCTTGAGCAGATGGGGTTCCAACATCAAAAAGAAGGTCATCGCCTATGGCCTGCGTATCTGCAATGAGCGCTATGAGAGGAGAGGGGAGTGTCAGCAAAGCTTGGTTAACAAGGTATTTCAGCAGAAGTCATTTTTTCTTTACCAGAGTTGCTTTCGGTAGTCATGGATACATCAGGAAGATCAAATGATGAATCGTTCTGACGCACGTCAGGACTAGCCTCAGGCAAAAAGTCAGGTTCAGGGCCAAGATCAAAGTCAAATTCTTCATTGTTGTTGGTATCCTTGATATTCATGCGTTCCAATGGAGCACCAATATCATCCATGGTGAGCGATCGCTCAAAAGCGGCATCTCTTCCCATCTCTATTTCATTCATGTCATCAAGACCAAGATCGGCGAGCTGTAAATCTGACTGCGCGCCATGCTGGAACAAATCGCGACCGGTTTCGATGCCATCCAATATATTATCGTTGAATCCAAGACTGAAAAGTTGTGCATCGTTACCACTTTGGCTGATAGTGATATCTTGTCGGCGAGATATGTTGCTCATTGAAAGTGAAAGGTCCATGATTGGCTCATTGGGGTCTCTGGTTTAAGGCAACAATTTACCGTAATTAGATATCGCTCCTGTCTACTGCATCATTAGCACGAAATAATACCTGTTGAGATGCAAAGGTGCCTCAGGTAGGAGAATATCGAATTCTGTGAGATCGTCTGCCAAGGTGATAGCATTGATGTTGGCGACGTGACGGTGGGTATCGGGCATATCAACATCACCCTTCTTAAAAGCCTATTGATAGAATGAAAAAGATGTTTTGTGACTTGTTAGCCATCTCAGAATCTCCATATGACCTGCGCGGTATGTCCTAAAGCTATTCTGTTTTCTTACAGTCTTAATTTTGACCAGTGCGTCATTGCAGTCTTCAAGAAGGTAGCGCGTTTTTCGCGAGTATATGCGTACAACACCGAGCAAAAGCTGACCGGAAAGGCGAAGTGTAAGCATCTCCTGCTCTTCTGCCGTGATGGCGTCTACATTAAAAGATACAATGGTTAACATTGTGTAATGGCAACGCCATTGGGGGGAGGCTTTTCCATGCAGACAAAGGAAACATACCAACAGTTTTTTCAATGTTGGTCTGCAAAAACTGATTCTTGGATATCTTTCTCTCCCAATGTGCAGCTAGCCACACTCGGGCTAATGGCCCTTTTTTTGAGATGATTGCGTCCGAATACATCATGTCGAATACGAGAAAAAGGTAAGTAACAAAAGACGCGGTAACGCGCGCGCAATTTTTTTCTCGTGTACAGGGTTTTTTTTTCAAACTCAGGACTCCCCCTCAATGCTTGCTATCATCGTGCAGCTTTCCACTGAACCGAAAAGCCGTGCGTTCAAGCATAGCATAAGCATTACAATCTTGTGGTTTCATTCGCCTGATCCAAGAGATTAAGCAGTATATAACCCCCAGGTCTTTTGTCTTTCTGTTCTGGCTGGCATGTTCTATGTTTTGCTTATTATAGCCGCCTCTCCAGTGATTGCCATTACTCTACCAACCGCTATGGTATTACATGACTGTTCATGTTCTTCCCCTCCACAATGCGCAGACCAACGCTGTAAGTAAAATAAAGCTAAATGGAAGGCTGTTTTTTTCCAAGAGCAATGAAAGATCGACCGTATTCAACCTTCCTCTTTTTGCATGTCTTTTGCTTTGTTAGATATTGACATGAGGATGTGCCATGATATTTGCGATTTCGCTCTACCTTGCACCAGGAAATGCTTAAAGTCAAAGTGTTTGCCAGGCACGTACTAGGAGTGCTATTTCTTTAAACGTTCATTCCTTTCATTTTCCCTTTCGTGTGTATATATTCGCCGGTACATGAAGCGGCTCTGCACTTGCACATACTCCAAAAAAACCCCGCTCCCATAGATGTTGTAAAATACATTTTTGCAATTTCATGACAGAAAACAAGCCGTGCTCATTTTGTTTGCGCCGTTAAGGGCCACATTAAGATATCATTCGTATACAGCATTTAGGGATAAAAAAAAAAGGAAGAACAGGGAAAGAAAACGGGAGAAAGAGAAAGAGAGAGAAAAAAAAAAAAAGGTATTCTATGGTACGTTGTGTGAGGAAAGGGTTTTTTTTCAATATTTTTGTTACGACCAGATCCATCCGACCAGTCTTCACAATCAGATAGTAAAGCAAGTAGCGATTGTTGAGGCATAGTGAAATGTGATTTTCATTTTTTGTCGGTTAACTTGTTTTCGTGGTTTTTTTTGGTGGGGTTTCGTTTTTCTTTTCAATTTCTTCTCTTAGGCCATATTATTGAGTAGAAGGTGGGAGAGGGGATCTTGGTGTATGAGAGTAGTCGTGTGTGCGATTTTTTTAGGCGTATATGTGTTATGCTTTCCTACAACAAACCAACATCTCGAAGATTGTTCTGGATAATGATATCGTTCACGGCTGCCATAACAAACTTCACTTGCTGTGTATCGGTAGCACAGGTAAAATGAGTATAGATTTGCTTGTCATCAGACTGGTTGAGTGACACAAATCGGTTGAGAATATAGTCGCACGCAGCATCATAGTTTTCACCACCCTAATTCAATGAAAAAGAAAGCGTGAGTAACAAAGTAGAACTCCGTGGAAGTGGTAGCAAAAAAGCCCTTACTCTGTAATCCGGGAAGTAGTCAGCTAATGGACTGATAGGCAATTTTTCGGCAAACCGATCAATCTTGTTCAAGAAAAGGATAATAGAGGTTTTGACAAACCAACGCGAGTTGCAGATAGAATCGAACAAGGTCAAAGCTTCTTGCATACGATTCTAAACCACATTAAAAAAACGATTAGTAACTGCACATGTTAAAAATGGGAACCTTGCTGGATGATCACTTACCACAGTTTCATCTTCAATCAGAACTTGATCGTATTCAGAAATGGCCACCAAGAAAATAATCGCGGTAACGTTTTCAAAGCAGTGAATCCACTTCTTTCGTTCGGAACGTTGACCACCAACATCGAACATGCGGTAGGTAAGATCACCAATAATGAAGGCGGTTTCGGTAATACCCGTAGTCTTGACGCGAGATCGAAGGACATCTTGATCGCTTGGAGTAAAACGTGGGTCGCTGATGCGGTCTATGGAATCAAAGTAGCTATTGAAAAAAAGGTTGAAAAGGGGGGAATGTAAGGTTAGCGGTGGATATGAAAACTGCAGGGTGAGGGGGAAAATAAACTCACTATTGAGCAGAATCATTGAGTTGATATTCGTTGCTTCTGTTGAATGCTTGTCTGACACCGTTGTCTTGCCAAAGCGCCTTGACGGCATTACCAACGTCTTGTGGCATGATATCGGATTCAATCTGCGGTGGCTGCTCCAGAATGATAGTAGCATGTCCACTGTTATTTGGGTTCTGGAAATTGATGCCCATGGTTTCCATTGCCTCTAAAATAACTCGCATCGATTGTGTAGTGTTACTGTAGATGATTTCTCTGAAGCTTTCGCGTTCATCCTGTGAGTAGCCGCCGTCATGGATCAATTTCATCTGCTTGAGGATAGTTGACTTTCCAGATTCACCAGCACCTACATTAAAAGAAAAGAAAAAAGTGATGAGCGATTGCTGAGTTGAAGGTGGCGGTAAGGGTTGTCAAGAACAGGAAAGAGAAAGTACCTAAAAGCAACATCTTGATTTCATTACGCATGTTGACTCGATCTCGTTTCAATTGGTTTTCAATTTCGTCATTACGAAGCTTTCCATCTTGATCTTCTACAGATTGACAGCAACCCATCTTGCAAGAAGGATGATGGAAGAGAAACTGCCTGAAAAACTGTGAGCGGGAATTTCTCTCTTTTTTTTTTTTTTTGGGCCAATTTTTTTTCTCCCAGCTAAAGTAATATTACCACTGTGTGTCCCCCCCCTCTCTCAATAAAATTTCCTCCCCCCATAAGAGATCCCAGTTACATGATCAACATAAACAACAGCTTCGATGGTTGTCAAAAGCGCGTGCCACTAAAGCCGACAGACTTCCGGTTTCCTCTCCTGTTTAAATATATAAAAGGGAAGCTAGTACTTTTTATTATACGGCATAAAAATGTGAAAAGGAAATGTGTAACCTAATCACTCAAACAGCCTGATTATTGTGCATATTTTTTTTCGTCTCTCTCTCTTTACACTTTCAAAAAATACATTAAAATTTTTCACATGCCTCGGCGGTTAGAAGCGAAATCATTTGAATATCAAGTTGGTTTTTTATTAGTTCTTATGATGGATGCTGTCATAGAATGAGGATATGTATAAAATGCGGGATGAAGTAATTACAAGGAATTTTTTTGATCCTGAAAAAATAGTAGCGGTGTACGACATTAAACGTCGCTCTACACGTGTGGCCTTACAAAAACATATTCGGCGCTGAAATTGGTTGAGCTCAGTCAATGGCCCAATCATATAAGTTCTACTTGTCCTTCATCCAGCAGTAATTTGATGTCGCTATAACGAACCATATAAATGGACTCCGGAGAAAGCCGAATCTCATATTGCCTAGCAACCAACCATTTGACGTGAGTAACATAAATTGCCGAGAGTGTTTCAGCCAACTTTTTCTTACCTTCTTGATTCTAGTTCAAACATGCCTTGCTCTTCCTTACCACGCACAATTACAGCTGAATATTCATCAGGCACACTAACTTTGGGAGGGTGAGACAAACGATTAGGTCCCATGTCCAATTTTTCAAAAGTATCGTTCCCCGGAACTGCCTATCATGTACAGCCAACTCTTGTCTTACCAGAGGATAAAGTGTTTATCTTTTCGTTGACATCTTGCTGTGACTGTGGTAGTGTATTGAGAAACGATTTGGAATAATGTTTTTCGAGTAATTCGGCGTAACTTTTGGCGTTACCGGGAAAGACCGTTTTCAGATTAGGAACAATAAAATTATGAAAGTCAAACGGCATTTGCTCAAACACTGACCTTTGTGCGTATTCATACTCTTTATCCGATAGTCGCTCGCGTACATCCGGTCGATTCAGTAGATATGTGGTATATTTCTCGATCTATTCTGGCCGTGTTCAGTTTCTGGAATTAAGCGGTCCGTCTGTCAATGATGTGTTTACCTTGTATAGTCGCGTTCGCAGATAATTGCGTATCAAAAATTTAATTCGCTCCATCTCTGTCTGGTACAACATGGACCGAAATCGCATATCAACGTTTTCCGAAAGCCCTTCCATAGCCACCATGCCCTATAAACCCACGACGTTAAATATTTCTAGTCTTGTGATTATGACTCGTTTCTGTTCCACCCACCTGATGCTCTATGAGTTCTGTGAGATCCTCCACCAGTCGCCGTCGGTATGGTAAAATCTCTGGAGAATTGCGTTCATTGATCCAGATCTGGGTCATTTCCGCAACATCATCGGTTGCGAATTCGTCATCGAGCCCGGTTTCATAAAAGGCATCACTCGATTGCGTTATATGTATTGAAGAGTTCAATGTGCTATTGTTGTCCATATTCGGTACCGCGCCCTCAAGGAGAAAGGCGAACGCGTCGAGAAAATAAAATAATAATAACGTCGAAAATCCACGTATACACAATTCAAGCTTTTTGTTGTGACCACCAAAAATTGATATAGCGTGTTTCAGCCCTTTCACTGCTGATTCTATCGTTCTCTTTTTTTATTTGCACTTGCTACATTTTTCCATCCAATCAACGACAATGAGTACATCAATAGACGACAATGAGTTGCCCAAGGCTAACGTCACAAGAATCTTAAAGCATGCTGTAAGGACCTCATTTGTATACTAGTCACGTATAACCGCATTCTCACCATGACAACGCGAATGCTAGTTGCCCGCAAGTACGGCTTTACAAAAGGACGCTAAGCTAGCCATCAGCAAGGCATCTACTGTATTTATAAACTATCTTAGCGCTACGTAAGTTTCTTTTACTACTTGAGCCAAGTGTGTTGTTCACACTCTGATGGTACGTGTTAAAAACAGCGCAAACGATATTGCAAAGAGCGCCAACCATAAGACCATCACAGCACCCGATGTTTTCAAAGCTCTAGAAGTTTTGGAACTTGAAGACTTTGTGCCCAAATTGCAGGAAGCATTTACAGGTACGGAAGTGAATGCAAAGTATCATGTATGGCAGCTTTATACTGACAAGTTCCTTTGCAGCTTATCAGCAACTTCAGCAGGAAAAGAAAAGCCGAAAGAAGGAAGGAAAGGCAGAAGGGGATGAAGATCAAAATGAAGAGGGAATGTCAGGAGATGAAGAAGAGGCTACATCGTCGTCACCAAAACGAAAAATGGCATCCTTGGACTTGGCAGATGAGGAATCCAAACGACTAAAGACTGATGCGACGGCTGATAATGACTTGGAAGCATCGTCTGAGGCTGCTGCAGAAGATAATTCCTTAGACATAGCGGAAGATACATTATAAGAGCCACCGAAGTACGTTACATACACAAAATAAATAGGCGAACAAAAATGACTACACAAAAAAAAAAAAGACGGATAATCGATGTTGTTTGGTTGGCAACCATATCTGCTTCAATCCTACCATACAAATTACCTTTTTTTTTTTTTTTTTTGGTTTATTTCCAGATAATGTATGGCAAATAGCATGTACTGTTTTATAGTTAAAGACAACGAGGTTTTTTTTCTCAAGTGACGAAATATGGTTTACAAGTGATTGCCTGCTGATGATGTATGAACATTGATTGACTATGGAATGGCTATTTTTTTTGAAATATTGTATGGCTCTAAAACTTATGCTTGACCAAGGCGACCAATTAAGAATACGACAGCACTGAGAGCAGTGACTACAGCTGCTCCTTGATAAAGAACTGCTCCACCGTAATTCTCAAAGAGATAGCCACCTAAGAAGCATCCGAACCCGGTTCCCAAACCTCCGTGGAGACCAGCCAAGATGCCTTGTGCTACACTTCTCTGAGTAGGCGGGAAGTAATTGTCGACTTCAGAAACAGCAGTTGCCCAGAATAAGGCGAAACCAATACCTATGCAGCGTAATGATTGGTCAAAGCAATCCCCACAGCCACCACTAGTATCTTTACATATGCTTCACTTACCATTCAGCATCTGAAGGACCAAAGCAAGACAGTTCGTGATGAGAAGGTCAGGTACGAGGAAAGTATATGCAATGGATCGAACGAAGGTCACGATATGGGCAACGACCACCAACTTGGTTACACCAAACGTCTCAGTGAGTTGTTTACAGAATAAAAACATGGTGAGCTCCATGATTGCACTTGCTGGACCAGTCAATCCTAACCAACCAGACGCCACACCAAGGTCTTTCTGTAGAAATAAAAAGAGGAATTGGTTGATCATGGCTAAAATCATACCATACAAAAACACGGTGGTCAAGAATGAGATGATTCTAAGATTCCAAATCATTTCTGAGGTAGGGGCTTCAGCGTCCTGTGTCGGGTAGGGTAGAATACCTGCCATGGAGGCTTCCATGGACGGAAGGCGAGAGAGAGCGAGACCCATATTCAATGCTCCTGTCTCTTCCATGTAGTCGTCAGCTTCCTCTCTGATAGTACGTGTCAACGAGGAGATAGATGTATAACTCATAGACTTGGTGAGACTGTGCAAAATATCATCAAAAAAGCCGGTCTCTGAAAGATTGAGCGGTAGCTGTGGGACGGAGCTAGAACCTTCAGCGGGAGCTAGATTGGCCTTGTATCCAGAAGTACCGTACGATTTTTCGATAGTTTGAATGCGATTGGGTAAAAGCGGAGCATTAAGGTCATTTTCAATGGTATGGATGCTTTTAGATTCATATTCTTCAGGCTCCACAGTGACCATAAATGAGAGTGACATGAACAACAGGGAGGACACAGCGAAGACAATGAAGATGGCATTGAGGTCGTTATTCCAAAAGGACACGGCCTGACCAGTGAGGAACACTGTGAGACCAGCTGAAATTGAACCCCAAAGTCTTTGTTCGCCTATGCAAACGGTGATTAACGTCTATTTCATTTCCTGCCATGCTATGTCATGCTATGTAATTAATATTTGGTGAACCAAACAAACGTACCATACAAGATCTTATTGGGGCCTAGAATTTTCATCACAGCGCTGTCGACCAAGGAGACAAGTGTTCCAGAGCAAAAAGCATAGAGAAATACGCAGATGGCTGTCAGTACCAGGAAAGAAGGCATTTCAAAGTCAAAGTTTTTCTCGTCTGGCGTGATGATGCCAAGGTACATAACGACCATGATAGCAGAGCCACCGGCAAGACAGAGTAGACCCATCAGACTACCGTGGTACTGAGGTTTCTTATCGACGACGGCAGCCCAAAAAGGACAGGCAATGGATTGTACAAAAGGAGCAATGGCCAGTAGAAGACCGATCTGATCTGGAGAGAAATGCATGATTTTGTCGTAAAACAGGGCCATATACGGCAGTGCACTAGACACCGTGGCATATACTGCTACGAACAATAGCTTGCAGATGAAATACATTGAAGCAAAAACGAAGAAGGGAGAGAGAGCGAGTTGAATCCCTTTTTCTTAAGGATATTTGTTTTTCAGTGACTAGAGTAACAGGTACGGACAAAGCAGCATTGTAAGCTGCATATTTAGTCACATCCATTACCCCTTTGCTTTGCTTTGGAAAGGGCCTCCGTTTACGAGTTGTGTGTGTGTGTTTATTCATATGCTTTATTTGTACCCTTATTCCACATTTTTGTTCATAGTTCGGATTTACATACACGAAATAAATCAATCACAGTATGTCATGTGGATTAGAACAATGTGGAAAAAAAGTAAAATTTCATCATCGTCGACTCAGGAACAGACTTTTTGCTGGAGTTGAAAAAGATTGGGTCAATGATGAAAAGTCAAAGTCGTCTAATTATGGAAATTTTTGGTTTCATTACATCATTGGGTCCACCTTCCGCTGATGAGATCAAAAGGCTATATAAGAGTGTGCTATAGGCATTTGTTATTTCGATCATTCCATCAAACGAATAACACCCCAACTTATAACAATGTCTGCTGCCCCTATCACAAACCAAAACACTGAGAACCAATCACAGCCTTCCCAGATTGTTGGCAACATCAAGCAATACGCTGGTCTTGCCGAAGAGACCATTGGCAATGCCCTTGGTAACCAGGAATGGACTGATTCCGGTAAACTGCTGAAGGAAGAGGGTCTTCAAGAGATCCAAAAGGCAAAGGAGGTCACCGCTCAAGCTGCTCCCAACAAGACCAATGCCAACATCAACTCCGTTGTGGGAGGAATTAAGGAGGAAGTCGGTAACTTGCTAGGCAACGCCGGAATGGCCTCCAGCGGTGCTCAACAACGTCAAAAGGGACACACTGAATATGAAGCTGCCAAGGCTGGTGAATACCTTGAAGGTGCTGGCGATGCCGTTCGTGGAAAGGTTGAAGGTACCGTCGGTAAGCTTGTTGGCGATGAAGAAGCTCAGGCACACGCTCAGCAATTGCACTTGAACGGAAAGCAAGCCATGCAATTGAACGAGCCCAAATAAGCTCTCAATATCACAGATCCCCTTATCCTCCACTATGTAAATCAAATATATCTGTCATATGTATAAATAATTTATTAAAAAGTGAACATACTATATGCTAAATCATGCACTTGTCTGCTATGCCCCACTTTAACAAGTCTGTTTATATGACATGTCTATGAAACCCCGTTTCGATCGGTATATGGCCAAATTAGATGCTTCCAGCAACACCGCCGTCGCGAATGCCAACGGCTTTTTCCACCACTTCGCGTAAAAGATCCACCAAGGTACAGCAAGAGATGACCAATAGAGCCTCTAACTCTTCAATAGAATCGCCGGCAATCTCAGCCATGGTGGCATTATGTAATTTAAGTTTGCCAATATTCGTAAAGTATCCCATACCATGGCTGTCGAATGAGGCGATCACCTGCCTTGGTCCATCAATCACTTCGCATGACATATTGTGGGTAAGTACCGTAGGCCGTACCCATCGCAGGCGTCGTGATTTGTACTCCATTTCATAAATAAACAATAGCGGGGTGGCCGTCATGTTCTTGAACTCCGTGCTGTTGTTTTTCGCTTTGCCGTCGCCCATTCCTTCCCCCCAGGCAATGACCATTTGATTCTGGTATGCTTGCCGCTTCGTTTCCGCCACAGCTGTACCGCGTTCTAGCTTTTTGTCCAATGGGATTCGATAAAGAGTGTTTTGAAATCCCCAATTGTAAGAGTGGGGTTGTATCTTGCGGTAGCAAAGCTTTTTCGTGTCGCCCTCACCCAAAAAGATCTCATGGTGTTGTGGCTTAAGCAATGAATGCTTCTTGATCTGAAATATAGTACTATCGACCGTATCGATCCGTGTTGATCTCATGGACATGGAGGTATACTGCTTGGCCATTTGCATGAAACCAGCCGCGGGTTCTTCGTTGGACTCTGATGTGGTTGCAGCAAGAGGCGGTGATAGAATGTGAGGATTATCATGCTTAGCATCTTGCTTCTTGGCGGAGGGTGCTTCGCTGTCAGGAGCTTCTTGTGAGCTTGTGGCAATTGAACTGGTGTCAGCAGGCAATGCAGAGGAGGTGGCAAGTGGGATAGATGAAATGATTTGAGGTTGGCTGTGAGTTGTGTCGGGTCTTTCCGGCAAAGGAGGTGCTATTGCGGGGCTGGCCTCAGTAGACGAAGGCTTGATTACAGGTTGCGGAGACAGGACGGAGCTGCTGGCGTCTACCACCGTCAAACCAGAGCACTGCCTGTCGTACTCTTCCACGGAGAGGCCGTGAAGCGCGCTACCCAGAATTTCAGTGTCTTTGGCATCGACAATGTCATCTAGAGCATTAGGTTTTTCGTAAGTCTGTAAGTCATCGACATTGGTAGGCTCTTGGTAATAATGTTTCTGTTCCTGAGTCATTCCTACGAGTGGCGAAAAAAGGAGCGAAGTGGAGTTTTTATAAATTTGGACAGTGGCTATTTTTGAAACTTTCCATCCATAAGCCACACCAGCCGTCTCTTAAACAAGCTAATGGACTTGTCGACTTTACCTCCTTCGTTTAATGAATTCCTTAGAATTAACGACGTCGATCCAGTTATATACACTGTAAAGGATTTGCCAAGATTTGTTCGATGGAACACCCGATTTCCCAAATCCGAATTGCCTACAGCCGAAGACCTCCAACAACAGTTGAAAGCGCGGAAAGTGTGGCCTGTCAAAGGTGTTGAAGGCTTTTTCGGTATCCTGCTTGGCGAAAATTTACCCGACAGTGAAAGCGAGAGTGACACAATGCAGAATACTCGAATTGTTGATATACCAGCGTAAGACACCCTTATTTAGCATCATAATTCAATTTTACTGGACCACACGTCTCTGATGCGATATTGTTCATTACTACTAGATACCGTGAAAACAAAATATTCGGAATCGATCTCAGTTCTGGTCTTGCCGTTCTAGCACTACAAGTTCAGCCCAACGATCATGTGCTCGATCTGTGTTGTGCTCCAGGTAATGGTCGTCAAGTGATTTGGTTGGCAAAGTGTAGCAACGTTAAATTAGTGCTAATTGGACTTGTAGGCGCAAAGCTCTGTATGATCTCGAATATTATAGGTTCAGAAGGAACAGGGACGGTCACTGGCGTGGATATCTCACCCCATCGAGTTGCAACATGCCGGTCTCTTGTGAAGCGATACAAGGTCGCTGAGCGTGTTCGATTGTTCAATGCGGATGGCACGACATTTAAAGTATATGCTCCATCTAGATTAGGAGCGCGGGTGATTAGACAGGCGACTGGTGATCAACCAGACCGCAAACGACAGCACATCACCCAGGGGCAGACTGCAGAGTCTTCCAAACCAGCCAGCATTAAACCATTTTACGCGCCGAAAATTTTACGATTTGACCCACAAATGCAAGGAGAGGAATATTTATACGATAAGGTGAAGGATCCTTAATGCTTTACAATACTATGTAGCGTCGTTTCCTGATGAGCATGTATGCAGGTCATTGTCGATGCCGAATGTACCCATGATGGATCCATCAGTCATATCCTGAAGGTTTGTTAGCTGAAGTTGTTCCGTCCTGTCAGCCGAGTGATATTGACTTTAACGCATTGCTGCTCATTAGTATCAAACTTGGGGATGGGATGCTTTCGAAAAAAACTTTATGGACCCAGATCGATTACGAGATATCTGTCAATTACAGGTAAGCTTCATTTGTGCATGAAGGTTCAGCCTACTTTGGCTTATGATGCTAACTCAATGGGGGGTGACAGCAAAATCTCATCGAGTCAGGCTGGTCATTATTGGCAGACGATGGCATTTTGGTTTATAGTACATGCAGTCTTTCAGTGCGACAGAACGAAGAAAATGTTGCTTGGTTCTTGCACAAGTACGGCGATGAAGTGCAGTTGGAAAGTATACCCAACATACATAATGTGGGTATCAAAGCAGCACCTACCAAAGCAGGCTGGACAGTCCCAGGCATGACCGACGAAAAGAAGCGGGGTCTCCAAGTGTCCATTGAACGCTGCTGTGTGCGATTTGACCCAGTTACCAGTGCGACCAGTGGCTTTTTCGTAGCTCGATTTAGGAAGGTTCCCAAGAGACTGGATAGGAAGGTCCCTACTTTAGCATCCACCAACGATGGCACGGAGTAGATGAAGGTAGCCTTAAAAATGAGCACTGGGATACATGTCTATCACATAATTGTGTGAGCAGCTTCATAACCGATAACAACGTGTGCTGAATCGTCCTGTGTGGGTGGGGGACGGAGTATGGCTGGTCTTTGTTAGTCTCAGCGAAGTTTGAAATTTTTGAAGTTCCTGCCATGTTATTTCGTGACATATGATCGGCAAAATGACAAACTGCGTTTCTTGGAGCTTGCCCTTAATTTTCAAGTGTAAGAAAAAAACAATTGTACATACTTCATTAGCCACCACAAATAAATGTTGATTGCTTTGTCAGTAACATCTCCTTTCAAATGAGTGACTGAATTCAGAATGAATTTCTGGTTATGGTAAGCATATGGTAAAACACTGATCGGGGTACCACACCTATGACTTCAAAAAGGATAAAGTTGATAACAAAAGTTAATCTATTAAAAGTTAGTTGGATTGTAAGGAAAGAAGTATTTGTGCTTCTAGCAGATGTCAGCTCCACAACACTAATCTTTAATCAGCCAACGTAATTAGTTTCCTAGAATAACCGGCTTTCGGACTTGGTGTGCTAAACGGCTGTCTAGTAGTGTGATTTACCGCATATCTGATACGTGCCAAAAATACGATAGAGTTTCTATACGTTCGATGGCTTCAGCCACCCATGCAGCGGCCAAAGCTGGCTGGCGGAAGGTATATTGTGTGAGATAAAGGCCAAGTTTGTAGATGGTCAAAAAATGGACGTTGTGGTTTATTTAGAAGGTCGGTTGAAATACTGGCGACTTCTTCTTCAAGGTCAAAGCGTTACAGTAATCCCGTGCACCAGTACCGTTTAACAAACTGGGCGACGGTGCATTTAAGGGCCAGCTCCACCGAATCTAGCTTGTATTATGGCGGAGATCTATTGACGTCCTAGAAAGGCAGACCGACAATCCCATTCATCTCAACTTTCCTTTTTATGCGCCTGGGCGAAAATTCAAATTGTCCACCGTTTTTTCAGTTGCTGGGTCTGTTCTTTCAAAAGGCAAAACGAAGCAGTTATGAATTCCGATTAAAACTTAATCATCATATGCCAGTAAAGCAATTAAGGTTGAAGCGAAAATTTAAGCGGTTTACGTGGGGTAGCGTGCTTTTGGTGGTGTGGGTAGCCCGTCAGTCCCCTTCACATGTCTTCAGTTGTATTGTATTTTTTTTACTCTCGTACCACCAAATGAGAGCGGCCCTTTCGCCACATCAAACCCCGCCCGTCGGTTTATTTCATATAATTTAACCCAAGCCTGAAGGAAACATCATCTCCCTTTTTTCTTACCTTCCTTTCAACCACTTCCTTCAATCACCATGACTCACTTGAGTGACTTTAGTTTCTTACGTACGTTAAATTACAAATCGACAATGTCATCATCCGCATAGAGATTAATGCTGCCTTTCATTTGCAGAGCGAGCGGTCGAACTTGTCGGTCTATACGTCTTCTTCATTTATCGCGTCTGGAAGGTTCGTTTCAATCGCCATTCCCGAGCCATTTCAAATTCTGGTTTTTAATATCAATACTTTCAGGTCAATCGTTTCCAATGCTTAAGACCTTCGAAATTTCGACAAGGCGAGTTGAAATCTATCATGACGTTTCTAGTAGCGATAGCTATACCGTTTCAGCTATTTTATGGTAAGCTTGTTGATAATCTGCCATGGAGTCGCGGCGGCTTTGACTGAAGCGGTTTATTTCCAGATATAACGTCGACACGTATAAAATATCAAGAAGGCTTTGCCCAGGTACCTTACAATGGTCAGATAGAGATCATGTCCAAGCCTGAAATAATGTGGACCAAATCTGATCAGGATTTGGTTATTCCAAGTATGTTTTGGATTGTCAATTGATTAAACTCATTCTGAAATTCACACACGTTGTCTAATTCATTTTCGTTCTAGCTGATTATTCCTTATGCGTCGGATTTTCATTACAAACGTAAGTAACTTTCTAGCTCCGGTCGATCGCGATTCCGCAGACTTAAATTATACTTATTTTTAACGTTTGGTTTCAATTTACTAGTGGCACGTTGCTACTTCTGCAATGCTTTTGGAATTACTTGTCGGCCAGTGTTGCCAAAACATCATTCATGTCCAGCTTTGAATTCCGCTTTTATCTCGTTTGGTAAGTTGATTTACGACAGATTCAGTATACCGCCGTGTTGGGTTGCTAATGTCACTGGTTTTGTAGGTGTGTACTTAGTGTGGTGATGTTCCCTCTGCTTCAATGGGAGTTCAGTAAATCAAAGTACGACCCCAACTGGAAGGAAATCATTCCTGAACTGGCTTATGGTTGCGAGCTATTCATCGTTGCTCTGCTCGGTATTTGGGCTAGTTTCCGTTTCAACCGTCTCATCAAGCAGACTCGCAATTCAGCCAACGCCAAGGAAATTTTGAGCCGACTCAACTACTTTGTCGATTTGAACGCTACTTTGACTGTTTCCTTGTTGATCGATTCTGCCTGCTTCGTCATTCTTAGTGCTGACGGCTTGACCACTGCTCAATATTTGAATGCCCACAAGTAAGAATTCCACAGCATTCAGCTAACATGAAAATCTACCCATACTAACGCTCTTATCTTTTCCAGGTTCTCAGCCGATCTTTTCATTTGTGTTGCTAACTTTGCTAGTGTTATTATTTGGTTCTTGCTTATCATGATTTTCCATCCTGATCACGAAATTACCAATCTGGCTAATACTTACTCCGGCGCCAGAGAACTATCTGACATGCCGTCGTCGCGCGTCGGTCAAGCTATGTCCAGCCATAACGAGTACGTTTCATACCAGCCAATGCACCTACCTGAAAAAGTCTACAATGTCTCGCCAGCGGCCGATCCCAAGTTCGATCGCAATGCCACACAATCGCCAAACTGGCAGCGCCCAAGCTCTCCACAATATTCTGACACTAGACCGCTGGCGGTAGAAGAAGGAATCAAGTTTTTCCCCGTCACTAACATTGGAGGTGCCACTGGAAGAGAAGAATATTCTATGCACGACGTAGAGGGCCACGGTGATCGGGACTGGCTTGCCCAAAGCCCAAGAAACCGAGGCGGCATGAAGTATAGCCCTGAATATCAGTAACATCTTTTTCTCTCCTTCTACTTCATAAGACCATTGTGTATACTCTGCAAGCTATTTGTGTTTTCTCCCAAATTATTAATATAATATTACTATGTTTTGCACGCATTCGTTTACTTGAGAGGTGAGAGCAAGAGAAAAAAAAAAAGTCGTCGGAAATAATTTGTCACGACGCGCTGGTCGCGACGCGACCGATTTAATGGGCCGAAGTTAATTTTTTTTGAGAGCTTACCGTTCCTGTGATTTAGAGATCAAAATACACATTACTCTTGGGTCACATCAGCAGATGACTACTCAATACAAGCGCGCGGCACCCGGTATGTCTTGCATGCTTGGCTGTGATTGCCTGGGTAATTAAATCGTCTATAACTCTTGCTTCTCCTTCATTAGCAGAAGACGACAGCTTTGATGACGGGTTTACCTTCAAGAAATGTAAGTCAGCTAGGCTCATTCCACGCATTGTTTTTACAAACCAGAAAGTTAACATCACACTAGCAAGAAACTCGGATATAAAGAATGATCTTCATAACAAGTCTCCCTACGCACTTTCACCTCAAGCTATGCACCTTATTGACCACGTAAGACCTAAAGCAGTTCTATCATCATGACGGTTTTGAAATTCTCCCCTTAATACCCGATTGTATTTAACCAGGAAAGAGAACAGGAAAATGATACCCCTTCCAAACGATCACTATGGAAGCAAGAGTCTCCTTTACAAAGACGTACGCATGAGCACAGTCACCTGAAGGAGATTTTCAATACCACTCCGTTGGCTATCCAATTTGACAATGAGGATATTCAAATCAAGAAAAACAGCTGGAATCCAGGTAGACGATCGAGTTTTATGTCTCGCTCCAAACAGGAATCAACTGTCTCTCGCACGTCTGTTGGTAAGTCATACAGAATACTTTTTCCTTTCTTTTTCAACACCAACGTTATGCTAATGACTGCCGCCAGCATTCCCACATCCACACTTGGAAGCTAAGAACTTTTACAAGCATATTATGCCTGACTTGCCTGACCCTGTGCGAATGAGGCAACTGTTAGCTTGGTGTGGCCACACGGTAATGTCGCAGAAGGAGTCAAAAGCGGATAACAAGATGTCAGTTGCGGAAACTACAGGTACGTAGCGAATGAGTCGTCGACTCCATCCACTGCATTATAGCAACAGTGATGCTGATATATTCTAGCAGCATACTCGATACAAAAAGCGATACTTAAGCAGCTGCAGGACGGCAAGATTAATACCTCCTGGTACACACGTGCAGTAAGTGCCATCCGTGTCAGTTTATAAAGCAGCCATCCGCGGTCATACTAAGATCAAATTTCAGCCTACGAATAATCCTTTGGGATATAAGCGGAAAACCAACCCAAGAAACCAGCGCAATCTCAAGTTGGTTGAAAAGTATGAACGCACAACTGCGATGTAAGTGGTATATTTAGTGAGAAGAGCTGATTTGAAGGATATAAGATTCAGTTTTGTTGAGTAACATATGGGGCCCCCATTTTAGCATGGAGAAAGAGGACAAAGCTTGGAAAAGCATGGCGGTCAAGCTCAACCATTTTCACGCTGGCGTTTTAGATTCATGCCCACCACTGCCCAAACCTCTGGAAAAAGATGGACCCATAGACGACGAATTAAAGACTCGATTTCAGCAATATTATCTTGATGGCATCTCACAAGAGCAGCTGGAATTCCTCAACAAATACTGCACTCCGTCTTCCACTGATGATGTTGATGCAAAGTTAGTACGTACGGTCAACTCGTTGCAGGCCAAGGTAAGGAGGGATTATAAATTATATTGAGCACCGATGGGGTTACCAGTGGCTAACATGCGCACTAACACATTTGCAGGTTGACCTCTTACAAGAGAGCCTAACCGCTAAACTCCACGACCAGCGCAGAGCTGAAGCGTTTGGTAAACAAGTTTTGGAAAATGTGACCTCGTTACTTGACAGGCGAGAGGGTATTCAAAGAGATATCTCAGATCCATCCACCATACCAGATCCTATTGAAGTGCTGAGAGTGCTAGCCAATGAGGACGACGCATGATGGAATTATCATATGAAAGTTTTTTAAATTTGTATATAGGCCGTAAATTTACCTTTGATTATAATTACACTCATGAAATTGACTGCAAAAAGACTTGGATGCATAGTAGAGCTTTCGTTCGTTGGGTGTGCAATATCTGTCGTGCTGCAATTTTAATTTTTAAAGAGATCACAATCAAATGTGGGGTAAAATTTCTGCTGACCAACTGGATTTCCTACGTTTTTGCCACATGCGGTGGACACCAGGCACTAAGGCTTTCAGCGTGTGAATAGGCTCGGTTCTACCATTGAACCGTTGGTCATTTAAAAAGCTCTAATTTTCCTTCAACTCCTTTTCTCTTATTCATCCATTTCTCTACAATCATGCCTAAATCATATGTCGTTGGTGTCGGTATGACACAGTTCCTTAAGCCCCGTGGTTTGGTCGATTACCCCGGTATGCATCCCCACATTCCCCGCCTGCGCTGACATTCTATGATCCCCCGCAACTCATAACTTTATTCCATAGAAATGGGTTTGGAAGCCGCCACAAAGGCATTGTTAGATGCTGGCATCTCTTATGATCAAGTTGAATATGCTTTCACCGGTTACGTCTACGGTGACAGCACTGCTGGACAACGTGTATTATATCAATTGGGTATGACCCAAATCCCTGTTATCAACGTGAACAACAACTGCTCAACTGGATCAACTGCTTTGTATCAGGCCCGTATCCTTGTTGAGAGTGGTGTCGTCGATTGCGCTATGGCCCTCGGCTTTGAGCGCATGGAGCGAGGTTCTTTAGGCTCAAAGTTCACTGATCGCACCAACCCTCTTGGTAATTACTCCGCTCATTCTGACCCTTCTGTTAATCTCGTGATAATTTCAATTTTCTAACATCTGTTCCTAAATATGTTAGACCACGTTATGGGTGTCATGGCTGAAAACCGCGGTTTTGAGCCTACTGCTCCTGGTGCTGCTCAGATCTTTGGTAACGCTGGTATCGAATATATGGAAAAGTACGGTGCCACCCCCACCCATCTTGCCAAGATCGCTGAAAAGAACCACAGACACAGGTATGGTAGACAGTCTCATAATTCATCCCTTATTGGTATTATCTAACGGTTTATTAGTGCTCTCAACCCATACTCTCAATTCCGAGATATCTATACCTTGGACCAGGTTCTTAACTCCCCCAAGGTGTTTGGACCTTTGACCAAGTTGCAATGCTGCCCTACTTCCGATGGTGCTGGCTGTGCTATCATTGCTTCAGAAAAGTTTGTCAAGAAGCACAATCTTATGGATCAAGCCATTGAAATTGTTGCTCAAGAAATGGCCACTGACTCTCCCAAGATGCTTAGCACAAGTGCTATCGAGTGGGCCGGTGCTGATATGACCAGACGTGCTGCTCAACAGCTTTTCAAGAAGGCTGGTGTTACCCCCAATGATGTTCAAGTCGTTGAACTTCATGACTGTTTCTCTGCCAATGAAGTGAGTACAAGAACAGAATGAACAGCTTTTTATGGTCACGTCCTCTAACCCTTTGTTTCCCTCAGCTCGTCACTTATGATGCTCTTGGTTTGACCGCTCCTGGAAAGGCACATACCCTCATCGATTCTGGAGACAATACCTATGGTGGCAAGTTTGTCATCAATCCCTCTGGAGGTTTGATTTCCAAGGGACATCCTCTCGGTGCTACTGGTTTGGCTCAATGCTCTGGTAAGAGAACATCTCGTAGCAATAATATTTCCTCACGTATCATATTTCTAACGATATCTACTTTCAGAACTCGTTTGGCAACTCCGTAACTGGGCTGGTGAGCGTCAAGTCCCCAATGTCAAGTACGCATTACAACACAACGTTGGTCTTGGTGGTGCTGTCGTTATCACTCTTTATAAGAAGGCTAACAATGCTAAATCCGAACCTCGTGTTGGTTACAACCCTGTAAGTATAAGTAAACGATGAGCTGATAGAACCAAAAGGATACAATACTTACTATTCTGCTTTCCAGGCTGTTGAAGCTCGCAATGTCACCGAAGAGGAAGTTCAAAAGGCATCTGCCAAGGTCAACCAACGATCTGAGATTCTCTCTGCCAGACTTTAGGAAGGCCAAAAGTGTTTCATTGTTTACCTATTGACTGGAGTATTTAAATAAACGCATATCTGTCTACCCTTTGTAAATTTTAACTTGGTCATGCGTGGTAGCGCACCGTATGTCAGACGACTTTATCAAACAATTCCTTTGCCTCCATACGTCTGGATATAGTAAACCCTTTCACACACACGCTCTTCCCTATATTCACAGCTGTTGGTCTCAACTGCTTGTCAATCTCATCTTTCAGACACCAATTGTCCGATTTGAAATTAGTTTAGACTCCGAACATCACGTCCACAGACGCTGGTAAAAAATGAAGTTGGCAAGGCATAGGATCGCCGGGCTCATGGCGTATTCAAATCCGCTGCTCAAGGCTCTTTTATATGAAGAAACCCCGGAAGCAGCCGAACTACTAGCACATGGGGATGCTTTCATTGTTATTGTCCCTCCACTGGAGACCAAGGATGGGCTCATGGTTGATAGTGACTTTCTTGGTATGTGGTGTATGAAAGATGGTAACGAACATAAGCCCCGATCTAATGCAACGTTTTGAAAATACCAGCGTCTCATATAATCCATGTCCCAATCGATACATCTTCAATGAGCTCACTACGCTCACACCATACGTCTTTACCTATCCCTACCGCTTCAACGTCCATGTTATCACGTATCACCTCCCCAAGGCTTGAACGTATCGGGTCGCTAAATTTTGGCAATAGTTCAATGACCGAAGGGCGTGATCCTAGACGACGAGTCCTCTCATACGATGATGCCAATCGCAACCGATCTACACTCAGTATCTCCAGCCTTGAGAAGCAAGGCATCACTTATACCACCCTTAATCATAAGACCATCACCATCAGCGATACCACCCTCAAAGCGCAGAGAGGGTTTCAGTATGTGAAGCGGACAATAAAGTGGAACCGCTTGTATTTCACAAAGAACGGGAAGCATCTACTGCTATTGTATATAGAAAAGGCGTTGATGGTACCGAACTCTGAGGTAAGCGAAATGAAGGGGATAAACCAACCACCAGGCATACGGTGTCTAATCTTTTGTGAATGGATTGGTAGATGAATCGTTTATATTCTAGAACCCCAATTTCCAATCCTCAAAGCTTTCGGGACATCTTGGAAGCTTTCCCAGCAATCAGCTCTCCCATTTCGCTACAGCTTGAACAATCTATCCAGGCATTTTGTGATCGGGCTATTGAATCCCAAAATTTATCCAGTCTGCATGATGACATGAAGGCTTTACTGCGGAGAGAGTATCAGGTAGGAAAAGTGTGATAGGTTGGTAGAGCATGCAGTTGATCTCATTTATGTCTATCTTGCTAGCTTTTGGAAAGCGTGGATAGACTTGTCATCCAGCACGTTATGCAAACATGTCGTCTTACAAGTGAAGCATTGGATCAAATCTATGAGAGGTAATTACTATATCTTTTTGAAAACATACAATTACTCCATCTAACACGCATCGGGGGCTACGATAGCTACATCATGGAACGGACATATGATATTGTCTTCTTTAAAATCACCAATTTCCAACAATCTTTAGATTCATCGTTAAGTAATGCATTACACCGGATGTCGAACCTAGACCTCACACAAGTAGGACTGCCGAATATCAGTGGCATGGCGAAGCGACTCTCTAGCGGCTTGGAAGTCTTTCGAGAGATCGGGACCTTTCGTACTCCCAAAGAGAAGCTGGATTGTTTATTAGCAACCATATCCAAACTGACGAGCTCATCGGTTTCCAAAGACAGCGAGTCGATAACAAGTGCCAAAAGTCACGGTAATAGGATGAACATATTAACCATTACGATGAATTAAAATTGGCTAACATAGTGTGATGCTCATAGAGGATGCACCCTTCTTGAACTCAGATGTCCTTATACCCCTTCTCATCATCACCATCATTCAAAGCCGAGTTTCCAATTTAGTAGCGAACCTAACATACATGAAGGAATATGCTTTTGAGCACAATGTCACCACTGGGGAATACGGTTATGCACTTAGTACGTTGGAAGGCGTGATACAATATCTTGTGGAATCAGAGCATAATTTAAGCGACATCTCTTTGCGTAACGAACAATTCTGGGCACATTTACGGGACGGTGACTTGGGTTACGTTCAGGATATCTTTGACGACGAAAATGGAGAGAAACTGGCTCACAGTACGCAAAGTCTGCAACCCATTAGGCAAGAATCAGACACCGACGACGCGCCTCCTGAAAGCATCTCTTTCTGGGCATCAGAGCTGGAGCCCTCGGCTGGCACGGAGATCGCCGATATGCTGGACGAGAAGGAGATGGCATCGCGTCCAACTCGACCCAGAACAGGCAGCATCCGATCCATTTCATCAGGGCCGAGATCACTGTCGGTGCTTCATACTCGGGATCCTCATGGCAATAACAATCTCCTGCTTGCATGCTTTTCTGACAATGCCAAACTGGTGGAATACCTACTTGAACGACAAGGAGGTTGCGGACCTCGTGATCTCAACAACGACCGCAGAACACCGCTTATGGTGGCTGCCATGCATGGCAAAGTCAACGTTGTGAAAGCGCTTCTGCGAGACAAGTATATACAAGGTACGATGGAGAGAGAAGATGTGGATGGCAACACAGCACTACTGTTATGCTGCGCATATGCTGATAACGAACACTACGTCAGTGTGGTAGAGGAGCTGATTAACACTGGAGGCGCACGTTTGCGTGTGTCGAACCATCAAGGGAATAGCCCATTGCACGTGGCCGCTATGGGGACTAACGAGGGACACAAGGAAGTCTTGCGATTACTATCCAAGATGATGTCCAAGGATTTGCTGGACGGACAAAATGCTGAAGGGTCTACTTTCTTTCATCTTTGCGATAGTCCTGACCTTTGTCTAGCCCTCATCCAAGAGCGTGGGGCCAATGCTGACATTGCCGATAAATTTGGACGAACTCCGTTTATGGCATGGGCCTCAAAATGCAATAGAGACATGGTCCAATTTTTTCTGGAACAAAATATTGGACGCTTGGATCAGGCTGATGTGCATGGGCAATCTGCTCTTCATTTGGCGTGCAACAGCGATGCGCTTACTGCATTACCGCTTTCCAATGATGGAAATACGAAGCAAGTTTTGGATGTTTTGCGTATGCTTTTGGAACGAAGCTCTGTTGAGCAACTGAATTGTCGAGATAATGACGGTAATACGGCTTTACATATTGCCGCCATGCGATCGGGAGGTTGCCCGCTGGTTGAACTTCTACTGGAAAAGAACGCAAGTTTAGACATTTATAACAAACTTGGTCAGCGTCCAGTCTATGTTGCAAAGGATTCAGAAACAATCAATCTTCTTGATGGTAAGCAATTATTTGGGGAATCAAACTGGGGTCGGCAGCTTTTAGATTTGGTACCTAAAATCCTAATTTTACAAATACTAATTTTGCCACGTTGATTTTGGCTCGTGATTCAGATATAACCTTGTTCCGTAAGCCAGTGGGTAAAGATTTTGACCGTCAGTGTACAATCACAAGGGCAGAAGTGCAAGAAGCCAAGATCATGTATATTATCAAATGTGGAACGGTAAATATTTTCGGCGCTGTGGCTTGACTTGAGGAGAGAGAAAGAGTGTGTGTAAATATTGATAGTTTGATTGTATCCAATTACAGCACGGCGATCGGCAGTCCATTGTAACTGTTCGAAGGTCACTTGAAGACTTTCGATTCATCCGGCAACAAATCTCATTTGAACTGCCGGAAACTTTCATGCCAACATTATCCGATATATTGAATCCAGAAGCCTTCGACTTGAAACCACCTCCACTCAAATTCCTTGAAACAGCTACGCAAACACTGAATCGTTTCTTAAAAAGTTTATTTCAGAACAACACCTTGAAGATACATGAGTTGATTTGGGAATTCGTTATGGTCCCAGATCTGCAGGTACGTAGAGAGAGAGAAAGACATTCCATTTATGGTGCCGCGTTCCATAGCATGAAACTGAGGCTAATCCTTTTATTGCTATCCGCACCAAAGCGAGATATCATACGACGACGATCTTCAGCAAAACGGGATTTGCTCTTAGACTCCATTGCAGATGAATATTCTTCCAATTTGGAGAATTTAGAGAGCGAGAACCACTTTTTTGTGTTTACGAAGAACACCATGCAACCTCTCAAAGATGCCTTCTACCGCGTCTCATGGTGTATGAAGAGATTGCAAAGTTGTACCGAAGGCAAGTGATTTGTGGTCGATTGGCAGAGAAGAATGAAGGATAATAACATTGTATCTGAAATAGATCTGGATGCTGAATTGGCTCATGTTGGTCAGGAAATTGCTCGAAAGCAGGCTTTCCAATTTTCAAGCAAATGGCCATGTGTAGCATTTTTAACTGGATCTTCCAGCCCTGACGGCCAATATGAAGTGAGTCCATGCCTTGACCTCCTTCACATCTTTACCGACCATTAAACCCTTGGGTCTGTAGACCGATACGATGAAAACCTCTGAATTTCTTCAAATCATTCAAGGCGCAGCTGCTTTAGCCGAAGGTGTCCTGGTATGGCCTCTTTAAAATCTATTTCGGCTGTATATCGAATGGAATGATAGCAAATTAACTTACCTTTCGCTTATATGTGTATAGTTGGGAGTTCAGAGACCACTTAACCTAATAGAAACCATACAAGAATCCATAGACGAAATGGAAAAGCAAAAGGCATCTCTCCAACGCGCAGTATCATGGAACGATGTCTTTTCTACTTCAGATCAACGAAAAAAAATAATGGATACAAAAGACCAGATGTTGGAGGTAAGAACGCTCATGACCGATTTTTTTTTTTGGACACGGATTACTGTTATGGGTTGTGTAGATTGTGCGGTTTGTATTTGCCATTGATCAGCGGCTGATCTTTTTTATTGCTTCAGTTACAATTCAAAATCACCAAGCTCGCTTGTCAAGTCAATTACAGTCATCAAAGAGTTTCGGATGAGATGGCCCAACTTCAAGCGCGACATGATTACCAACTGGAAACAGCCATCAAGAACTACGTAAGGCACAAAATTGCTTCGGAGCGTAGCAAACTTGAGAAAATGCAATTATTATACGAAGGCGTCAAGAGAAGCAGCGATCAGCTTGCTTGAGTTTTTTTTTTTTTTTTTTTTTTTTCATCACCTCGGTAGGCTCAATGACTTTTGGCCTAGTGCTTAACTTGATATGGCAAAATGGATGGCACTGTTCAACGCTCAGGCGCATCGGAACATGATCGGGCATCAGCACACGGCAATGATCTACATGGCGGTTTCCCACCTCAACACCTCCTTGTTGGGCTGTACGGCCTTTCCATTTTGATGTGTAAACCTGTTTATGGGGAGCTGCAAGGTCACTTCTAATCCTCGAGTTTGGCTCCTCCTTCAAAAGCCATGGGTTCCATCGTAGTTGGCCAGAAGCAAAACAGAGCTGTTACTGCTAGAAAATACGTTTTATTTCCTCTTCCTGTTTCTAGTCTGTTTACCACTCTTTCTTCTTGCATTTGTTTTCTTCTTCTCTTTTGAGCACCATTCCCCTCGAGTCTCATTCAACTGACTCATCTCGACATCTCGTCCACCTTTCCTCCCTTGTACAAATATTGTTACATACATAAACACTTCTGACCTCCATCAAAAATGGGCTGCTGCCAATCCACTGAAGATATCGAAGGGCGACAGCGTAACGATGAGATCGACAACCAGTTAAAGAAAGATCGAATCAATATGAAAAGCGAAATCAAAATGCTTTTACTTGGTGAGGACTTGTATCCGTGCATCTGTAGTCGATTCGTAGGTAGACTAATCAATCCCCCTTTTCTGAATTTTGGTCTTCTTGAACCACAGGTGCTGGTGAATCTGGAAAATCAACTATACTTAAGCAAATGAAATTGATACATGATGGCGGATATACATCCGAAGAACGCGAATCATTCAAAGAAGTTATATTCAGCAACACCATTCAATCAATGAGAGTCACTCTAGAAGCCATGGAGATGATGGGCTTACAATTCCAACGATCAGAAAATTATAACTACAAATTAGCCGTTATGGACGCGCCATCACAGATCGATGGGTCTCGTCTCGAACCACACCTTGCCGATGCTGTCTATTCATTATGGTCTGACCCTGCCACCAAACAATGTGTTGCGCGAGCTAACGAATTTCAACTGAACGATTCAGCTAGATAGTCAGTATTTCTCGTTTTACCTTTGGATTCGAGTCGAGCGTAGCGTGTTACTAACCTGCCTTTCCTTAGCTACTTTGACTCAATAGAGAGAATTGGACAACATAACTACTTACCCACCGACCAAGATGTATTACGCTCTCGTGTCAAGACGACAGGTATTACCGAAACAACCTTTGTCATCAGCAATCTGACCTATCGAATGTTTGATGTTGGCGGTCAGCGAAGTGAACGCAAAAAGTGGATCCACTGCTTTGAAAACGTGACGGCTATCATCTTTTTGATCGCCATTTCCGAATATGACCAAGTATTGATTGAAGATGAAACAGTGGTAAGCACCAGACCCACGCTGACATACACATGCCACCTGCGTTTTTCCCGAGGGCTCGCTGTCTAAACTGAGCTTTTCACAGAATCGTATGCAGGAGGCTTTGACCCTCTTTGACTCCATCTGCAATTCACGCTGGTTCGTAAAGACGTCTATCATCCTCTTCTTGAACAAGATAGACCTCTTCAAAGAAAAGTTACCCAATAGTCCATTGGAGCGATACTTTCCCGAGTTCCGAGTAAGTTGAAGCGTGCAAACCAGAAGGGTGGATTAGCTTTAAAAAAGGAGATGATCACTCTGATTTTATCCCATGTCAGAATTTTTTTCTGATTTCTTTTTTCTTGACTTTAGGGACCAAGCACGTACGAAGCAGCGTCGGAATACATCTTGAAGCGATTTGTATCGCTCAATCAATCCAGCACTAAGCAAGTGTATACCCACTTCACATGTGCAACCGACACTCAGCAAATCAAGTTTGTTATGGCGGCTGTCAACGATATCATTGTTCATAACAATTTGCGCGATGTTGGACTTTTATAAACGATGCTCAATTACCCTCCAAAATACTTATCTCCTCTCTCTCTTTTTTTCTTCTACCAATTTTTTGTTAAAATAAAGCCATTGTAATTTTGTTTAAAAGAAAAAAACTACCATTGCCGAAATGGGACATGCATATCAAGTTCAGTTATGGTTAGTGGCGCCTGTCGATCCTACTTGTGGTTGCAAAAGCTGAACATGTGTTTTATCAACTTGGTAAATCAAAACTTTTCTAATGTAAAGTGGTTCAAGGCTATCTGTTATGTTTTGACTGGGGACCATAACAATCATGTTGTGACTCCGATAGCCGGATTTCTCACGTCTGACTCCAAAAACTTTTTTATATGATAGCAGTCTGGCTCCGAGCTTCGACTTTCACGGTTGTTCCAAACGGGTATCACATAGCATGGGAGCTCCGAAAATCAATGTCGTTGGCGCTGGCGTGCAAGGTCTTACAGTAGCTCTTATCCTTCAAAAGAAAGGTTACGATGTGACGGTGATCGCAAAGTACTGGCCGGGAGATCTTAATATCGATTACACATCACCGTGGGCAGGTAAGTGAAAAAAGTCCATTTCTAAACCCTCTCCCTACATAGGCTGATGACATTTTCTAGGCGCGGATTGGCAAGCTATGTCTTCCAATGAAGACACACGACTGCAAAGTAATGACAACATAACGATGATCGCAGCTATATCGAGAAAGCCACTTTGCTCACATGCTTATGCTTTTCCATCTAGAGTTTGAATCCGATACATTCAAAGTGTTGTGGGAGCTCTCGCACCTCCGGCCGAAGGAAACAGGGATCATGAGAGTCCCGTCCTTCATGTACTTTGATGAAAAGACGGAAGATACTGTCAATCCTTGGTGGAAGGACGTCGTACCAGATGTAAGTAGCCTCCGTTAAGCGTGGCTAACCCCTTCCTCGTTTCAAAAACCATGGTTTTTTTTTTTTGTTAAATCACCCTTTCCATTAGTTTAAAAGAATCCCCCAGGAGGAGTTACCCGGATCAGCGGTAGTTGGTCTATCTCATACCAGCGGTAAATTGTGTTGCTATTATGGGGGGGGGTGGAGCTGTCTGTGCGCTGGTAAAATACGGAATTAATTGAATGGCCTCGATCTCATCGTAGTGTGCATCAATACACCCCACTACCTCAAATGGCTCCTGTCAGAATTCACAGCATTGGGTGGCAAGGTACGCAAACAGTTTCTGCGCCACATTCAAGATGCTGCCGATGAAGACGGCTCAACGGCAGCCATTGTCAATTGTACTGGTTTGCAAGCTAGATATTTAGGAGGAGTAGAGGACAAGAAGGTGTTTGCCACGCGTGGTCAGACGGTTCTAGTTCGAGCTCCCCATTTCAAAAAGATCTTGACCCACCAAGGTAAAAAGTTCGATACGATGAGATCGGAACTGGGGGGAACGATATACTGACACCTTTGGTTAGGCAAGGATTATGTGACTTACATTATTCCACGTTCCAATGGAGATGTCATTCTTGGCGGAACACAGCAGCAGCATAATTAGTGAGTATGCAGGGGGTATAGGTGTCCCAATGGTAATATCAGAGGTTAATTGGTTACGTGATACAGTGATCAAGAACCCGATTTCGGCACTGCCCGCGCTATTATGGAGCGCACTTATAAGCACTTTCCCGAATTGACGCATGGAAAAGGCATTGAAGCATTGGACATTGTTAGGCAAAATGTCGGCCTGCGGCCGACCCGTGAAGAGGGTCCACGTGTCGAAAATGAGTTTAGCAGTAAGTAAAGACCACGTTGCATTATGTCTCGTAGTGGAGGATCTGAACCCGCTCGTTTATTGTAGAGGCAGCTTCGGGAAAAACAATGCTCATCACACACAACTATGGTCATGGTGGATACGGTAAGTACCAATAAGGTCACGCGTAACGACAGGGTCACCGCATAAATTGATATCGGTTATGATGATATTAGGGGTGCAAACATCGTGGGGCAGTGCAACCGCCGCTGCTAAACTCGTGGTCAGCGGTCTCTCTCAGATTCAAGGAGCAGCCTCCGATGTCCACGGTTTATTGGATGACCTTTGGAGTAAGCTTTGAATCAAGATTCAATACCATGCATGTCTTGGTGGTTTGCAATATGATCTATATGATTTTAATGACTTTTAAGACAAGAGCTGTGAAATAAACGGAAAAAAAAACTCTCACAATGAAAGAAGTAATGTACAAAAATACAAGATGCTCAAATGTAGAACAACATGGGGTGAAGGGAAGGGAGAACTAATGGAAAAAGTAATCACTCTCTTTGACTTGCTGGATATCGAATTCTCCCTTGGCAGGCAGAGGCATGAAAGTCAAGTCTTCCCAACTATGTGTAAATTTTTTACCACGTGTTGCTGCAGCCGAAGCAGCGTCTGGGTCTTCATCGTTTTCATCATCAGCATCGTCTTCGTCATTCACCGTACCAAAGATAGCTGCTAACTCATTGTTCTCAGACTTCTTCATGTCCTCAAGTTCCTTACGAACAACATCTTCAGTAGCAAATCCCATGCTAAGCACCTCCTCGTGTGCCTTTTCTGGAGAAAGCAACTTCTCAGCTTCTTGCTTGGCGGATTTCTTCGTTGCCTTGATTGCTCTGGGTACTTCACGAGATACAGGAACCTTATATCCCTGGTAACGTTCAATAAACTCGGTACGCAAACTTTCCATAATGGGTTGTTTGTGGAGTTCGATGAATTGGTCACGGATGACCTTGTTCATGGTATCAACATCGGCGGCATGCGTCCAATAAGAGTCATGTACAGAGGCGAACGCTAGACCAGCCGTTTGACAAGCCACAGCAGACATCAACATGTGTGTTGCATCAAGGGAATGAATGAAGTTTGGAGGAAAAGCGGTACTCTGCTTGTGTGCGTTCACAGGGCAAGAAGCATCAGGATCTTCAATAAACACAGTTTGCAAAAGTGTGCTGACTTGTCGTTTTCCTACACGTCGGTAGGGTTGAACAATGGGTAGTCCTAATGGCGTGGTCCACACAACAGATGTCATCTGATTGGCTCCAGGGTTGCGAGCAGAGAAGCTCTTCTTCTTATTGGCAGTAGCGTATATTTTCTCGATGGTGTACTCCATGGCAGTTTGATCCAACTCACTATGTGCGTCAGCTTTGAAACCCTCGCCGATATTGGCATCCATGGCTTTGATAGTTTCTTCTGGTATACTTTTGGCAATACGGCGAGCAGAGTCAGTAAGCCAATCTTGAATTTGACGAGCGCCATTGAACATCTCTCCAAGCGAAGCAAAGACCTTCTTGGCCAAATAACCAGCCAAATGATACACTTGATCCGAGGGAATATCGCTTCGTTCTTTAAGTCGGTTTTCGATTTGTTGACGGGCACCAACAAATGTGACTCCATAAACATTAGTCATGACGGTTTGCTTGACGATCTTACGAGATATCTTGCCCTGCAAGATAACGGCATCCGGATTTCCTTCTGCGGCTTCTAGATCAACAAGTTTGTTCACCATTTCGGCAACACCGGTATACACATCAGCGGGACGATCACTGGGGGCAAGATTGACAGCTTGAGCACCAGCCAAATCACCACCAAGTGCAGCATAATGCTGCAATCCGTTGCAAGTACCGTCTTGATGAATAGGTAACCGTGATTTGAAATTTTCGGGATCTCCGCTACGGACTGCAGCAGAAACTTCATAACAAGCAGCTAAACATTGCCAAGGATCTTCCGACTGAAGCCACCAACGGCTGCCATTTAACGGATTGTCAGCGGAGTCAAAGATATGATCCAGGTTCTCCATTACATAGTTCTCTCTTTCGGTGAATGAATGTTTGTCATAACCGTGAAGATTAGCAAGATGAATCTTGAGCCATCTGTATCCAGATGTACCGAGAGGTTTCGCAACGTCAAACTGAAGCAAGCCACGACACAAATCGTTACCAAGATGGTTCAGAGTAGGAGGAATAGGATATGCTCGACCACGGAAATCCATATTGTGAGGGAAATACATTGGAGTATCCAAGAACTATGCAAAGTGACGGAATAAATAAGTGAACTCAAACGAAAAATGAATGCACTCAGAAAAAATAAATCACTATACATACCGCTCTAGCAGTTTCAACCTTGTAGTTGACATCACATCGCAATGAATGATGATTTCGTTCCGTATTTTGTAATTCCTTAACTTTCTTGATCCAGTCCAGTTTTGCCTTTGGATCCGTGGCATAATTCTCAGGCTTCTCTGGCAGTGGGAGATTACCTTCCGAAACAGGCGGAATATCAGCTATGGCATCTCCGGAGTTCCACGCTTGTAAAATCACATCAAACACTGGTCGATTGACTTTCCATCGCGTAGCACCCAAAACATCCAAGCCAGTGAGAACTCGATCTAGATAGCTCTCTTCAGAAGCACGCTTCAGGTATAAAACTTGTTCCGGGGAATCTTTGATTCGCATACAAATGCTCTTGGTGCTCAAATAACCACCAGAGTTCCAAGTGAGCCAAGGGCGAGGAGGAACAAGCATGGGCAATAGACGAGGATGGAGAGTATCTCGAACGGGTTCCTTTGATAACATCTCGGTCAAGTTTGGTGAGAACTTGATGATTCCGACACGTTTACCGCGAACATATTGATAGGTGTGGAAAAATGCAGGGATCATTTCAGTTATCTTATTGCCGGTCTCCGGATTAACACTTGGAGTAGGAATGGTAGCAGCTTCAATGAGCAAACTGGTCAGAACACTTCCAACCTTAGCTCTCGTTGCACTAGGCCATACTGGATTCCATTCGCCGCTGTCCAAAGCGGTAACCGTTTCTCCATCGGTGGTAGTCAATACACTAGCGGATGCTTCGGTTTGATTAGATAGACGCATACGCTCACGTCGTAGAGCCATGTTGAACAATTTTCCGCTTGAGAATAGAGCATGGGTTTCCTGGTTGCGAGCCCTGCTTTGCTGCGACTGTCTGTCTTTCATAAGGACGGCGTTCCATTCCATCTCCACTGCTCGACCAACATCAATCAATGCTCTTGCTGTCTTCATACCATCAGCCACACCAGAAGATCCGTGTAATCGCATAAGCTCTAGAATGGTGATGACTGACAGCTTCTCAGCCGGGAGAAGCTTCAAGAATGGTCCATATACCCGTCGGTCTACGATTTATATGTCACCATTAATACCTTTGAAACGGGTAACATCAATTATTTGATCATCTACTTACCACTTTCGTTTGACTTTTCGCATCTCTGAACTTCTTCCGCGATCAATGGTGTCAGCCTTTGATGCCAGTTCCACATAATTCGTTTCAAAGGACTGAGGTTCATCGCTCCCAACTTGTCGCCACGGGCCAAAGTCTCTTGCTTTTCGTAGTTTAGCTTCTCCAAAGCTACTTCATATGCTCGCTCCTCAATTCGAAGCTGAAGTTCGTATGGGTCAGTGACGCCTGACTTTTTTGACTGTTCTAATGTCGCGAGGTGTTCCTGCAAGAATTTTACACCAGTGGAGTTCGTTGATCGTGCTTCAGGTACTTGCGACAAGGCATCCGCTATAACATGGGACGCCTCTAGTGCTTGCTCAGTCGGCTCGATATTAAAGACTGATTTGGTTGCTGTTTCCAACTCTCCCAGCATTTCCGTCACTCCACGAGATGCATTAGAGCGATTCTCCTCAATCAGCTATAACCAGCCTTTGTCTTAGTAATATGCTCAACTTTTACCTAAGCAGATGATACCATAATCTTACCTTGAGAAATAGTTGTTCATCGCCATCCTTCAAGTATGGTGACCGAAGCACCTGTTCCATTGTGAAATTGGTATCTTTTTTCATTTCTTGTAAGATTGCTCGAGCAGTTTGAAAACCTGCCGCTCTGTCATTCGGAATACATGGATTAGTGCTGTCCAAAAAATGCGGGGTGCCTTGCTCTTATGTTGTTCTTTACTTACTTCATGAAACCTCTCGTTACAATGGCATAAGTATCAGCATCCGGTGTCAAATTGTGCTTTCTCATTTGGTCAAACCACGTCAAGCATTGAGAAGTCAAAGGTTTTGGTGACGCCTCCACAAATCCTTCCAAGAAAGTGTTGTAAATGTGGTTATCGGCAAAAATCTTCATTTCTTCTGGCTTGTTCTTGTACAGTTCAACCATGACTCTAGTCGCTCTATCCATATCATGTGAGCGAATACAAGCGTATAATACAGTAAAGCTCTCCGCGATATTAGTGGGTAATACTCTGGAAGCCACTTTGTAAGCTGGTAACGAAGGGTGTGGAAGTACAATTCGCTTATGGCCAGAGGTGACTGTTGACTTCATTATGTCTAAAGGCGGCATTGAGCTGCTGGCACTCTCTGTAGCATGAGCTCCATTGTTTATAGGTTTCTCGGCAGTCGCAATACCAGCACGTCTTTGCCACGCTACCGGCTTTCGCAAGGTTGCCGAGTGCGGTGCGTGTCGGTGTAGTTGTTGAATTGCCACATTTGACTGTAGTGACCTTCGTGGCAGCTGTCTATACAAGCTAGCAAGTGGTAACGACATGCTACGTAATTGGACCTGCAATGTCGTCGACTTGTACTTCAATGTTAGCAAGTCCAAGACTTTTTCGTTTTTACTTTTTTTTTTTTTTACTGCCAAATTTCCACACGGCTTCAATTTTGACAGTCACAGGTCACTCACCTCCTCAGTGCCACAAACGGGGCATGGCACGCAGGACAACAGGTTTCCTCACTTGCAATGCCATGGAACCAAACACTCTGATTGAATTACAAGCTCTGACCAATGCTGCGAATGGCAAAAAACGTGAAGGAAATCTAACTGCTACTATACCATATCTGGGTAAAATTGTTCATTTATTAGATACCCAAACCTCCAAACAACGCTCAGCGCAAGACAAAAGCATGACTCAAACGCTTGAACTTATGGGAGCCGAAGCTCGAATAGACTTTGCCAATGCTTTATTCCAAACCCAACAATACGCTGAGTGCGAAGTTCAGACTGGATTGGTTTGCAAGTTTTTCGAAAGGTATCTCAAGAAACCCGACCTTAATCAGTCGGAACGCATCGGAATACAGTCGAAACTTCTAGTACAGTACGACGCGTGGGCTGACTGCTATGAAAATTTGGGCAATAGCTTTTTGGCCGACAAAATTCGCAAGCGGAAAGAGAAAGTGCTCCCAAAATGAACAGTCACCTAAGCCACCCACCAAAAAATTTTATCCTGGGGGAAACACACTATTTAAACAAGCTGCATTCGCGAACATTACGGCTTTCATCTCTCTCTTAGTATTGGTAAGTGTTAAATATTCATTATTTATCCCCCTTCTTCACAACATACGCGGGACGATGAAAAACTTCTTTGTCTTCATTTTGTCTTATCGACCATGACGAAATAACCCGCTACGCTTCGCTGAGTGTAGCTGTATACTTGCCAGTATAAACTCCTGACCGCTTCATACCCATACCCTATCAAAACCCACCTTGTTATAAGACATCCTTCTAACATAACTTCTTTCAGACTTTGTTCATTACTATAGGAGAGCTCCTCTACTATTCTCGGGAATGGTCCACTCTTGGTATGTATGGTGTTCTGGATACACCTGTCAAAGATCAAAGAGGATCGATATGATGAACACTTCCATATTCGCAGTTTCCACCGAAAGGACCTTGTTATGGGCTTCTGCTGCAGTGTATGTTCTTTTAGAATATACCCGGTGAACGCGGATGCAAGTAGCCGCTTTGCAGTATGTCGCTCTTCCTGATGCTGGCTAGCAATTCTTCCTTGGATGTCTGATCCCGATTCTCTTTATCTTTGGCAGACCCATCACAAATGTGAATCACAGTTGCTAATGTAATTCTCTTTACTTTAGACGGAGTGTTCTCTTCATTATACCCTTTATATTATAATGGGCGGTAACCTTCCATGATGGTGAGTAAACCTTTTGGTTATTTTCAATTCTTCGTGGTTGATATGATGAAAGAAACAAACTACTCAGTAATAGGAAGAGCCGTCTTATGGGTCCTTCAAGCCCTGTGCTGACAAACGTTTGAAAACATATCTGAAATACCATACCTTCACACATACCTATCTTCTGCATTCAATAACTAATGCTTACAATCATTTCTTCTCCTATCAGGCTCTTTCTTATGAAGTCCCATCCGAGGTTCTGCAGTGTAGGTAGTTTTTGGTGAATTGTTAATAAATAGTGATTTTTAGTCTTCCAAGTTTCGCTTTTCATGAATGTTTTATTTTCACCACCACCCACCCTCTTATTCTGTTACACATTCGCTCATATGATGAACTACCGTGTTTTTGGCACCTCTTGTTTGAATACTCACCCGCCGAAAAGGCCGATGAGTATGATGCACGCAAAATCGGATCTGATGAACGATGTAACATGACAATAAAAGTATCACATTTACTATAAAACTCGATTGCGTTCCCGTTATCCACATTATGTGTCAATGTTTTGAAGTGAAAATTTTTGACTTTGTCAAGGTCACAATGGTGGCGGACATTAAGTGGAGGTAGATGTTTTAGAGAAGCAAGGTTTTAAAGCAAGATGGGTCTTGTGCTTTCTCTGCGATGGGAAAGGTTATGCCTCTGTGGATGTCCATTTAGCCTGCACAAGTTCCTCAAGAAACGAACCAGCAAATTACTACTGATATCGCTTCACAATCATAAGGTAAAATAAATGCTTCAAGCACTACATCATTCGAGAGATATATCCCACAACTTGTCGTAATTTGAACACTTTTGGCCAGAAACGCAAGATTTTTCATGAATAAACTTTAGAAACTAACTACGGTTTTAGCGAACCGTAGCAAAGCGTAAGATTTTACCAACTTGTGCACCTACCCATGTGCACTGGTGAATGGCAAGTCGCAAGAACAACTTTCTCCAATTCACCCGTGTTTGATGCTTATCAACCACACGATAAAGGGACATACATCATGCCAATCGCAAAAGTGTGATTTTTTTTAAGAAAATGAATTAAAAACTTCATTAATACAATGTGACAGTCAAAGTAGACTCAAACATGAGTTGTTGTTCTATGACCGAACCGTTACCGACTATTGTAGTACTTGGCCATGTTCATACAATAAAGGCTAATCAGTGGGCATCCCTTCTTGCATCGAATTTTTTCTAGAGACTACGCATATTCGATGCTAGTATTCAATATCTTTTCACCTGCACCATGGTATAAAGGACAGTCTATCTCAGGCTAGAAGAAATAGCCTGCCAAGGCGGTCTTCTGTGTGTCCATATATAGCTTATATATTAGGTTACATACAAGCTGTATGTCTACGGAAAAGCAACAAGAAGACTTTCATATCAGCTCCTCATTCTTTCTTGGTAATTTTATGTGCCCTCATCGGAAGGTCGTCAGCGGGCTTTGCTGGCGTCAACAGGTGTTGCTAAGCAACATACGCCACGTTCCACATAGTTTATTTCTTCTTAAAAGGTCTGTTGCTAGGTGCACAAACCTGACGATGCAGAATCCATATTCGATCATATAAAGATGATCAAAGATAGTATAAATACCCATAGGAGGTCGATAAAAAGTTTCACGACTCAAGTCTAATCAATGTTTCCAGTCAACCCTTTCCTAAACACGCTCTGCGTCCTATATCCCAAAGACGTTGACATCAAATCTATCCAAAAATGCCCAATAGACTGTAAATGCGATTTCATTCCTTTGGAAGACAATGATTCCAGTCGCAGACCAGGATCAACTTCTGTTATTTATCAAAAAGACCACTTCATCGCACACATTGCTGGCCATACAATCAAATGCGACTACAATTGCCGAAATCGCGTTATGTCTGTCCTCGCGGAGGACCGAGAACACGAACGCCTTGATAATGAAAAAGAGATTGTTGAAATTACCTTTGGACTTGACCTGATCGATGGTGTTGTTCACAACAATGAACTACCACATTTAATCTTCAGTAATTATGAGCTTGCTTCGTTTATTAGGCGGGGCAATACTAATACCATCATGGAGAACTTCACCACTGTGGACATTCAAAAGTTTGCAGAAATCGTAAAATCCAAACCATGCAACCACAACTTCTTTGTAGTACATCTTGGACCAAAGAACTACATTGATCATCTATATATGTGTTGCAACGTGAAGACGCTTGAAACATTCGAGTATAGCAGTGTAACTAAATCTCGTATTGAAAAAGAGTTGATCGACAATGTCGATGACTGTTTTGCAAAATGGAAGGCTGAAGGCGAGGCTCTCAAGTTGACCAAACCTGCTAAAAGGGTCTCCAACTTTCACCTGGTGGATTCCGAAGGCCATCCCGTAGAGGAGAACACTGATTATTATCTTCAAATGCATGATCAACCTAACGATGTCTTAAAGCTTAATAGATATCGACGAACAATCTACGCCACATACCATCTCAATCATGCAAACAAGATACCTGTTAGGTGTTCCGTTATAGATGGAATACACTATCTTACTTGCGAGAATTATTATCTGCAAGTATACGATCATCTGGGTGAACTTGGATTTAAGGATACAATCCCTGAGAAAGAAAATCGAATAGAATTTCATACAACTGAAAATAACACATTCAAGACCGTCCGATGGGATAATGATATCTGGCTTGCATTCCAAAAGGAAACGTTTAATTATAGTTCAGTAACTTTCAATAGAGACGAGGCAATTGTAAGATGGGATAAACCACTGGAGTTAATCTTGAAAAGAACACATTCACGACCGTCCAATGGGATAATGACATCTGGCTCGTACTCCGAAAAGAAATGTATAAGTATTCCAGGACCTATCAAGTCTGACGACAAGGCAGTGCAAGATAGGATAAGCTAGGTTTTAAAAGAGTACGAACTAAACTTTGAATAAAGAGTCCCTTTCGATCAATGACAGAGTGTGCTCTTGAAGCGTTGGTTGTATTTTCAATTTGAAACCAATGTCGCAGTGCTATGGACTGACTTGCATGGAGTTGATACCAATAAGCCACATTTTCCTGTTAAAAGATATTGTCCAAAAGCTACTTACGAGATTGAATATTTCGAATAGAATCTTTAGAAATGTCGCTTCTCAGTGATGTATGTTCAGAATTGGTGTTCTGGCTTGTTGCCTGGCAACCAACGCCACTGGGCCACTTTGCATAGCAACCATATAACTCTGCTAAAAAGTCTTTTTGACATACTGTTACCAAATTGGTATAAAAGCATTGACTATAGATGAGAGGCTTAAAGTTGACAGTTGGTAAATTCATACATTTTCGAAGCACTGCTATGAACGTTCTATATCCTGAAGACTTTGATCTTACTTCTATTGAAAAATGTTTAATGGACTTTGACTGCAACTTCATCCCATACGAAGATGACAAGGAGATCAATTCCAGAATAGGCACGAATTTCATAGTCTTGCAAGAAACATGCTTCATTGCTCATGTCAGTAATTCTCCTCCTAACGCTGGAAATAAGCTATTCAGGTGTGACTACAATTGTCGCAATCTCGTCATGAAGAGTTTATATTCAAACCAATGGGAGCACTTTTACGACCTCTTCCTCGAAACAATTGATGGAGTCATTCATAACACTTCGCCGCCTTATCTGCTCTTCACAAAGGAATTTATAAAGAGTTACAGCTCAGATTATAATACCATCATCACAAACTACACCATAGTTGATATACCAAAGTTTGTAGATATCGCCAAATCCAAACCGTGCAATGACAAGTTCTTTGTTGTCTACCTCGGAGATGATCGCTATATATGCTGTAACATGCAAACTCTCGAAACTTACGAATATCCATCAGTGATCAAATATGGTATCATTGAGATTCTATGTGTAAAATCGGATGATCCGTTTGATCAATTGAAATCTGAGTACGAACAACTCAAGATGATCAAACCACTACCAACAACGTTCTCCGACTTCCAATTGAAGGACATTGAGGGACAACCTATTTTGGAAAATATAGATTATCGACTTGAAATGTATGATACTGACGAGGATGTTTTGGATATGTATGATTCTGAAATTTATGCAACCTATTATAAGAATCAAGTGGACGTGATGGTCGTCCAGTGCTCCATCATCGATGGAATATCTTACCTTGTTCGAAAAAACAGATACTTGCACATTGCAAATGGTAGCGACACCATGAGCTTCACTGATCAAATACCGGTCAAACATCAGAGGTTACAATTTCAAGTCACTGAGAAAAACACATTCAAGACGGTTCAATGGAATCAATTTAACTATCTCACAGCGTTTATGGCAACCACGATTATACCGAGCTAGCATTACAAGCAGGAAAAGGTGATCACCTTGAATTATATTTGAAACAGCTATAAAGCCTCTGCAATCAATAAAGGTGTAAGACAACTATCTTTCAAATACAGAAAGATGCCCATGGTATTTATGTAGTGAACTTTTGTAGCTTGTTCCGAGTTGACTTTTGAAGAGCCACGGCGCCATTTGCGCTTGGATAGCAAGAATGTAGAAACCGCCAATCATCAACAAAGTCTCCATAGCTAGAGAATTGACTATATAAAAGTATTTATGCTTGGTTGTAGAGAAAAATTGACAACACTGCAACGTGTGTTTACTTTGTCGTCTGGAGAATCCAACATTTGTAAAGGCCGCCAACCAACATGATTTTGTGTCTTTCCTTACTTCAATCGAGATTGCCAGAGCACCTCCGTACATGCTTGTATCAGTAGTCAAAGTGGCCAGTTTACCCCAATCTTTCCAATGCATTCAGGATGTTTCATTTCTTCAAGTCTGTAGAAACAGCTTGTGATAGTAGCAATCTACCTTGCGATAGTATACAACGTTTTAGACACCGCTACAGCTCTCAAGCTGTTCTTTAATATAATAGTAGAAGAACAGCAGTGCCTTCATTAACCAGCTGTCTATACAATGTCATTACAATTGAGCGATAATGGATGCTGATTTAAGTCGTAGACGGGATGACTACATTATTATGAGTTGCTACGCAACAAGCGTTACATAACAACCACCGCCATAGTGACACCAACATCTCGTTACTGGGAGCACAGTTTGGCAAATGAAGATTCTCCGACCATAAACAGTACCACTTAGAGTACTATATAATGATCTGTTTCAACAGATAATTGATTTTCAGGCACAGCATCTAACGCTAAAAGCACTGCTATGAACGTTCTATTCCCCAGAGGCTTTGATCTTACTTCTATTGAGAAATGCATGAAGGACTATGACTGCAACTTTATCGCATACGAAGATGACGAGGCAATCAATTCCAGAATAGGCACGAATTTCATAGTTTTGCAAGAAACATGCTTCATTGCCCATGTCAGTAATTCTCCTCCTGGGGCTGGAAATAAGCTATTCAAGTGTGACTACAATTGTCGCAATCGCGTCATGAAGAGTTTATACCCAAACAAAGGGGAGTACTTTCACGACTTCTTCCTCGAAACAATTGACGGAGTCATTCATAACAAATCGCCGCCTTACCTGCTCTTCACAAATGAATGCATAAGGGGCTACAATTGTATCGATAATACCATCATCTCTAATTATGCTAGGGTCGATATACACAAATTTGCAGAAATAGCCAAATCGAAACGGTGCAATGAAAAGTTTTTTGATGTATACCTTGGGAATAACGACTACATATGCTGTAATACGCAAACTCTCGAAACATATGAGTACAATTCAGCAAATAAATATCGTGTCATTGAGATACTATGTGGCAGTTCGGATGATCCATTTCATCAATTGAAATCTGAAGACGAAAAGCTCAAATTGATCAAATCTCTACCAAGCAAGTCTTCCAACTTTCATTTGAAGGACATTGAGGGGAATACTGTAGAAGAAAATGTTGATTACTATCTGGAAATATACGACCAAGACAATGATATTCTGGATATGTATGAAGATCAACTATGGTCAAGATGGTATGAATTCCCAACCAAACAGATTATTGTTCAATATTCCATTGTCAATGGAATACACTATCTTGTCTATAACAACAAATACCTTCACGTTGCGGATGGAACTATTGTAGTTACACTTAGTGACCAAGTGCCATATCAGCACCAGAGATTACAGTTCCAAGTCACTGAAGATAATACTTTCCGAACTGTTCAATGGGACCAACGCCTCTTTCTCCAACTTGAAATTTTAACCTGTTCATCTGGTTGTTTATACTTCTTGGCTGATTATGACAAACCTCTAGAGCTTTACTTGAAAAGAGTCTAGGAGTACATTCTAAAACTATCAGGCGTTGTTTTCTCGTTTTAAAATTAAAGCAATACTTAAAATATATGACATGTACGCTCTCAAAATATACGAATGCAGGTCATCGGTAAAATACCGTAATATCGAGACAGTATACGGCAAGTCAGATGATTTACTCTTTCACAATTGAAATCTGAATACGAGCAACCCAAATTGATCAAGCCACTACCAAGGTTCTTCGACTTCCATGGAAGGACATTGAAGGGCAATATGTATTATGAAAATACAGATTGTCGTCTTGAAATGTATGTTTATGACCAGGATATTCTAAAGATGCATGATTATGAACTTTATACAATCTACTATGTCAACAGAGTAATCATGATAAACTACTTAATGTTCCCTTATCGAAGGAATTGACTGCCTTGTTTGAAAAAAAAAAAATGTTTACATATTACGAATCGTAAGGCCAACATAGCTTCCTCGTCTTATTCTCGGCAACCATAGAGTTTAAGATTTTATTTAAAAGTGGACTAAAGACTCAAGACGGGTTCAATGGAATCAACTTAACTACCTCAAAGCGTGGATGATAACTCCAATTATGCCGAGCCAGAGCTGGAAGCAGGAACCAATGATCACTTGAACTGTGCGCGAGAAGCCTAATGAAGTCTCTGCAATAAATAAAGGTGTAAAAAAGCACACTTCAAATATAGAGGAATGCTCATGGTACATGAAGCAGTAAACTTCTTGTAGCACGTGTTAAGTTAAAATTTAAAGAACCCATGGCAACCATTCGACTTGGACAGCGTATTTTAGAAGCACGAGCCTTCATTTTCCTGCTTTGGCTCTACAAGGATCAAAGAAAGAAAACGCATACATCTATCATAATGTTTAACTTGTATCATAAAGTTTTCCTTGTGAAAGAAATGAATTTCACATATCTCGAGCTATATTTACAGTCTTCAAAACACATCCACATTTATATGGCCGCCAAACAATGTTTTTTTGCGTCTTACCTTATTTCAATCGAAATTGCCACCACACATCCATATGTGTCCGTTTTCAGTAGTCATTGAAGCCGTTTTAACTCTAAATCTTTCCAATACATTCCGGATGTCTCTTGTACTTCGAGTCTGTAGATACGGCTAGTAATGTCAGCAGTCTACCTTGCCATAGTATGCAAGTTTAAGACACCGCTACAGCTTTCAAGCTGTTGTTATATAACATGATGGAACAACTACATTACCTTCATACCCAGGTGTGTATAATGTTCTTATAATTAAGCGATGAAGGATTTTTTGTTCAAATTGTATGAGGATTGACTACATTGGTACGAGTTGCTAAGCAACATGCGTGACATAACAACCACCGCCATGGTGACACCAACATCTCGTTACTGGGAGCACAGTTTGGCAAATGAAGATTCTCCGACCATAAACAGTACCACTTAGAGTACTATATAATGATCTGTTTCAACAGATAATTGATTTTCAGGCACAGCATCTAACGCTAAAAGCGCTACCATGGACGTTCTATTCCCCAGAGGCTTTGATCTTACTTCTATTGAGAAATGTATGATGGACTATGACTGCAACTTTATCGCATACGAAGATGACGAGGCAATCAATTCCAGGATAGGCACGAATTTCATAGTCTTGCAAGAAACGCATTTCATTGCTCATGTCGGTAATGCTCGCTATGATGCTGAAAACAAGCAATTCAAGTGTGACTACGATTGTCGCAATCGTGTCATGAGGAACTTGCATACAAACCAAGGGAAACCTTTTTACTACCTCGGCGCGACAGAAGGTGCTGATGGTATCTATCACAACGATAAAGTGCCTTATCTGCTTTTCACAAATGAATGCATAAGGGATTACCAAAGTACCGATAATACCATCATCTCTAATTATACCAGCGTCGATATACACAAATTTGCAGAAATAGCCAAATCGAAACGGTGCAATGAAAAGTTTTTTGATATATACCTTGGGAATAACGACTACATATGCTGTAATACGCAAACTCTCGAAACATATGAGTACAATTCAGCAAATAAATATCGTGTCATTGAGATACTATGTGGCAGTTCGGATGATCCATTTCATCAATTGAAATCTGAAGACGAAAAGCTCAAATTGATCAAATCTCTACCAAGCAAGTCTTCCAACTTTCATTTGAAGGACATTGAGGGGAATACTGTAGAAGAAAATGTCGATTACTACCTGGAAATATACGATCAAGACCATGATATTCTGGATATGTATGAAGATGAACTTTGGTCAAGATGGTATGAATACCAAACCGAGCAGATTATTGTTCAATATTCCATTGTCAATGGAATACACTATCTTGTCTATAACAACAAATACCTTCACGTTGCGGATGGAACTATTGGAGTTACACTAAGTGACCAGGTACCATATCAGCACCAGAGATTACAGTTCCAAGTCACTGAAGATAATACTTTCCGAACTGTTCAATGGGACCAACGCCTCTTTCTCCAACTTGAAATTTTAACTTGTTCATCTGGTTCTGTACAATTTTCGGCGGATGATAGCAACTCTCTAGAGCTGTACTTGAAAAGAGTTTAGGAGTATATTCTAAAAATATCAGGCGTTGTTATCTCACCGTAGAATTAAAGTAATACTTATAATATATGACATGTACGCTCTCGAAATATACGAATGCAGGTCATTGGTGAGATGCCGAAATATCGAGACACAATTGCAATCTGAATACGAGCAACCTAAATCGATCAAGCCACTACCAAGGTCAAGTCCCTCACAAAGTCGATAGAGGATCAGACCGGACCAAAGTCTCCCTATTGACGAGCGCAATACTTGTTCCTGCAATGGTCATCAGCTCACTCTGTTGACCCGGTCCATTTTTCTCAATCGGACCTGACAAATTTACTGCTTGAGGCACTGGCTGCGGGTTACAGCCTCAGCACTATCCAAATCTACCGCACGGCTGTGTGCTTACTACATACAGACCCAGACCAAGTGCGAAGCTCAACCACAATTAAGGCACTCTTGAAGCGGGCCAGCCGGTCTGAACCCCCTAAAGAGATGTTGAAACCGACGGTGGGTATCGCACCCACATTGCGTTTCCTTGCTCAAATTTCGTCTGATCATTCCGCTTCCTTAAATGATCTCAACAAGAAAACTGCCTTCCTCCTGGCGATGGCCGCATTCTTACGGCCTTTCGACCTTGAGCGGATCAGTTTGCCTCATTGCACCAACAATGATGGTGGCCGTGTTCAACTTAAGGTGATAGCACCATAGGGAATGCGAGCTGGCCGCCGCATTATCAAGACTTTGCTCGTTCGAAAGAACGAACAATTCAAGGAACTCTGCCCAGTCAGCGCTTTTAATGCCTTGCGTTCCCATCCACGCAATCGGCAACGTCCCTCGGGCAAGTTATTCACTAACTCCAAGAACCCGGCCAAACCTCAGCGCACTGCGACCATATCCTCTTGGTTGAAGTCTCTGATACGAATTTCAACCTCGCAGACACCAATCCCTTCGGTCCGCTCCATCGCATCTGACCTGGCCTTAACGCGCGGCGCTCCCTTGTCAGATGTTGTCACCATGGGTAATTGGTGCAATTCCGAGGTTTTTGACAACCACTACCGCCGCCAGCGACTGCAGAGTCAGAATATTACAAACTTTGTTCTTCGTTTGTGATCTCTTATAAGCTGAAGCAGCACCTCTAGGCTCATGTTCGTTCAGTCCTTTGGACTGATCTAATAATTTTCTGTCGAAATAAATTTCTCTAGAAAATTAGTAAAGTCCATCGGACTTCCGAACATGAGCCTAGAGCTTTCCACAACCCACCCACCTCGTTTCAGGCTATAGAAATGATTGATGTGAAAGGATTGATCAATGTAGTCTTTTTATACTTGTTACAAAAAAAAAAGATTTATTATTTTTGATATCCGAAATTTTGTGAATAAAAGAAGAATGATTAAAGCACCTCTAGGCTCATGTTCGTTCAGTCCTTCGAACTGAACTAACAAATATGGACACACAGAAGACCGCATTGGCAGGCTATTTTTTCTAACCTGAGATAGACTGTCCTTTCTACCATGGGACAGATGAAATGATATTGGATACTAGCACCGAATATGCGTAGTCTCTAAAAACAATTCGATGTAGGAAGGAATGCTCACTGATACAGCAGTCTGCAATGGTTTGGTAACGGAGTAATTTTATGTGCCCTCATCGGAAGGTCGTCGGCGGGCTTTGCTGGCGTCAACAGGTATTGCTAAGCAACCTACGCCATGTACCACATAGTTTATTTCTTCTTAAAAGGTCTGTTGCTAGGTGAACAAACCAGACAATGCAGAATCCATCTTCGATCATATAAAAAAAAATCAACGATAGTATAAGTACCCATAGAAGGTCGATAAAAAGTTTCACGACTCAAGTCTATTCAATGTTTTCAGACAACCCAATTCTGCGAAAGCACTGCGTTCTATATGCCAAAGACGTTGATATCAAATCTATCCAAAAATGCCCAATAGACTATGAATGCGATTTCATTCCTTTGGAGAACAAAATGTTCAGTCGGAGACTAGGATCAACTTTTGTTATTCTTCAAAAAGACCACTTCATCGCACACATTGCTGGCCATACAATCAAATGCGACTACAATTGTCAAAATCGCGTTATGTCCGTCCTCTCGAAGTACGTAAATCGTGAACTCCTTGATGATGAGAAAGAGATTGTTGAAAATAACTTTGGACTTGACCTGATCGATGGTGTTGTTCACAACAATGAACTACCACATTTGATCTTCAGTAAGGGAGGGTTTACAGGGTTTACTTGGCGGAGGAATACTAATGCCATTATGGAGCACTTCACCACTGTGGACATTCAAAAGTTTGCAGAAATCGTAAAATCCAAACCATGCAACCACAACTTCTTTGTAGTACATCTTGGACCAAAGAACTACATTGATCATCTATATATGTGTTGCAACGTGAAGACGCTTGAAACATTCGAGTATAGCAGTGTAACTAAATCTCGTATTGAAAAAGAGTTGATCGACAATGTCGATGGCTGTTTTGCAAATTGGAAGGCTGAAGACGAGGCTCTCAAGTTGACCAAACCTGCTAAAAGGGTCTCCAACTTTCACCTGGTGGATTCCGAAGGCCATCCCGTAGAGGAGAACACTGATTATTATCTTCAAATGCATGATCAGCCTAACGATGTCTTAAAACTTAAGAGATATCAACGAACAATCTACGCCACGTACCATCTCAATCATGCAAACAAGTTACCTGTTAGGTATTCCATTATAGATGGAATACACTATCTTACTTGCGAGAATTATTATCTGCAAGTATACGACCATCTGGGTGAACTTGGTTTTAAGGATACAATCCCTGAGAAAGAAAATCGAATAGAATTTCATACAACTGAAAATAACACATTCAACACCGTCCGATGGGATGATGATATCTGGCTCGCACTCGAAAAGGAAACGTTTAATCATAGTTCGGTAACTTTCAATGATAACGAGGCAATTGTAAGATGGGATAAACCACTGGAGTTAATCTTGAAAAGAACACATTCACGACCGTCCAATGGGTTAACGACATCTGGCTCTTACTCCGAAAAGAAATGTATGAGTATTCCAGGACCTATCAAGTCTGACGACAAGACAGTGCAAGATAGGATAAGCTAGGTTTTAAAAGAGTAAGAACTAAACTTTGAATAAAGAGTCCCTTTCGATCAATGACAGAGTGTGCTCTTGAAGCGTTGGTTGTATTTTCAATTTGAAACCAATGTCGCAGTGCTATGGACTGACTTGCATGGAGTTGATACCAATAAGCCACATTTTCCTGTTAAAAGATATTGTCCAAAAGCTACTTACGAGATTGAATATTTCGAATAGAATCTTTAGAAATGTCGCTTCTCAGTGATGTATGTTCAGAATTGGTGTTCTGGCTTGTTGCCTGGCAACCAACGCCACTGGGCCACTTTGCATAGCAACCATATAACTCTGCTAAAAAGTCTTTTTGACATACTGTTACCAAATTGGTATAAAAGCATTGACTATAGATGAGAGGCTTAAAGTTGACAGTTGGTAAATTCATACATTTTCGAAGCACTGCTATGAACGTTCTATATCCTGAAGACTTTGATCTTACTTCTATTGAAAAATGTTTAATGGACTTTGACTGCAACTTCATCCCATACGAAGATGACAAGGAGATCAATTCCAGAATAGGCACGAATTTCATAGTCTTGCAAGAAACATGCTTCATTGCTCATGTCAGTAATTCTCCTCCTAACGCTGGAAATAAGCTATTCAAGTGTAACTACAATTGTCGCAATCTCGTCATGAAGAGTTTATATTCAAACCAATGGGAGCACTTTTACGACCTCTTCCTCGAAACAATTGATGGAGTCATTCATAACACTTCGCCGCCTTATCTGCTCTTCACAAAGGAATTTATAAAGAGTTACAGCTCAGATTATAATACCATCATCACAAACTACACCATAGTTGATATACCAAAGTTTGTAGATATCGCCAAATCCAAACCGTGCAATGACAGATTCTTTGTTGTGTACCTCGGAGATTATCGCTATATATGCTGTAACATGCAAACTCTCGAAACTTACGAATATCCATCAGTGATCAAGTATCGTATCATTGAGATTTTGTGTGTAAAATCGGATGATCCGTTTGTTCAATTGAAATCTGAGTACGAACAACTCAAAATAATCAAACCACTACCAACAACTTTCTCCGACTTCCAATTGAAGGACATTGAGGGACAACCTATTTTGGAAAATATAGATTATCGACTTGAAATGTATGATACTGACGAGGATGTTTTGGATATGTATGATTCTGAAATTTATGCAACCTATTATAAGAACCAAGTGGACGCGATGGTCGTCCAGTGCTCCATCATCGATGGAATATCTTACCTTGTTCGAAAAAACAGATACTTGCACATTGCAAATGGTGAAGACACCATGAGCTTCACTAATCAAATACCGGCCAAACATCAGAGGTTACAATTTTTGGCCACAGAGAAAAACACATTCAAGACGGTTCAATGGAATCAATTTAACTATCTCACAGCGTTTATAGCAACCACCAATTATACCCAGCTAGCATTACAAGCAGGAAAAGGTGATCACCTTGAACTGTACTTGAAACGGCTATAAAGCCCCTGCAATCAATAAAGATGTAAAACAACTATTTCTCAAATACAGAAAGATGCTCATGGTACTTAATGCAGTGAACTTTTGTAGCTTGTGCCGGGTTGACTTTTAAAGAGCCACGGCGCCATTTGCGCTTGGATAGCAAGACTGTAGAACCGCCAATTATAAACAAAGTCTCCATTGCTAGATAATTGATTTATATAAAAGTATTTATGTTTGGTTGTAGAGAAAAATTGACAACACTGCAACGTTTGTTTACTTTGTCGTCTGGAGAATCCAACATTTGTAAATACCGCCAACCAACATGCTTTTGTGTCTTTCCTTACTTCAATCGAGATTGCCAGAGCACCTCCGTACATGCTTGTATCAGTAGTCAATGTAACCAGTTTACCCCAATCTTTCCAATGCATTCAGGATGTCTCATTTCCTTCAAGTCTGTAGAAACAGCTTGTAATGGTAGCAATCTACTTTGCGATAGTATGAAACATTTAGACACCGCTACAGCTCTCAAGCTGTTCTTATATAAAATGATAGAAGAACATCATTCTTTTCTACCCAGGTGTATATACAATCTTCTTACAATTGAGCGATAATGGATGCTGATTTCAAGTTGTAGACGGGTGACTACATCATCATGAGTTGCTAAGCAACAAGCGCTACATAACAACCACCGTCATAGCGACACCAACATCCGTTGCTGGGAGCACAAGTTTGGCAAATGGAGATTCTCCGACCATAAACGGTACCACCTAAAGTACTATATAATGATCAATTTCGAAAGATAATTCATTTCAGGCACCACTTCTAACGCAAAAAGTGCTACCATGGACGTTCTGTTCCCCAAAGGCTTTGATCTTACTTCCATCGAAAAATGTTTAATGGACTATGACTGTAACTTTATCGAATACGAAGATGACGAGGCAATCAATTCCAGGATAGGTACGAATTTCGTAATCTTGCAAGAAGCATGCTTCATTGCTCATGTTAGTAGTGCTACTACTGGCTCTGATAACGAAGAATTCAAGTGTGGCTACGATTGTCGCAATCGTGTCATGAGGGACTTGCATCCAAAGAAAGGGGAGAAATTTCGCGGCATCTCCGCTACCAAAGGTACTGATGGTATCTATCACAACAATGCAGCGCCTTATCTGCTCTTTACAAACGAATGTATAAGAAGCTACTTCAAAGGTATCGATAATACCATCATTGCTAATTATATCAGCGTCGATATACCCAAATTTGCAGAGATAGCCAAATCGAAACGGTGCAATGAAAAGTTCTTTGATATATACCTTGGGAATGACGACTACATATGCTGTAATACACGAACTCTCGAAACGTATGAATATAAGTCAGCAATCAAACTTAGTATCATTGGGTTACTATATCGTGATTTGGATGATCCATTTCGACAATTGATTAAGCCTCTGCCAAGGAAGTCCTCCAACTTTCATTTGAAGGACATAGAAGGGCATATTGTGGAAGAAAATACTGAATATTATCTAGAATTATACGATCACGACTCAGATGTTCTGAAAATTTGGGATAATCTCCTTCACGCAGGTTATTATCTTAGCAAAAGCGAACAAATCATTGTTCAATGTTCCATTGTAAATGGAATATCCTATCTGCTCTATAAAAACAAATACCTGCACGTTGCGGATGAAAGTAGTGAAATTACATTTACTGACCAGGTACCAGAACGGCACCAGAGATTACAGTTCCAAGTCACCGAAGATAATGCCTTTTTAACTCTTCAATGGGACCAATCTATCTTTCTCTCACTGATGGTTATAAAAAGTTCTTTTGGTCTTGTGCATTTTACGAAAAGTAACTATGCACCTCTAGGGATGTATTTGAAAAGAGTCTAATAATAAATTCTGAAATGACTAAACGTTGAAACTTAGCTATGGAGACTGTAGTGAATATAGAGAATATGCAATAATTAAAACTGTTGTGAAATACGACGCGCCTGGCAAAACTCCAATTGGCACGTTGGAAATAGTTCAAAATTTTCCTTTGAAAATTTCAGCAGATGAGCACAGCATGTGCAAGTAAAAGTGAAGTCGGTTTGTGTATTAATTTAAGATTTGGTATTGACAAAAAAGTTGAGAAAAAATGAAGATACAATACTCGGGTCAAGCAGAGGAGTGCCAAATGCATAAGATATTAGTTACGCACAAGATACAGTTAGCTCTTTACTTCTTCTCCGCCTTGACACCTTTGTTACTCGTACTGGCCTTTCGCTGCAAAAAGTCGTCCAACTCTTTCCTTGCTCGCTCGGTACCCGAGTCGTATTCACTACTATCTTCAGGATCGGTATTGGCTGAGGTGCGCTTTACGCTCTTCATCAACGACTTTCTTCCAGAACGAGTAGGCAAGTTGGCGGCTTTGTGTAGGCTTGTGTGCTTTTGAGAGCTAGCAAACTTTCGAAGAGGGCTTCCGTTATCGTAGTGGACCTTTTTCCGCGCTTTTCCAGTCAAATCTTTGCTGAATGCCGGCTCTAAAGCTGAGCTCTCCTCTTCTCGCTTAAGCTTTGTTTCTGGTTTTTCATCCCGCCATTCATTTTCATCTGATATCATCTTTTGCTTGCTTCGTTCTCTTTTGAGGCGCCTGTTGAATTTGTAGCTTGCTCGCTTGGATTGAAAGCTTGGTTTTCGATTGACAGCTCGTTTAATGGGCGTGACAGACTTCTCCCCTAAAACACGATTTATCACGGCTGCATCCACCCCTTGTATACCTTCCTTGAAAATGAGATCGGTCGCTTCCATAAATGATAGACCACGGCTCATTTTGTGCTTTAACACATCCGCTACCACCTTTTCTTGTTTCTTTGGAGAAGGAAATGGCATGCACTCGACTTGTTTACCAGTAGGAGTAAGATCCAGCTCAGATTGTTCAGAGTCGGATCTGTTGCCTTCTGATTCTGCTTGAGTTTCGGTTGACGTAGTATTGCCATCTATCGCCACTTCTTTTAAATCAACCGAAGATTCCTTGTTTACATCAGTCTCATCCGGTGGTGGTATAGTCTCAGAGTCAGATGCCGATGGAAGTCCAGGGGCTGGTGATTGCTGCTCTGGTTCGGCTTCAGATACAGAGGTAGCTTTAGCTTCAACTTCAGATTGGAGGGTAAGTTCAGGAATTTTTTCGCCGTGAGCATCGGGTTCAGCTGTTATTTTGACGTTGGTTTCGACTTCGGCACAAGATTCGCTTCTACTTTCTGTTTCCTCGTCGTTTTCAAGATCATCGCTGTCATCGTTTTGTTCTTGTGCGTTACTTTTTGACTTTTCTTCTCTTTGCTCTTCGTCTTCTTCATCGCTTGATTCCTCATCTTCCGTAGTAAGCTCTTCTTCCTCTCGAACATCATCACTTCCATCAGTCATAGAAAGAGTTTCTTCTTCTATCACTTCTTCGTTTTCAGATTCATGTCGATTGCTGTCACTATCATCCTGGGAGAGTTCATCTTGCTCATACTCCTCGGAAGAAAGGTCAAATTCTTCTTCTTCTGCTGCTTTTCGCTCGTATATAGGTAGTGTTGGTGTTAGCCGCGGGATAGAAGGGGATATCGCATCTTGAACATTTAAACGTAATGGGGTTGTTTGCGAAGCAACTACCACAAGCTGTTCAACAGGATGAGGCTGACTAGTAGATTTTGATAAAGATGGGCGTAGTGACTTGATGAACTCCAAAAATTCATTTCCTTTGTGTGCAACTACTTCAATATCATCATCTCTGCAGCTGAGAAAGAATGCTTGAATTTCTGCTGGTGAGACGGTATATGGCCGTATATAGTTTGCGAAGCATCTGCTGTAAAACTCGAGGTCATTCTTTGTAAATTTCGGCACCTTGTGGCTAGAGTTGTCATTTATCGATGACACTTTGCGTTTCATTCCTAAGAAGCTTGCAATCGATCCATAGGTGTCTGTACTAGTATCGTCAATAGGTTGAGTGATTTGTCGCTGCCCAAAAAAGTTCATGAACATTTGCCGAATCTGAAAGTCATCAGATAGGTTGAATGGTATCCGTCTGTCAACCCTTGGAATAATGTCACCTCAGCAAATTAGTCAGTCTAGCGAATCCTTGGAGTGAACAGTAGCTTACCTTCCTGGTCGCAAAAGCGCAGCATCCAATAGGTCAACTGAATTTGTAGTCATGAAAACGACTGGAAGAGGTGTTAGAATCTGTGATTAATCGCAGTATCCAATATTTCACATTTCCTTACTTGTTCCTTCCTGTGATGTAACCCCATCCAAGCAATTCAAAATACTATGCCAGCTCAGACCATTGCGTGTGTATTTGGACATTGAGGCAAGAGCATCGACATCTTCGATCAAAATTACGGAGTTTTGAGGAATGGTATTCATCATTGAATTCAAGTTTGCTTCCGTTAAGGATGGGTCGGAAAGGTTGATAGTACATATATGCATGCGGAAGTAGGTAACCAAAGCTTGTACTAACGATGATTTTCCTGTTCCTGGAGGACCTTCAAATAGATATGTTCGTCGGTAAGGAATATTCTGGCGTCGATATAGTTTGCTGGATGCGGAGAAACGCTTTATGTCTTTGGAAATGCGGTTTAGCTACTTCCTGAAAAACACACAAATTAATGCAGTAAACTTCGAACGCTAAAGTCACCTGCTATAAGATCTTCTTTTAACCCAACAGGCAAAACCACCGATTCCAAATCCCGTATCTCTTTGTAATATGTAGAAGACCCTGTTGTTATAAAGGGTAAAGTTAGGCAAAAGTTATAATTGGGTAGTCACCCAAAAAAGATCTTGCTTACATCGGTTGTGCGAGCTAATGTACTGATAGATCCGTATCTAATTTGATAATGTGAGAACCTGTAAGTTTAGATTTGAATTCTTATATGTTACCTTTCCATCATGTTTCTTCTCAAATGTTTTGATGGCTGTGTCGACAAGTTCGCGGAGACAAGTTGGACTTCTCGATAACGTCCATAGCTCAATGGTCTTATTCGAAGTGTGATGTGACGCCCGCGGGAATGGAAATGATCGCTCGTTGGACTGTGAATATGGTTCCAAGATGTCTTTGCGAACCCGGATCTTCTTTCCTTTGAATTGAATACTATGACTCCCATACCCTATGATTTTAATTGATGTGTGAAGACGATTAAAAAAATATCAACAGATTTAATTGGGTGCAGTGGCATCAAGCTTGCGTTATTGTTACCTGGCGTATACTTCACGCTTGAATTAGTTTGGCCATTGCTTTGTAAATTACGCTGCTGGAGATTTGACCCTACAACTGTCGTTGCAAGCAGGTTATTGAATTCGTGATGTTTGGATATATCTGCTAAGAACTCCTCAACAGCCTGATACACTTCGTCTCGTTCTTCTATTGTTACGCTAACTGATACGGCGTTCCAGATACGCGATTGCAAGTTGGACAGAGCAGCGTGTGAAGGACCCAGTAAAGAGCCTAGAAGTCTGTGTCAGTATTAATCTTATCGCTGTCATTCTGCATTCAGCTCGTACCGCATATAAGTAGGAAGGCACCGGTAGACAAATATTCGCTGCCTACAATACCGCGAATGGCATCGGTAACGGTTTTACCCAGCAGATTCTCAGTATATCCCGGTTCAAATAGCTGCTTAACAGCTGATAAGCTGGATTCTGTGAGTTGCTGGCTAGTTTCTTTGAGCCACGACCAGTCGAGATCTTGAAATGCTGCCATTAGACAAAGGCAGTGTCTCCTGAAGATTTGAAATATTAAACTCAGATGCACGCGTTTTATAGCGTGTTAAACTTCTCCAGTCCCGCACACACTTGGGATATTTTGACCTTTCCATGACATAAATTTGCACCATCCTCATAGATGCTGTTACGACATGCCAGCCGCAAAGCTCAAATCTTTGAAATACGTGAAATGATGATGCAGAAGTTCCCAGAACGGCTCAACAGACGGGATCAATCACTTAAGAAACAAAAAAAAATCACTGTAGGGGATCCAGGGAAGCATAAGGACTAAAGGTCAGCAGGCGGCCTACGACGATTGAATTTATCTCGAAAGATAACGTATGCGAGCACCCACAGAGCTACTGAGAAGTAGAAGCTTAACTTAACAACCACTTGGCCAGTTGGAGAAGTTATCAAGTACTGTCAACTCAAGCAAAGAGAAAGATAAACCCACAGAAAGGCCACCGTTTAGAATAATCATCAGGGAACGAATCAAAGACTACAAATTTAAGAAAGATAGAAAGTGATGAGTTACCTACCCCATTCCAGGTCAAACAATCGGATGGAAAGGAACTATCAGCCCAGAAATGTATACTTTATATTTCGTATGACCAGGGGCGATTTAACAAAACGGGTGTCTCCAATATAAAATATATGTCCACTTGCTGTATCATTCATCATTCATGGTGCGCAGCGTCAACATATTTAAAGACAGAATTGACATTCAAGTCGTATTCGAACCAGGACAACTTCTGAATAACTATTCCATGAAGTCATGTGTTTCAAGGCTTGAACATATAGTGTATCGACCATCCTCCTACATTAGTTGTATGCAAAAATGGGATGCCATCAATGTTAGTAAGAGTACATCGTTTGTTCAAAAAAGTCGGTCAGTGAAAGGAAATGAGCCACAGCGTGATTGCGAGCCTCTAAATGTGGGAGGTGCGAGCGTGCAGTGCAATAAGAAGAAAGGTAATTGGAAGAAGCTAAACTTTAATCTCAAAAATTCTTACCCTGAGTTGGTAGCAGTAAACGTTATGGTCATAGTTTGCACTTTTGAACACATTGTATTTTTCCATTAGCTCCACATGAGACAATTGCAATACCACTTACTGCGATCTAGAGGTAAGTAATGATAAGTTATAGTACAATTTGTACAGCTAGTCAATTAGCTTGCTGTCTTCAAAATGAAGCAATTGAATAGTTCATTTGGCATGCGGACATGTGCATAATAAGATCATTTAGATTTCTCATATTCTAGACCATCTTGAGAGTAGGCTTATGGTATTTAGATCACAATCTCAGATCAGTCGTTAAGTACGATGTCATTCATCTATATGAAATATAAGATAAAGGTGAATGAAGCCAGAGGCGTCATTGGGCTACACTTAGAAACCCGGGCAAAGTACTGCTTATGAGATCGGCCGAAAGTCAACAATGGCAACGTGCGGACACAAATTTCCACACCGCAACCATCAATGTTCCACAAGCTGGATTTTGGATCTCAAAATTAGAAAATCAGAGCTATCTTCTATCGTTTCTATTCTCTTTCTTCACCGTCAACTCCTTCCACCCATTCCACTCTTTTTCACTCGAGGTTGTCGACAATCATGGTGCGTTCGATAGTGTTTCTGCTATCGCTATGTGTGTTTCCAGGGATGATAAGTGCCCATAAAGCAACTTCATCATCTGGAAAGTATATCATAGAATTAGGAAATTCGCCAGATATCGATAGCTGTAAGTACCTGGTTCATAGAGATGCGGAAATCCAAATCCAAAACATGTTACTTACTTGATTGACATCGAAGATATCGACAAAATATTTGGCACATTGCAAGCGGCTATTCCGATAAATAATACCATCCAACTCCTGAGTTACAGCGAAACAACTAAAAAACCCAGTAACAAATCAGTCGAGTTGTTACAAAATGTCAGCATTGGTGACTTTCGAGCAGTCACCGTTTCCGCTCATTCTCTCGACGTTTTGCAAAAACTCGTCAAAGATCATCCTGATGTGCTGTCCATTGTGCCTGACGTTGATCTCACTTTCGACCTCCCGAAACCAACATCCATTGGGTCTGACTATACCAAGCGATCTCTCACAAAGGTACATAAGTGGAGCTAATTCAAGCGACTGTTCAATTCCGTCGAGAAACTAACACTTAAACCTTGTAATTTAGAGAAACTCTAAAGCTTTTCATGAATCCAGCTACTACTCAAGACAATCAGGCGCACCTTGGAATTTACTCCGCATATCCGAGCGTAGTATAGGTGATACTCATAGCTATGGATACCGCAAAAGCGGAGGGTAAGTCTTTGCAATGTATTTTATAACGATCAATGTTTAGTTATCTAAAGCAAAATTTAAAGGCAAGGTGTCACCGTCTATGTTGTTGACGATGGTGTTGATATCTCCCACCCCGATTTTGATGGCCGCGCCAAGTTTGGTTGGACTGCCATCTCCAAAGAGAAGCACAGCCCAGGAGGTGGTCATGGTAAGTCACTCACTAGTATCTCGCAACTTTTTTCAATCACATTGCTTACCGCAGGATCTATAGGAACCCACGTCTCGGGCATCATTGCTGGTAGCAAATATGGTGTTGCCAAAAAGGCAAACATAGTATCTGTCCAAGTGCTGGATAAAAATGGCAAAGGATCCATGTCGAATCTTATTGCCGGCCTTGACTGGGTTGCGAAACATGCCAAGCGGGGATCATCTATTGTCAATTTATCTCTGGGTGTTGCTAAAACCACACCTGGTGCAAATGCCCTGAATCAAGGTATGAAGATATCAATGTCTTTTAGTACCATGGCTTCTTTCATGTCCTCATCTGGTTTTTCTCTATTTAGCTGTTGATGCTCTTGTTAAAGCTGGTATTCCTGTCTTCGTCGCTGCTGGTAATTCTGCTAGGTAAAAATCGGTTGATTTCTTGCTGTACAATTCATTGAAACAACCTGCTAATGTTTCCTTCAACAGTGATGCATGCAACATCCTTCCCGCTGGCAATAAGAATGTATTTGCTGTCGCTGCTATTGACAATAATGATGTAATGGATCCCAACGCTTGCTATGGAAAGTGTGTCGATCTTTTCGCTCCTGGTGTAGACGTCACATCAGACTACTTGAAAAATAAGGTTGCTACAATGTCTGGAAGCTCTATGGCGTAAGTATACTATAACCACACTACACAATGTGAACAAGAGTAACTGACAGCTCTTTTCAAAAGATCCCCACATGTTGCTGGTTTGGCTGCAATCGAACTACCTTATGTTAAATCCAAGAAGCCCGCCGATGTCTATAAAGCCATCACCCATCGTGCCACTACCAAGCACATCAAGAAACTTAAGTCTCACACTGTTAATGGCATAGCGTACAGCAAATTTTAGACATGCTAGAATTTGTAACAAATGTGTGCTAGCTATCAAAATAGCAAGTGGTAATAAATTAGTTGTTTACTACATTAATGCAGCTTTTACTCCAAAAGGATAGCACTAAAATCGTGTAGCCGGATCATAATTGGGAGAGTTCACTAGTGTTGTTGCGCCTTTTGAAGACAGCAACGTACCATAGGCTTCTAGTGAGACCTTGCCAATGCTTGTACTATTATCCAATGGAACGACACCTATAGATAGAGTGTTCAGTCCATTATGATTTAGAATGCCCTCAGGGATGTAGAATAGACGTTGTGGACCGAGATCGTTTGCTGGAATATAGAAATTGAGCAAATTGCAGCTTGAGGTATAACAAGTTTAACTTTTACCTACCATATTTTCCAAGTTTCCATCCATTCACAAATAGAACAGCTCGGTATCGTTTGCTGATATTATCTTCAAACCTTACACCAATGGGAACATCATAGTTTTCTGGAATGTCAAGATTGAAAGTCGTGCGATACCAAGAGAGTCCCGTTCTATTCCTATCATCTGGTACGGACACACTGTTCCACTGCGAATCAGGGTAGCCGGGAAGGTGCCAACCCATTCTTTCTCCATATAATCCGCCTTCATTGTATGGTCCACGGACTTTATCCACAATGTCTTCACCGTTCAAATTACCTAGCAAGCAAGTGTTAGAGAGAGGATAATTTGCAAAACATGTTTACTCTGAATAACAACCTTGAACCTTCCACTGGATACCATCCGGTTTGAGACCGATCAAGGACACATCAGTAAACCCGCGTGGCTGTTTGTATGTATCGTCGGCTGCACCATCCTCTTCGTGTCCAGTAGTCCATGCTAAAAGTGCCAGCACATTTTTACCATCAGCATTTAGTAACGCTTTGTCTATGGCAAAGGTTCCTGTGGCTGTTGTTTCACCTCCAAGGTACTCTCCATTCAACCAGGCAATCCAAGCACCGCCAGTTCCTGTACTTGCAGTGATCATAATGTTTGTAACAGAGTCGGTGGCGTCAAATGTTCCTCGGAACCATAGGCTTCCATAGTGATAACCTGAAGATGAATATTGCGGTTAACCACAGTGATGTACATAGTATACCTCATTGTCATTCAGTTACCATATTCGTCACCATAAAGCACTGGGTATGTGGTCGGCTTGTATGGACTGTTTGTAATTGTGTGATTGGCGTCCATCCATTTTGAATCATCAAATGACAATTGCGTTTCTGGAGAGGCGTTGCTAAACTTCCAGCCAAGCTTTGAAAGGTCGGGCAGAGTAATATCAGCGCTGGGTCCAGGTATGAAGGACGTCCAGGTACCATAGGATGTGCTTCTCAACTGAAGGGCTTGGTCGTTCCAGGTGATTGCCTTTATACTCTCAGACGCGACAATTTCAAGGCTAGTGTCTTGGTCTATGTCGCCATAAAATGATAATGTGCTTCCCTTTACTGAAGCATTGCGGACTAGATATGGTCCAGAAATTAGTACTCGCTCATCTGGCGCAATCTCAGGTGCCCACCATTTGGTCGCACTTTCGTAACCTGCAACAAGGATCAAAAGGTCTTTCCCGGGTGACGAGACACATATTGGATTGGTGCCGTCTGGATGATGGTAATTGACCTGAAGCACGTTGTTGTTATAGTCGCTTGATACGTCGGAAGAACTACAAGTCAGATTGGCACTTCCGGAAGGATATTTCAGCGCAATTTCACCAGCATGTCCTTCATACGCATAAACAAGTAAAACATCCCGGGAATCTTGCACGATATGGGTAAAAATTTCACTGGTTGAATATACCAAATGTTGGGATCCAAAGTCATAGTAAGCGGTTATGATTTTGGCATCTCGTCCATCTAGAGTCAAGTAGGTACCCTTTTTGGCAGGAATAGAGTACCGACCATCTTCTGTGCTTATGAATATATTAAAGCTATCGAAATGGCATTTAGTAAATATTCTCAAGTTTGTTCTGGCTCCTTTGATATCACGCTTACTTGCTCACGCTCAAAGAAGACGCTATCAAATGCTGTGCTATGTAAAACTGCGTTTTAGTATTCGGGTCTTGTAGTGAGTCTACCAGGATAGCAAGGTTGGTCGAAAGGGAGGTACAGTGGTCTGTTGAAGTAAATGGCTTGACGGTGCTGATAAACGTAGCTGAACTTTTCATCAGTAAAACCAATGTAGCGTCGAGGTGCTCAGATGTAACGACTCACCTTGTAGCTTTACTTCATACGCCTTTGCAGTCATCATTCGAGGCTCTGATATCGAGGCCCCGTAATCATAACTAGTATATACAGCTGAGGCTCATGAGATTCAGTACGAACATAGCAGTAACAATTTTTTTGTCCCAACTCACTAGGCTCAGCCATGTCTCCCCAAGTCGTTCCACCTAAAATGGTTGATGATAAGAAAAAATATGGATGACTTGAAATGACTTTTAGTAAAAAAAGTTATATACCATAGGCCATATACAAGTTGTGAATGGTGGCTCCGTGGGCATAGTTGTTCTTATAGAAAACCTTAGCGAAGCGCTCATTTACCAATTGCCGGCAACTGCCATAGCCCGGCCCACCTATTCAAGATAAGCATCAATTTCCATCATCCAACATGGTTCTTAAATATTCACCAGAGCATATCGTACTCCATGGGTCAAAAGCACCTCCTGAGTATGACAAAATGAATCAATTGTTCATGGTTTCAAAACTATACGTATGAAATCTCGTACCTTGGAACTCGTAAATTGCTAAAGGCTCACTTGGATTTGTTACCTGATGAAATAGCCTAAAGATCTTTGGTGTTTTGAGCGGCCAACTATCAGGATTACTGCAGTCAAATCCGACAGGGTATGAGTCGAAACCGTATATATTGACTGAGCCCTTGCCATTTGCAAAGTTTCTTAAAGTTGCTGCGTCATTGAAAATTGTAGGAACAACAATTCCATCCGCACGAACTTTTTCTTCTAGAGCTTGCATGTAGTTGGCATCCACATTGTAGGTATATTCGTTTTCTGATCGCCATTGTATGCGTTAGCGATGTCAAGGTAGGTCAAAACCGGTTGTAAATTTAAGAAACACCATTACCGATTTGGTATAGAATGATGGGACCGCCTTGATCGATTTGCTGTTTCTCAATGTATGGGTTGATGGCCGAAAAATATTCTTTCCAGTTTGCTTCATACTCCTCATTGTTTTGTCTAGCTTTGCTCTTCATATTCACCAGCCATCCTGGAAATCCTCCATTATCAACTTCTGCATTAATCTGATCATTTCGATATGATGAATGTCCAGCACGTTAGCACCCTGACGATAGAGGTAAACAATATTCGTCATCTTACATATGGGCCCGGCCGTGCAATAACGTAAAGCCCCACTTCTTGAGCCATCCGCAAGCACTGTTCAATATCGCGTATCCCTTCGAAATCATAATCGTCTTGCATGGAAGAATGATATGCCCAAGAAAAATACAACGATACCGTGTTGAAGCCCAATGCTTTCATCTTTTGAAATATGTCTCTCCATAAATCCGGTGAGGGCAGTCGAAAATACTGCGGTAATGTGAGTGTGTATGACGGGATATTATGTAGAGAAGATTGTAGATTTAATCTTACGTGAAACTCTCCCGAGAAAATGAACTTCCGTTCACCATTGATCAATAGTGAGTATTTGTCCCATGTTACCTTGCTGGTGGTATTTGTTGCTGTCAGACTCAACACGACATTGGCGAAAAAGAAGACTATTACAGTCAATATTCCTTTTTTGAACATCTTTCCAGAACCAAAGAAACAGGCAAGATTTTTGTTCCTGTTTATATGTTTTTTGAGCATGGTCCTGACCTTAAGTGTGAGAAATTGGGTACGCCTTATATGGTTCATGCCTTATTTGGAGGTTGCATCGTCAGGCGCACGATCACCCAACCTCTCTCGACCCGTGGTTTCAGATACTGCTGCTTGATGCATCAACGTAATTATGAATAGTAATGGTAAATTCAAGAAGTTTATAACGTGGATTTTAAAGGCTCAATATATGAGTTATAGATAGCTAAGGTCACCGAATTATCAGACAGGTAAAGCGTCGACAACATCGATAGTGTCTAACCTCCAAAAATTGGTTGTGGCTGAGCACGTGCAATGCAATGGCGTAGAGAATGATGGTGGACTGCATGATTGTTCGCGCAAATGCCAGTGCTTCCTCAAGGAACGCAAAAACTTGTGGACAAATATATTTAGCTCCTAACAAAGGCATGTTTTTTCATGCATGAAGACGACAGTTTATATCCATGGTGCTGCTGTCTACTTGGGTCCTTCCCATTGTACACGAAGAAATCAACCATCACTTTTCTAAGAGAATGAACAGATCAACGATCTTCGAAATATTTTATCAACAATATCGCTATATTAAAAAAGATACACGCTCTGAATAAGAAGGCGATTCCACCATGCCAACAGCAGGCTTTGCAGAGAGTAGCTTTCCATATGGCTCCAGAGTGACTTCTCCTAGAGTAACCGCTTCATCAACTGCAATGACAGCAACCGCAATTGAATTTTTGCCATTATGGTTCAAAAGACCTTCAGGGAGATAGAACAATGTTTGTGGCCCCAAGTCGTTAGCTGTCAGTAATAAATCCAGTATTTAATAATGGTAGAGGAGTGCAAGTGTTTTCCATAACATGTAGTGACTTACCATATTTTCCAAGTTGCCAGCCATTGATAAAAAGCAGCGCTCGATAACGCTCAGTTTTGGTATCACTGAATCGAATACCCATTGGAACATCGTAATTCTTGGGAAAATCGAGCTCAAAGGTAGTCCGATACCATGAGACACCAGATTTGCCAATGGTATCAGGAACGGTTGCGTCCTCCCAACTCTCATCAGGATACTCTGGCAGGTGCCATCCCATGCGTTCGCCGTAAAGACCACCTTCATTCAATGGACCACGGACAGTGTCAGCGATTTCTTGCCCGCCAATGTTGCCTAGAGTGTGATGCATGCATGAGTCATGCGAGAACCTCATCATACAATCACATACAGATGCTAAACGTACCTTGGACTTTCCAGGAAATTTCTGTAGTATTACTTCCAAGTAAGCTCACATCAGAGAAACCCCTGGGCTGCTTATATTCGTCGTCTGTAACAAAGTCTTCTTGATGCCCAGTAGTCCATAATAGAAGCGAAATGACATTTTCTTCAGCCTGGCGAAGAACAGTGTTGTTCAATTGAAATTCGTTAAAATGGTTTGTCATACCACCAAGATAATCTCCATTAATCCAAGCCATCCATGCAGATCCAGGACCCATTGTGGCATTGACTCTCAACCTAGTTATGTCTGACGTGGCGTTGAATTTACCACGAAACCATAGGCTCCCAGTGTGATAACCTACAGGCAATTAAACATGTGTAAACATGTGCAGCTTTCAAAAAGGAAATCATCATTGTGTGTTATTACCATAATCATCTGCATAAAGTACGGGAAGCATCATTGGTTGCCATGGGTTACTAGTTGTTTTGTGATCGGCAGGCACCCAATTTGTGTCATTGAAATCGTTGGCTGTTTCAGGAGAGGCAGGGCTGTACTTCCATACTGCTTGTCCCAAATCCGGGATTTCTACATCTTCTTCAGGTCCAGGAAGCTTACCCGTCAGCGTACCGTACTGTGTAGTCGTAACTTTTACATTGATTCCATTCCAGGTGACCTCACTGACTAAATCTGAAACAATGATCTCGATGTCGGTATCAACATCAGTGTCACCCGTTAATGCCAACTGCGTTCCTTCGATTTCAGCGCTGCGAACAAGGTAAGGTCCAGATACAAGAACCGTTTCACCTCCAGAACTTTGAGGTGCCCACCACCTGGATGCGCTATTATAGCCTGATACAATCAATAACATTTCGCTTCTGTCTCCTGAAGAGGCGGTGGAAACGTAAGTACTACCCTCAGGATGAATGTAGTTGATCTGTAGCACACTATCATCGAACGAGCTGGAAACATTTGCATTGACTCCATATGCTTGGATGTCGCCGAATCCTGAAGAGATAGCAAATTCGCCGTGTTCGCCTTCATAAGCATACACAAGAATCACATCGCGGGAATCTTGTTTGATGTGGGTGAATATTTCGCTAGTAGAATACAGCAAATGCTGGGAACCAAAGTCATAGCTGGTAGTGAGGATCTTTGCATCCCGCCCGTTCAAGGTGATTTGTGTGTTAGCTTTGCGAGGTATGGCAAATTCACCATCCACTGTACTCAGATTAATATGAAAACTTGGTAAAAGCATCAGTAAAAAGTGAACAATAGAAGAAGTATACTTGTCAAGATAGACTTACTTGTCAGAATTTGTGGTATTAGTGACTTGGTGTTGGACGATATAAAAAGTGGTTGCTCCGTTGACATCCCTCAGTCCGTCCACTCGAATGGCAAAGTTGTCTACTTCAGCAGTGATATTGGTTGTTGTCAAAAACGGCTTGACATCGCGCAGGAAGGTTGCTATCAAGTTTGAGTCATTAGGTACTGAATTTGGTCTCATTTTCGTTGTAAGATTAGGCATAATTGAATAGTACCTTGTAGCTTGATTTCATATGCCTTTGGGGTCATCAGGCGAGCCTCTGATATTGGTGCTCCGTAGTCATAACTAGTATATACGGCTACATTGCGCTGGATCAGAATTTGAGTAGCTCAAAAGCAGTATGAAAACCCCATTACTTACATGATGTAGGGCTCTCTCCCCAGCTGTGACGGTAAGAATTAAATGAGATGGAAGATTCAGTCATTTCGTTTCACTTTCGCAAAAAAAGCTAATGTCTCTCTATATTCAGCGTTACCTTGTACCTCCTGTAACAATTATGATCAGTATGTTTCATTAACGATTAAATTTGCCCTTCAACTCTCACCATAAGCCATGTACAAATTCTGTATAGTGGCGCCTTGGGCGTAGTTATTCTTGTAGAACACCTTGGCAAATTGTTCATTTACCAGCTTCCGGCAACTGTCATATCCTGGTCCCTAAAAAATAAGTAAATATATGCATACGGCAGCGACATAAAGCAACTAAAGCTATACTGACTCCCCAGGGATCAAATGCTCCTCCTACAGCAAGACATTAGTGATGGAAAATGCGATGAGGTGCTAAGATTTTACAATGCTACCTTGGAATTCGTAAATCGCCATTGGTTGAGTTGGGTTCACATTAGAATGGAATTCTCGATAATATGTACTAGCGTTGGTCGGCCATATATCAGGGCTTCTGCAATCAAATTGAACTGGGTACCCATCCCATCCATAGATATCAACGGATCCTTCGCCACGAGCAAAATGGTCGCCAGGCCAAGGATCGTTGAATGTTGAGGGCACCGTCATACCATCCTCTCTAAATTTATCTGCGATAGCTTTCATATAAGAGGGGTCCCTTCCATAAGCATATTCGTTTTCTGAATTATTTTTTATCAGTGCCATTGGCTATGTACTCGAACTTTTCATACTCATTTGCATGTACTAACCTATTTGGTTGAGAATGATGGAACCGTCTTTGTCGATTTGATTGGGAACGAGGTACCTGTCTACTTCTGTTAGCCATTCCTTCCATGCCGTTTCGTATTCAGGATTTCCTAATCTTGCTTTGCTTTTCATCGTTGTTAGCCATCCTGGATATCCACCTTCTGAAACTTCAGCGTTGATCTAGTGGCTACAGTCAGAGTCATAGCATTTTATATTATACATCTGAAATGTGCACATACATAAGGACCTGCTCGAGAAATAACATTGATGCCGTACTTCTCCGCCGTCTCCAAAAGTTTTGAAAGGTCCCTGACTCCTTCAAAGTCGTAGACTCCTTGCTTTGCAGAATGGTATCCCCAATAAAAATAGATGGAGGCAGTGTTGAAACCTAAAGCTTTGAATTTCTCAAATATGTCATCCCAAAGATCTGGGGAGGGTAAGCGATAGTACTAAATATTACAAGCGTTGAAGTCAGTGTTTCTTTCGAGTTTTCAAAAGCAAATGCTTACGTGGAACTCTCCCGAAAAGATAAATTGCCTTTCACCATTGATCTTCAACGAATACTGATCCCAGGTGACCGGGTGATTAGAGTTGACGGCAGAGTTGTTCAAACCGGAAGCGGCTCCAATCAATGATAACACCAAGGATATGCTCGTGAAGAGCTTTTTTACAGGCATCGATTTTTTCTTTCTTGATTTGCAATGTGTGTTTCCAAGCGAAAAATACGATGCTAATGTGTACTATGCTTAAAAAATGGGTGGGTCGAAAGAGTCAAACGTCTGATTGAAAAAGTTGAATCCGGCGAGTGAAAAAGGCACTTAATATATTTATATCAGAAAAAGAAGCGGCCGAAAAAGCTAATTCTATTTCGTGCCGAGGGACGACTTGAATGTAAAAATTTTCCACAATGGATTTGTGTCGGCGGTATATCCCCTTTGACACATTTCTATCTAAGGCACAGCTGTTAACTAGGTCATTTTCCGATAAATCACAGCATGAACATGATTTCAGTTTTTAATTGGCAGAATTGATCAGCTTGTAGCATTTTATTCAAGATTGAAAAAAAAAAATAAGCAACAAGCGAAAGAAAGACGATTCATTTACTTAAACGAATACTATCTGCCAGTCAAGAGTATGCCTTAATATGTGGCTATGACTGCTTTAGAGTAATATCTATAGAACACCACCTACTTCTAAACCAATCTAATGGCCTGATTTACGAGAGGCATATGTTGGAGAGTTGACTACGCTAACTGTAGGCTTGCCTGAGAGAAGCTTTCCATAAGGCTCAATGGTAACCTCCCCAAGAGTCACTTCTTTATCAACGGCAACGACACCAATAGCAATCGTGTTCTCACCATGGTGATTCAAAATACCCTCAGGTACATAGAATAGCGTTTGTGGTCCCAAGTCATTTGCTATATTGGTGCACAGAAGTCAGTTATATGCAAGACAAACTATCGATTGTGGGTGGGAAAATACGTACCAAATTTGCCAAATTGCCATCCGTTGATGAACAGCAATGCACGAAGGCGCTCAGTACCGCTGCTCTCCTTGAAGCGAATACCAAGAGGGACATCGTGGTTCTTTGGAATATTGAGATCGAATGTGGTACGATACCAGGAAACGCCGGATCGCTTAGTATCAGGCAGGGATACCTTCTTCCAGTTTTGATCTGGATATCCGGGCAGGTGCCATCCCATACGTTCACCATAAAGTCCTCCTTCATTCAATGCGCCACGAACAGAGTCAACAATATCCTCACCACCAAGATTTCCTTCAAAATATATCATCGTTAGCTACAGAGTTCCAAGCAAAAATAGTTGGTTTGAAAATATTTTAGTACCTTGCACTTTCCATGAAATAGGAGTCTTCTTACTGCCAGTCAAACTGACTTCAGTGAAACCTCTTGGGGTCTTGTACTGATCATTCACATTCCAATCTTCTTCGTGTCCAGTAGTCCACATCAATAGAGAAAGAACGTTATCTCCAGATTTCTCAAGGTCGGATGCTTTGATACTGAACTCCTTGACAATATCAGTTTCTCCTCCAAGATACTTTCCATTTAACCAAGCAACCCATGCGGATCCAGCTCCCATGGTAGCGTTGACCTTAATTCCAGATATATCTGATGAAGAGTTGAATTTACCACGGAACCAGAGACTACCAGTGTGATAACCTACGGAAAAGAAAAATACACATTAGAACCTTGTTCATAGACACTTTTTCTCCAAATATCTTAATATGCGTACCGTAGTCATCAGAATAGAGGACAGGCAAAGATGCCGGAGGGAAGGGATTGGTGGTGGTTTTATGGTCAGCAGCTACCCACTTGGAGTCGTCAAAGTCGTTTGTGGTCTCAGGAGAAGCTGGGCTGTACTTCCAGGTAGACTTTGTCAAGTCTGGAAGTTTGATGTTCTTGTTAGGGCCAGAAATCTTGCCAGTGAGGGTTCCATATTTTGTAGACTTGACTGCAACATTAACTCCGTTCCATGTAACTTGTTTGACAGTGCTAGATACTACAACTTCAAGGTCGGTAGTTGCATCTGTATCACCAGTCAAAGCCAAGCGCTTTCCATTGATCTCGGCGCTGCGGACCAAGTAAGGACCAGAAATAAGAACAGTCTCGCCTTTGGAGGTTTGAGGTGCCCACCACTTGATTGCTGTGTCGTATCCAGATACGATCAACAACAACTCTTTGCCATTCTTTCCAGTAGCAGAAATAAAGGCGCTACCGTGAGGGTACTTGTAGTTGATTTGAAGGACGTTCTTAGTGAGAGAGCTTGAAACACTTGCAGAGGTTTCATATGCCTGGACTTTGTTGGCTGTTGAGGTGATGGCAACTTCACCATCTTCACCTTCATATGCGTAAACAAGAAGGACATCACGAGCATCCTGTTGAGTGTGAGTGAATATGTCGCTAGTGGCATAAAGCAAGTGCTGGGATCCAAAGTCATAGCTGGTTGTGATGATTTTTGCGTCGCGACCGTTCAGAGTGATTGCAGTGCCAGACTTGCGAGGAACAGCAAATTTGCCATCATTTGTATCAACAGTAACATGGAATCTATAGAATTTTGTTCGTTAAAAACTCATTCAGATGATACAATATGGATCACCTAAAATTACTTACTTGTCGACGTTGGTGGTGTTGGTAAAAGCGTGTTGTACAATGTAGAACGTGGTATCACTGCTAATATCCTTGATACCATCCACACGGATAGCATCGTTGTCAACTTCGGCAGTGGTATTTGTGGTGGTCACGAAAGGCTTTACATCACGCAAGAACGCACCTATGGAAGAAAGTGTTTGTAAAATAAAACACTAGGTTTCTTTCCAGCTGGCTAGACAAGCTGGAAACGCCCTTACCTTGAAGCTTAATTTCATATGCCTTAGGAGTCATTAAGCCGGCTTCGGTAATAGGGGAACCGTAATCATAGCTAGTGTAGACGGCTAAATGCTATCATGTTAGAAAAGCTGAAAAAGTTATATCAAAACAGTAGATATAAGCTGTACCTGTGGTTGGAATTTCTCCCCAGCTGAGGTAAAGGAAAAAAAAAAGCAGGTTTAGCATGGTGGATTGATTACCAAATTCTATAATTTCAGCGAAGCCGTTACCTTGTGCCACCTAAAAAGTTGACAATGCATGATCAGCCTATGCTCAATAGTGAACCTACGTATTTAAATAGACTTACCATAACCCATATACAAACTCTGTATTGTTGCTCCTTGCGCATAGTTGTTCTTGTAGAAGATCTTTGCAAATCTTTCATTGGTAAGTTCTCGGCATTTTTCAAAACCAGCTCCCTAAACTGAGGGTTAACAATAATTTCCGCGAGGTTTAATTTGATACTAAAGCAGAACACTTACACCCCAACCGTCTATGGCTCCACCTTGGAACTCGTAGAGAGCCATCGGCTCTGTCGGGTTAGTCGAAGCGTGGAAGTCTCTGAAATATGTGCTGACGTTACTTGGCCAAATTTCGGGATGACTGCAGTCAAAGAGAACGGGATAGCTGTCCCAGCCATAGATATCGACAGCCCCTTCGCCAGTGGCCCAATGTCCACCGGTCCACGGGTCATTAAAGGTTGTCGGTACGTCCATACCGTCTTTCTTGTACTTGTCTGCCAACGCCACCATGTAGCTAGGATCCAATCCGACAGCGTACTCATTTTCTACGTACATCGCTGTTAATGGTAAAACACTCTTTGTACCCATTTTATGTTGCATTACTTACCGAGTTGGTTGAGAATGATGGGACCACCGTTGCCAATTTGATTGGGAACAAGGTGTTTATCTACAGCAGTCAACCATTCCTTCCATGCCTCATCGTAAGATGGATTGCTGGTACGTGCTGTTCCGTTAATGGTGGTCAACCAACCAGGAAAACCTCCTTCTGAAACTTCGGCATTGATCTGTCTATATCGATCAGCACAGTAACTTATCAATAGTTGCCTTGAAGAATACTTACGTATGGGCCAGCACGAGAGATGATATTGATACCATACTTCTTCGCAGTTTGTAAGAACTTTGAGATGTCTCTGACACCTTCAAAATCATATACTCCTTGCTTGGGAGAATGGTAACCCCAATAAAAGTATATAGATGCGGTGTTGAAGTTTAGTGCTTTGAACTTTTCAAAAATGTCAGCCCAGAGATCTGGTGAAGGAAGACGATAATACTAAAATGTATCAAGTGTTAACTTCTTTCATGTCTTCTATCTGAATGCAATGCGAAAGTGCTTACATGGAACTCTCCTGAAAAAGTGAACAGGCGTTCACCGTTAATTTTCAGTGAATATTTGTCCCAAGTGACAATCTTGCTGGAGTCAACAGAGCTTCCTGACACTGCTCCAACCAGGGATAGTGCAAGAGAAATGCTTGCGACAAGTTTCTTTGCAATCATAATTGAAATAATCAATGCAACGTGCCTTAATTGCTGAGCGAAAAAATACTTGGTGGGTTTTATTCAAGTGCATTTGGCAAATTCCCCATGTAGTAAACTTTTGAGTTCAAATGTCACATCTAAAATAAATGCGAGCTTGCTGTGATTGCCGAACTGATGTTTTTACAGCACTGATGTCTTTACAACTTCGATACGTTACAACCTTTAGCTTTGGAATTATAAATTCATACCAAAGATGACATTGATTTAGCAACGGTCAACATGGACTATATACATCTCCTGCTAAATGACTACTAACCAACATTAAGTTTCGGGTATCCCCACACTTGTGCATCTCGGAATGCTAAGGAATAATTGAATATGGACATTTCTCCGATGAAAATTCATTCGTGTGTTACGGCATTACCCAAGCTTCTCCGGCTCAGACGGTCTGTCGGCCACGGCTAAAGACCATCTCGACCTTTTCTGACTTTCGTCACATGGGCCACCGTACTATAGGATAACCTGTGTACCAGTCACCACATGCCTCCTTCCCTTTCTATGCTCACTGCATCACGGTCTGATCGCTCCCACCACAACTTTCTATGAAATGAAATTATGTAATCGACTATGGAGATCCTCGGATTGTGTCTACCTATGGAATGGGTCCGCTTATAGTTTTCTTACAGGTGCATTATGTTCTTCTGCATTAGATGTAAGTTATTTTATCGACATCAGTCAAATTATTAGCAACATTTGTAGTAAAGCAGGCGTAAAAACGATGCTATTCGAAAGCAAATCGCCATGTATACCAATATTATGATATGTCCTCAGTGTAATAGGCACATAATGTGGGGTAACACAAGTCCATTACAAGCTATTACAACTTTGGTAACTATTAGAGAGAAAATGAAAAAGTATCTATGGAGATGCATAAAGGCTGGCCGGATAGACCTTCAGTAGTAGCATCGATGGCTGGGATGTGTCTTGTATGATGGCTTTCAAAAAATCCAGCCTAATTGTTTTTTTACCGAATCTTGTCAATATGAGTGAGAATTATAAGTCGGCATCGTTGAAGAGTGCAGCATTCTTCCCATCATCGTCTTCACTTTCTGCGTCATCCGAATCGCTCTGCTGGTCGAAGAAATGACTGAATTTGGATTCCTCAACCTCTTCTGTAGGAGACGATTTCCGATTGGGTCTGTTGTCGTCTTCGACCTCATCGTCAGCGTGCGGATGGACTAAGTTTCCAAACTCAGCGCTCTCATGCATGATGGTCGTGGCTGTCTTCAAAGTATCATCATCGACACCGGTAGACGTACGGGTTCTGCCAGATTGGATATCCTGATTAATAAGTCTTCGACCACACTCAGGGACCAGAACTTGCTGTAAGTATTCTATAGGGTCTTGAGGGGAAGATTTCGCTGGTGTCAACTTTCCGGTCTCGATTAGTAGCGTCGACAGCACTTTCATGATCCGATGTGACCCCTCTGCACCATAATATCCCGGCTGTGAGAAAAGTTAGTCAATGCCGAATATCCCCCAGCTTGTGACATGTAGGAAACAAAACCATACCAGAGTGGATTCGAAACGCTCCAAAACCTTGAGCGTACTCCGCGCTTTGTTCTTGCCAAATTCTTCATAAGCTGCCATCACATTTCGATGAAATACGCTCGATATCTTTCCATTAATAATGTCTTCAATCTCGTCGATAAATGATAGGATTCGCTCTTCCAATTCGTCAAAGTTTATATCTATGTAGTATCCTTTTCGAATGCCTTGTGGAATCATAATCTGCTCCTTCTTATGCATTCGGCAAAAAAGATATCTCTCTCTGTTGGAAGCTGAAAGTCGGTTTTTGGAGTATCGTGGTCGTATAAGTAATTGCATTGATGATGTCTGAGATTCATCCAGATTGGGTGCTGAGCTGTCGCTGTTAGCCAGTTCATCCGTTGCCTGCTGTTCAGCATCATCATCAGATGCGCGAACTTTGGCTAATGCATCCTCCAATGATTTAGACAGGGGCTGCTCAAGAACTTGGTGACAATACGGACACTTTAGAACTGTACCTAAGATTTTCAAAAAGAAATGCGTCAGTGGGGAAATATGTAATAGTTCATGACTTGCAAATCGTCCATACCTTTCGCGTTGTCTGATGCATGATCCAATGCTGAAACACTCGTCATTCTTGCCTTGATTTCGTCAATGCTTTTCAACGATTCATTTTCCTTTCTGCGGCGGCTTTTCCTAGGCTTCGGTATGCTGAGGATATCTGTGCGTATCGTTGTTGAAACTCCAAAGGGATTTAACGGCTTGACTTTGCGTTGGATTGATGCAGCAAACAGATCTTGCCTTTGCTCCTGACTAGCACTTGCTAAAGAACCCGTGGACTTTTTCTTGAGGTAGGATAATGCTCGAACATTGCCGCTTGAGGACGGTACCTTGATAGTCGGTAACTCAGACATATGCGAAGACGACGTTGAAAGTTTCAATGATTTGGACTTTGGCGTAAACGGCTTGTACTCGCTCTCTAGATGTGTATTCTTCTTTGTTTCTGTATGGCTTTCTGAAAGTTGTAGCTGACTGCCATGCTTCTGTGATTCCATATTCTCACTTGGACGCTTTCTTTTGGAGCTCATGACAGAAGGTGGCACTTTCGAGCTTGTTTGAAAATCGTCAAAGTCATCATCAAAAGAACGAAAGGAGGTATCTTTACTTGAACTGTTTTTCAGTGATCCTGATTGTATCCGCCGTGATTCTCCTTGTCGAATATGATGTCGATTGGTTGAATTGCTCATGTGGGAGGGTATTTGGGTGGGCTTCGACTGTAAACGTCGTGATTGTGACTGCGTAGGTGCAGCCTTGTTGACTTGCATTAATTTGAAGGGTACACGCGCACATTACATTACATATCAAAGACATAGGTGGTATATAAATCAGTTTATGTTACATCGATAACTAAAGATCCTCTAAGATTTGCTTAACAGATCGATTTTCTGTACAAGCTCCACAATTTGGCTGCGATACATCTCCTTCACGTCCGATATATCAGCCCGTAATTCTTCCACTTGCTCCGTCCTTTCTCCAAGCATTTCCAACGCAGCATGATATCTAGGATAGTAGTAGTTTAGATACTGAATGAAGTCGCTTTTAACACAACATTTTTATCGCGCCTCACCTTTGATTAAGCTCTTCGTGGTCAGCCTTCAACTTGTCTGCAGTCTTTGACTCGTCGCGCCTTTAGAAATTGTGTTAAAGAAATGCTTCAAGCCACTTTAGGGTATGATCGCCCACCCATTACACTTACAATTGATCTACATCGTGAGACAATTTGACGAGCTCTTCGGCTAGTTCATCTAATTGAAGAACAAATATCAGTATGGTGCTCCATATGGGTCTGGAAATCAGGTGAAATAGGCTTACCTCTTGATTGGGCTGATTGCTGAGCTTGCACTTGATACAATTGATTTTGACCCTCAAGCTGTCTGATTGTAGCATTCAAACGTTCGATAACGATGGTTGGAGGACCAGCTGAGCTGGAGACGGGTCCCATGTGAGGACTACTATCGAAACTGGATCGGTTGCTGGTTGCTGGGCTCGATTGGTCAAAGCCTAATCGATTTGCTCGAGATTCGTCGGTATTCTCATTAACCCAATTGGCCACAAACGAATTTTGGCGTTTGCTACGCCCAAGTGGGGAGGTTAAAGTAGTGGCTCGAAGCCGCTCCTGACGAGCTATTTCCTCCCACTTTTCTTTAGCCTCTTCAAGCTGCTGAGTTGCCATCTGCTCATATCGTCGTCGCTCATCATCCAATGACCTGGAGTGTTGCTCATCCATCATCTTCAGATCGCTCTCCAATCCAGATAGCTTTTTGGCCATATCTGCGTTGGCCACTTTCTCTGCAGCCAATTGCTTCTCGCTGGCATCAAGTCGCTGTTGGAGGTCATGTACTTGCTGTTGCAGTGTTTCCACTCTTTCACTCTGAATATATACGATCAGTTGCCGTCCGTCCGTACTTCGCCTCTTCCTACTTTAGCACTTACATATTGTGATACAGAAACTTCGAGTTGAGCCTCGTTGGTTGCCGATTGTGTATGAGATGCTTTTGCTTCTTCCAGCTCCGATGAAAATCTTGGTTTGAAAAGCATGAATTACTGAATTTCCCTATGGACCCGGTTGAATTCTGATTCCAATCTTACCTTCTCTCCATCTCATCTCGGCTCCTTGCCATCTCATTAATTTTCGCTTGTAAACCCTCAATTTGCCTCAACAATGGCTGCGTAGAGTCATCCATATTAGAGTGGACCTCGTCAGCATAGGCTTCGGCTGCTTGCAAACGCTGTTGCAATGTCTGAAATGCGGGGTAGGTCAGCAACGAAATTTTCCATGTTTTAAATGCGAATTTCTGCAGTGTCAACTTACAGCAATGTCTTTTCGCAAGTTGTCTTCACGATAACCAGCTTTCTCCTCGATCGTTTGAATAGCTATTTGCAGTTCGCGGATATTCTTTTTCAACTTTTCTTCAGTCTCCTCCGCTGTTGTTCGAGTCTCTGTCAACTCTTTGTGAAGTCGATCATTGGCTTTCAATTCTTTTTCTAAAGCGGCTGCATGGGCTGCTGAAGCTTCCTTTTCACCGCTGTCCTTGGCATCCGTCAACTCCTTCTGCACTTGCTCCAGTTGTGCCTATCAATTCGACGCATGGTGAGTTTTAACAAGTGTGATATGGAGTCAATTGGTAGCTGGAAGTCATAATCTCACCTGACTGGCCTTCAATTCATTCTTTGTGTCTTCCAGGGATTTCTCAAGTCGTGCGATCGTCTTTTGTTGTTTATTAGTTGCAATATTTGCGTTTTTCAACGATTCTGTCAACCAAATTGATTCAAGGTATTAGAGTAAGTGGCTAATCAAGCGCATAAGCTAATATTATACATACCGCTGTTCTTCTTTTCGGCTTCAGTCATTCTTGCAACTTTTACATTGGCTTCAATGAGGTCACTGGAACCCTTTTCTATCTTCTTCTGGAGATCCTGTATACTTTTTTCAGATTCTTGCTTTTCAGCACGCAGCTTTTTCAGAGCATTCATGTGCTTTAGCTCTCTCTTGGATAGCGCCTCTCCTTCGGCCATGAGCCCCTGGATCTGAGTATCCTTCCCCGCCAGTTGTGAGCGTAAATCTTCAACTATTTTATTTCCACCCTTGCTGCTCATGAATTCATCGATCTTGGATTTTAGGCGAGCGATTTCTGAGTCACTTGAATCTTGCAATTGGTGAAGTTGTTCGTGCAGTTCAGCATTGGACTTCATGACGCTCAAAACTTGTTCTTCTCGCTGTCGTATAATAGCATTCCATTTCTCATCTTCATTTGCCTTAGCTGCACTGTCTTCTTTGGGAACTGATGTTGATATATCGGTTACCAGCACGGTTGGTTCCTCTGAGCTACTGGCGGCTTGTTCCATGATGGCTTCAGGCTTGTCTTCCACATTGTTGATACTCTCGGATGGTTTCTCTTCGACATTTTCCGTATTTTCAGCTGAGGTTTCATATTCAGCTGCAGTTTCCGTAGTGTCCACCTTATCATCTTCCGTAACTTTGCTGGCTTCATGTTCAGTGGGCGCATTGTCCTCCACGGCTGCGCTCGTAGATTCGGGAAGAGGCTGCGGCTTGGTATCTTCAGTTTCGTTTTTTTCCTCTTCATCCGCTATGGGTATTGTATTATCTACTATTTGTTCAGGTTCAGTGATTTGGGGTTCGCTTTCTTTTGCAGCATTGTCAGCGGCGGTCGGTTCAAGCTCTACCTCGTCAGAGGTTGTATCTTGTTTTTTGTCAATGATGGCTTCTTCCCCATCCGTTTCCACCAAAGGCTGCTCTCCGTCTTCTGTTTTAGAAACACTGTCGTCTTTTTCCACCTTTGTTTCGTTTGATGTTGTAGCTTGTGAAGTTAAATTAGCATCTTTAGAGACATCATCGTCTATCTCTACCTTCGTTTCGTTTGAAGGTTCAACTTGTGAGGTTGAATCAGTATCTTTAAAGTCATCGTCAACTTTCTCTACCTTCGCTTCGCTTGAAGGTTTCGCTTGTGAGTTTGAAGTATTGTCTTTAGTAGTTGGTTTGGGTGTAGATCGTCCTGAATTCGATGGGCTAGACGGCCTACCCGCCTTTTCCGACATGACTGCTGCTAGTCGTGCTGATAGGTCAGTAGCTGACCGTGATGTCGGTTGGTTGCTGGGAAGCTTTCCTTGGGAATTGCTTTTAGGGGACTCAGGTGCCTTGGTTGAATCTACCTGTTTGGCAGCGGTTGACGCTTTTGGTCGTTTACGTTGAATAGTGGTCACCATACCACTGTCAGGATCGACATAAGTGTCGGTGAATGTTTCTGCACAAAGGATTGTTAGCTTGAGGCAAACTGCATAGATCTCTCCGTTTCAAGTTTACCTTCATCTTGATCATCTCCATTGTTCTTATTTGATACACCTGTGGTATCCTGATCAAGCAAACTGTCGAATCTAGTCTCGACAGAGGAAATGGCCTGCTTGAAGAACCCTCCCCAGGCATTGGCATTGCCTTGCTTCTGATCGCCACCAAAGAAGCTCATGCTGCCGATTCCAAGGTGAGTGGTTGTCGGAATACGAAAGAGAGATTGTGAATGCAGCTGTAAATTCTTTAGCCTTTATGATCGCTCGCCAGGAGCGGTGAAGAGACACAAACACTGGAATAGAAGAACTACTGCAAAAGCAGAAAAATAGGGTTATAAGAGCGCTATTGAAACTTGGTAACACCAAGGCTTGCCACGACACTCAATCCCCACGCAATATAAGCATAATATGCCTTTAAAGATATTGTTAGTGCTGACATGCTCTGACCGCTGACAAAATGCATCCTTGGTCTATTTTCTCATTTTAAGCCCTTCTTTATGTCGATATTCTCATTAGAAGCATCAACTTTCTCCAAATCGATCGTTTTAATGCTTACACTCTTCATGAGAACCGCCAATTGCGATATCCCTGATTTTCCCAAGCTTTTTCGTCATTGCTAATAAAAACCTAACTATTTAATGCGCTAACAAAATAAAATAATGAAACTTGAAATAGCCCAATCAATGTAGTGAATGAGACTTGAAATCCCTAGGAATCATATGTGCAGCATGCCGTAAAGGCGAATATCCCGACTACTAGCACCAACGTAGACGCCATATTGACCGGACAGAACCTTCCAAGTCCTGCTCGGTGTATCCCAAACGCTTAGCTCTTTGGAGATATTAATCAGGAATGAGACACTCGACATTTGACCTGGATTGAGCATTATTTTCTCGAAGCCTCGAAGGATTTTAGGTGGTTCTTCCGCATTCTGAGGAAAGCCAATATATAGCTGAGGAACTTCTGCTCCGACTGTACCTCCGGTATTGGTGATGCTTGCAGAAATTACAATAGTTTTTCCTTGATTTTGAATTGAAAGGTTACTGTAGCTAAAGCTGGTGTATGACAAACCATATCCGAATTCAAAGAGAGGAGTAATATTTTTGGCATCAAACCATCGGTAGCCGATAAATAATCCTTCGCTGTAAATCACTGGCTGAGTTATCGAGGCATGAGCAGCGTAATCAGAAGATTTTCGGGCAATAGTGTATGGAAGACGGCCAGATGGATTAACATCACCGAATAGAACATCTGCTATGGAATTACCGGTCTCTTCACCAGGCAATCCAGCATTGATAATCCCCTTGACTTTATCGACCCAGGGCATCAGAACGGCACCAGGCGTATGGATGACTACTATGACATTTTGATTAACTTGTGCAACAGCATTTATAAGATCGTCCCCTCCATTCCAGAGACTAAGATTGAGGCGATCACTTCCTTCACCAGAATCTGCATTGACAAATACCACAGCTACATCTACAGCACCAGCTACTTGTACGGCTGAAGTCAGACTGTTGCTAAGACTACTTTTGATGCGAGTGTTTTTGTGTGCTCGAGATGTAATGCCTTGAAATGGTGTAACCAGATCGAAAAAGTATGACCCTCCAGAGCCCCATCCAGCAGCAATAGTCCCAGTATCGCATGGCCCTTCAGTACAACCTCCTGGACCGTAGAACCCAGTACCCGCATCAGTACCTATAATTCCAAGGCTCGTAACGTTGTTCAGTGGAAGCACATCGTCAAGGTTTCTTAATAAAATGGCGGAAGCAGCTCCAATCTCACGGATGGTTTTCTTGTGGCTGTCTTGCACATCCATAAACGGCGCTCTTTCAGGATCTTGAGAGTTAACACCTACAGGTGGGTAATTTTGATCTTGGCCGAATTTGTACCATGTCGCCAGAATTCGCGCAGCCATGGTGTCTATATTCCTTTGCGTAACTGTTCCATTCTGAAGCGATACCAGTAAATTTGCACCCCAGAAAGTATCAGGACCAGGCATATCCATATCTAGGCCAGCCATCAAACTTTTAGCCCCAGAGTGGGTTGAACCCCAATCACTCTGTACAAAGCCTTGAAAATTCATTTCTTGTCTCAATATTCGATTTAGAATGTCTTCGTTTTCACAACCATATATGCCGTTAACCTGATTATAGGAGCACATGACAGAGCCAACATCTGCCTCAATAGCTCTTGCAAATGGCCATGCATATACTTCATGAATTGTTCTATCATCAGCGTTTGAGGTTCCCTAAATTCGATGTTATTATTTTCATGCTTTGGAATTTAATATTGAGTAAAATGATATTTACATTTAAACGATCTGTTTCTTGTTCATTCAGTATGTAATGCTTGGCAGTTGCAATCTGTAATCATATTCCGTTCACTTGTTAGCCCGATGGGTATGATCAGAAGATGATATAAATTAATTTTCAATATGGACAGCAGAGCTGTTAGGTTTACATACAACACCATAATCTTGAACACCTTGTATTGAGAGCTGGGCCATTATTCCAGTTAAATAAGGGTCTTCGCCGAAGCCCTCCCAGTTACGGCCAGCTTCAGGAACACGAGCAAGATTTATATCAGGGCCAAGCTGGACGTTAATACCTTTTCCCCGGAATTCAGATCCTATTTCGTGAGCACGTCGAAGAGCCAGATTGCGATCAAAGGTCGCCGCTGTGTTAATGCCCGCAATGCCACCTGTGACGTTGTATGCGACGCGGACGGCCAAAGGAGAGTCTTGAAGACATAATCCTGGCCAATTGATTTTGGTGATAGCAGCTGTATTGCCTATGCAGAGACCATTTCCAGTACCAGTTCCTAAAGCGACCTTCTCGTCTAGTGATAAAGTCGACAGAGCTATATGAGCTTTTTGGTAGGCTTGTTTCCAGGTGATTTGAGCGGCAGCGCAATTGCATGGTGCTGTTATGACCATGAAAATTAGGCATACATACAGCTTCATATTTGTAGAGGGATAAAAGGATTTTGAAAGAAAGCTATGTTAATGCTGAGGGCAAGAATTCTTTTTTTCTTTGCCGACCTTTTCTGTGCCACTATATCGCTGTATTTTACAGCGTATTCAAATCATCCCCAGATATAACTGATGAAATGCAATAGCTTGAAGTCTTCATTAACAGCCATCACATTATATTGCTACGTAAACCCAACTGACCAGAAAAAAAAACTATCCATCTGATAACAAAAGTGATTGAGTAAGGAGGTGCACGGACGAAACGGGGAGACTGCCGATGACACTATAATGTATGATTCATTAAGATTTTTGGAACTGTTTCCTCTATTGGTTTCATATTGCCATGTATTTTTTCAGTGCCTGAATATGTTCTGTTTCGTATAAGCATGGCACATAGCCTATCGCTATGGTGCGATACTCAACGGAGTCCTAATTTTTTTTTTTTTTTGAATTGACAAAACTTATACTGTTTCAAAGCACGTTGCCGAATCCACCCCTCTCTCTCGTTCACTAACATGGTCCACCCTCAAGATGTCCCCATTGCCGTCATTGGCGGATCTGGTCTTTACCATCTCGACAATCTCGAAGTTATCGAGGAAGTAAACCCTGAGACTGTAAGTATAGGTTTAAATGGCTTGTTGAATGCGAGGTTCCTGATAACCAACCACTTCATATAACAGCCCTGGGGATTTGCCAGCGACAAAATTATCATTGCTCGCTCTCCTTCCGGATGCAAAATTGCTTTCTTGGCTCGTCATGGCCGCGGTCACTACCTCACTCCCTCCGAGGTCCCTAGCCGTGCCAACATTGCCGCTTTGAAGCATCTCGGTGTTAAGGCTATTCTTGCTTTCTCCGCCGTCGGTTCCCTTCGTGAGGAAATCCCTCCCTGCGACTTCGTTCTGCCTGATCAGGTTATCGACAGAACTAAGGGAATTCGCCCATCCACATTCTTTGGTGAAGGTCTTGTTGCTCATGCTATGTTCGCTGACCCCTTCCACGCCGGTTTGGCCGATCTTGTCTATGCCCAGCGTGAAGTTCTTGACTTTGGAGCTAAGATCCACAAGAACAAGACTGCCGTCTGCATGGAGGGACCTGCTTTCTCCACCCGCGCTGAGTCTCATATGTACCGTGCTTGGGGTGCTGATATCATCAACATGTCTGCCTTGCCCGAGGCCAAGCTTGCTCGTGAAGCTGAAATCGACTACCAAATGGTTTGCATGTCCACTGATTACGATTGCTGGAGAGTTGAAGAGGAGGCTGTTACCGTCGAGACTGTTATGCAAAACATGGTCAACAACGGTGCCAATGCTAAGAAGCTTCTTTTGGCTGTTTTGCCTTCCTTGGAAGAGGCCGTTAGCAAGGATGCCTTGCTGCCCAACTACAAGGGCTCCATGAAGTTCTCTGGCATGACCGCTTCCGAGAAGAGAACCCCTGAAACCGTCAAGAAGTTGGATTATATTCTTCCCGGTTACTATTCATAGATTGTATCATTAATTAGATTACTGCGAGAATAAAGATGCCAATGACTGTATATCCGTATCTTTGCTATCGCATTGTTTATAGAGCCTTTCATTTGTGTTGCGTGGTAAGGCTCAAGACACGTTATTTGTCCAATCAGCGATATGTAAATAACGACATTGAGCATGTGCCAAACTGGATTAAAGGAAGAAACCATTTGTTATCATTATGTTTTTATTTACTAGCTGATAAAAAGCTGTACATGCATACATGCATACTATCAATGCATACTATCAATTCAATTCGAAATCTTTGGCATAAAAAAGTGGTGATGAAATCGCATACACCTGCTCATGTTGCATTACAAAAAAGAAAAGTTCCTCTGTGGTATTCCCTTATGGATGGGCCCATATATTGTCTTTGACAACCGTCAGCGGACCAGCCGCCATAACTCCACATATGTCGTTACGATACTTTACTGCAATAGGTGAAGGTTCACTGCCTGGGGATGAGCTTGTCCTAGAGCTTACGTCCAGGTCTGAAAAGTTCATATCTGTACATTCACTTCCTTCCAAAGATACATTTGCGACGCTGGTCGTAAGCATCCTCAAAGTTTGATCCAAAGCGTCATCGTCGTCTTCTACGCTTGCTCCGGCATCGGCAAGTTTCCATTTGTACATATTATTGGCACTGGGCAGAGATGCCTCAAAAGTTGAGAAGGACGACATATTAGATACCGCTTGCGCGGGGGTTCCTTCGTACATGTCTTGTCTTGGTGAATTAATGGTGTTCGCTACCGTAGGGGCGGAAAAGCAATTGGCGGGCATCATGCAGTGCATAATGTCCAGGGGGCACGGAATGCCACTGGTACCTAGAAGCATAGTTTTTTGTCGCTCGGTAAATGCGGGGCACATTATTCCGGATCTGACAAGGCGCTCCAAAAGAGTACAGTCAATTTGGACATAATCCTTGGACAAGTGGGTTTTCAAAGATTCTTTGAAAAGGATTAAAAAAAATGGTTAAGACAGGATCTTTGGCATGGGTGTCAAAAGCCTCTTGGACCAACAACTTACCAATAGCAAGTTTCAGCATTTCGTAAACATGATCTCTATGCAATGTGGTGATAAGATGGGCTTGATGCCAGGGGTACTTTGTTACGACGGTAATGATGTTCTCAAATGGTCTCTCCGCACATTTTCTAGAAAAATGCAGCTGTCAAAGTGTAAAGAGTGAGTGACATGTAATTTCAACTAGAAAAGGCTACAATTGACAAATACCATACCTTGTAGTTTCTGCATACAACAAGGAGAGAATTGATCTCTTCTCTAGTCACGAATGGTGGGCACGCACCGCTCACATTTCCTCCTGCTGCTGTTGACATAGTACGAAGCACGGACGCATCCGGTGGGACTGCGGTTGTACCAATGAATTTGCCGCGCCATTTAGGGAACACAACACGGAGGAACTCTTCCTGTGAACATTCTTGTACCCCTACTATTCTCCCTTTCAGTGGTCGCATGTTACATTGCTCGATCGCACACTGCATATCATTGTAGCTGACAAATTCGACATAGGCATCGGAAAGTGTCTTTCCAGTAGTTCGATCCATCATGACCTTGAAGCAGAAGTGTTATTACCGTTGTCTGATGTCGAGGCTCAATGTGATAGTGCCACTTACATGAATTGCCTGGTTGTAAACAGAAGGGGAAGGAATTTGGAAGCAAGAAAAAAATTTCACAATATCTGCTTGAGAGACATCCCAAGGTATATTGCTCAGCTTTACACATGGCCAGTTGCCAGCGGGTTGACTGAAATTCATATTGGCATTGCCGGTAGGTTGGAGGTAATCACTACCCACTTTTGGTTGGTTATATTGGTATGACATAGTATCTGTAAGTCTTCGAATGCCTGCTGTTTGTTGAGGTCTAGCGGGCATTGGCGAGCTGTCATATGGTGAAGGAGAGCCGCCTAAAGGGAGTAGCTCAGTAGTAGCCTAGATGTAATGGGTGAGATGGCTGTTTTCAAGTGCTCAGCCAAATGTTGTGTTCAAATTCTATCTTACCAAGTCACATTGAGGGCATACGACAGAATACCAATTGCCTCTTTGCAGAGCTTCTGAGCGGGATAGCTTTGCACAAGAGGTACATAGACCATGCATGCAAGGTTTCATGACAGCATTTGCCAAAGCTGTGCGGCATCCAACACACACATTGTAATCGGTAGGCAAAGTCAGCTGCGGAGCTGATCCTCGTCGCATTAAACTCATATACGAAGGCATTTGGTGGCGGTAGAAGCTGCTCTCGTCATTTGCTATGGAGTGTTTTCGCTGAAACAGAGATGGAGGCTGCCAGTTTTCCTTTTGAAAAGATGGATAAACTGAGGAATTGGGAACTGATTCAAAAATATGTCGCAGTTGGTCGCTTCCCTCCTGAAATTGTTGGGACACGAAGGCTGGAGTTCTTGCACAAAGTTTTGTTGCCTGTTTACGATATGAAGAAAAAAGGGGAGGGGGTCAATTTTCTTTCTACTGCCGTACTGCTTACACATGGTGGTAAATACTGACATGTTCACGTTTCGACTCCATGCCAATAAAATTTGATTCTATGGCCGAAGTTGATGAAGTGCCAAAAGAAGTGTCCATAATGAAGTATACAGGCTATATGCTTTGGTTATTAATATTTTTTTTGCCAAAGTACGCAGCCGAAATGAACAATATTAGAAAGTCAAAGTAATTGTTGGTGCTTTTATATAAGTTTCATCAAAGGTGATGTTTGACAAACACTCAAAGTGATAGTTAAATACGTTTGAAAGGTAATTTGAGTAAATGGGATTTTTCAGCAAACTGTGGTATGAGAGGAGTTTTCTTTAGTGGGCATAATTAATACAGCCCTTTTCATGGTTATTGGTCTGTGCTTAACAGCAAGTATTGCCAGTGTGAGAGGAAAGCCGATTCATTTAACCCTGGCTCTTAGAGAATATCTGTGAATGATGACAGGCTCTGTCATCAAGCCAAAGCTGGCAATTATGAATTTTTTTTTTTAAATTTATTTCGCGGTGTGTCTCATCCGGTATCGCCCCTCATTGACAATACCCCTTGCAGTCATTTCTTTCATTTTTGAAAATCTTGATGACATGCAAGGGGATTTCATTTTCAACATAGATTTACCGCATACCAATTCATCATGAGGTTTTCTCATTGTTTCTCCCTGGCTTCAGTTATTAGCAATGTTACTGAGACCAAGTTTGATGCAAAGCTTGGCCTTTTGCCAAGGGAATTTTTCTGTTGGCCGATGGTTGCAACTGGGCTATCGTAACTGACTTCTCATAGATATTCAATTCGGAGATGATCATTTTGCGAGCGGAATCTTTCTGTTTCGTAGATTACCTGGATATATCATGGTTTCCCCTTTGCGGCGGCTCTGAGTCAGTAGAAACGGAGACGGGCGATCAATTGTCAATCGGTATATCATTTTTGCGTGGTCCGGAAAGGCTTTAAGCGAAGACCGCCAAGGTTAAACCACGTGTGCGGCCACACTCTTGTACGGTTTTTCATGCGCAACGTCGATAAGGTTCTATATTAAAGCTAGCTGTCATCATGAATAGTGATCAATGGAGGCATGTTGATATATGTCTGTGCTGTGCAAAGATAGTTTCATCTCTCATACTTGGTATCAACCTAAATAACTATCTCCGGTCAAAATTTTTTTGTCTGAGGTGAATGGTAAGCAGAGGAAAAGCTCAGTCATCAAATCCGGGAAGGGTTTCACAACGAAGGAACAAAGGTTTTTTTTTCTTCTATATATTTTTTTCTTTAATCCTCCTGTCGCAGTTACCTCTCTTTTCGCTTGTCTCTTCATACACAATGTTCAATCGTTTAAGGTCATTATCAAAGCCTCCAAGCCCTGTAGACGATGGACCTACCTGTAGCATTCCTATCTTAGAACCACCTGGTAATATCCCAACTCCAGTATCGTCACTGGATGATACCCAACAGGAGAAAGTAACTCGATTGCGAAACCACTTTGACGAATACATGCTACCCGATACCGACGAATATTACGAAAACGAGAAAGGTTTTTTGACTGATAATACGCTGCGCCGCTATCTTCGTGCCCGAAAGTGGGATGTGCAGGTGGGTTTACTAAGCCTATCATGGAAACACAATTATAGCCGCTTTTACTAATTCATTCAATTAGGCTGCTATCAAGATGCTTGAAGCTACTGTTCAATGGAGAAGAACTGAAAAGCCCGAGTGTTATGACCCTGATTACATTAGCCCAGAGGTATGTTTTTGCTACGGGAATTATGATGACCCGGTCGGCTGGCGGTAGGGGGGACGGGGAAACGTCGCCGAAATTACCGTGGTCCGGTGTGTAATCTACAATTTTTCATCCAACTAATAGAAACCTTTCAACAGGCTGAGACCGGTAAAATGTATTTCTCAGGTTTTGATAAGACAGGTCGACCGATTTGGATTATGCGACCTAGACTGGAAAATTCAAAGAATTCAGAGCGACAAGTAAAGCATATCATCTTCAGTTTGGAGCGGGCTATTAGACTAATGCCTGCTGGAGTAGAAAATATCTCAATTATCGTCGACTTCAAAGATGCATCCAGCGGCCAAAGTCCTAGTGTAGCGACTTGTAAGAAGTTTTTGGATATCCTCGGTAATCATTATCCAGAGCGACTTGGAAAAGCGTTTGTGGTTTCAGGTAGGCGATGATTAATATGGCAAACCCTAATTGAGTTTGTTTGTGTTAACCTCACTATGATTTTTCAGCACCATGGGTCTTCCATGCTACGTTCAAAATTATATCCGTCTTTATGGACCCTGTCACCCTTGCAAAGATTAAATTCGCCATTGACAAGAAGGATGACTCTGAGAAAGAGCGCCAAAAGTCTCAAACTGAGAACGAGTGGGTCTTTTTAGAAGACTACATTGACGTCCACCAGCTGGAATCTGTGTATGGAGGTACTTATAACTTTAAGTATGACTTTGACGTCTATTGGAATGCTTTGTTAGATCACACTGGGCGGCCATATAAAGTGGTCCGCTATTAGAATGTGCATTTCAAAAAAATAAATTGTTCGAATCTGTTTTATAAAAAATTAAAGAAAAAAAAAATCATTCATCGCACAAGCGCGCGAACGAGATTTTTTGTGACAGACAAAATTGGACGCGCTTACGGAGGTGAAAGCGTATCAGTTGATCTCTCTTGCGGTCCATCATTGAGCTTGATATTTTACGCATTTCACACTATCGCTTGTATTAACCACTTTAGCGTTGGGAATGTATAAATGTCAAATGTGAATGGCGCAAGCGGCACAAGTAACGTGCCTTCTCATCACTTGTAAGTGAGGTGTTCGAGAAATCCTTTTGTACAAGCTTATAGTACTAACCCAACTATTTCATCGGCACACAGCACAAATTACCAAGGCTCTATATCCGACAGAGTCATGGCGTTGGCGTCTACTACTGATGGCAATGACCATGATACTATACACAGCGCAGACAGTGACGATGGAGGCATGCATACTCCACAGCATCACATGAATCCAATACAGGATTATCTCAATTCTAGTCCGTTAGATCACGGTCCACCAGAGCTATCCACCATTTCAGAACAATATGGAGATCCTTCCAGCCCATCACAACGAGCTTCAGCAGTCAGAAACCAGCAAAACGTACGTGTTATCACCATTTGTATATAAACTGTGCCGTCCTCGCGCTTATTCTTACCGTTGCTTATCCAGTTATCGTCATTGTCACCATTACTAAAGTACGAAACGCCAAGGCTTGCGCGGCATAGAGAATTAAGCATCGGTCGAGCTCTTCATGATACCTCCAATACAACTGGATTACATTCGCACACTTCTAAAGTAGGCAGACTGAATATTAGAGTACACTTTTTGTTCAAATGCGCGCTTTCTGACGGTACTTTATACTAGACGGCAACATCAGACATTAACCTTATCACTCCTATCAGCAAGCATCCACCGAAACCCACTTCATCATCTCATAAATCTGTCACCAGACGATTGCGACTTTCAGGTACTTGATTCGACATTGTATGCGACGGTGTTTTGAAAATATATTTACATATCTGGTGTACATCGTAGCATCGCTTGGTCCAGCTGAAAGACTTGTAAAAAAAGATGATAATTCTCCAAGCCATAGAGAAGACGCTAGAGCATCACCCTCTGCCGTCGATATCTGTAAGGATACAGGCATAGCCACAACTGTCTGTTCTACAAAGATTGTCTGTACTAACTGTACTTTCCACTAGACAAACCTTGGAACCGCCATTCTTTGGACAACCTCCCACCACCTCTTGATCCTCTAGAAACCGAAATAGGTGAGTAATAGAATTGGTTGGCTGGTACATGAGCTCAACGTCTAACTTGTTGTAGCCCGATCTGAACCCCCTCGTTACGTCAACACTGAGCGTGCAAAACAATCGGCACAAAGTAAACTATCTACTGTAAATAATTCCCCTGATAGTAGTAAGTATATACAGTACGCTGATCAACTGAGACAGCGTAAATGCTAACATGCCATCAACAGGCTCTCCTTCTGAACGCGCGATATCATCTTCTTCGTCTACCGAGACGACACCTGAATCAAAGTCGAGTCCACAACCCAGGAAACGAATTCGAACCGGAATGGATGATAGGGCTCCTTCGGCATCTTCAAATGGCTATCATTCAGCACCATCACAAAACATAATACCCAAGGTTGGTGGATGGGATTGGTATTTCCGAGTTTAGGGTCAATGACTCAAATTTTTTTTTTTTCATTACAGTATCTTCCAGAAAAGGTCACTGATAGATCCGCTTTGAAAGATATTATCAAATCTGGAAAAATGGTTAGTTAAATAACTTGATATTATGTTATACCTGTCACGTTCGAGAAACTAATCGTCAAACTCATTCGTAGGATATCCCGAAATTGGAGGACTTGAGGAAACAAAGCATTGCAACTACATCATATGCAACCATATCCATACCAACTCACTTAGATACAATGTACACTCGACATAATAGCCCCGACCTTCGATCAGAACTCCAGAGAGAGAATTCTACTGAAAAACAGTTCGCCCACAGTCGCAACTCGCTTCCTGGCTCTCTCACTCTCAACAATACCCCTGATGTCAAGTCAAGGCCATATGGCGACCGTAGACATCTTGAAAGGTTCTCGAGTGCTTCTGAATACCAGACCAAAGATTCCACCTTGTCACGGAGTTATATGAATGAGCAAGAGCGACGTGCCTTGGTGCGCCAACAAGAGCAGGAGCGGTTAGAAAGAGCAGAGCGTGAAAAGGAAAGACTTGAACGTCAAGAGAGAGAGAAAATTGAACGTGAACTTGAGAGAAGAGAGCGTGAACGACGCGATTCTGATTACCGGCACGATCAGGACCACAATCGAAAGGGGTCAGGATCGGGCCAATCTTTACAGCCACCTAATGCCAGACATATGCAAGATAGTCAGGCTCCAATGCCACCTCCAAAAGCGGTACCGACGCCTAACTGGAAAACAACATTGGTAGGTTACTTTTTTCTTTTTTTGTAAGGCGGTAGTAACCCCAAGGTTCACAAAATTTAACGCCGCTCCTATAGGTCAATAAGCATTGGTATACTGTATTGGATCAGCTTGGGAAAGGTGGTACTGGGCGGGTATGGCGAGTGATGTCGCACACGCATCATCGCGTCTTTGCTCTCAAACATGTGTCCCTGGCAGATGTAGATTCAGAGGCCACCATAAGCAGCTATATCAATGAAATTCGACTGCTTGAACGCCTGTCTGGTCACAGCCGCATTGTCAAACTGTACGATTATGAAGTCAATCAGCAGAATGGATATATACAAATGGTAAGCACTTTTTGCATTTTGAGGAATGCAGTATTTCATGAATACTAAGGTCCTTCCTTTAGATCTTGGAATGTGGAGAACTGGATATGAACACACTACTGGCAAAGCAACAAGGAAAGCCTATTAATCTAAATTTCATACGGATGTATTGGGAACAGGTTTGTTGGCGAGCGGTTTGAATTGTTAGGCTCCTTATCAGGACATGTGGGCTAATTATAATCTATTACCAGATGCTTGAAGCAGTTCATGCCATCCATCAGCAAAAGATTGTTCATTCTGACTTGAAGCCAGCAAACTTCATCCTTGTACAGGGAGCTTTAAAATTGATCGACTTTGGCATAGCAAAAGCCATTCCCAATGATACCACCAATATTCAGCGAGATATCCAAGTTGGCACTTTGAATTACATGTCACCAGAAGCCATAAAGGACTCTCAAGCTGGACAACATGGTGGCCGGGAGATGATGAAGGTAAGCATCCACGCCATTATAACACAGGCAATACTTCTTCGTTCTCACCGAATTTTTATTTATTTTTATTTTTTAACAGCTGGGTCGGCCAAGTGATGTATGGTCATTGGGATGCATATTGTATCAAATGGTATATGGACGAACGCCCTTCCATCATGTTAAAGGCATGTGGCAGAAATTGGCTTGTATATCCAATCCAAGTCATGAAATCGAGTTCCCCAAAATCGCCGTCCCCATTGCACCACCCGTACGGCAGCCAGATGGTACGCTAGTGCCAGCCGAGCCGTTATCACCGACCAAGAATGGCGTACGTGTTGAAGCGGATCTACTCAATGTCATGAAATACTGTCTGCAACGAGATCCCAAGCAACGAAAAACCATTCCGCAGCTTCTCAAAGATCCATTCATTAAACCTGATCAAGTTCTCAAACAGCTCTACGAGCATGCATACAAACAAGGGTCTGCAGGTCAGCCGCTTGACGCTGACTCTATGGACAAAGCCATTGAGGTAAGAGACATCAGTCAATAGACACACAGTTGGAAACAAAAGGGAAGCAGCTGCTAACACTTTGACTCTTCTTGGTAACAGGGTATTCTTGATGGCGATGTATAATTGTACCATAGCTTTCACAGTCTATAAACATCTCCCTGAATTTTCATTTCGCAAAACCTGATTTTTTTTTTTATCTTCGATCACCATATCAAAGGCTCATCAGCTTTTTATTTTATTTGTTGCGCATAGCGCGAACTTGTACATAAACTTCTTGTTTTCAGTAAAGACAAAAAGACAGAAACAAAGTAAAAGGGTCGGCCATATTTGGAAAATGCGACCTCGGTTGACACTCATGAAGTAAAACGAAACAGACGGCAGGAAAATATACAGCTACAGTTGAAGTAGTCATTATATAGGGGTTGTAGCTTTCCAGACGTAGACGCGGTTGGATGCATCGACACTGACCAAGTATTCCATGTTGTGCGAGAACGACACGTCTCGGATTATACTAGTGCTTTGAGAATGGCTGAGAGTCTAAAGGAAGGAAAGGGGTGAGAATGATGATAGAGGAGGGTACTGTGTCGTACATGGCGATGCTTACTCTCTTGGGTGGTTGACGTTCCTTGCTACCATCTGGTAGATCTTTACTACGATTACCGTTGCCTACATCGTATATTTGGATATTTCCTTCACAATCTCCTGATATCACAGCTTTTTCGCCTGTAACACATAAAGAAAAATCCATGTTAGCATTTCTATTGTTTGTTTCAAACAAACTTCGTTCCTTCCATGCTGCTTACCTGCTGCTTCGTAAAGTTTCATGCGCAGACACGAAGCCGGCGACTCCGGCCATTCATAGGCGCTAAGAATATCAGCGTCCTTACGTGTGCTTTTCACAGGATTCCACATGATGAATTCCTCATCACTTGAAGCCCTGGAAACTAGAAAATGAAAACAGGAGGTTAACTTTTGGCCTATGAGGGGGGCTAATGAAAAAATAGAAAGGGAGTCCATACTAATGCATTGAAAGACGCTTCTATCATTTCCAAGCTTTTCTACCATCAAAATGTCGTCCACATAGGATTCGTGCCATTCTTCAGATACAGGGTATTCTGCCATCGGACTACCGAATTGAACCATGCCTTGTCCTCGACGTTTATGGCCCGGTTTGAATTTGATCATAGCCGCCATTTTTGCACTTCGAAGCCGGTTGATGGTAAGCGCACCTAGGCTATAGCGGTACATTTTACCGGTGTCGCATCCGATAAAAAGCCATTTCATATCATTGGTAATGCACAGGGCAGTGGGTATTTCCGGTGTCTTGAGATTGAATCGCGCTAGACATCTGTGATGAACCCCCGCAACATTAAATTAATACAGATGTCATCTTATTAAAAAGGGGACGCAAAATCATTGACGTACATGCTAGTATCCAGATTGCTTTCGGCGGATCCAATATCCCATAACCTAACAGTCATATCGCCACTAGCACCTGTAAAATTACAAGTAAAAGATGAGCCTCATGAATGCAATATATAGTGTAAAACGTGAATACGTTGCGTTTACGTACTGAGAAGCCAACGTGGTTTCGTTTTAGAAAACATCAATCGAGAAACTTCTTTGCTGTGCCCAAAAAGATATCGGTAGCATTCTGATTGCGTAGGATTGAAGAGCTTGATAGTACCTAGTTCACCAGCCGCTGCTAAAATATTGTATGGCTTTTCTTGTTCCCAGGTGTCCAAAGATGACAACGTAGTCCAAGCTAAGCAATAGAACTCTTCCTTATTTTCTACATGTGAATACCTTTTGATAACTCTGCCTAAAGAAGCATCAATCAGCTCCACGGTATCACCTCCACAAACGGCGGCAATGTTGGATGACGCTGGTGAGACAAAGGTCAATGCTGGATATGGTTCATATTCGTACACTTTTTCCAATTCCTTACTTTGACCAATCCCGGGTTCAAACTCAACCGCCCAAATATCCATGTCCTTAGTACCATCTCTGTTGGGAAAAAGTATTTTGGATGGACCTCGCAAAATATGAGTGAGTCGATAATTAGATTCTATAGCCAGGTTAGATTAGTATATGGACTTGGTGGAGCCATCATGCTGTAAAAATTATAATCGAAATATCACTTACCAAATATTGGAAATGAGCCAGATGCCTCTGTCTCAAGTATTATGGACGGTAAGCTATCAGTGTCTCTGGAGGATTGCTTCCTTCCGGCTCTTGCTGCCGTCTTATTGATCTTATCCTTGAAACCCAATCCACCAACGTTGCGACGCTTTTCTGTATCGTCCTTGACGAAATATGTCTTGGTGCGGGTATCGTACATGAGCTTTTCTTCAAACGGACTATCTTCCCTGGCATCAGCTAGGGCCATTTTTTTCGTTTCCGCGTCGACTTCATCTGCACTATCAATGTCAGATAGAATGAAATCTTCCTCGTTACGAAGAAAAGGTGACTTGGTCATCATGCGAGCCAGTCGTTCCTCGTCATCCCCTTCTTCATTTTCATCTGTACCAGAGTCTTCATCGTCGTCCTCTGAGCTATCGGATGCGCTTTCATTATCGACCGTTGTCTTTGAAAGACGAGGTCTACCGCGCGGCCGTTTCTCTTCTGATGACGAGGTAGCTATGACTTTGCGTGGTCGGCCCAATGGACGTTTAGGTCCTGGCTCTTTTACAGGGTACATGCGTGGTCTTCCGACAGGTGCAGGCGCTCCTGGTAATTTGTGAGGATGTTTTCTAGGCCGTCCAATAGGTTTCTTAACTTTTTCTGATGCATCGGATTCTGATGTTCGAACCTTGGGTGGTCTTCCCATGCGCTTTCTAGGTCGCCCAGATAAGGTAATTTCTGAATAGTATCGAGTTTTTTTCGGTGGTCTTCCGCGGGGTTTCTTCTCCTCATCAACAAGTTCTTCGCTTTCAGATGTTCGAATCTTAGGTGGTCTCCCAAGACGCTTCTTAGATTTCTCCACTTCGCCTGATTCTGATTCTGAAGGTCGATTTTTCGGTGGTCTACCCATGCGTTTCTTTGGCTTTTCAACATCATCTGTGTCCGAATTTCTAACCTTTGGTGGCCTCCCTAACTTCTTCTTAGGTCCTTCGCTTTGGCTTGCGCTGGTCGTATCATCTACCATTTATTTATTTAAATTAGACAAAGAACGTTATTGACCCCTTATTCAAATCCATAATTCGTTACCTTCGTCTTCAACTATCAGTCTGGGTACTCTCTTCAATTTTTTCGGTCGACCCCGACGTTTTGGTGCCATAGAGTTATCTGTAGCGTCGTTAGTGGACGATCCTATCGTTGTTGAGATTTTAGTGGCTTGCTTGATATCAAACGTAGACTGGTAGTTTGATGCAATAGGAATTTGCCTTTCTACGTGGTTTTGAAATATGGAAAGCTCGCTCACCTTCAAATTGAGAACTTCTACCTATATTGTCTGAGTCGCTTTGGCCTAAACGTGGCGTTCCAGCGGACGAGGCTCCAGACGCGCTATTACGCTGCTTGGCTGCCGACGTAGATGCAATGTTGACGGTGTTTGCATTATCAGTGGCTGAAGAGTAGCTAGATTCGTCGTCCGTTGTTAGCTGCGGATTCTGCGACTGAGATGTAAACGTTTTGAGAATGCGCTGAAAGAAGGTCGTTGGCTCTTTTGACTGCGAAGACGACTGTTTGCGAGAAGACCTCGATCTTTTAGTAGGTCCACTACTTGATGGAGAAAATGATCTCGTACGTTTTGGAGGCGCCATGCCACTTGCTTCTTCACGATCGGAAACGCGTTGTGCCATGACAGTCGCAAGTATAGCACAGGCTAAAAAAAAAATTCACAGGGTGAGGCATAACAGGAACAGCTGCTGTTTCGCTCATAAAAACGCGTTCAACTTTTTCAACCAGAATTTTTTTATCTTTTTAATATTTCGTAAAAGAGAGAGAGAGAGAGAGAGGAAACAAGCAAATGAAATAAGATAAATGAAAACGACAACAGAACACACAGCTACAAGAGCTTAATATAATAATTTGATTTTAAAGGTTATCGGCGGCTTCCATTTTACCCATGCGGAAGGACATATTCATAACTCCTTTCCCAAGTTCTGTAGTAGGTGTATCGCCGGGATTACCATAGTCTTGATTGCTACCGGCTGAAGGCGGTTGGTGGTAGTCTACCTCACCTTGTTGCCATTCACCATATGGTTGTTGTTGTTGTTGTTGTTGGTGGTAATTGGATAATTGGTTAGAGGGGGGGATATCAATTTTCATTTGGTATTTGCTAAGACTGGCTCCGCCAGATCTAGATTCAAAAGCTGATGAAGGATACTGTGGTGGAGGTAGGTGCGGGCCTGCGCTACTAGGTGTGGTCGGGTACGAAGGTGCATAGTACGGAGCGGACGCGCTATCAGCTCGATGACGGTTCCAGCTGTCAGTGGCTGTATGAATATTCAGACCAAGGGGTGGATGCGAACTTTGATGCTGTGAATGATACATAGCTTCGCTATGGTGCATGTTCGGGTCAGGAGAATGAACATCCACTCCACCTGGAGAATGGAATACAGGGGACTGGTGTTCGTCAGGAGAAGCCATGTCTAGCGAGTGCTGAGGGTATCTTGGCATCATCATGGGCATGCCATCCGATCGGACAGGAGGCGAAACCAAGGGCCCGTAGTGGTAAGGATAAGGACTAGAATAAGGTGAATAGCTTGCCCCATACGCTTCTTGAGCACCTGGGCTCATTGGATGACGCGGATGTTGGGACGTAACAAAGCGTTCATCGTTAGAGTCTCCGTTAGAATGTCTAGAAAGGCTATCGGAGTAATGGCCAGGGCTACGACCACGTACAACCAAGGGTGCGGTATGACATGTAGCGATCTTGTAGCGCTGATTGTTTTGACATTGCGCAAGCAACTCCACCACAATTTCATAATATTGCTGTGCAGCTCGTCTTTTACCGTTGTTAGCAGTAGCTGTCTTAAATTGTAAACGCTCAAACGTCACAAGTGAAGTGAGCTGAACCTGATGATTTGGTGGATTGATACCGCCACCTGGACCTAAATGACCGCCAGGACGAATGGGCTTTGGAGCAGGCACAATCTGTGGACCTTTATCACGCTTAGGGGTATGCTGAACAATATCAATTCGCTTATCGATGTCTGCCACTCTTGCGCCAATTCCAAACATAAACTGCTGCACGGGAACAAAGCCACTTTCGGTTTTGATGCAGCAGGGCATCTCAGGCTGTTCAATATACCCCATTTCTTGAACGAGATCAAAAGCACCACTGATTTGGAAATAGTTGCGGCGATAACAAGTCCAATCATTATCGGCTAAAAAAAAACCTCGGTCGATTCTGCAGTTAAGATGAACTTGAAGTCTATGCGATGATGGTTAAGTAATATGATCGTTTAGTGTTTGCCACCAATCCTATGCATTCTTACCCAGCTGATCGGTCCATAGTCCAAAGCTCAACCAGTTGCTTAGTGGGCGTAAACAACGGGCCTCCCTTGACGGACATTCCATGGTCAGCTCTTCGAGACCTTCTTCCAGACATGATGGATGACATTGAGGAAGAACGCGAAGAAGCGCTCGGGCGTCGTGAGCTATCCTCATCATCGCCAATTGGAGAGGTAGGTTGGCTTAAACTTTCGGAATGAATGGGAGACATGTCCTCAGGACGTGGAGTACCCGGCTGGGACATTGAAGCCAGATGTCTAAAGCAGAAGAGAGGGAAAAACGGATATTTTGTTACCAAAATGCTGAGAGACACTCCGGCCAAAATTAGCAAAAAATCATTTACCCTGGATAACCGGTGTCGGGCTTATGTTCGTGGTGCCTGAGCGAGCGGGGAGCATTGGCGTTAGCATGAAATAATTTTCTCGAGGCAATTTAATGATCAAAAACAGAGAAAATAACCCTCACATTGCATTGGAGTGAGCGACGTTAGGATATGGAGTATATGTATGATAATAAGGGTCGCTCATCTCGGGCCGATTGGATTGATTTTGCGTATGGTCATGCATTGACCATTTGTCATCTTCCATGGTAGATTGCATCTTCTTGTTTGCTGATAAAGTATAAAGGAAGGACTTGGCAAACAAGTGAAGCTGGATAAATGAAAGAAAGGAAGGTAGAAAGACAAAACAAAAACTACAGCAAAGTAGAAAGGAAAACGGCCAAATAAAATAGGTTGGCTGTACCCAGAACAGCAATATATCCACAAGGTTGAAGAGGCGCCCATCCGCAATATAAAAAAAAATGGAAACATCAGGCGTCGAAATGAACTTGGCTACCCGCCTTTATTTTTTTCCCTTCTATTTTACATGCACTTGGATCTGAGCACGCTATGCCCATCCAAGTCCACCTCGTTTACCTCCATACTGCTGTTTTCGCATATTGAGTCCGGTTTGGAACTGCTTTTCCAGGTCTTGATTCATTCTCTGGTTGAAGCCAGCATCGATCGCGCTATGACTGCTTTGAGATGAATCACCTAATGTAGTGTGTGGGGTGGGAGCTGCATCATTACCAGCTTTCTTTGCGCCCAACAACCTTAAAAATTTATTCTTCTGGGCATCGTCACCGCCAAACGATGCTTTAGACCAATCGTTCCAACGACCAGACTCCTCAGTGACTGCAGCCGCGGAAGGCGACTTAAAGCGGAAAGAGGTCATTCACATATTTCGTAATGATTTTATAATATACCATAGTTACCCACCTCGGTGCCCACCTTCTTGGCTGGCATTGACTCGCTTTCATCGTCTGATTCATGTTTTCGCTTTTTCTCTTTCTTGTCTATTGTCAAACGCACTTCAATTAGCATATTGTTGAAATTGTTGCATGTAATATGACGGTAAATCACCTTTGCTAACTTTCTCCTTCTTTGTTACTTTGTCCTTCTTTTCCTTCTTGTCCTTTTTATCCTTTTTGTCCTTCTTCTTTTTCTCCTGTTTTGAATGCGGACATTTAGCCATGCCAGCCAGACGCATTATAACGACATGCGCGCAAATCACTTTACCTTGACTTCAACCTCTTCTGGAGACTCAACTACCTTCTTTTCCTTCTTTTCCTTCTTTTCCTTCTTCTCTTTCTTTTCTTTCTTCTTTTCAGAATGACCCATAGTGTTTAAGAAAAAGAGACGAGCAAGTGAAGCGCATTTTTTTTTTTTAATGAGACAGGCAGAATAAATTTTCCAAAAAAAAAGCAAGTCCTTTGCAGGTACAGAGAAACATGAAAATTCATATAATGGTAGTTGATGGGGTGTGGTATTTGCTCTACAATTCAGCGTTTCTAGTCTTCTCTAACGCAAGAATATCATCCTTCTTGTTCAAAGCTGCAAGTTCCTTTTCTGTCACACTTTTGTAGGTTGCGGTAGCGCTGGCTGGAACTGAACCACGTAAGCCCAATGCCGTCACTGAGGAAGCTCGAGAAAGCCCAAACCATCCAAACCGGAAAGCCAGTTCGTTTGCCGCAATTTCACCGAAGCCAAGCATGACTCCGTTAACGAACGGTAGGATAAAGTTGATAGCTGTGGACTTTAAGACGAATATTAACGTGGGATGTCGCCACCAGGGTTCGCGTCGAACAACAATAGTTTGGGACTTGTAGCCTTCGTCATCGAGCTCACTTGCCGTAACGGCCATTTCGGTAATATTGGCCATTGGATTGCGAACGGAACAAAGGAATGAAGTGAGATGCAACAAAAGTTAGCCTAGGTTGGAGTCACGGGATACACAAGGAAACCACGCACCGGCGCGCCTGAAAAATTCCAAACCTTGGCTTGACTTCACTGGCTGGCTGCATTTCAATTCCTTTGCACTTCTACTCATGTCGGCTCTGGTAAGCTAAATGCCCCTGGGCTGCTATTGATGTGCGTGTGTCAGCAACTAACGACATTTGATCTAGGACCTTTGGAAGGAGGGTTCTCCTGTTAGCGCGCCCATGCCCCCAAGCTTGTTCCCAATCGTCGCCTACATCACAGTCTCCATTGGTCTCGTTGCCACCGGAGCCTTCGCAGTGTAAGTGATTGCAGCATAGATGCAGCCATGACTTGCTCATACACGTTACTGATCTCTGCTATAGTCAAAAGCGAAATACCCCTATTATGGAGCAGCTCACACTCGCCATCCCTGCATCTATTATGCTCGGTATCGGAACCGTTTTCACTTTCCTCTCGGTCGGCTTATACGTCTAAATGTCACCAACTCTTGTGCAATAAAAAAGAAACTGAATACAGCATTTGTGATTTTCAACGAGCGTTTGGAGATGACGACCGTCTTTGTGGGACATTATTGATTTCAATTTTACACTTTTAATTTACATTGATCCAAATTCTTTTTGGAACAGACTTTGATCAGTCCAGAAAAGAGAGAACCGGCGCTTCTTTTCGGCTAATTCAGCAGAAGTTGCCGTTTCCTATGGGAGATTGGGTGTTAATGGAGAGTTAGATACTACAATTTCATGACCTGCCTCGATTTTCAGGCACATTGTGTATTTTTACCTTTTGGAAGTGCTGTATCTCATTTTGTAGATCATTTACGAAATTTTCCAACTGTTCATGAAGTTGTAATGTTTCCTATGTTCCACCAAATTCGGTTAACTTTCATATATATAAAAAAAACACAGTTCATGCTCTATAGTATACCTCTGGTATGTGCGTATCTGATTCCTGATCATTTATGTACACTTGACTGAATTTCTCCATCATTTCTAAAGCATTTTCGCTGCAAGGTTGGATCCAGGTTAACCTCCAATGTATGCATATCAATAGCGTATCTCAAACCTCCATTATACCTTTCAAGCATCATTTCGTTTATATCTGCCATGGATGATTCCGTTCGACCGTTGGCTCCTTTAATTTCGTTCTTCAACTTGTCTAACAGCTCTATTGCTGGTATGTCGTCCTGTTGAGAGTCCATCATATCATCGAGCATATCGTCTGCACCCTCTTAAATTGAAGTCAGAAATACGAACGCATAAGAAGTCAAATGTGGATGGTTTGTCTTACTTATTTGCATGCTAAGAATTTGTTTGAAGCTGTTGAGAAAGCTTTCTTCCTCGTCATTAGAATTAACGTCTCTATCATACTGCAAGAGAATGGTGTTAGCGAGTAGTTTCAGTTGATAGTACCAGTGGTATACATTGCTTACCAGCGAGGGATCTATTTGCTTAGCAAGCTCTTCAACATCCAACAAAAACGCCCGCTGATGGTCGGTTCTTTCATTCAATAGCTCCTCTTCCACTTCCAAAATATACAATAACAATTGGTTGGCGGCGGCTTGCTCCAACAAAAGTTTGATTATCTGCGCAGCCAGTATGTGAGCAACAGTATCATCAAGCTGCAAGATGAAAGACATACCTTATCATAGGTTTCCACGTTGTTGATTGTTTCAGTATCGAACCTCTGTCCTTGCGCTTTCGCAACTGCCTTCAAGAATAAGTCCGTGGCATCTGATATGCACGGCGATAGTCTATCACTGTCAAGCCGCGCTATAGCCTGTCGATCTTTTTTGATGACATCTTCATAGTCCTTTATGGACGACCTACATAATACATTACATTCTAACTCACGCTTAACGGTTTAACGTCGCAAAAATGACATACCTTAGGATCGGCAGTATCTGTGGCAACCCATTCAGTTTTCCCATTTCCTTTTCTAAAACTTGTACTGCTACTATCTGAGATTCCAGGTTGATGTCAGACATGATCAAGTCCTTGTGAGATGATTCAATTCTTATAAATGCAAATGTATAGTTAGTATTTCAATGAAGAAGTCAAGCCTGTGTTTATAAAATACCTGTACCTATGTCGCAATCGTTCCAGCGTATTTTTTTCGTCAATTTCTATCTGTAAATATACCATCAGCACCTAACTTTGATAATCCCGGGATAGGCCCGTAAACGTACCTCAGAGTTGTCTATATTCTTTAATTTCATAATGTTTGCTTCAATACCACCCGACAATTGCTCGTTACTTTGAAGTAGGCGATACATAGCAACATCACACTCCGCTACTCTACGCACTTTAATCTTTGTGTCAGTATCCAATTGATGTCCAAAGAAGTCTCTTAGTGCCATAACCATCTCGATGCACTTACCTTTTGATTCAGTTGTTCCAGTTGTTGAGGTGGCATCATTGAACAGCTCGGATTGGGCGGTTTTGAGCTGTCTGATGTAAGTCATCTCGAATTCTATTGTCCGAATACTAGTATCCTTTGTCCTCACCTTTTCTAATTCCATATGTAATGCCCAACGCTCATGGTCCAATGTATCAGACTTCTGTGCCATGGTCATATTCAGCAGGTCGAGATCACGCTCAAGTTCTGATATGGATTGCCTGTGGTAAGAAGTTTAGCTTGATGTATCAAATCCTACAGACCTATGAGCATCTCTTACAATAGTATCTTGTGTTGCTTCTGCAGTGCTGTTGTGTATGTGGCCAGTCGGTTGGGTTCACCATGCCTAGAAAAAACTTATGAATGGAGAGTCTCCGACTGTTGGGCAGGGAATGGAGAGAACAACATACCGATTCTCGGGCTCGCTTATGGATACGTTCGGCGGTTCTTTACGCTTAGCATGGTGCATTTTATTAGCCATGCCTAACTTGTGAATATTGGTAACGGCGAATGTCCTCGGTGTAAACGCGTTTAGGGCCACAGCAGAAAAAAAGTCGCGAAATTTTCCAAAACTTGGCCGTTACGCGGGTTGACTTCTCCGCTTAGCTATAATCACAATGGAGCCACCCAAATCCACGACTAACGATCAGAATGGTCTTGGAAAACGAGCGACAAAACTCAATATGCTTTTTGAAAAATACGTAGAACGAATAATACAGTCTGTCAGGTATGTTGGAATGATCGGATTCGCTGCAACTTACTCAATCCAGACTGCTGACCCACAGATCTGCACTTCAGTTACGCCAAATTCGCAATATGTTTCAGCGAACTAGATGAACAGCAACACGAGGCCCTGGTCATGGCACATCAACAAGTTTGCGAATATCTCGAAAAATCTATACGGGTATGTTTTTTAAGGAAGCACACTTTTTGGGTGGCCAAATTCTAATCACTCATATGTAGGAGGATTTCCATAGTATAGTGGCTGAACGGCAGTTGGTAGAGAAATTAAACGAATTGGACAAACTAGTGGAGGAAGCGAAACGAAGCAGTAATACTGTGGAAGCCAAGCGGTCGGGAGCAGGGTGAGTAGCCAGACGTGTTAAAGGTGTCTATAATACAAGGGAAGACTCACGCCATCACTCCAACAGGATTGTTATTGAGCCAGAACAAGCATTACGCGCCCGAAGTATACCTTTAAAGCAAGCAGAATTGGAACGGTTACGGAAGCAGCATGCTGAGGTATGGAAGCGGTTACAGAATCCAAAACACAAAGAGCAAATCAGTCCATTAATATGATGCCATTGTAGCTGCAAGGACAAAATCAACACCTTATGAAGAGTATTGTCAACCAAAGAGATCAATTGGCGGGACTATGTAACAATGTGTCACAATCATTGGGGCAATTTGAACAGGTAATGCGAACAGTTTTATATGATACTACAGTCGAAAGGTATACTCATTTGCTTTTTAACAGGCTGTTGAGACGGCATCCGTATTGGCGGACTCACGTGATCGCACCTGAGGTGATCCCAAATGGAAACTGCTGCAAAATTGCGATTGTTTTCCATAATTTTTTTTTCCTACTCCTGTCTTTGTAAGCTTAACGTTCTCGCTTAGCTCATACAGCCTTCCAGTCCCTCTATTTTTGCTCTTTTATAATATCTTCTGTATAACATCTACAAACTACTCGAATGACATCTGCAAAAGTTGCATCTAATGCCAGTTCCACTAAATCCAAAGCTGATCCTGTGGTCAAATCGCCAGATTTGACGCTTGATTGCCTTAGAGTAGACCATTCAGTTGTTGCAAAGGAATTGGCCAAATTTCGGGCTTGTGAGCCTGCCACACGTACCTTATATTGTCGTGAATGGGCACAACTCATTTACAAGAGACACTTTGCTTACAACTCGAAAACTCAGGAAGAAATGTCGCAATTGAGAACCATCTCTGGTCCAGGCGGCTATAAATTGTGCGTTGGAGGTCCCAGCTCAGATACTAGGGAAGTCGCATCAATTGTCTGTACGCGAATCTCAAAGCTGATGGAGACGTACTTTTCCGAAACCCAGAGAAGTACTCCACCAGGCGAGTTCTTGAGCAGTCTCCTCTCCGAATGCGAAAGCTGGCAAAAATTGCCGAACAGTATGTCCTGGTTACCCGACTACTTCGACCCTATCGTCTTTGATAGTTTTCCCGACGCTATTCCATTGCCTGAAGATCCCAAAGATCCATCACAATTACTAGACGCCATCATCATAGATAAAACATCATTATCCCTCCCCAGCTCAAGCTTTCATTTGCTTAAGAATCTGAAGGCTGAAGATCTCGCTTCACAATCTCAACCTATCTGTGGTCACAGAAAGCCAATGGCAAAGACACCGGCTGATCTGGATGTGGAACGCAAAATTTTCACAGACAAGTTTGAAAAGGTCACCAATACTGTTTTTACAGATATTCAAAAGCTTTTGCAGGATGTCTGGACAGATCTCAATGCAACTGTGGACGGACTGAGAACTTTAATGGCGGATTGGCGAAAGGAGATGGGTCCGGACCTTGTCGTGCTTGTTTCCGAGTTCTGCCGAAACAATCGCGATAAGTTAGTTGGGTTCAACGAATACTGGAGCCCTTACGCTGAAAATTTCAAAAAGAAGAAGAGTACAACTTCAGTAGAAGAGATTGACACTGCGTTCTACCAATACATTGACAACGCTCGCGACGCCATCACATTGTTTGACAAGGAATTTATGGCATCCAGATACACAGCAACCATCAATTTAGTTCAAAATTTGCAAACGCTTTGCGGAGCTATTTTGGCGAAGCAGATGGAGGACATGAAGACGCATGGTGTAGAGAAATTTCATAAGGCCGTGTTGGAAAGCTGCTCGACTGCGCGAAACTTTGTGCTGAAACCCGAGCACCTTGAACATGTCCAAGACAATGTAGAGAATGTCAAAGAAAAAATGAAGGCCATTGTCAAGGAACTATACGACGAGGTAGATAGTGTCAAGGAGCAATACGAGAAGGAGTCTCAGAAGAATGTCTTTGGTCGTTTGGAGAAATTAGCCCACAAGGAATTCAAAAAGAGACTAAAGAAGCTTGAAGTCATGCAGCAGTCACTTCGACAAACATTCACTTCCGAATTTGCAACGAACGTCTTCCCAGAACAACAGTTTGCTCAATTGGCCCTTGTGACTTTAATCTCGGTCATGCAAGAAGGCGAACAAATGGAGTGTGATGCCATGGATGATTTTATGTTCGATTTTGTGGATGAGAACGAAGAACTCTTGGCTCAACGCGACGACTTGATACTCGATTTTGAGGAAGGCGTCCACACTGGTAGAACTCAGTTGTCTGGGCTGATAGGAAAACTGTACTTGAAGGAGGGTATGCGTATCCAAGGAGATAGTTTGGCCTTGAAGCGTCAAAACAACTTGCTCAAATCCATGGGTTTGCCAACGGATACTCCCGAGGAACCAACGGCTTCTCCGCCTACCGGTAGCGGCGGTAGTAAGAAGAAAAAGAAGAAGAAGAAGAACGCTAATACGAGCACCAATGCTGATAATGAAGAGGTCACTACTGATGTTCCTGCAACGGCAGAAGTCGTCTCTCCTAATGTTGTGCCTGTGCAAGTGATAGATCAGGCTAAAGGCGATGACAAGAAGGCACCTACAAGCACCGCTGATTCCGAAGCTTCTGTTACTTCGAAGGCGGCGGCCGTTGCTGCACCTTCAGTCGTTAGCGAGACTGCTCAATCTGATAAGCCAACTGGCAAGTCTTCCCAACGTACCGATGTTACCAACCAGTCTTCTAGTGCGAGCAAGGCACCAAGCCATACTAAGCAAACTGCCACCACAGCGGCGACACAACCTAACATTGGCTCGAAAGCAAATGTCTCCAAGGTAGCCCAGGCAACCGTACAGACTTCACCTACTCTTCAAGAAAAATCAGCTATTAAAGCGGTTGAATCCTCTCCAAAGACATCTGGCGCCAGTGCTAAAAATAAGAAAGCGGATTCTGTAAAGCCCAAGGTGGAGGCACCTAAAACTATAGCGAGACCAAAGGAGAATGTTTCCAAAAATAAGTCAAAGACGCCTGCTGCATCCAGCTTGGTAACGCCGCCTGTGGCTCCAGAAGCGCTTGCCGATGATCAAAAGAAATCTGGAAAGCAAACTGATGATGTGTGGCCATCAGCGGAATCAACGGGACCGTTGTGGGGCGACAAGCCGAATATCACATTCAACAAAAGTACAGCTGTCTGGGATGATTCAGAGAAAAAATCACAACCTGCCACAGGCAAACTTTGGGGTCAGCAGCTGAATTCACAAGCTATTTCGGATCAAAGTGGATGGGGTGGAGTACCTCAGAAATCGGCAAATGACTGGCCCTCAAACCCCCAACAACAACCCAACAACCCTTCACCAATTGCTCCAGTTCAAAAAGGTGCTACACAACACCCCGTCTTGGATGTACATGAGCAAACGAAGGACGGAGTGTCAACCGATATGAAGCAGGACCTCAGCTTCCAGCTATCTAATACTTTGGAAGAGCAAGATAAGCAGGCAGTTTCGATGGAGAAGCCCGTTGCTCTGGAAGCCGGTCCGGGCGAGATGGCCAAATCAGCACCACATCTACCACCCGGACTTCAAATGGCACCCTCAGCAAGAACTGAAAGCGCATCCGCTATCCACGATAATATGGCTCATCAACACCCCGATACTCTGGTGTCAGTGGTCCAAAACCTTCAGCTTGAGAATGCACAGCTGGTCAATGCTCTTATTTCGGTGCAGCAGGAGCTCAATACCATGAATGCACGCTATGGCGAACTGGTGACGCTTGCCAGAGAACGAGAGGCTCAGAAGGCACTTGAGATGGAGGAAGCACGTCGGTATATTTTGAAGCTGGAGGCTAAAGTCCACTTGCTTGAGCCAACCGAGGGCAACCAATTCGATGTCAGCCGAAGAAACATGGAACGCGAAACTAATAGTGGCCGTACCTTTGCCAATGACGAATTTACTGGACATGGCAGAGAGGAGAGACACCGACGCCAGCCGCTAAGTAAGCCACGACATCAATCTTCAAGCTCGACGGTGGAAAACCAAGATCGGGATAGAAAACGCATCAATAATATGTGGCGAGATAGCCGAGTCATCAAATGTGGTAATTGCGGAGAAGCAGGACACAAGAGTAGCGACTGCCAGGTATATATACATTTCGTAGTATAACATCCTTACCTTTTTTTCGTTCTCGTATTCATCATTTGTGTTGTTTAGGATGCATGCCGTTACTGTGGAAGCAAAGCCCATTTATCTGAATCTTGTGAACTCATTGTATAAGTGGAATCCCTACTCGCTTATACCCTTGTAAATACAATAAGACTTGATTCCGAATCAGACGCAGATGTCGTTAAACATGTAAAAAATTAATGGCTCATAAAAAAAATTAACTTTCTGAAGATTGTACAATTTTTCATTCATTCTACGTTTCAATGTATCTGTCTTTTTTGAATGAATATTGCTTTCGTTTAGATCAAAGTGGGGTGTGAACAAAATGCCAATCGGACTTATGGAAAATCGCTTTTCCAGACAAAGGAATTTCAACAGTCAGCAATATTAAGCCAGCTGGGGTAAATGTGACATATATAAAAGGAAATGTTAATAGTGTGGATACTTGAACCTCTTTATTTTCTCAATGATCGATAACGAACGAGTTCGCTTTCCTAAGCTCAAGCCTGCCGAGCCACAAGGAACCCATTTGTTAGCTGTCGAGCGACAAAATGCCTCTTTCAAACCTGAAGAGCTGTCAGTCTACATGCATGGCCAGCAATACCTTGATGCCCGGGAGTCTATTCTGGACGTATTACAAAATGATCCTATTCTAGGAGATAAAAGCCAGAGATACTACCAAGCCCGAGACCAACGGTTTGATCGGGCTATGTTGAACGCCAAACGATTTGCAGAGTTGATTCGGTTAGTTGCTGAGGATGGTTTGATGTGAGAAAAAGGAGCAACTCGGCTAAATCGTATGTCTTTTTTACTTGGTTATAGAGAACACAAGTGGAACGCCGACGACGTATTGATTGCAGACATGTTGATCGACGAACCAAATCAGGTAAAATAGAGATGCGGACAATGGTCTTGGGTGCGCTGGCAATGAAGACTCACCATGACTGTATAGTTCCGGTTACATCGCAGTATGTTCATGCCAACGATAGCCAACCAAGGAACAGAGGAGCAAAAGGAATTCTTCTTACGGCCTGCTGAAAAGTATCAGATTATTGGGTGCTATGCTCAAACAGAGGTACATGTCTCCTTGAACTTTTATTAGACTCCGCACTCATTTTACTTACTGGACTCTGTAATAGCTTGGACACGGATCTAATGTTCAGGGTCTTGAAACAACTGCAACATATGACCCTTCTACGCAGTCTTTCATCCTTCACTCCCCAACACTGACGGCAGCCAAATGGTGGATCGGTGGCCTCGGAAAGGCTGCTACGCACGCCTGTGTCATGGCCCGCTTGATCACTCAAGGCAAAGATCATGGTCCTCATCCTTTTATTGTTCAAATCCGAAGTCTCGAGGATCATCGTCCAAGGAACGGAGTAACAGTTGGAGACATTGGTCCCAAATTTGGGGTATGTATCATTTTTGTTTGTGAGCAATACACTGCCTATGATTTTTTTTAAGCTGACCTGGTTTTGTGCCTTAAAGTTCAATACTGTCGACAATGGATTTGTTATGTTTGATAATTACAAGATTCCTCATATCAGCATGCTCGCAAAGTACTCTCAGGTAGTTAAGGCAACTGGCGAATATGTCAAACCACCCAATGCTAAGCTATCATACGGTACAATGGTATTTGTCAGAGCTAATATCGTTATGGGTAAGTGGAGCCACAAGTGAAGACTTTTTTTCTGATCGAGTATAGCTGTAGCTTATCATGAACTGTGTTATTCCTCTGTAGAGAGTCGATATGTACTTGCAAGAGCAGCAACTGTAGCTGTCCGTTATGCAGCTGTCCGATCTCAATTTGTGGATGCTGCTAATCCCAAGAAACTGGAAGGCACTAGCCGCACTGTGGAAACGCCTGTCATTGATTACAACATGGTTCAATACAGATTATTCCCAGTGATTGCCCAAGCGTATGCCTGTTTCTTCACTGGTAAAGAAATGTATAGGATGTACAATGAGAACCAAGATCGTATGGCACAAGGTGATTTCTCATTCCTTGCTGATCTTCACGCCACTAGCTCTGGATTGAAGAGTCTGACCACTACTATCTCTTTGGCTGCTATCGAACAATGCCGGTAATTGCACGTTTTCATCCTATTAGATTTGATATCACGGCGCCATTTGCTTACACCCTATCTTGCACTGCAGTCGCGCTTGTGGCGGTCATGGATACTCCATGTTCTCTGGTCTCGGTAACTTTTACCAAGATTATCTTCCAAAAGTCACTGTAAGTCTTTGTCACGTCTCATTATCGTCTGTTCATATCAGGGCACTAACTGAATCAATAGTGGGAAGGCGATAATTATATTTTAACTCAGCAAACGGCACGTTACTTGGGTAAAACCTTTAGATCCGTTGCAGCTAGTAAGGGCGATGAGCAGCGCACTACTTTCTCGGAAAGATACATCCAAGATTACATGTCTAACCCTGGTGCTCGATGCCCTGCCCAGTCAGCAGCCGACTTCCTGAACCCTGAAATTATCTTGTCGGCATACCGTTTTAGAGCCGCGCAAATGATTGAGACGTTTGTTCGCAAAACCGATCAAGAAAATAGAACTTTCAACTCCATGCTGGTCTTGGTATATCAAATCTCACGAGCACATTGTCAGCTTTTCATTGTATCCAACTTTTTGGCTGCCGTCTTCCCTGGTCCCACTCAAAAAGAGCTTCCCAAGGAAGTGCTTAGTGTCCTGCGGACTATGGCACTTTTGTACGCTCTTTATACCATGGAGGAGGAACTTGCAGATTTCCTATGCTCTCAATATATCTCATCAGAGCAAGCCACAATGATAAAGGAGCAAGTGGTTCAGCTTCTTGGAAAAGTGCGACCCGATGCTGTAGCTTTGGTCGACGCATTTGGTCTCCCAGACTACCAACTCAATTCTGCGCTAGGCAACAGCAAAGGTGAAGTTTATGAGCAAATGACTGCCATGGCTGAAATGGAGCCATTGAACCATAGAGCTGTTCACGAGAGTTATGAGGAAATTATCAAACCTTTTGTTCACGCCGGAAAGCATCTTTGGAAACGAGACAGTAAAGGCATTGCTAGATTGTAATAATAAATAAATGTATTTGGTATCTCATGTTTATTTCTCTTCATGCTTTTCTGTGCAATACATCTACTTTACAGTATCGTAGATACTAAGCGAACGCAGGTAATTTTTTTTGTTCTAATGATCGGAGGGGTGGGTCAGAACAGATCAAAGACCGTGACGCAAGAATTTTTTTAATTTTGCTGGGAAATGCGATATTTCTGCTGTGCGAGTTGCGATAAACAGTTCTGGCCGAATACCGATCCAACATATACACAGCATGGAAGGAAAGCCGCAATCATCATCGCGTACACCTAGCGACTTTTTGAATTCCGTTATTGGACGCCAAGTGCTTGTTAAGCTTAATTCTGGCATCGACTACAAAGGTACCTTCGAAATCCCGTTGGGATGTGGGATACTTTGTGATTCAATTTGATCGAACTCTAACATGACTTCACAGGAGTTTTGGCGTGCTTAGACGGTTATATGAACATCGCTTTGGAGAACACTGAAGAATATGTTGATGGGAAATTAAAGAACTCCTATGGCGATACTTTCATTCGCGGTAACAACGGTATGATCTCACGCAATGGGGTTTTGTCTTGTCGCGATCCCGTCACTGACACCACTTTTGCATTATCCACAGTCTTGTATATCAGTGCCGCAAAGTCAACTTGATTAGCTTGAGCTTCTTACATTATAACTGTTTGTCTCTGGTCCTGTATTATATATACATAAAAATTATCTTTCATTCATTGCTTCGGTCTTTTGACTCCAATGGGTTCTTGATTACACCTTTTCTATCCCCTCCCCACATAACGCTTTTACCAGGTGTGAACAGCCATAATAATGGCCTCAGAGATTAGCATTATCTTGTTCACGTATTGTAAAGCGGAGATACCATCCCCAATTTTCCTTCTTCATTTACAGTCATCAGTCGGCAAGCAACATCCAGTTCAGTGTACATTGAATATGTTGTTGTGATGAAGTAAATTATTGTATGTAAAAATGTGTATACAATGCTATCATGGTTTTCAAAAAGGTGGTAGTATAATACAAAGCAGAGTGAGTAATATATGGGGCGAGAGAAAAAGTTATTTAGTACACTATCGGTGTACTATGAAATTTTGGTTCGAGTTGGAGGTACGGTAGCATAGACTTGATTGTCTTTTGATCTTGTGAGACGGTTGTACACCTTTGGGAAATCGCGCGTTGCGTGATGATGGTTATCCTCAAAGAACTGGGTGACTTTCTTGTTATGTATCGCAGGTTCAATTTCAACAGGGACAAGGCAGAAATCTCCTTGATGCCTTAAGAGCATTTCAACTGCTTGGTTGGCGGTAATGATTTCGTGACGATCAGGTTCAGTTCCATTTTGGTATAGAATATTTGGCGTAATGACAGTTGCCAAGTTCTTGATATCCATTTTGTTTTGTGATGAGAAACTAGACACCCATTGCAAAAAGTCGCCGAGTGCTTCAAGGCAATCACGATTTGCCTGTGGAAGCATACAACAAAGCAAATGTAGAGCTTTTCTTCTATCCTCTTCTGATTCAAGGCCTGATTCAATGGAGTTAGTCGATTTTCACAATAAAACATGGCTTTTTCTGCTCAATTTGACTTACTCTGCGAATAAATAAAAAGTCTATAAAGTTTCTGAGTCAATAGTGGATCCGGCAGACTACGAAGAAACTTCTTGAAAAGGGCAGCGAGTTGAATGGAATTGGTCTCTTCTTGCACTTGTCGGCCGTTAGGATGATTGTCAATATCCTCTACCATTTCTTGCAGAACTCTAATATTTCCGTTTTTCCGAAATATTCCTTCGACTGTCATATCTGTGATCCATTTGTTAGCTATACCAAGCTTATTGCGTGTCAAATGAAACACCATGTTTTTTACCTAGCTCCTTCATTCTCAATATGGAATCGCTAAAAATTCTTGGGAGCTTCAGCGGACAGGGACCGAATCCGAGTTTTGTAGTGACCCCATATCGTGCCAGGAGAGTCTCCAAGGGAACTGAAAATGTCGATGTTGGTTTTATCCCTCTTCGATTGGCCTTCAGAGAGGTAAACAGTTTGTTCCATAAACCGCCACGTTTATGCTCCACTAACTCCAATAACTCATCCATAGTAAATTCTTCATGTACAAGAGGTTCCAATTGTAAAACAGCAGCATGTTTGGCTACCATGTATTGCAGCTTTGTCAACTCAGCAAGATATGTTTGCAATTTGCATTGATCTGGCGACATGCTCGGCGCTCGTCGAACAGATGGATTTGATTTCAACCTTGATGATTGCAATTTAGGGCCTGCCGTTGAAGGTCGCGCATCTAACCCATTCGGTTCACTAGCTAGACTTTGTTTTGAGAATCTAGACTCCAGCGGATTTCCAAAGATGCTAATTCTCGGTCGCGTATGCGGAAATCTTTTGGCAAGAGTTTTCGCCTTTTTCGATGAAGATGTTTCTATCTCTACAGTGGGAGCAATCTCTTCTGGTATAGAATCATGCTGATTAATGCTTCCGGATTGGATTGTATTCGCACGACGTGATGAACGGGAGGATGATCGAAATACTTTGTAAAGTGAATATCCTGATCGCATATCCTTTATATCAGAAGGCTGGAAGGCGTTGTACTGTTTGTCGCCCTCTGTGAATGTATTCGCATGTCGGCTGTTCCGTAATGACTTTGCCTTTGGATCGTCCATACGTGAGGACTGTTTTAGAGATCGATTTGAATCTTCACTATTTCGAAACGTTGGTTCTGAAAATGAAAATGAACGAAATAATTAGGATGCGGTTATCAAAGACTATTATGGCATAAAAGGTTTGCCAACCTGAGCTTCTCAAAAGGTTGTCTAGTCGGCATAACGATATCCAAAGCAAGAAAGAATATTGTTCAAGGAGCGATACCGATTCAAAACAAAGCAGCGACTTTTCTGGGTCAGCTCCATGACATCTATTGCAAAATAGAGCTAAAGAACTGACATCAAACACAGCACGGTTGATGTCATTTGACAAATTTTCCTCGCACCGTTTGCAAGAGAAGCATTGTTGGTGCCAACGATATCGCTTCATTCTGATGCATCCTTCCTCTATGATTTTGTTACATCCATAACAAAGATCAGATGTAAAGTCAACTTTCGGTCCAATTGGTAACGTATTGTTGGTATATCGATGCGGAAGTCGGTTGTAGCTAAGTTGTTTGAGGAACACAGATACTGCATTCTGTACGTCATATTGTTGTTCCTGCAAATTTTAATATCAGAATACAAAAGAACAAAACCACACCGTTCAAGCTTGGTACCAAAACAAAAAAGAAAGAAAAAAGTCTCGTAAATACACATACCAAGGTCAAAGCCGACTTCAGGCCAATCCGGATCAAACTTTTCAAGTTATTGGCGAGTCCAGTTATTAAAGACAACAAGTCTTGAGTAATGCCAATCCGACGAAGTCCACTTTCTTGCGTTTGGGACAATAGTGCGAAAAAATCAACCGTTTTGCGGCTTAGAGCACGAGCTTCCTTTTTAAAGTTTGGCCCTATTATAATCCCACCAAAAATATTAAGTGATGAGCATCGATCGACAATTGAGATTTCACCAATTTTTTTTTTTTTACCTTGTTCGTTTTTCTCGATGTACATTCCATCCAATAAATCAATGGCCTGAAACAGAATATGAACATGGTCGATGAACCGTTTGGCCATGTTAACGCCGTCGATGTATTTTCCAATGGAGACATGCATAAGCATATCGGATATTGTCGCTGCAGATGACTCTTCAAAGGCCGATAAAACCGTCCATATTTGATACACTTTTTCCTCTGTATCTCTTTCCATTTTCTCCATCGCATCCGGGTTCTCGCTGGATACAGCTATAGAATGAAAGGCTGTATACATTAATACGATGAATACTTTAAAAGAATTTCATGGTATGACATTCTTACCATAGCGTTGCTGTCCATAGAAATCCGATAACCGGACATTCCAAAACTACGTTCCAAAGCATTAGAAAAGATGGAGAATAATTTTTTTGAAACATGCAATTTAGTGATGCTAAAGTCACCTTATTGATCATATAGCATTCTGCATGCCAGCGTTCGTTATTGTCTCCTTCGACAAATTGTTTGAAAATGGTGACGCTGCAGCCTTTACATCGAATAGCATATTGTGTAGAATAGTGATAGTGGCATAGCACATTTCCTTCATGCTCATAGTATAAGTCATCAGGACCAAAATGAGTATCACACTGCGAACAAGTAAAATGATCCAAGTGGTATTTCGAGTCAGCTGCTACAATATAAGTGTCACGCAAGGCTTCACCACAGGTGCGGCATGTAAGATCAAGTCGCTTAAAATAGTCGCGTTCGCATACTGGGACGAGTTTTCCATTCTGCTCTAGCGGAAAAAAATGCACTGACGCCAATGGTTTGCTACATACCTAAGGGGAACAAAAATATTTGTGTCAGTAACAGCTATTTTGGGGGAGGGGTTAGGTGGAGCAAGTCGGCGAGCGAGGCAATGGCTGAATGGACTACGGGAATGGAGGCGATTCAAGCTTACCCAGCACTGGAAGCAGTCGTAGTGATATGCTGACTGAAGAGCACGAACAGACTGTTTAGTCAAAGGTTTAGAGCACTCCGCACAAACTTTGGAAGGAAGTGGGTCGGAAGGCGATGTAGCAGTTAGCGTAGCCATACGGCGACGATATTATTATAAGAGAAGAAGAAGGAGCAAAGAATATGTTATAAAGAAGAAGAAGGAAGGAGCAAGTTCAAAAGACCAGTTCTGGGCCAGTTTCCTTTTTTATTCAGTAGCCAAGTTGGAACGAATGGCTTCTTCGAATCTAGAATGTAGCTTAATGCCAGTCTCTAAATTTACACTTGCTTTTGGCTTGTGGAGCTTGCCCATGTTGTCTAATTGCTGTATCTGCTCTTCGCTGAGCTGCCATAAATATCGGCGTACCGGTCTTCGTCTCGTACTTCGAAGTTGGCCAGGTATTGGTATTGTTTGTGCCATTAACATGGCATGGTCGGACTTACAGATAGCGAGTACATAGGGCAGATATTCGGCTACAATGCACCGAGCATCTTGAGCCTTGCTGCGCAAAGGTAGTAATGGCGCTATTAATGTCGATTGGTGATGGCTGTAAATAAACGACATTAGAACAACCTTTCTTATCGCTCTTTCTTTCTTACTAACCATACGAATCTCTTCTATGCTTACACTAGAATTGAAGTCGTTTCACTTGTACTTCTTGTAATTGCTATATCTGGAAGAACCTGCTGGTTTAATGTACTTGCAGCTTTCGCGATCCGACTATTCATGTCCCAATGATCGTATTCTGTTGGGGTCTTCCAGAGTATCTTGTAACCCAGCACATTGTCTTTGCTGGGTCCATATTCGTCAATCTCATCGATCTACATAGCAAACATACCTAATAAGTGATCCATCGCAATATAACCATTTCATAAAATAGAAAAAAAAAACTTTGCTTGTTTTTCCCCTTGTTCTCCTAAGCTGCCATACCACGCTGTTGTGCCAAGATATAAAAAATGTACATACCTGATCTGCTTTACTGTCTTTCAGGAAAGCATCGGTGTAAGATTGGGCATCGGCTGCTTCAGCCATTGTCTCGAGGCTTAAGTTGCCCAATTCGTCACGGTCTGTGGTGATAGCTCGTCGTTCAGCCAGAATGGTGGCAATCTCATCATGAAACGTTTCATCCCTCCCTATAATTTGATCAATTAAGAATGGATAAACACCTAATGACATTTTATCGCTTCCGGGGAACGCTTGTTTTCTTGACCAGAGTTCCAAGGAGTTCAACAATTTGCGAAGATCTTGACCAAATATGAGACACAAGTAGTATAGTTCACTTGGATCAATAAGATACCCTTCCGCAATGCATACCAGCTGCAAATATTGTGTTGTCGCCTCAATGGATGGTAATTCAAAGTACAAGGTGGTTTGGAGAGCTAATAAGTCATATGGTACAAGACCGATATCTGAAGTGGAAAATCAATAAAAAAAAGCAATATGTTGGATCAGCACAAAATGTCATCTGGTGATATCTACTGAAAGCATGGTTAATGCCGTTTTGTTTTGTTTTTCTCTTTACCATTGCATGTCATGACAATAGGTCGTTTGCTCTTGTGTGCCAAACTGATCACTGAGCTCCAGAAAGTTTTATCCTCTTCATATAGAATGTCAACTTCTTCCAAGAGAATGAGGCTTTGCTTCGGATTTCTCGCTTCGCTCAGCGGCGCTTCTGGAGCAAGTGGTGGCGGAGGCAACGACTCCACCGCTGGGCTAACATCTACTACATCATTGGATGTTTGGCTACCTGTTATTTGTTGATCATCGTTTGCTCTGTTTTCAGGTACAGTAGATGTGGTGGTCGATTCAATGTCAGTCGCAGTTGGAAGACCTTCAATATCCACGTCTTCGGTTGCGGAGCTCGTATCCACTGAACTATTCGTAGGCGTTTCCGGAGATGGCGATACAGACTTCACCTTCATCCTTAAGAAGTGCCTCGTAATATCTCCACTACCAACAGAAGCCTTACTTGTAGCTTTAGGTTTTTTGACTTTCGGTGCTGAGTCTCCTTTTTTTGGCCTGCCTCGTTTCCGTTTTCCGCTGTCGGCAAGGACAGGTTTTTCTTCCGTGTGTTTGGTCGAGTCCATGTGAGGAGCTGCTTGCTCTTCAGGATTCACCTTGATAAAGTTGGCGAAAGGGTCGAAGGTACTTCTGTCAACATGATCGAAAGAAACTTGGTGACTTTCTGCCATTTCACCAACCATGGCAAGAATGTCTTTGGCACTTCGTTTCTGCCCCGCATTGATCTCGAAAACATCGTAGCCAACCTCGTTAGCCGCGGTATAAACAGATGCAGTCTTGCCTACTCCGTGGCATCCCACAAGCAAAATCAGATTAGATCTTGCTTTCCCTTCCATTTTCTTCGTTTGGCTTGAAGTCTGCTTTCGTCGCTTTCTGGATTTAATTGTACTAGGCATGAAATCCTGATCGTTTTCGTCGATGTCATGAATAGGAACATTCATAATATCGATAATTTCTTCTTGGCTGTAGCCATCCCCATCTTCATCCTCTACAATGAAATCTTGAAGCTCCGTTGGAATGTTTGACTTTTTAGCTTTCGTGCTCAATTTCCCAGTGACATTGGGGGTTGGCTTTTGTACTGCTTCAAGCGGTGCAACTATGGGCGACACTTTCATTTCCTGTAACCAGTCACGAAGATATGTACAGTTGCCAGAATTTCCCAATAATCCATCAATTGTAAGTGGTCGATATTTGTCTCGCCAAGGAAAGCTGCGAGGATCCTGAGTTGGCAAGGCATCTTCGTCCGTCGGTACCGGGTATAAATAGTCGAATAGCGATAGACAAGCATCCGACCTCCAGCCGTCGGGATACAATTTGTCTAGTAAACGCAGCATTCGTGATCTTGACAGTAATGGGTATGTGAGGTCTGCAAAATCAGGTCGCGGCCGCTGCTTGGTCTCCGTCTCTTGCTCTCTTCGAAGAGATCGCTGGTGAGCAAAAAATGCAGAGGACAATTGTTCAAGAACTGGTTGTTTCCGACGGGATTGCTTTGAAGTAGAGCGTAGATATGTACTGCTATCATGACTTTCTTCATGATAACCTACAATGAGCTCAATGAGCTCTTCGGCGCTTGGCTCACGCTGGTAAATATGTCCCCCCTCGAAAATATCCAAGTCAGGCCACTGTGGAGAACACGGGCTTGATGGCTTTCTAGAGAGAGTTCTTCTTGCGGGCTGTTTCGACGCGGCTACTGTCCCTTTGATTGGCGGTGGCTGCTGGAAAATGGTTGGAATGGTGACAGTTGGCTGTGGTCGATCAGTATTTGGAGTGTCGGTAGTGGTGACGCATGGTGATTCAGCTTCTTGATCGGCTTTAGCTCGAGGACGAAAAAACGGGTGAAGCTGATCGTTTGGAGGGCGCTCAGCCATTGCCATTCTTTTCCTGTCGGCTTGAAATTTGCAAAAGCGCGACGCGCACCGGTATTAAGAAGTAATTGCTACCAGCAAAGTGGAACCTAAACATTTTTTAACACGCGACGTGGTGAAAGTCACTCACCTGAGTTTTTCCTCGACACCTTTAAATCTTCATTTAATAACAAGCCAACTACTGTTGAGTTCTTTTCTATCATCTGGCGAACAGATAGCGAAAAAGGTACCATTGCCTTCCTGGTACTCGTAAGCAAATAGCAATTGTAGGGTGAACGCTATGTGAAAGTCGTGCTTCGAGCTAGAACGGTGCTGACGAATACTCAATTATACAACCCTTTGAAGTTGCTTATTTACCATGAATGGTTCTCTTCATCAGTGCCATTTCCAGTGCCATTCAGAATATCACACACATAGAACGCGCATAAGAACATGATGTACCGTTTAGGCGTGGGTTGGCTCATATTTCGTGTTTCAATTCGTTACATAGGCTGTTCACATCTCTTTGATACTCTTTATTAGATATCTTATCAATCACTGATAATTTCATTGAATGTTTACTTTAGGTTATTCGGCAATACCGTACGGTGAGTGGGAACGGAACACAGTGCCAACACAAATTTCTTAACCATGAGAAGAACTCCGCAACGACTGGCACAGCTCACCTTGTCATATGCAACCATCCTCGCAAGCCGTTCCCGCATCTCAGCTGTACACCAAGTTAAAGCGGGTGGGAAAAGGCGCATATGGTTCGGTATACAAAGGGTATGTTGAAATCTTGTTTCGGCATTCATTTACAGTCTGGTAACCTTGTTGCAGTCTTGACAATAAGTCGGGGAAGGTGATTGCAATCAAGATTCTGAATCTTGACACTGCCGAAGACGATGTCACAGATATCCAAAATGAGATTACTCTCCTCTCAGACCTTACACGCTCCGAATCTGTTAATATTACCCCGTATCATGGATGCTTCCTGAACAAAACGAAGCTATGGATTATCATGGATTTTGCCGGCGGGGGGAGCGTTCGAAATCTAGTAAGTGAAGTTTGCGCAAAAATGAATATGAGAGAGTGAAATAGTTTATATATATATTAAAATGGTGTATCTTTATTTGCTCTTGCTGTAGATGAAGGCTGGAAAAATTGAAGAAAAATATATAGCCGTAATTGCGCGGGAAGTCTTAATGGCTTTGAAATTTCTGCACAAACACAAAATCATACACCGTGATATCAAAGGTAACAACATCGTATATACCTTTTTATTGTGAATATCTTTATGGAATTAACTGACATTCGACATATCTGGGGTCCAGCTGCAAATATATTGATGACTGACGAAGGAAACATCCAATTATGTGATTTTGGCGTCGCTGGTCAGACCTCTATGAATTGCTTGAAACGCAATTCCTTTGTGGGAACACCCTATTGGATGGCTCCAGAGGTCATTCGGGAAGGAGCGTTGTACGATTTCAAGGTGAGTGAGGCATTTTATATCACATATTCAGCTGTGGTTGAATAATTTAACTCAATTGATGTAATATCAGGCCGACATTTGGTCCTTTGGTATAACTATTTACGAGATTGCGACTGGTAACCCTCCGTTAGCAAACCAAGATCCAATGAGGGCTATTATCATGATACCTAGATCAAAACCACCGCAACTTGAGGGACAATTTTCAGCAGCAATCAAAGAATTTGTGGAACAGTGTGTAAATGAAGAGCCAGATGAGGTACAATGATAGTTGCAGCCTCCTGTCAGACCACCAATTGATCATTTAAACTATGATAATAACCATTTTTATATAGCGACCGAGCGCAGATGACCTTCTGAAATCCAAATTTATACGATTTGCTAGCAAAACAAGCTCTACCATCTTGATCGACCTAATCAGGAGGTATGAAGAATGGAAGCAAGAACAGGAGGCCAAGAGAAGCAGTTTTACCTCGCAGGACATGAACAACAGGTACGGATAGAGTAACACCTCTAAAGCCTATAATACATATTACTTAATGTTCGAGCCGGCAAATAGTGATGTAGATGACGAATTTGAATTAAGTGACTTTGACGACCTCAATAATGATGCATGGGAGTTTGAGGTAAGTACTGCTGCCGGAGCGTGCACTGTCTTCTCACTTTGAATTAATTTCCATCGCACTACATAGACTTTCAAAAGCGAACAGCAACCCGCCATACTTAGATCACAATCCGACATCACTTCAGTTTCGCCTCGATCTACAGGCAGTATACCCAACGATATAACAGTTAATCAGCCTGACCTTCTACAACCATCTCTTGGAGGACGTCCATATCAAAGGGCATATTCCGACACTCATCCTTTAGTACGGCTATTTATTGATACAAAGTCTGCTCAGAACGCACAAGGCAATAATCTCTCTGTAAATAACCCCAATGCCTTTTATGGTAGCCCTTCTGCACCGTCAGCATCCAATACAATAGCAAGTACCTCAAGCATCTCTCCGTCGGGTTTTCCTTCTACCAATGCGGATCCAATCCTTGATCTTTCCACTGCGAATTTGACTTCCGGACTATATTCAGCGAACTCGACTGTAGCAACTGCTCGCCCATTTGACCGTAAAGCAGCAAGAGAACTTCGAGTAGGCCATGAACATTTTGATGTATCCCATTCACCTGCCCCGTCAGCAGTAGGAATATCGTTATCTGCCCAACAAATTCCTTTGGCATCGCCACATCTAAAGCCTTTGGATTCAGCTAGCGTAACCCCCACAGCAACTGTAAAACACAACGATGCTCATAGCTTTGATCAGTTATCTGGCGACCACCACGATGCACACTCAATGTTTGACCTCAACACATCAACAACCATCACGAGTACTGCAAGGTTGACTCCACAGCAGACTTTGGCGCCAACCACGCCGCGATCCTTTGAGAAATTGTCACCCACTGGTCTTGGTATCAGTAAACCTCTTGCCGTACGTCAAGTTTCTCTACCAGATCAACTACCACCATCTCGACCCGGATCCCGCCGACCCTCACGGGCTACCGGTATATCGCCAGGCGCCGAAGAGTTTGATTCAGAGGCCGCAGAGATTGCGCTTACTCAATATGCCAGGAGAGTGAGGTCGACGACCAACCTACACCCTGAAGATGAGATGCCTTTAAAGGCACTTGTCACTAATAAGCATCAAATGCAAGAAGATGATAAAAAGGGGATTGCGTCGGGCAGCAAGTTTGGAGGTGAAAGCAGTGCACGACATCTACAAAATATCACCACCTCTGGCCACTACTTTTCTTCACCAACGTCAAGTCCTACCACAACAATGCTACCTGAACTTCGACCACTTCGGTTAGCCTCCTTGAGAGGTAGTGAAGATGTTTACCAGGAACTAGCTATTACCTTGAGCCACCTTGATGAACATCTTGATGCTGTCGAACATGCACTATCCGCTATCAAGCTCTAAATTCCTCTTACATCGTTTAATTTTCCGTTTTATTTTATTTTATGAAATGATACGTATATTACAGCCCTCTGAAAATAACTGCATGCAGATAGAGCCAAACAAATTGTGTACAACAGGTATAGGGATGCAAAGACATTGCTTTACTGCCGGTGATTATTTTTGGGAATCCACCGCTATAGGTTCATAGCTTCCAGTACTACCGTTGGTTGTCAATTTTGGTGGAATAGGTGTAAACGAGGATGTATTTATATTAGAATCTTGGTTGTTGTTATGGCTCGGTGTATTAGGTTGCGGTGTATTTGGACGATACTCTGATGCTGGCTATAAATTTGATTACGCATTAGCTTGAGAACATGTAAAATAACATCTCCAATCCGCCCGTACCTTATAATCCTGCCCACTTGACGATCTTCCCTTTGAACTCGATACTGCTGTGTTGGAGGAATATAGATCTAACATATCAAACACGGCGTCTACAGAAAAGGTCAGTCTAACCAGGTCAAGTAGAGATAATGGCCGTCAAAACCTACCTTCTATTTCATCTAGTCGAGTTGAAACCAACTCCCACCATTCACTGTCTTCATCTGCAGTCAGTTCGTGCGAAATAATCTTTGAGGCTAGATATATAGAAGCACCAGCTATGATTTGAGGAGTATAAAGCAGACAAAGAGGAGATTTGATGCTGATTGGACTTGGTCAGTTACGGCTAGCTGGGTTGATAGGCAAAGTTGAAACTCGCATACCTGTCATTCACAAACATCCAGGCGGTTTGCGCAAGACGGTTTGACTCTGGTGGAATGGGCATGTCAATCAATACCCTTACATCCTCTTTAATGTGATTTAACTTACCTCGTAGTTCATGGATGTATAGTAACAAGTAGTGATATGGATGTTCTATCGTCAGATCAAAGCAGATAGCCTCTAAGAGAACTCCTTCGTCATACAAGATAATGTCCCTCCATCTCTGGAAATCCTTGCTTTGCTCATCTAGCACAAGTTTCTCGTTTTTGGCCGCTTTTTGGGCGCAGACTGTCACTATGTCACGCAGCTTACGTCCAGATTCTTCCACTTTGGTCGCTAAAAAGATGGCTGTCGCGGCGATATCCTACAACCAACTGGCATCAACTTTGCTATCCTATATTGATATAAGCCATTTTCAAGAACATATCATTTCACTCACATAGAATGGGTAGTCCTTTAGTGACTTTCGCATAAAAAATCGATGGAAGAACACCATGGCCGTTGCTATTGTAATTTGAGGTCTACTCGCGAAGATGCAGAGTGAGTTGGAATTTCTTCGAAATGTGTATAGCAAAACTTGTCACTTACAGCTTTAGCGTCATGCCTACAGATTGTATGAAATTGCAACCTTTAGCTCTGTCTTCTTTCTCTTTCTTAACGCTGAATCCGTCAATGGTTACAGAAGGGGTATTGGACAATGCCTCCTTACGATAATACCATTGTTGCTGAATTTGTATTAGAACTAGCTCGACGATTGTTTACACAGAAGTCCAAAGGTCAGGCATACCTGGCTTACTTCCGATGGTGAGGCCATGTAAGGTAGCAAAAATGGTGACAGACGTTTCGAAAGGCTTTCGAACAATTGCCGACATTTTTTATGGGACGTATCCCGTCAATAAAACTTCAACTCAGACAAACAGCAGTTCACAAAGTATCATATACAAACTAACAAAACTGACTGACAAAATCATGCCTGAGCCAATTAATAGCATAGTTACGATTAGCATGTTATTGTGGCAATAGTATACATCTTCGCAACCCCCAATTCTAACATTTACAAGGTATCAATTGTAGAATACAAATAAATAAATAAAACGCATTTACCACTATGGTATGTTATAACGCAAAAGTAGAAAAGCGTTCACGCATCTTCCGAATCAAGCTTACTGGTGAATGACATCCTCTGACCCTTCACAAGAACCTCGATGCGTAGTTCGGTGCTGGCGAAAACAAAGTCAATTTGAAGGTCAACACGGTCTCCGGCACGAACACCAGGGAGCTGCGGTATTTCTATGGGGAAATCTGCGATTTTTCGAACACCGGGATCAGTAACTTGTCGGGGTATTGGCCCATCACCATCATAGGCATACAAGTCAGCTAGACAATGAATGATATTGGTTAATTTTCCTGTATAGATCAGCGTATTCCTGCTTATACTTACTCTCTGTGTTGGCTGGATAGGATATCCAAAAGTTTTTACGAATGGGATGATCTTGTACTTCGATTCTGTCGCCTTTTTGAAGATATACGTCGAATCTAGTAGAACAACGCTTAACACCATCAACAGTAATGATTGCGCTATCTTCGGGATCCAGCCCATCTTCAAATTTCATGCGAGTCATCACGCCATAAGTTCGCCGCGCAATTTTGCTTGTCACCTTGTCCGGATGTAACGCGTGCATAACAGCACCGTGGACGACAGCTAGCTCGCCTCGAGGTGGTGAAGCGATCATGGTTACTCGATCGCGAAACGCTTCCTCAACCAGAGTGTATAGATAATTAGAAGATCCAAAGCCACCAACCATAAATATGGCGTTTATATAAGTCTGGCATTGTCGCAGTTGCTCGTCAATAAGTTTAATAACTCGGTTAATCACGGGTTTAAAGACTCGGTCATTCAACTCATCTGCGGTGAGAAGAAGTATTCCGTTCTACACATCGAAGTAAAGGATTAGTTAAAAGGGTTATTCCACTTTCTCACTTTGCGGATGCAATCTTAATACCTCCAACCCTATAGATTCGTCCGTTTGATCACACTGTGCTGATGCAGGTAACTGTAGATATTGCGTTTCCTTTCCATTGAATTCAGGCTGAACAAAATTGTTAGTGGCCATTATATAAAATAAGAAAAAAAAGGGTTTAGTGATTGGTCTAGTACCTTGATAGTTTGAACAAATTCATCCATCATCATCTCAAAAGCACATGCTGGAATGGATTTGATGTATCGTTTGAGTTTCGACCTCAAAAGCTTCCGCATGTTCTCGTCAATGTATGCTCCTCCGCATAGGCCACCTTGGCCTTTTGTAAGTTCCTTCAAGGTTCTTGGCATTTTTGGATCCAAGTGTTCGATTTCGCTAAAAACAAATAGAAATCGTTAGTATCGGCATAGACATAAATCCATCCGTTTCCGTTTCCAAGGCACTTACTAAACAATAAGATCCACAGTGCCACCGCCGGCATCAACAATCATAAATTTGTCTCCGTGTTGAAGGTTCCAAGATTCACTGCGCTTTTCACAGTACAGAGCTGCAGCTTCAGGCTCGCTTATTAATATGAGGCGTTCAACAGGGTCGTCTCGTGATATGATGCCAGACCGTATAGCTGCTTCTCGCATGCTAGTCTTGGCTCTGTCAGACCAAATTGCAGGCACAGTTAAGCAGTATCGGAACCTTTCAGGATCGTAATTATTTGCAAATCCCTTTCTTAGTTCTTCCATGACGTTTTGATGAAAAAGCTTAAGGTAGTCTGCGATCGGTCTGATAGGATCAAACGTCTCAGATCCAACTGTTAAAGGTGGCAATTCACCATACTCCTGGTTATCCGATAGATGAAGCTTGAAACACTTGAGTAAAGTTGAGTCCTTTGTATTTGGCTTAAGCATGGCTAACCTGGCGCCGTTACCCCAGTCTTGAACCTTCAGCGGCTTATGCTTATAAAGAAGTAGCGTCGGTGTCTGAAATGAGCATGATGTGCGTCAGGGTCAGCTAGTTACAAGTTTAAGAGTAGTGCTGTGAGTGATCAAACTAGTCATACCTTGGAATAAAAACCACTGTACTTATGCCATTTCGTGATATCTTGAATATTTTCATCTTCAGCAAATGCGTAGCTGCATCCCTATTGACAATAGATAATGTGTCAATAATGCACATCACCGATCTCTCAAATATTTACAATGAGTAGTTGCGATACCGACTGAAAAAGTTGTACCTAAAAAGATATAATACCACAACCAATTCATTAACCGTCGTACTCTGGGCATATACTGAGAATGGCAGCGACCACCTACCGAAATCAATAGCAACGACTACAGCGTATTTCTTAAAGTCTGTTGGCTGGCTATCTGTAACAGGCTTTATCAAAGGCGACGACGGTGGAACAATATCAGCAATATCCTTGTCATCCCCGTTAGTATTGACAGGTGGTGTAGGCAAAGACTCGACAGGTGTTGAGGAAGGCGATGGGGCCTCCGTACTTTAATGCACGAATTAGCGATTTCGAAAACGACTTTCAGGTACAGCTAACGCCAATCACCACAAAGCTAATTACCTAGGCTTGCTACTTCTCCGGAACAGATTATGCATCACGGAGGTTGACTACTGCGCAGAAAACAACGGCAAAAGTTGTATTGGAGAAAGCTAAGAATAGTGGATGGTTTTTTTACGGCTAAAATAAAACGGGCCGTTTTTGGTACTCATTTGTGTCCTACTCTGATGGTGAAAACCACTAGCACAATGATATTTGAACAAAGTGTAAAATATGGACAGTGATGACAAACTCACTAATAATGAACTCTCAAACACGCTGGAGCCTGCTGTAAACATCTATTTTCTAGACCACAAAGAACACTCAGAGCCATTGTGTATCGCTATTGTGGTGAAAGTACGTAATGGCAACGTAGCTTGGCAGTACATGTGTTGCAGGGACTTACTCAGTTAACGATTTTTCCGTACGGCTATTAAGCCAAAGAAACCCTTTGACAACATTTCGCTAAAAACGACCAAGGTATCACAATTGCGACTTTGTCATTCATGTTTTGACTCGTTGCATAATTTTATTGCGGAAATAACATTCAGCGCAAACACCTATTTCGAGCAAGTACGTCAATCTATGCTTCTTCGTTATCGTCCTCCTCCAACAAATCAACCACAAGTGTTGCACTTGGCCACAGCATGGATTGATCCTTGATAGCGCTATCGGTAGGCTGGAAGACAGTTCGTGGATATGGGGTCATAATAGTGAACTCAAACTTGTGAGCATAATTTGACGGTGGTGTTGTGCACTCTGTTGTATCGGTTTCAGGGTCTTGAATGATTGGGTATGCTTCAACAAATTGGTACAAGGTCTGCAGACATTCGACCTGTTAAGCATATACATTGTATGAGTTGAAAAAGTGAAATATTCAGACTTACCTCTATAGTATCGTCAGCTTTGAATCTTCTAATCACGCGAGAACCATCAGGAAGTCTGAAGCTGAGTCTTGCAACACCTCCAGGGTGGTTTGTGTCAGGTTCTTCAGTGAATTGATTGCAAAGGTAATATTTGTACTGTTGCTTTTTCTTTTGTAATTCTTCCTTTTCCAGTTGAGCTCGCTGAGCATCCTCTTCCGCACGAGCGGCTTCTTCACGAGCCTGTTGAGCTTTACGCTCCTGTCAGTAATAAAAGCATTAGAGGAGAAAGATATACTAAAATGCTTATGAATAGATAATTACCTTCTCCTGATCTGCCTTCAGACTCTCCCGATATGCTCGATCTTGTTCATCTCTAAGTGACCTCTCCATCTCGCGTTCTTCCTTTTCTCTTCGCATACGATCCAGGCCAGGGCCATAACGATCTTTTGCGCTCTGTAGGCGGCGAATGACTGAGGTGGCGTCATTAGCCCCTTCAATCCTGTCAACGACTGTCATTTTTGGAGTTGCATTGACAGCACCGCCAGGATATTGTAAAGTAATGACGGCGATGAATGGGTATGTGGTTGCTTGAAGAGTTGTGCTGACTACAATGCCAAATTTTGTTTAGATAAACATAGCAACGTATGGAGACAATATATTATCAGAACGAAAACTGACCTTGATAACCTTCTGTTTCTCGCACATTACCTCCCCAAGTAAGGATATTATTCTCTCGTACAAAAGTGATCAACTCCTCGGAAGTGAGAGTGTTGCTGTATAAACGTTTTAGGCGAGCCATCAGAGTCTTTACAATTTAACAACGTTGGTGACTTACCGACAAAAATTTGGGGTGTCATCATGTTCATCACTCTGGAGAACAACCATTAAAAAACTAAGCTGTCGCTTGGCTGTCTCGAGAGCTTGTGAATAACCGCCTGCGAAAAAGTCAACATGGGTTGCACCATATTGGTCTTCGAATTCTCGTAAAAAGCGAGCAGCGATTGCTTGTGGATCTTGTCGTTGCTGGGATAATGGGACACTTCTGTTTCCACCTGTTATTGACTGTCGTGTGAAGTAGCGTGCTGTTCCCAGGAGTTTAAATTTTGATAAGGTACATGCGTCGAAAGATGAAACACTCTAGCAAATGACTTACATGCGAAGGATAACATGGCCCATGTGATGTTCCAAGCAAATCCAAACGGCCAAGCCAGGAATGAGAAGATTCCCCATTTTCGAGTTTGTCTTCCATGCGTTCGTTGCGGTATAATTGGTCGGCTGCTGCTTCCGCTTGAAGTCAAAGGGGTTGTCTCAGATGATGTAGAGGCGGCCACCTCTTCCTCGAGCTTTTCACGGGTAGATGATGCAGACTCAACAGCCGCCGCTCCATCGAACACGCTTTGAACCGCCATCTACATTCGTCATTTGGTTAAGAAATGGCATATTCGAGGAACGCCATGGAAGACGGAGAAGATACTGTACCTCTAAATTCCAGTCATAACGAGTCAACTTGACCAAAGCTTCACCAATGTCGTCAATCTGAGTAACAGACTATATTAAAAAAAGAAGTTATGTGTTAATTGCAATAGGAAGTGAGGGTAATAAGCGAGTTGGGCTATCTGATAACTGGAATTGATCTCAAGGTCTATCGGCCAATAAAACTGACAATGAGGCCTAATTGAAGATTCGACAAAGTGACTATAATTTACCTGAAACTGTTCTAATACATCCTTTTGTTGCGGTGTGAGGGAATCTAAGGCATCCATGCTTATGTGTAAAATTCAATAGAAACCAAAGGATGGAAATGCTGAGCGAGCACTGGAATGACCTTTGCTTTCGTCACCCTGTCAACTCCGCATAGGAATTCCCTTTCAACTTTGAATTTTTTCCCGGCCAGTCATTCTTCAATTAACACTAATTCAACATGGCCGATATCAATCCAACTATACCTGACACTGGAGCCGTTGAAGAACCTATTGATCTTGTTCGACTTTCCTTGGACGAGAGAATTTATGTCAAATTACGCGGTGATCGAGAATTGCGTGGCAGATTGCACGTAAGTTGATCAATGATCGAGCCTATGTAAACAGAGCTAACGAAATAGACTAATCACTGCTTTTTCTACAAACAAGGCATTTGACGGCCATTTGAACTTGGTTCTTGGAGAAGTAGAGGAAACTATCACAATTGTTGATGTCAACGAAGATACCAACGAAGAAGTTATACGGGTACGATATTGTCTAGCAGCTCGTTCTACCTTCATCATTCCTGCTAACAGTACCTATGTTGCTTTTAGATCGTCAAGCGAAATTCCGATATGCTTTTCGTACGTGGCGACGGTGTCATCTTGGTAAGTCATATGTCACGGTTTGAAGAATCGGTTCAACCCGGCTATAATTTCTAACCTTGCAACGAACTCTCTCTACAGCTTTCTCCGCCAAGTAGAGCATAGATCATATCTGCTGATATTGTTAAACGGCCCCACCGTAATTGCATTAATACATTCATATTCAAACTTGTATGTTGTGCAGTTATGATTTTTTGTTTTTTAAAATAATGTTAAAGCAAGAGCGCCGATCAGTATAGGATTAATTCGAGCATCGACATTCGCACCATTGGGGAAGTATTACATTTTGAGGCTAAAACCTTTGGTTGCTAATCTAAAGTACATTAGATATACGATTAACTCGTGATACATTTGAAATAATTATATGTTCGTCTGGCATGCATGGCCAAGCTAAAGCTATTTACATTCACGAAACCTTGGCTGCAATGGGGTCGTTCGATGGATTGTTTGCCTGTGAGCGCGAATTCGACATTTCGAAAGATTGGCCACTAGTGCCTGAGGTGTTCCCGAGTTGATAATTATCTTCGTTCGAGCCGTAATCAGCCGCCAGCTGTTGTGAGATACTTATATCATCATTCGTGGCTAATTCGTTTCGTTTGGCAATTCTTGGCTCAAACGGTATGCCACTATGAGGAGACCACAATGATGGGTAGTATTGGTGGTACGCAAAGAAGGCAAATAATGTGCCTATTAACGCTGCAATGACCACATCCCAAGTGTGATGCTTGTAATCTGTGATGCGGGATACACCTATAAGAAAAGCTCCAAGAATTGGCATAACAACGATGAAGCCACGGTAGAAGTAACCAGTTTTCAGAACAAATATCTGTAGTTTTCCAGCAAAGTAGAGTGAGAGATATACGAGACCAGCAAATCCAACTGGTTCGGGCCAATGGTAAAACGAAGCGTTACCACTTGAAACATAATCGTGTTGCTTACTTCATTAGCGGTACTTACCAGAAGTGTGGCCACTTGGGAAGGATTTAAACGCGTCTTTCAGGAGATAATCCAAAGGTCGGGTACAAACCGATAAATTGCTCAGGCCCAAAGGAGGATCCATAGCACCTTCTCTGGGAGCACATACAGCTAAGAAGTCGGGTCGATGAGCACCCACTGTCAGCTACAAGCATACGAAAGAATTGATGTCAGAACGTGCAGGCTAAAACAAAATAGACATTACAAAGACTCGTTCTTACCTTCACTATCTCGGTAATCATGATAGTGAATGATACTGATACCAGCAGTCCCAAAGTTCCATTGTGAAGATCAAGTGGGCTGCGGACTAAAAATATTGACACGAGGGCAATTATGATGAATGGCACAACCACAGCAAGCACCTAGAATTACATGAAAATAACAGGTTTAACATATTTCAGTGCATTTTTCAATCAACCGAGCAACTTACAGCCAAGACCCCTATTGACAGAGTATCGTTTTTCAATGAATACATCAATCGACGGTTTTGCACGGGAAATTCTGAGAAAAATGGGTCGATACTGTCAATCACCAGAAAGACGACAATAAGAATTATGACCAGAAGCCAGTCTTTAAGATATGATAGGAAAAGATGCTTTCTTCTCCCTTTAAAAGGTTTTAAAGACATTGCAGATTATAGGAACAAAGTAAGAAGCAGGTGAAAAGGATCGTCCGTCTGTCTTGTAACGCTTTTTGAGAATTTCGTGCAATGTATTACAACTCCGATCTTAGACAGCAGTGGCGATGACGATTACGGCAAAACGGAAGATATTGAAAATTGCAGGACATCAAAAAAGTCATCAAAACGATATCCAACACACTCCCTTTATATGCATAAATCCCATTCTTAATCACCCTCATCATGGCGTTGATGAGTAGACACTGTGGATGAAAATAACAAATATCAAAGGAATGCCCGTAGGCGGAGTAATATTGCCTAAATTGGATGACCACTCGTCTTACCAGACGTTGATATCATCAAGTGCTATTTATGCTATGTAGGGCATAGTTTTCGGGTTGAATTGGCTGCTTCAAAGAAAACTTTCAATGCAGGAAATTTAGTAGAAAAGGATGGAGGTTTGGATGATGTACAAAGGAGCTTTTACTTTGAATTTCTACATTTCTTATTATACTTTATGTTACAAGAGTAGCTATAGGCGATACTAACATTTAATGTCGGGTGACTCTAAAAGGATGTCTTTCCAAGGCACAGCAAGAGAGTAACCGTCTGCAAAGGCTATTCGGCAACTCTGCTTGTTGCTAGCGCATGATTGAATTGTACCTGAATTTCGAGACAAAGGTTAGACAATTGGCACAAATATGCAGATGAAAATGACAAGAGACGAGCATATACCAGCAAAGTAAGGACCTCCTTTCCATCTGGCCCATATTGGTGTGTTAGGTGTGAACTTTGCAGCCATTTCTTGAGCATGCTTTGTGCGCTGAGCCAATTTTTCCAATTCCCGCTTCTACAAGGTACGAATTTTTTAAGTTAAGGTATTCCCGCACACTCTTTTCCATTGCCATTGCTTACTGTACTCACTGGATCATGCGTCGGGCAATAGCCTTCTTTTAGAATCGTCCCGTCCTCCAATTCTTCAACATGAAGTGTAAGATCTGCATCTTTGGCACAACTTGTGTGAAATGCTCTACAGCAACGCCCTTTCCTGCACTGAATGCACGCGCCGTCCACTTTCCCGCAAAGTAAGCATTTCTAAATGGACATAACGGTGTTAATCTCCAGATAAGAGAGGGTCACAATTATCCGCTGCTGCTTACCAACTTCCATCGCGCATTAGGTATACTATCAACGCCAACAACGATATCGCCTTTTGGTTCGGCCACCACACGCGTATCAGGCACAAATTCAGCACATAGTCGGTGCGCCCGGCGTCCATCGTCCGTTGGTAGGTCAGCTCCGAGTAATGGGCATAGAACACACTGTAAGAGCCCATTGGATGAGAAAAAATGGCGGAAACTTAATCCTTATCCCTGTTATGCTTACCTTATCAACACCCACCGCTGGTTGAGGTTCTTTATGCTTTCTCTTTCGTTTTCGGACCACTTCCTCTCCTTCGCTGCTCGATGGTTTCTCTTCAGCCAGGACATGCGGTTCAAATACGGATACATCAATTTTTACACTGTCACCTATACAGGTACATGCTTTCGCCTGTCGACCAATTTCCACCCAAGAATCCAATGCAAAGTTGGTGCTTTCGGCGCAGTTGAACCCAAGGTTGTAACCTGAATGATATCCATACGGAAATGTGATGACAAATTCTCCTTCATGCTGGACGAGCCGGCTGACAGGGATCGAGTTGTTGGCCAGTATCGTTGGTGATGCTATGAAAGTCTTATGTCGCAAAAACTCGGAGCAGGACTTATAAGCCGGAGAGAAGATATCTAGCATTACGCAGTATTAGGAGGCCGCGAACAAGCACAGCTTACATGCAAGATGTAGAGACTTACTTTGCATCACTGTCTCAAACCGCTTTCCGTAAGTTGCAGGAATGGCATACCACTGCTTTGGCGCTCCAAAATGTAAATAGTTGATTGAGTACAGATCCATGTCCTTCAACCATATTAGTGGTCAGTATGGTCGTCACAAAATCCCACTCCTGATGATATCCTTTCCTATCTTTACCTCTACATGCCATGCAAATGTCGCTTTCCATTGTCCGAAATACAGGTAAGCTGTATTGACACCTGGAAGCTCCACCCCAATCCTGTTCAAGATATTATCCAGCTTATTCACATTCCATGACTTGGTAGAATCCTCAAATAAGGCTGTGAAATTGCAATATCACATTATTAAACACCTCCCTCATTGGTACCAAGGAATGTCAAACCCTCTAACTTACTTCCTTGCATATCAGCACCATACATGGGCTGTGAAAAGGTAAGGTTTCGCCAGTATGTACGTTCCATTTCTTTACAATACTCTACGGTGTATTTTTCATCATCCTCACAGTGATAGTCGAAAGTAAGTGGGTCGTGGTTATCGGACTGAGCTAACTCCAACTCCTCAGCTTTGATCATTCGTTTGGTTTTTATTGGCTGTCCTTCTGTGGCTAAGGTATTCAACTTTCTTGGCGGAGAAGGTGGTGGAGATCTGAGATGAGTTTCTTGATGTAATGACATGGTAGTACTGGAAAATTTCTGGGCAGAGCCATCCAAGGCTGTGGAACTCTTTAGAATATTTCCATGCTTTGATTTTGATCGGGTCTGTAATGAAACAAAACTTGATGTTTTAGGTTCCGGTTTTCTCAACATGTTCGTAACCGGTAGGTAAAAACTTACGCTAGCTGAAGGTGGGGCTTGTGATGCTGTTGTAGGGCCAGAAGGTAAAATATGGCACTGGTTAGTCATTGGCCGAGGCGACATGTGATCAGCATTGAAACAGTAAGTCTTACGTTTTCGTGGGTCAGTCTCCATATGAGAATCATGATGAGTAACTTTACGCTTTTTGATGGCAGGTAAGGATTGAGGTTGAGTAACTTTGGCTGTTGGAGGACGATGTGCTTCTGACTCGCAAAGCTGGTGCCATTGTTGTACGGTATATGGGCGTCTTTTTTCGACGTTTGTTTGGGTGTAGATACCTTGGCTACCGATGATATGCTGAACCTAGAAAAAAAGGATCAGATAAGCATTGTGACGATAGGTAAACCTTTAATATTTTTGAAAGCTTACAATTGGATTTCGAACTCGCACTGTTTCTAACAGATTTTGTACGTCTGGAAGAGACTTTGTCCTGATGGTTCAAAGAGATAAAGAGCTCAGTGATTGAAGTGGGCGCAGCATGGCTCATTTAATAATATCAGACAAAGCACTGACCATTCTTTCGGTGGTATGATTTTGACGATTCCTGCTTCCCGTCCATATGAATCTATTGCCTGTACGAAAGAAAGAAAGTCTTCAAATTCTGCCATTGTTGGACGAAAGACGGGTATGACACCGCCATTTTCCTATTAATTGAGTATTTCGTCATTATGAGTATATAATTCCCGATCTTTTAGTATTATTGGAGTTGGCATTAGATACGTGCTTGGTCGTAGTATTCGGCTGGTTCGATATTCCGAAGATGTGACATAAAGTGAGGGTCGATTGGTTTGACGGGTCAAATTGTATGGTTTTGTAAATGTAGGCGGATTTCAAGAAAGAAAAAAGGAAAATTTTGCTCTTAAAATTTTATATAATCATCTAGCAAACGCTGGTGCTATAGCTTTGAGAGCTCTTGACTATGAGCGAGAGAAGCAAAAATGCACCTTTTTTTTTGTTAGCGATTCGAACTTGAAAAGCACTGACCTAAAGGTATGTCATGGCCATTTTCCTACCACTCTCTCGACTAAATGTCATATTCTTTACTTGGCAGCTTAGGGATATCCTCGTCAATTCTATGAGCAGATTGAGCCATGGGCGCATAAAAATATATTGTCTTTTAGCCTTGTTCACTAGCGGAATTATGTCTTAAGAGTAGTTCAAATTCTTTATATAAGGTTGATAACTAGTTCTTATATTTTACTATATCACATTATGGTTTCTCAATGATTTACCTGTGAATGAACTGAATTAGTACAATTGGTAGATATAATTTACGCTTTGAGCGATGAAGTCAGAGATTGAGACGCACGTTAGACGTACAAATTTAATTTGAAAACTATGCGACCTGAAAACTAGTACTAATGTCTTCTACTCATTGATATCCATTACAAGAAGTCTTGTTATTTGTTTGCTAATTGAAAAATAAAAAATGCGATAAATTCAAAGCCAAATTCAATTTTCGCAGCCGCTTACGGTCTCCGTTTCCTGACATTCAACCATTAATGACCGTTAGCCAAAACCTGCCTTGAAGAGTGTGATATTGATCTTATATTCAGTTGGGTAGGTGGTAATTTCATTAGGTTGTTCGAAAATACTCTATAATTATCTACCGCTGTCAAAACCAGTATAAGCCTGATTGCCTTGGTGAGTTCGATCCTGGTGTTCATTGTAATAAAAATGTAACCGAAAGGATTTGTGGTAGAACCAGGAGAGTTTGACTAAATTATTGACATCCATGATTTGAAGTTTTGTCTACCTCTTTTCAACCTTCGTTAGTATATATGCCAAGTTCTTTGAGTGCATTTTGAAACATGCTGTACAGTGACATATAGGCAGTCAACAATCCATACGAACAATGCGTTTAGTCATGGTGGGATCAGCACGTTTATTTTTATTTTAATTAGTAACTCTCTAATTGCATTATTTGCACTGACACTTTGGATGAACTCAAAATTATCGCCCTGCCGTGACTGATTTCACCAATGAAGAACCAGCACGAGTCCGACACGGTTTGTACTTGAAGCAAATATGAAGCTATTCACTTCTACAATCCTGCTCCTTGCCCTTGCATCGAACGCACTTGCAGCATCCAAACACCCAGAAATAGAACATGGTTCGTGTTTTGATTTCGCATTTCCCTTGTTGACATGCTAATAACCCAGCATTAGGTCTTGAAAAGGTCACATGCGGAAGCATGATCAAACTCGCCAATGTCGACACTGGATACAAACTACACTCTCATACAGTAGCATATGGTATGGATTGAACTACATCTGCACTGATTTGTATATAAGTTGGATTAACTCTATTCCTTTGTAAAATAGCATCTGGATCAGGACAACAATCAGTTACTGCTCTTTCATCATCCGTAGACGCGAATAGTTTTTGGAAAGTTCAAGCCTCGTATGGTCGAGGCTGCCTGAGAGGGTGAGAATACAATTTTAGGAAGCTACAGTTAGTGGTCGATCTGACACATATTTTTCTGTAGTGAACCTATTCCTTGTGGAGCAACGATTCGTCTACACCATGTCGGTACCAAGGGATATTTACATTCACATCATCATAACTCTCCATTATCTCACCAACAAGAAGTGAGCTGTTTTGATAAGGAGGATACTGGTATGTCATGGAATGGGAACCTTGTGTCTGAAATTGGCTTCAGGACTAACGTGAGTTCTGCCTTTAGGTGACGACTGGCGTGTGGTGTGCACTGGCAAGAGTAAAGAATGGATGCGAGAAGAGAGCGTACGGTTGGTGCATGTTGAGACCAAAAAGTACCTGAGTACAAGTCCAAGATACACTTTTGCTGCCCCAATTTCAGGACAATTAGAAGTTTCATGTGGCGGAAAGGATGGCTCGATCACGCTATGGGCTGCTCAGGTAAGAACGTTTGACAACGTTGAATACTACTTATTTAACCAGTATTAATCGTATCATTGTGATATGCGACGTTCTTTGAAACAGGAAGGAGTCTATTTTGCTTGATTAGAAAAAAAAATAAACGTTATAAAAAAGGATTTCGTCCCTTGACGTCTTTAAATGACTATGGTTACAAGAATGAGAGGATTGGAGATTTTTGATGTGGAGCTAGTGCGTCTAAACGATGACTTGAGTGTCACCAAAAGCTACTGGTTTATATTCTGCTTCACTAAGTGTGTCGGAAGGCAACATGAAGTCTTTGTTCTCGAAAAGGTAATGCTTGTTGATTGCATCCATGCATGCCCTGTACTCTGCCATTTTCATAGAGTTGCCATAACCTACGAATAGAAAGTGACATTAGCCAGGGTTCTATTTCTCATGCCCTCTTTTGTATTGAACTAACCTTCACCAAGCTTTTCTTCTCCAGAAAAGACACCAACAATGAAAACTGCAGAATTGGTTGCTCTTCCAGTTTCCTTCAAAAGTCTGGACAAAGGCTTTTCCTTGCCGTATCTAGTTGTGAGGCGAGAAAGATGTGCTTTTGGGTTTTCGATCTTGACAACATCACTGACATTGACATCTCTTGCCAAAATATGGGCATGAACAAACTTCTTTGCAGCTTCTGCTCCCTTCTCCTGGTGAACCAAACCAATGATTGCATTTAACGCACTGCTCATGGTTTCTGAGTGGAATGCTCCTTCAGACTCGGCAGCGTCCCAGCGTAAAACATGCTGAAGACCAATTTCGCGACCATACTTGGCTAAACTGTTGTTGCCGATGTAGGCTGTCAACACCTTGTCAAAGGCAGCTGGGGGGAGTCTGGGGTAACGAGAACGCAAATACTCTGTACAGAACAGACCAGCTACTCTTTTGCCAAGAATCTCTAATTGTGCGTTGTTGACAGCGCCGAAAGACTTGTGAGTGACTGCGCGTTCCAATGCAGGTTGAGAAACTTCTAAACCGACACGAGCTCCAAATGCTGAAAGAGCTGGTGATGCTGCCGATGCTGTCTGTATGTTTCGAACGCCATAGGCCGCTGGAAGAAGGAATTGTGAGGATTGGTTGAATGAAGTGATCATGCTTGAGCGAATGCTACTATACTTACAGAAGCTACGGGAAAATAGACGATTGCTGAACATGCTGAAGGTTATTTTGTTCCAGTAACTGGCAAAAATGGCAAAAAAGATGCTCTAATAAATTTTGGCAGTCCTGTTTATGTTTATTTACATGTAACAATTCAATAAAATTTGCCAAAAAAAATGGTGGCAGTACCCGACGACCATCTGTCACTAAGGCATGTAACGGAGGTCGTTTCAGACGACATTAAAAAAGTCTTCGACCATACGCAATAAAGGTAAAAATATGGTAATGTAAAATCAATATATCAACGAAGCTAAGAAGAACACATGAAAAACGCTCAAGATGTGAGGAAAGACTTTAGGTCGTAGAGACTTCATGTCGTAAAGACTAACTTTGCAATCGAAATGAACGCACCGTACAAAATCGAATTGATCGGAAGCTGCAGTAAGGGGGGCATTTCTGACATACTGCCTCTGGAAACATATAACATAAAGAGATAAAGGATTTTACATTGCTTTAGCCATGTATATTGTCCCCTAAGTCACTCCATTCCACAGAAACGATTGTTCCCGTTACATAAGAAAAGGAGTTTTGAGTACACCGACATCGTTGAACACTGAAAGTCAGTACTGAATATTTACATCAAATTAAAGTAGATGTAAACGGCGACTTTTCCATAGCTGTAAAAAAAAAGAGAAATGTTATATTATTCTAAAGCGAAATGGTCGCTAGCAATCTATTTGAAAAATATCAGTCATCCTCATTTGAGTACATTTCTCAATATGCATTCATTTGCGCATAGAGTAACGTTATATACTTTTCCGCAGGATAGGCCATATAGACAAGATTGTACTAGTTGTAACTGAATTCATTCAATGGGGGTTTTCATCTTGGCCAACAGCTAAAGCTTTGAAAGCAGGCTTGATAAAAATCTACTGTAGTTGCTGTAAAAGAAATCCTCCAACATGCAAAGCACAGTAGTAGGTGTTTGAGATGGATCCATACAGTGAATAGAAGACGTGTGGAAGTGATGTGTGCATACGTCAGGAGTACTCAATGTGTTCCTTGGTCCCCTTGATCCCAAAAAAAAAAAAAAATTATTGGTAGAGTCCCTTGAACCCCCACACAGAATGTCTCAACTGAAGCTAGAGACAGGCTTGTACTTTGTGTCTGGGAAATCTTTCCGCATCTGAGGGACACGTTTTCTGTTGCCTTTCATCACTCTTCATGCATCTGAGCTATCGAAAGTGTCCTGGCTTTCCCCTCTCTTGATCTTTTCCTCAATTTTTGTTCTATTGAAAATAACAAAGCGTGCATTGACTTCATAAAAAGTTGGGAGAAAAAACCACCGTGACTATGATGACATTGGAGCAAGAACAAGACGGGCTGGAACCGCATTTGAAAAAGCATCACCGTACCACATCTTCTAGCAAGGCTAGTGAGGTACTTCTGCAATCCTCCTCTCTAGAATTTCTGCATATGCCTCCTCACGAATTCATGAAGAGCTCAAGCGCAGGTGATATTGATTCCCCAACATCCCTTTCTTTGTCCACCTCTTCGTCAATTTCTCCAAAGTCATCGGCATCCACTTTGTTCACTCGAGCGCAAATTCGACTATCTTCGAAATTTCCAAAGCGAGTTCAGTCCACTCTTTTCCCAGTGAGAGAAAACAAACAAGTAAATCAAGACAGAGGGATCTTGGGACATAGAGGATCGGCTTCCGTGACGTCGCTACGAGAGACAGCAAGAGATGAGGAAGACAGCGACGACGATAGAGTTAAAATGTCCTCTGTAGCAGAACCCATAACAGGCTACCATGTCCCTTGGAGATATTATCATCGCAAAAAGGTAAACGGGTTTTTTGTCGCTCTTTACTACATGTGGAAAGCATCTGCGTGGAGATTGACTGACCGCTTTTATTTTTTTGTCAAAGTTTACAGCAGATTCAGAGGAGTCGCATCTCTTTCATCGTGAATCTACCCAGTCTTTAAATATGCCTCTGCAGTTATCGCAGTTGGCAGACCTACCTGCTTTAAACGAACCCACTCGCCCACATAGCATATCGTCCTGGCGTCCCACGGCTGATATGTTCGACAACTCCTCCGCTCCTTCCACATTACGCTGCGCAGATTCGATCGGTGGCCATTTATCAGCTGGTCTGAGGCCAACCTCCCCTTTTTCTGTGTCTGACTCGTCTGACGGTGAACAGCTAGACGTTATTCCCTTTGGTGTGGCCGGTCTTCGCCAGCGCTGCCAATGCTTGTTGAGTCAAGACGCCATATCAGCAAAAGACTTGGGTTCCTTACTAGAATCTTCAGAGTTATTAGCTCTTGGATACGATGATATAGCTAGCCAAAAGGATATCAGTTACATTCGAGAGCAACTTCAAGCTAGAAAAATTGATCCAACGGCAATGGTAAGGATAATTCTCCACGAATTATAGAAACTCCCCAAAAAACCAACCAACTCCGCAATGAATCTAATACCATTTGCTATTTAACAGCTTAAGCAACTTTTGACAATCGCATCCAACCTGCACTTTGAACCCATGATGGCTATTTCTGCTGACGGTTATGTGATTGAAGATGTATTTCCTCAAAAAGTCCCCTCAGAGCACTTGGATTTGCAAACACGCTGGTTTCGACGGCACTTTGTTGGGAAGGCCTATGCAACATTTGTCGGTCCCAATCACCTTATTTCTGTTGTACGGGAGGAGGCTAGAGAGTTCTGTGGACCTGGAAATGCTGCTGCAAAGATTCTAGGACAGCAATATCGCATTATTATCCGAACGACCAAGGTAATTCACTCGTGGGCTGTTTAGCTAATGTGTAACATTATAATGTTTCATACTGATGCGTACCAATTTTTTTTTTTACAGTTACCAGATCAACGGCATGTCATTCATGAGGTTGTTGCCAACGAAATGGAAAACAGGATCGAATGTTCAAAGGGAAGTGGTGGCTCAGGTCATGGTTCAATGAACAGTAACAGCAAGAGAGCCCCCTTTTCCTCGCGTAACACCAGGAATCGTATCATGCGTGCGGCTGTTGCCTCGGTATTTCCTGAAGCGGACCTAAGCAGTTTCAAAGAGCTTTCTGCGGAAGAAACCATTCATTTAGGATTAGAACGCGAGTTCCTCCGTTTCGATGAGTCAGGGGTACGCACTTGGAAGTATGTTTATGGCCTTTGACCTGTTACTGATTTTCCCTTTTATTTTTTACCCACTGCAGTCACCAAACCATTACAAGTTTGGTGTTATGGTTGTCAAACCTGGCCAAACTTTCGAAGAAGACTGGTTTTCAAATACAGATTGTTCACCATCATTTTGGCGCATGATGAATGCCATTGCGAATAAGGTGGAACTGAAGGGATATTTTGGCTGGGCAGGAGGACTAGACACAAAAAGTAAGCTATGAGTTCATATGGCCTTGACATCAGGAACCACTATTCATACCTTTCTCTTTAGCTGGAGAGTCTGGGACCCATGTTTACACCTCTAAATGGAAAGATTTTGACATTGTCTACCATGTGGCCCCACTGATCCCAGCTAGAAACAGTGATCGACAACAAATCCATAGAAAAAGACATGTTGGTAACGGTATGTTTACAGAGCGTGCGGTATATTTACATCCAAGAAAGAATGGCGATACTAATGCTGCTTCTAGATATTGTATCTATCATCTTCTTGGAAGGAGATGCCAAATTCTGCCCGTCGGTGATTAAGTCTCAGTTTCTACACGTCTTCATTTTGGTGCGTGAGGAAATGGTGGATGATCACGTTGCTTGGAGGTAAATATGTGATCCTTTTTTTTTTTCTTTCACAAAAATGTGAAACGCACTGCGTGGTTGTCAACTGACCACTTCAACCATAGGATTGAAGTCATTTACAATGAAAATGTCCCTGAGTTTGGGCCCGTCCTCCCTGCTCCTGCACTGATTTACAGTGCCCATGACTTGCGAGCATTCCTTTCAACAAAACGTAAGCTCATAGCAAGTTTGGACTTATGACTAAGAAATATATCACTGACTGCTTTGCTTTAGTCATTAATGCTGAAAATGCAGCACTCAAGTCACCCAAGTTTGCTGTCCCTAATGCAAGAGCTAGAGAAGGAATCATTGCCAATCTCATCAAGACAGGAACTAAGCCTGGATCCCCTGGCGGAATAACAAGGTCTTCAACCGGTGTCAGTAGCGATCCTATATCGGCTAGAGTTAGAAGAGGTGCTGTGCGATCAGAATCGTCTTTAGTACCCCCCAACCTCCCTCCCATGCCCACACCGTCTAGATCGAGTATGTTAAAGGAATTGACGGGTTTGGCTCGAAGACGAAGCGGTGTTCAAGAAAAGGTTAAAAAGGAGCCACCACGGCGAGCCACTTCCGCTCCAACTCGTGACAAAGAAGCAACGAAGAACAAAGCAACTTGTAAGTTAATTATATTACACAGCCATCCCCATAGATCGCTTTAAATTAACCAATTTATATATTTCTATTGTCACTGGTTAACAGCGCCCAATCCACCTCTGCCAACCGAAAGCGCTAAAACAACCCAACCTATACGATCGTATTCCACGACGAAAATCAGTACATCTCGTGCAAAACCTGTTGTAGACACATTATCGACCTCGCCTCAACCGAATGCCAGCGATGGTAAGTCAACGGTGGTATTGGAACGGTCAGACATACCGTCACCGGCTGATCATCTGCCTCCTATGGGATTGACAGCTTTCAAATCTCGTGCACATAATTTGTTCATGATCGGACGGCGTGAATCATCCAAACCTGACAAAACACAGCCAGACAATTCGAAACGATTCCTGCGTACATCGGCTGCGTTACAAAAATTGACCCCTAGTATGACCATGTCGACTAAATCACCTAGCCAACCACTGGATTCAAAATCCCAGAGAGGATGATATCAAGTTTTAGAATGACCTTAACACTTCTGTAACATCATCTTATTTCCTAACTTTCCTTCGTCTTATGTACAATTTGTTATCCATACAATCTATGCACTCTACACCTTTTTTTTTTTTTGGCACAACAATCAAAAAATATATATCAACTACTCCGTTCTTTCAAAGTTTATGTAAAGAAGTGCATACATTTTCAGCGACCTTCGTAATATCTCTAAATAAACATATTTCCCTACACTGATAATGTTGTGGTTCTTACGAATGCCATTTCTTTCTTTTAATCAAGTAAAGGGGATTAGAGCCCTTGCTTTAAGTGGTTGATCATTGACATGTCAACAGATACGATCGAGTAGTCTATGGCGACTGCTCAAAATGGGATCCATCAAATGGTATGAAAGAACACCTATTTCAAATGTACAACAGAAGGAGATGGGGGAACCACAAAGACACATAAAATTGGAGAAAGGCTGACTGATAAAGGCAAACATAAAAGTTGAAACAGGATGGATTATGAAAAGGGAGAGAAAAACGGGCCATTTGGGTAAGAATTATACTACTAATGCAATACCCGGTTAGTCACGGAGAGGAAGTGAGAAGGCAGAGAGCGTGGTATGGGATTCGACAGTAGCCATTATTCGACGATAGCACCAAACGTATTTTCACCAGAGTAACTGTCCATGGGTGAAATGATAATATTAGTGAATGGAAAAATTTGAAAATGACCACGAGGTAGTCAGTAACGTTACTTACGTGATATACAAGAAACCATCTTCGTCCTTGTGCTCCTCATACATTGAACTCATTAATGCTACATGACAGATAAATGGCAAGCACATGAGTAAGCCGTTCTCGACATAAGCCCACAATACCCCACTACCACTTCTCTCGAGTGCAACGTACCTGCTGTTGGGGGTAGAATTTCATTCACAAAGATAAAGATGGCCTTCTCTGGGCTAAGCTTGATTCTCTTGCGAATTACGTATACAAATTGACCTACAGTCAAGTCAGATGGAACCAAATACTTCTTCTTGTCAATAGTAGCAATGTCAGATTTATCGACTTTTTCGCAAATAACGGGGATTCGGTCAGGGTACTTTGTTCGAATACGGTCAGCTTCGGCCTTTCGCTTCTCTATAATAGAAAGTAGTGAGTTAGTGTTATCGTTCTTGGCAGTAGCAGATAGGTCGGAGGACAAACAAAAGCCAGACGATTTTCAAGATTGCTTACCAAAGGGATGTTCGTCCTTAAACTTGGATCTCATTTGTGCAGAAATGTACAGACGGTATTAACGCAATGGAGTTGGGGTGAGTAAACGAGTAAAAGTGGGTGGGTGAAAAAGCGTCGTTGGCAACCCATATATTTAAAGCAAACTGCGGTTGGAGCGTGACCTGGCAAGTCTCGTGATTCTCTGATGCTGTGCACTTGGTGCGGGAGAGACCTTTTTGGTCCCATGAAGCTCAGTCAGTCAGTGCATTGACCTTCTGCCTGAATAACACTCTTTTTTTCTCTTCTCTTCCCTTCTTCACCACTCCAGCACAAAAAAAGTTGGAACTTTTGAAGAACTTAAAAAATATGTAATGTGTATTGTCTAATAATCTTGAAACAATAAGGTGAATAAAACCAAGGTGAAATCGGAAAAAAATTAAATCATGGTGGGGGATCGGAAAACTATCATGTATTCAATCCGAAGCGACCACTTCTTTCTTGCTATTACCGCCGCTGCCAATTCTGAACATTTTGCCAAGCGAAAACTTGAGAGGAGAGCCGGCAGAGGAGGTATTAGAAACAGAACGTGCTTTGACGGATTTAGTGGTGCGTTTGTAAGCATCCTGTAAAAAGCGAAATTTTTTAGTACTCTGCAATGACGAGTGTTAAAAGGTGGGAAAAATACCTACCAAGAACGCAATCTGAGGCTTATTGAAAGCGCCTCTTCTTTTTCTGCGCACATATTCAACAGCATCTAAGGGTTGCATACCCATTTCAATAAGGGCAATGGCAACAAGAACAGGAGCACGGCCAAGACCGGCTACACAGTGAACAGCAATGGTGGGTCTCATATCAGGATCATCTTGGCTCGTGCTAGCGTTCATTCTAGCTTCTCTGTCGCGTGTTTCGACCAGTTTCAGCCACTGACCAATAATAGCCGGTGGGGGAACTCCGCCATCACGGAAAGGCAGATCCAGAACATTGATGCCTTCTTCAGTAAGTCTACTGGCATTGTAAGTAGCTTGGCAGCATCGAACGACATCGGTGACATTGAGACGGCGGAACTCATCCATATAAAGAGGAAGAGTCGACTCTGTGGGGCAATCCAAAAGAAGGAATCGCAGAGGGGATAAGGAGATAGCTGGTGTCTCGATTACGGAGAAAGCACGGGAGAGTGGTGAACATCTAGCTCGGGAGCTATAGCGGCCGTCGGTGGTGTTGATCATATTCATTGAGGAAGAAAGAGTAGAGTTGGGCTTGGTTTGGGTGTGGGGAGGGAAATGTGAGTGGGGAGGTGAAGATAGCTCTGGTGGTGGCGATTAACAAAAGGGTATGTAGATTGTTTTTTGGAAGAAGAGTAATTAGAAAATGTTTTCTTTGGGCAGTTCGCTGCGAATAGTGTGATCAGTGTCAAGACCAATTATCCAGGATCCAACAATGTGCAAGGGAATTCTTGAAGTTGAATCAAAGGGAAAGATGCAGCGGGAGCAGAGAGCAAAGCGTTCAAGGAGCAGCCGACGGTGTTAAGAAGATCGTACTGAGGTTGAGTAAAGGGTTGTTGCATAGGTGGGAGCAGTAATCAGCAATGGATGTTGATGCTTTCCAATAGGAAAGAAAGATGTAAAGAAAAACAACGCTCAGAGTGAGAGCTTTTGGAAAAATTATAGTGAGCGCTGATTGGTATTATAAAAAAAATTTTCCCTTTCCAGACATGCACACCGAAAGATGGTTCTGATAAGCTTGGATAGCATTACAAAAATGTAAATTGACTACGGTTCATGACCAATTGTCTCTAAAAGAGACCAATGATAGATGCATCATGTCATGCTAATCAATATCGCTTTGTTGTGTTCTCTCTCGTGGTTTTTTTAGAGGATCGGATCATATTTGCTCATGCGTGAATATTGCCTTGAAACCCAGCTCCAATAATGTTTGGGTTTTGCACGCAACCGGCCCAATTTGTAGACTGTTCACATCAAACGACTTTTTTTTATTTCCTATTCATTTTGCTGAACACAGACATTTTTGGGAAACAACTGCTACCAAAGGTACTTGAAAAGATCCTTAGTTGCATCTTCTTGCTGCTGCTGCGGTATAGCTTGGTCATAAAGCTGGTATATGCCGCTGTATCCCGAGTGGCTTTCCGATGGTGCTAGTACCTCCGTGTCAACAATCCGGCAGTTGCCTCTACATTCTCCCATGACAAGCGAGATATATTCAAACGCTTTTTCCCACTGACTCAGACTAATCATATTATCAGCCAGAATGTACATGCGTCGCTCAAAAATAGAGAGGTCGCGAAGTCGCTCATCCTTTTGCATTTCTGTACTAAGGCACATGTCTGAAAACTGAAGGGCGAGACCCATGGATCCTACGTCAACTTGTCGCTCATCATCATCCACCGCAGGATGGAACGCAGATAGAAACTCCTGAAGAGGGATAATTGCTATCGGTGGGCGATCCTATAAGGACAGAAAGGTTTTGAATTTAGGTTCTGAGGTCCTTTTTCCAAATGAGGTTTCCTTTTTGGAATAGGTCTGAACACATAAAGACGAAACCTGTGACTCACTCACCTCTCTATATTCAAAATCAAACAACCCCAGGTTGGAGCCTTTGAGTATTGCCCAGTATCGTCGCCATCGCTAGTCAGAAAGTAACCATCATGTGTTAGAATCTATCGGAAGTTTTTCCTGTCATGTTTTTGGTCCATCTGCTTCTTTTTAAAATAGCTCATCAAGCCCCCTCAAATGCTGCAGTAGCCACGCTAAAGTGATACTTACAGGAGTCATTCCACCTCGTACATAGACTGTCAGATAGTCTTCGTAAAACCGTGTTTGATTCACCACCGCCATGGTGCGATGGTTAACGTGCAGTCCAATGCTGACCAGTATTTGAAAGTTATCCGTGGAGCTGTTTTCAGGCCAGCCCTTCAAGTCTATGCGATGAATGCGCTTCTCAGTAGGTCCAATGGTATCAAACTCGATGCTTTCCTTTCCTAAGCAGACCTCGAGTGCCTTCTTGTTGCTGCGAAGGAATGATGAGCCTTTAGCCTGGCTATAGATACTGAGATTGGCCACGAACGGACCTTCCACATCGCTGTTTTGTACAAATAATAAATAATGAGTATGACAACATTATGCCACGTCCTAAACAACCAACAAAAAATCTGCTCACAATAAGAAGGTTTCATCAAAATTGGCTTGGGCACTTGACTTGCCACACCTTGTGCTTCTCATTAACTCGCTGGAGCATACTTCGTTCTCTATTTGAAGCTCGCAGCGAACATCACGGCCTTCAAAGTGGTATTTCAATTTGTAAATGAATTAGCAAGCCTTGTCAACACTGTGCACATGGCGTTCTGTTTGCAAAGAAACACCTACATTTGGCAGATGATTTGCTTGTGATCTGCAACACTCTAAAGTAAAAAAGCCCTTTCGGGACAAATTGTGTTCGATTTCCTTTGGGCGTGGACCGTTTTCCTTGAGTCAAAGCTTTCTTGAACACAACAGCATTTTTTTTCCGGCTGTTTAATGCGGCGCCTTCTGCCACCGCCCCTTTCTGAAGCCATTCCATGGTTTCTTTGGAAAATTCGTCAAGTGATCGAATAGGCCCATTGTAGTGAACTATGGGTTTCGTCACAGTCAATGCAGTTCTTACAGTAGCAAGTATGGAACCTTTTGGTATATCAGATGCCTGTGGGCTTGTGGGTAAAATTTTCTTATGTCGTAGGCTTTGTGCCGACGCAATGGCCATTCGCATAAAAGATTTTTTGAACACTGAACGCATAGAAAGTGTGGGAGATGGAGTGGTATATAGCTTGTTACTATTTTTGCCAAAAGTAGAGGAGCTTAGTCCTTTCATAATAGCATGTGGTCGCAAGGCACGGTTCGGGGGAGAGAGCGCGGTTCGGGATCCTTGAACGTTTGACATCTTGCCCTGGTGATTACAGTAGGAAGGAGAAGAAGGAGGGAAAAAAACAACCTGTGATTTGCAAACCGGCAGACACAACTATAATGGCCTGAACAAGTCCTCTTGACCATTATTGTAGGAAACATTGCCTTAAACTTCCGAGAGCAACCGGCAGCGCATCGGACTATTTTCATTATCTATTTGTTTACCTGCCATGAGTGAGAGAGTCAGTATTACAATCATTGCTATTATAATCTGCTTGCTGTAACCGACCCTTGGCTACCGATGATTGTCCCCGATAGTAGGCTTCAGCTCATTTTCTCCAGAGCATTCAGCATTGGGGCCGATAGAAACTGACGACAAGCCTATTGTATCGAGTAGTTTTTCTGACCTGGATGCAGAAGCCATCCAAAAAAAAATATAAAAAAAAAATACTAGGAACATAAAAATTTAGACGAACCAGTACTTCACAGCAGCACAGATGACATATCGAAATTATCTGCATTAACAATTAGTCGTGATGTATGGTGGCAAATGCATCGCAGATGGATGCATGATTCTCGTAATTTAAAGAATTACATCAACTGCTATCAATTATGACAATCAAACGTTTACACCTTTTTCTCCTGAAATGCTTCATAAAAAGCTGATCAGTGCGTGCTGTTAGACACTTGAAAAGTAAACTGTCGAACTGATGCTGCTGAATTGCGTTCCGATTTTTTTTTTTAGCAGGAAAATAGAAAGATGACCCAATTCTCTTGTTTGTTGCCAGATGATGTTATTACAGCACTGAATGTATCATTTTGACATACGGCATGGTAAATGAGTAACAACATAACGATAAGCATTACCCTATGTTTCAGCACACCGTTAGCATTTTCTATAGAACTACAGCGGTTTGTTCTCTTCTACATGGGCCAGGAGTGAGTTTATTCTGTGTTACGCAAATAAATGTTTTTATCTTGCTCGTTGCGATACCAATCTTGTTACAGTTCATATAAAACCTTGTATACCAGCAAGCCTTCGGATTCAAAAAATCTTCAATATTTCATAGAATGCTAGGCTCGACATGGATTCCTTCCAACTAGTTCAAGTAGACCTAGCATCGGTAAAAAGCTTTAATTATATTTATTTTGCGGTTTACAGCAATATTGCTTGTGGGTTGGTCGGCGACCTAAAAAAGTTAAATTTTCAAATAGCGCAATTGAGGGTACTTTACAAGAGCGTTTTCATCGCAACCTGATAGACTTTGGATTGAGCATGCTTCCATCTCATCGCATTATGAGACATGGAAAGCAAGTATACGATGACGATGACAAATACAATAAATATGACAAACCTTGGTCAGGGCATCCTACATGGCGACAGGTACTGTCATTTTTTCATGTTCAGGAGTTCTTTTCATCCCAACGCCGTTGATCTAACCGAAGTAATCCTGATTTACCACCTACAGTCATTCTATTCAAGTTTGAAGAAACCTTTGATTCGATATTCCTTGTTAGCCCTCGTTTTGGTCATACTATTATTGATATATGCGCTGGAATCAAATCATACGGAAATGATCGAACGCTGGAAGCAGAATGGTGGTATATATAACGCAGGCGATGATCCCGGTGTCGTCAGAGACGACAAAAACAACGAAGTAATTGCAAATCTAGCAAAAGCATCATCAAAGGGAAAAGACGGGAAACAAAAAGATGTCGACGTTAAAGAGGCGCCTTACGGTAGCGACGAAGAACGCGACTATGCAAAGGTCAAAGAAATGATGGATTCCAAAAATGATCAAAATCCTGTTTCCACCGAAAAACTTCTCTTCAAGCAATCGCCACCTCCAGTGGCATTGTATGATGCTGACCCCAAATGGGCGGCAAGACAGGAGCAGGTACGACAAGCCTTCAAGCACGCCTGGAAAGGGTATGCCACCGATGCCTTTGGCATGGACGAATACAAGCCGTTGTCACATAAGGGTCATGATTGGTCACCGGGCGGTATTGGATTGATGATCATTGATTCTTTGGACACCATTATGCTTATGAATCTGGAAGAAGAGTATACCCAAGCAAGGGATTGGATTGAGAACCGTCTCAGTTTTGACAAAAATCAAGATGTGAATTTGTTCGAAACCACCATTCGAGTTTTGGGTGGATTGTTATCTGCATACCATTTATCTGATAATGACCAGCTCTACCTTGACAAGGCAACTGATCTTGGAAATCGACTTTTGGGAGCTTTTGATTCGGATTCTGGAATTCCATATGCTGGTGTGGTTTTATCTACAGGAATGGCGCATAAGGTTCAATACATCCAAAGCAGCACAGCCGAAGTGACCACTATTCAGATGGAATTTAAATACCTCAGTCATCTCACAGGCGATAAAAAATATTGGGACAAGGTTGAAACTGTCATGGAGCGGATACGACAGATGATAGATGATAATCGTACGTTGGATGGACTTGTACCTATCATGATCGAGTAAGTTTATGCATAACTATGCTGGGTCGTGACTGGATGATAACATGTTGCATATATGCTTTTTCAGCCCGAATACTGGTGGTTTCTCAGGATCTGAAATTCGTTTGGGATCCCGGGGTGATAGCTATTATGGTAAAGTTGGGGGTTTTTCATTCGAAGCAAGTAATGATTTAATGTATCACTCACGACTCACACCCTACACAGAATATCTTTTGAAACAATACTTGCAAACAGACAAGACGGAAGAAGTTTATCGCAAGATGTATGACCAAACTGTCAATGCCATGAAGAAATACTTGGTTCGCCGTTCACAGCCTAGCGAGTTTTTGTTCTTGGGAGAGCTTCCGCAAGGAAAGAACAGTCCTGACCACATTTCACCAAAGATGGATCATCTTGTATGCTTTATGGGTGGAAGTTTTGCGCTTGGAGCTACAGAAGGACCTTCTCTAAAGGTTAGCAAGCGACCAATGTCCAGCCAGGATTTGGAAGACATCCGGCTGGGAGAGGAGCTGACAAGAACATGCTATGAAATGTACAATAGCACGGCGACTGGGCTTGCCAGCGAGATTGTTTATTTCAATATGCAGAGTGAAAATTTACAGGATGCAAGTCTTCAAGATATCATCATCAAGCCACGAGATACGCACTGTCTTTTGCGGCCAGAGACCGTAGAAAGCTTATTTCTGCTTTGGCGGATCACTGGTGACGAGATGTACAGGTAAAACAGTCGAAAGCCGTTTAAGGGACTTTTTTGCGCCATGACGTACTGACGATATTATGACCGACAGAGAGTGGGGGTGGAAAATTTTTGAGGCTTTCGAGAAGCATACCAAATTGCCCAATGGTGGCTACGCTGCTCTAAAAGATGTCACCGTTGTGCCTCCTCCACAAGATGACCGTATGGATACATTCTTTTTGGTAAGTGTCGAGAGCTTTGTAGAGTCTTGTGTGATTGTCTGTTCTGACTCTCGATTTCTTTACAGGCGGAGACCTTGAAGTATCTTTACCTTCTATTTGGACCGACCGACCTCATTCCACTGGATAAATACGTTTTCAATACTGAAGCTCATCCATTGCCGGTATTCAAGCCTCGTTGGTAGTAGTTTAGCCATATATGAAAAGACGTTGTATTAGCTACAGCTGTCAAAAGTTCCCCAGTTCGCTTTGTAATTCTTCTGCAGGTACCGCTTGCTGTGCGTCTTTTTTTTTTTTTTTTTTTTTTGCTTGAGACTCCCCCATCGGTGACCAAACAGGCTGACCACGTGTGGGGCTTTTAGAAATCCGCCCGTAAAAAAAAGGTTCATTTCCTACGTTGATCAATTTCCAGCCAACCAACTTCTTGTTCCCTTCCTTACTTGTCAATACATACTCTAATGCTGAGATGAAGTTTGCAAAATACTTGGAATCAGAAAGCATTCCGGAATGGAGGAAAGCCTATATAGACTATAAAGGACTGAAGAAGAAGTTGAAAGCCATTGAAAAGGTTAATACCTGATATGATCTACTAGAGAAGCTTTTGACGAGATAACAGTGTTTTAAACTATGGTTGCCTACCTACACTACAGCACAAGAAATCAAAGGAAGCACGAGCATCGTTTACAACAACGCACATTTCAGACGACGAGAATTCAGCTTACGCTGCAGAAGATCGAATTGATCCAGTGGATACGCCAAGAAGTTCGAATCTTATTCGTCGTGCTCGAACAGAGCCATATATTTCATCACAAAACTCGAATGCGATCAGTGGATTTCCGAGTGGGCTGTGGAGGCGACTCTCCTGGAAATATGGAAAGGATACTGCCTTATCCGAGTTGGAATCTCGACCAGGTAAGTGATGGTCTCACACTTTGAATGCACCATCCTGCAAACAATGGATGCTTAATTATTTGCTTTAGCGTCCCTTCAGAGCCGCCAGGGTTGCGTACTTGATGATGTGTTGGAACATGCTACCCAACCAGAGCGCGATTTTTTCATTGCCCTGGACACGGAGCTGGAACGGATAGCAAACTTTTATCATGGTATTTTGACCCCTTTGCTTTGATGGAGGATGTTCTGAGTGCTTGAGACTAAGAAGTGTTTGTAAACAGAAAAGAAAATTGAAGCGGAAACGAAGCTGACAACGCTCAAGAATCAGATCATGTTGATCGAGGAGTACGGCAAACATTTGGTGAAAGTTTCGGTGTGTATCTTTTTTATGGGCTTGTTTTCTTTTAGGGGGAGGGCATTTTCATAGTTGCAATGGAAATTAACATCATTACAATGGGAACAGCCTGTCGACCCGTATGAGCATCCCAAAATCCAACGAGTCCTGGCGTGGATGCGATTGCGCGTACCTGAAATGTCCGATCAAACGAATGCTATGGAAGTTGGAGATCCAAACATACCGCCAATATCTCCAGTTAAGCAAATGGACGTACAAGAGTCACACCACATAAGTTACAAGGTTTGTAGTTTAATCTTTTTTAATATTTCTCAAATAGTTTTAGTCTCACGTTAGATCTAATATTATGTAAACCTTAAGGTGGCCAGGGGTCGTTTGAAGAAAGCTTTGTTTGAGTTTTACAGAAGTTTGGAGTTTCTACGTAATTACAAGGTAAGATGTTGTATCAAGGATGCCTCTGAGGTTTGCATTGCATATCGTGCTAATATTGATTTTACCAGGCACTCAACGCAACAGGATTTGCGAAGATTCTCAAGAAGTTTGATAAGGTAAGCAGTGAACTGGACAATGTAAAGCTGGAGGCCACTGATTACTCATCTTTTTCATAATTGATCTAGACAGCGGGATGGAAGGCTACTAGTCTTTACAACCAGAAGCTTCAAGAATATGACTGGTATCGACCAAAAGACCTTGATCCGCTGATCAAAGAAACAGAGGTAGGTTCAGGCCGTAATACGTTAATCTGGATGACCATTGCACTAACTCTTACTTCCAGAAACTGTACGTCAATGAATTTGCAGGCGGTCACCGCAGGCGTGGAATGAGAAAATTGCGCATACCGGAAACCAGTAGAGATTACCACTCGCCTGTGCTGCGTACTGGTCTCTACTTAGGATTAGCGCTTCCTGCCTTCATTCGTTGCTGCGAGATAGGTAAGCACGGCAAAATGTAGTAGGCGGGTGGATCTCCAAAACCGAACGGTCTCTAACACAGCTTTTTCTCCAGCTCTCGACCCATCTACACCCACTAGACTACCAAATATATTCACCAATCTACAGATCTACGCCTGTTTCCTACTACCTATTGTTTTTTGCATGGGATTCTCGATCAATCTAATGGTCTGGAGCAAATCCAGGATCAATTACAAATTCATCTTCGAATTTGACCCTCGAGACAATCTTAATTATCATCAATTTGCCGAGGTAAGTAGAGCGAAATGAGACAGAGGAGAGGCTTTTGACCAACACTTCATTGACTTTGCATTCATTGTTCTCGCATCGTTAACTACAGCTACCATCCCTCATATTGTTAATCATGGTATACATTATGTATATCGATTTCACTGAAATGTTTGCACCGGCAATACCTTCGGAAATCTGCCCTTTGATATTTTTCATCATTACCGTTGTGATACTGTTGTGTCCTTTCAACATCTTATACCTTTCCGCTAGACGATGGTTGGGGGTTGCCCTGGTGAGTGTCTAGCTTCTTTTGAATCAGCCCAAATCCTTGCTTCATGTATACTGACACTATGGTTCATACAGGGGCGTATTCTATTGAGCTATTGTTTCAGAGTTGAATTCAGAGATTTCTTTATCGCTGATGAACTGAACAGCTTGTCATACTCGTTCTGGACCCTATCCTATTTCTTCTGCGCTTACGGATGGCACTGGACAAGCTTAGGTATGTGATGGTGGAACAACCATTCTATATGCGTTTACATGAAAATGCTAATCGGTGTTGTACTATAGATCAACATTGTACAGTTACAAAAATGTGGATAACTCCCATTATTGCCAGTTTACCACCTTGGTGGCGTTTGTTGCAATGTATCCGCCGTTACAAGGACTCTGGGGAACGTGTCCATCTTATCAATGCTGGCAAATATGTAACCAGCATTTGGGCTACGTCGCTGACGGGTGTTCGACGTATTCATAGTATGTATATCCTTTCAAAGTTATCCATTAGAAACAGAGTAGCAATCGTACTAACTCGCCTTCCACCTGTTAGATTACCCCGCTATGCAGGCAGCTTGGATAGTGTCATGTATAATCAACAGCATGTATACATCTGCTTGGGACTTAAAGATGGATTGGGGGTTATTACAACCTCATAGTAGAAACTTTTTGCTTCGAAATGATCTTGTTTTCTATCACTGGGTAAGCATTGTAAAAAGGGACTAGACGACAAAATGGTTGTTCTTACTAACGGTTTATACATTTACTAGTCTTACTATGTCGCCATGCCTATTAATGTTATCCTCCGCTTTTCGTGGCTGGTCAACACTGTGAGCATTCCTTTGGGAAGCCAAGTTCTTGGATTTATATCAGGAGCATTAGAAGTGTATAGACGCTTTCAATGGAACTTTTTCCGATTGGAAAATGAACACTTGAACAACTGCGGTCAATTCCGTGCTATCAAAGAAATCCCACTTCCATTCACCGTCATGGAAGAGACTGCAAGTCGTCGTGGTAGTGAGATACGTCTTCCCACCGACGACGATACTGAAAGATACCCCGATCAAGAAATGACGAATGTCTCACGCCGCAACACTTTGATGAAGATATCATCTCGCACTGATTCCACGCAAGGAACATTCTATGGTAGACGAGACTTCGAAAGCAAGCATGACGATGACGCTGACGGTAAAGGCAAGCCGTCAGATGGCGTATTCAACCGCATAACGAACTTGGGGGCCCAATCACCTGATAGTGATTCAGAAGATGATGATGATGACGATGAAGAAGGCGCTCATAGTGACCAGTAAATGTACTATACGATTTCTCACATCATACCATACCTACATGGTCTATTTAAAAATTTGCTAAACTTCGGCATAAAAAGGATCAACCTTTCACTTACATAACACCCAATAAAACAGCATTACTCATTTAACACTTGGTATCAATGATGCTTTCGCAACCCTTTTCGCGGTAGCATAGCTCTGATGCGAGAATGTAAAAATTGTATTTTGGGGGTACGGATAATTTAGAAATAAAAAGCTCAGTTTGATGGAATCAAAAACTAATGGTGTCTGCTAAAATCATCAGGAGTTGTATCGGTTATAATGCCTTGTTCTCTATCGGCGACTCTCTTGTTTTCAGCAGTGGTTGCCATTTGAATAAGTGTATCAATTTCACCAGACTTTTCGCACATGGACTTGAACATGCCTGTTCCAGCATCCTTGCAGAGCAGATTATAAGGTGTATCGTACTCAGAGATGATACCCTGGTCGAGGACAAGCACTCTGTCATAATCGATAATGGTTCGCAGACGATGAGCAATACATATAAGAGTCTTTTGGCAAGAAAGATAGCTAAGGTGAGTTTTGAGACGCTATTAAAAGAGCACTGTAGATCGTTAACTTACCGATTCTGAGAACTCTTCTCGAATAGTGATTTGAATCTTTCTGTCGGTCTCGTAGTCAACGCTAGCAGTAGCTTCGTCCATAATGATGAGTCGACTGTCGCGAAGAAGGGCTCTTGCCATGCAAAGAAGTTGTCTTTGACCTTGAGAGAAGTTCTGACCACCATCACTGACTGGAGCTTCCAAAGACGAGATGCCTTTGTTATTTTCTTCCTCGGTGGCAGTAGCAGAGTCAATGTTATCACCGCTGCCAATCGAGCTTCCCTCACCCGGAGTGGAGCTGGGAGATTGGTTTACAAGATGTACACGGGTAAGAATGTCCCAAATAGCCTCGTCAGAGTGGATTTCCAAAGGATCAAGATTGGATCGAATGGTGCCTGAAAACAGGACAGCATCCTGAGGAATAATGGTAAGCTTTGATCGCAAGCTCTCAACACCAATCTGAGGAAAAGCATATCAAAGTTAATAAAATGTGAAGGATTATCAATACTCCCCATTTTTAAAACACCTACATGGGTAATGTCAATACCATCAATCTTGATATGACCAGTGGTAGGATCAACAAATCGGAACAAGCTAAGAGCCAATGTACTCTTACCAGAACCAGTTCTGCCAACAACACCGACCTTCTCATGAGGATGGATATCAAAGCTGATGTTCTTGATGACGGGCTCAAGGTCAGGTGCATATGAGATGCTGAGATCCTTGATTTCGACGGCAGCCGTTGTAGGCCATGCAGCTGCAGGCTCGTGGCCTTCGATAATGTATGGAGGCTCTTGCTCAATTTCAAGATATTCCTGAACACGTTCTACAGAGTTAAGGTTCATTTCGACTTGAGTGTATTGACGGACAAACCAGTATACACCTTCCAAGAATCCTCGTGAGAAAGTCAAGGAAAGACCAGCCAAACCAGCATCAATAGAGCCGATTTTCAAAACGATGAAGACACCAGCAGCCAGTGTGACAAGGGCACCGGTAAGTTCGATACGACAGTACAGCCAGCGATTGCTCATCCAAAGCAGATAAAACGATGAAGTATAGGTATCGAGTCTGTATAACATCTCGCGCATAAATCTTTCCTGAGCACCGAAGGCACGAATCGTGCTAACGCCAACCAGAGTTTCTGAGAAGTGACTGTAGATAGGCGAACGACTTACAGAGTTCAACCGCTTGAATTCTCTGGAAACTTGAAGATAGAGTTTTCCAATCATGACATAGAGCACGGCTGTTTCATAAAAAAAAAAAAGCGTTAGTGGACAATTGTGTAAGTCGCCAAGTATACCACTCCTCTCATTACTTACAAACGAACAAGCACGCAATGATAAACATTGGGGTGACTGTAGTCATGACTACAGCTGCAGCGATAACCATAGTAATACATTCAAACAGTACCAAAGCGTTTCTGGCCATTTGAGTATCAATGGTAGCAACGTCCTTGCCGAAACGGTTAAGAATTCTTCCAACAGGTGTAGTGTCGAAGAATCGCATAGGAGCATGAACAATACGATCCAACATTTTGTGGAACAGAACTTGAGCACCGCGAACGGAGCCTCGGTAAGTCAGAATAGCCTTGCCGACATCAATGACAAGGAAGACGAAGCACAAGAGAGCGTAGACGCCAATATAGTAATCAACATTGACAGGTTCACCCTTGTTGGCTATCCATGGTCGCAAAACCGCGTCTGTGGGCGCCTTTTCGGCGAGATAGTTGGCGAACTTGAGAGGAGTATAGTAGATGGGAAGGTCATTTTGAGTGTGCAAACTGCTTTGGTAGAAGTCAATGGAAAAGCTAGAGTCCGCTTGTTGGTAAGCAGCAGCCCAGACACGAATCCAATAAGACTGTGCAATGATAAGAAGTCTAGAGATAATGAAGGCAGCTATCACAGAGCCCCAGAAGAACCATCCACCGCATGCGTCAAAGTAAGCTTTGTAAACATGTAATTTGACACCACCAGTTTCAGATGTCTCTTCTTTGATGAGCTTCTTGGCTTCTTCTTTAGATTCGCCAAGATCGATATCCTCTTCATCTTCTGCGCCGGTTTCTTCGATAGCGTCTGCTTCATGGGCATTTTCGGTAGTGTCGTCTTCACCAAGCATATCCTGAAGAATCTTTCTGTCTCGAAGGTCCGTAACATATCCACATCCGCTAACGGAACCATTTTCCAACTTGACAATGTATTTGGCACGAGGAAGACACAATTTAACGTGATGAGTCACCAGGATAACAGTGCGGCCGACCATGAGGTCACCCAATAAACACTTGAAGTACAGATGTTTGGCAGTGTGAGAGTCTACAGCTGAAAGACAGTCGTCCAGAAGGACAGTCTTTGCATGTGAATAGATGGCTCGAGCAAGCGCAACACGCTGCTTTTGTCCACCGGAGAGAGAAATTCCCTTTTCACCAATTTCAGTGCGATCACCATCTGGCAAAACCGAGAGATCCTTCACCAAAGCACATTGCCGCAAAACTTTCTTGTAACGAGTTTCCTCGAACTTTTCGCCGAACAGAATGTTATCACGAATAGATGCATGTTGTAAGAAAGCAGTCTGGCTGACAAAAGCTACATCAGTAACTTTAAGTTCAGGGTAGTTGGGATCCACTTGAGGATACTTTGAAAAGTTTTCGGAATGACGCAGTTTAGAGGGCAAGTGAACTCTGCCATCGACACAGTCCATCTCTCCAAGGAGGGCATAAAGCAGACTTGTCTTTCCTGATCCAGTGGGACCACACACTATCGTTATTTCGCCAATGGGGAAGTCTAATTCAGGTATACGCAATGTGAACGGAGGTGCTTGGTTTTCCTCAGAGGCGGCGTCCGTCTCAGCTTGGTCTTTTTTCTTTTGTGCCTCCTCGGGCAAAGGAATATGCCATTGGAAGGAAGCATTCTCGAATCCAGTTCTGGTGATCTTTTCGTACTGAGGCTTTCCACTCTCGTCCAAATATTCAGAGTCATTGATAACAGGTATCTTGATCTCTTCTTCCTTGAGGTAGTCTGAAATACGTTTCAAACTGGCGGCTGCTTCCGAGAATGTGCTAAAGGCATCAGGCAACAACAATAGCGGGTTGCGCAACATGTCAAACAATGTGATAGCAACAAATGCGACACTAAAAGTACAAAATCGAGAAGTCAGTAGAACTGTAAATACAGATTTTTTTTTGAAAGTTGAATGGATTCTTTACCTGGCAGTCAATTCTTGGTTTGATATTTTGGTATACCACATGAAGGTAGCAATGGTAACCAAGGTTGGGGTGATCATATATAAAGCTTCGAAAAGAATGGAATAGGTAACCACTCTCCACAAATGCTTAATTTCAACGGCACGAGCATCATTGACCTTTTGAGTCCAAGTCTTTTCCCAAGCAAAGAACTTGACCATACGAATACCTTGAAGAAGTTCGTTGGTCAGTTCGTTTCTCTTGTCCTTGGCAGCCATAAGAGTAGTGTAGACCTTGTTCAACTTGACACTAAGCCAGCCGGTGATGGGGAAGGATATAAGCATAATAACCAATCCAATCAAAGCGGCCACACCAAGTAGTTTGTACAGATAGAAGAGAGCAATAAAGATTTCAACAGGACTGTTGTAAAACATGTTGACAAAACTAGGTATAATACCCAATCTGTCAGCGTCAACACTCATCAAGTTGGTGACCTTGCCCACATTGCTAATAGCGCCCACATCTTCCTCATCATCTCCTTCTTTCTTATCCTTCTTTGCTGCTTCAACTTTACCAGCAACATCCTTTCTTTTGAGAGTCTTGTAGAAAATCTCGGCATCGAGTTGGTTGAAAGCTCGGACGTTCCATCGTCGACCATAGAACAAGTGTACCGTAGCGACAAGCATTTTAAAAATACTGGTGAGGAACATCATGAAGACATAGAAATAGGCTACAGAAATGGGGCGTCCGTTGGGATTTTCAAGGTACTCCAAGAACTTTTGCAAGAAGTAGGGAACAGTGTAGGATATGGCTACGGTGATGTTGGACACCACGAGCTGAAGAAGAACAGAGTCCCAACTTGCCATGATCATTCGTTTGAGAACCTTATAGCTAGGCGTAGTCTTCAAAGTATCTTGGAAGTCCATAAAATTCCATCTGGCGCGGTGTTGAACACTAAGTGTATAAATGTCCTCACGCGAGAGTGGTTGCTTGTTGCCGAAAATAACCAACGGGGTCATCCAGTCGAAAACAGCCCATGAAAACACACTAGCCCACGTTTCTGTTGACAATTGAAGTCCCTGTTCATACCAATCCATATCAGTGACCTCTTCCTTTGCATACCTCCACTCATGTCAGTACTTACGTTCTTTAAGATTTTTCCATCCTCCGTCACTTCCAAAGTTTCGTCGTCAACAAGCACAAAATTTCTTGGATCTATATCTTGTGGTTGCAGGACCGAAATGAACCAAAGTACGGTACAGAAAGCAGCATAGACTGGAGCCAGAACCTTTTCAACGCCGGAATGGCTATCCAAGAAAGCTGATCGTAGACGGACCCATGACACCGAGAAGGTAAGTGTGTAGAAAACCAAAATCAGAATGTGATGTCGATTAGCATTCGAGACACTTCCTTTGTAAGTGGAAAAGATGGTAGACGACAGGAGCAAAAAGATGTACGCCTGCAAGCATCAGTGCGTTAGTCAAATGCTGATATTGAGGGTCGTGACGACTCTGGGTAGAAGTGCTCACCCAAGCAGCAAAACTAAGAATAGGATCCAAGACCAGGTATATAGGTGCTTGGTCATTCGACACAAAGTCTCTCAATCTCCAAGCGAACAGAAAAGTGTATTGCCCCATTGTTAACAAAACGAACACGGATTGCACAAGTTGGGGTAGGGGCTGCTTCCATCTGTTGGGGATATTTGGAAGCTTTTCCTCACTCACTGGCTTATAATCATGACTCTTTGACAAATTCTTTGACAGCTGGTATATCAAAGCTATCAAAGAGAACAGTAAAGGAACAGTAGCATCAAGTACACTATGGTTTTTTTTAACCGAAAAAAATAGAAAAGAAAAGCAAGCGGACAGCAAACAGATAAGCAACTCAATACGCAGTAGCTGTATCCACTAAATTGAGCCTCCATGAGGGACTTACGTTTCTCTGAAGCAAGGGCTTAAGTCCAGACCATCGTTCGTCAGCGGTCCCTGAGTGTAGAAGTTAATATCATTGAAGGTGCACGGTGGCAGTGTCACCGAGAAAACAAAGGAAAAATAAGGTATACCTGATACTGTTCACCACAGATTGCTGTGAACAATGTCATATGTCAAGGATCGCTTGATTGGAAAAAAAAGTTTGGTAGAGATGTGACTTTAATGAATAGAGCAACTCACGGATGCTGGAAATGCTAGACTTATATTCGTGGTTGGATAAAGCTGCAAACGCCTATAAACAGTAATTATCTCTGGATTCAGTCAGTGGTGCCTTTTGTACGACGACGCCGCAGTCAGTTACGTGTAACTTGTTCTGATAAGCATTATTTTTGAAACTTATGCAATGTTATTACTGCGGTTTAAACCTCATTACCGTGGTGCTGGAAAAAACACTCAAAGCCAAACGTGCTGCACCAAAAGGTAAACCTCATTGTGCGGTCGTCAACGCCTATTTGTACGAAATTGCTTTATCAGGCATTTCTCCGCCTACTACATACATCCCTACCTCTTCTCTGCCCGTTCCGACTTTGAAAGCACGATCAAATGCTACACGTGTGAACATAGCACAGGGCAGCAAATTCGGGGCAATTCATTCATCGGCCTCCCTCATTCTAGACGTTACACTTTAAAGAAAACCCCAAATTTAGCACAGCGACTTTCCTAAATTATAGACCAGGTCCATTTTACGGTAAGCGGCGATAAGTCGTACTTGACCAATGGCAAGATACTGATCAAAGCAGCGGTCGATGAAACATAGTGGACCCTGTTTTCGTTTAAGCATTCAGAATTGGAGTTATTATAAGTGTCAACTTGTCAACCTTATGGTATCCAACAAAGAATTTATAAATGCACATGTCATGCTGGCAGTCCTATAACCTTATAACTCCATCTTTCATACAGTCAACTAGCTATAACATCGTTTGGCTCTAACGGGCGAAGTTAAGCTGTTGGATGAGGTTGCTTAACATGTTATCAAATTGATTGGTTCCAGTCTCTGACCCGCCGCAGTATGTATTAATGGTCGTCTCGTGCTGTCCGTGCGTTTTGGGCGTTTCCCTTCTGGAGCGCGTATTCCCTTATCAGTCGACTGCCTGGGGACACTGCTCTCCTTTTAACCTTGGTCTTCCAATGGCAATATGAGAGGCTTGGCGGTATATCTCCAACAATAGGACGGATGATCATCCAATATCAATGCTGAGTTCAGTGTTGGCCACTTGGCGGTGCATATTCTCCGCGTATTATGACCATATTACCCTATAATTATCTCCAATGTTACTTTATAATAACTTTTCATCGCAATTCAGCACTTGGACGCTGATAATGTCTCGATGTTTGTATATATATCTTTTCTTTTTTTCAATCTAGCTATATGATGCATTGCTTTCTTCAGAAAATGCCTTTCATACAATGTTGTCACACCTTGCTACTAATTTGGTCATAGCCTAGAATTTGATCCGCTTGTACTTTACAGCTTGGCAGGTTTGGCAAATCATATTTTTCTAATGCAAAAAAGATACGTAGAAATGACATGTAAAAATCGCTGTTATAGCACCATTTCAAAATGACCAGCTTACATACCGTAGCATGGACTTTGGCAGGGAAAAGAGAAATGTAGGCATTTTCATCATCAAATAGGCGACTATGTTTTTCTTACCTGAGCACTTGTTCAATACGTTCTGGTGACGCTTTTATCCGCGTTGGAGGCTTTGCCAAGAGGATGAGAGGTGGTTTCCCAAAACTCAACGAAAGTGCTGATGCTCAGGCGGAAGTCAACCTTTCCAACACGTGACGGTGACCTAACTTGTCGCCCGACTGGACATGAACATTACAGTACACGTCGGACCACAAAGGCCCTGTACAAGCTCCACCTTTTTCTTTATGACGGACACTAATCAGCTCAGTTTCTCGCAATCTGATCAGCCAGAGTCCCAAGGAGTCAAAACGCTCGTTGGAGAAAACACCACAAATAGCCAACAGGTGACTACTTCCAACGGTAGTGTGCCTAACGAGCAATCCGGATCTATTGCCCCAGCTGCCTTGACAAGCGATCACCATCCATCCGATGCATGGGAGCAAGACACGACCACTTCACCTCGCCTGCAAGTTGTCGACGAAAAGCAGGACTTCACGTAAGTCAGGGCCAAGATGAGGGAGATGCATCTGTCCAGTCTAACTTACATCGATATACACTCAGCAATGACTTACCAGAGTATATGGAGAAATGGGGCCTAGCACATGCAGGCTTCGACTACAATTGTGTTGCAGTGTTTGGATCGCAAAGCACAGGAAAGAGTAAGCAAGCACACCGTATAAGCGGCTTTAATTTTATTCTATATGCATAATCATGCTTACGCATTTTCCTAAAAGGTACTCTACTCAACCGCCTGTTCGGTACTACATTCGATGTTATGGATGAAACCCAGCGAAGACAAACAACAAAGGGCATTTGGATGTCTCGTGGTCGTGGCATGCGTGTACTCGTTATGGATGTTGAGGGAACTGATGGCCGCGAGCGTGGTGAAGACCAAGATTTCGAAAGAAAATCAGCCCTGTTCTCTATGGCTACCAGCGAAGTTATTATTCTCAATCTGTGGGAACATCAAGTCGGATTGTACCAAGGTGCCAATATGGGTCTATTGAAGACTGTCTTTGAAGTCAACTTGCAGCTTTTCCAAAGTCAGCGAGGGTAAGAACGATGGTTTTCACCTAATGCATGTTGGTGTCAAGTGGCCTGTGCTGAATTTTCCTGCTACCCTTCTATCTGCAGAAAGGAAAAGACTCTTCTGTTCTTTGTCATCCGAGATCATGTAGGCTCTACTCCCCTTGCCAACTTGTCAAACACTTTGCAAGCTGATCTGGAAAAGATTTGGGCAGGCTTGTCCAAGGTATGTAGTTGCTCCGCCCTGATTGCAAACCAAAAACATTCCACCTAATACTATGCACACAGCCCGAAGGTTTGGAGAACTGCAAGATTCAGGATTACTTTGATTTTATGTACACTGGACTACCCCACAAAGTCCTTCTTCCCGAAAAATTCGAAACTGAAGTCGACAATCTGCGTTCAAGGTACATTTTGCTCATCAATGTTGCTTTATGTACACCGGTTTCAGATAGAGTTGCTTATTTATAATGAATAGATTCACCAACCCTACGGACCCCAATTATGTTTTTCATTCTAACTACCATAAGCGTATTCCCGCTGATGGTTTCCACGTATATGCCTCTGGCATTTGGGAGCAGATTATGAGCAACAAGGATTTGGATCTTCCTACACAACAAGAACTCTTGGCTCAGTATCGATGTGATGAAATTGCTAGTGTAAGTCATTACTCCTCATGTGTATATCATCCGGAATACTTGTCTCTAACTTCAATGTATAGGCTGCATCTGTAGTATTTTTGGAAGCCATTTCTGCCCTTAAAGCACCTGTTTTGGAGAAGGGACAAATTGTCTCTGACCTCGGCTCACAGATGGCAGCTGCTAGAGAGCAAGCTCTCAAGTCCTTTGATAAAGATGCCTCCAGATACCATGCTGGAGTGTATGAGAAAAAGCGACTTGAAATGTTGACCAAGTTGAATGCACAGCTGAGCGTATATTTTGTTGGCCAACTGCGAAACTTACATAAGCAAGCGGTTTTGAAGTTCCAAGATCATGTCAAGGTAAGCCAAGAATCTAAAGAACTCTATCATGGCTGATGTAAACTTACTTATTTTCTCATAAATGAAACCAGAACGAACTGAAGAAGCCTTCTTACAATTTCGCAACGGTCGTTGAAAACGCTACGGCCACTTCTGAGAAATACTTTAAAGAAAATGCCCAGGAAATCGTGTTGCAGGACACTGATTGGTCTTACGAATCGGAATTCGCCCAACTCAAGGAAGATTTCTCTGAGCTCTCTGGCAAGGCACGAGCAGATGAGATTAGGAAGATGACAAAGGCTTTGGAGAAGCAAGTGGAGAATGAGTTAACCGAGCCTGTTTCTATGGCTTTGAATAATCCATCTGCAGATATGTGGCACAAGATATTATCTACGTATCGAACAGCGAAGGAGAATGGTCAAGATACTTTGATCAAGAAAGCAAAGAGTAAGTAATCGTCATGCGTGAGTTGTTGTGACTACCTATGTGAATACTAAACTTCATCCTAGGCTTTAACTCATCTGATGACGAATTGGAAGAGTCTGTTAATAACCTTGTTCTCCAATCTTGGTTACTGCTTCGACGGAAGATTGATGAAGAGCTTGCTGACAGCATGCTGTTGCTCAAGCTGCGATCTAAATTCGAGGAGAAGTTCCGATATGATGATCAAGGACTTCCAAAGGTGTGGAAGCCTGAGGATGATATCGATGCTTACTTCAAGAAGGCCAGAGATGATGTGAGTGCATTTTTTTTTTTTTTTAATAATAAAAAAAAAGAAATGTTTTGAGTAGCCATGTTCAACCCATCACTAACAATACATTCTACTTTTAGACTCTTGCTTTGATACCTCTGTTTGCAAAGATAGACACATCACAAGATGATGATTTGGCAGTAGAATCCACTGAAGATTTTGACTATCAGAGATCTCTCACTGTCTTGGGCGAATCCAAACAACTCGATATCACAAACAGATTCAAACGCGAGTCGGATGCCTTCTACCTTGAAGCTAAGCGATCTATCGTGGCCACTACCGCCAAAATTCCAATGTGGCTTGTTGCCCTTCTCATCGTCCTGGGATGGAACGAGTTCATGGCTATCATCACCAGCCCTATCTACCTTATCATGTTTGTATTCCTTATAACCGCTGGATACATTGTCTATGCTCTCAACCTTTGGGGGCCATTGGAGCGGGTTCTTTCCGCTATTGCCGGTGAAGCCACCAAAATTGTCCGTGAAAAAGTCGAGCATGGTGTGGAACGAGCAAGAGACCAAGGCATCGAACTCAACGCCATGAAATCTTTTGCTGACTCGTCAAGTCATGATTCTAATCAACGAGATAAGGCGGATTAGAGAGCTATTATAATTAATTGTATTGATGGGTAGCTCAAATATCACTATTGAAATAGGTGGGGTGTAGAAATCTATATACATAGCAAAGACATAAACGTTATCTTGCTACTTCTCCACAATGTGGCCAGGCAGTTCATCTCTTGGTATAGTAATGTTGGTTCAGGTTTCTGTTTCGTTGTCCGTCGCCTCCTCGAGATTAAGGTGCTGGTTGGTGAGGAAATCAAACTGTTCCTCCTTTTGTAAGCACTGGTATACGTGATTTGGAACCAACAGCTTGCGCTCGTGTGGTTCGATTTGATCAAGGTTGGAAAGCGACGTAGTGTTATCGTTTGACGATTCGTTTCTATAAATTTCGGCGCTGCCTTTAAGAATCCGTCCAAGTAGCACCTTGGTAGCCTTAAAGTATGCAATTCCATCAGCAAGCAGTATGAATGTGGTTTTTAAACTTGCGGGATACTTTACCTCGTATAACAGGGATCCTGCAACTAGCCGCTGATCTATCGCTTCTTCCAAGGTACACCGGTCATCCTTAGTCTGAATGTCTCCGTCTCGAGTTTGTACAATATCATTTGCAATTACGCTGGGTAATCGAAGTTGATCTACGGAGGCCCAAATCCAGTCCAACCCTCGTTCCCGAGCAGGTTCTGGCATTTCGGCTATTCGTTCCGTCTCCACTGTACGAACTTCTTCAACGAGCTGCAGCGTCTTTGCATCAGTGGAATTCGTCTTTAAATTGTCGCCGATGGGTAGCGTCGATTGATCGATATCCAGTTCCATGTCATCTGGTAACATAGCATATTGGTTATTATTCTTCTTCATGAAAATGACAGATCGTCTGTCTTCAACTAACCTTGCTCTTTGACTTGATCCCAACCTTTACCCAATTTTTGCAGCAATGGCAAAATATTGGTCACGCTGTTCATACCACCAGTGCGTTTACGATAACTCCAGCCCTTTGGTCGATATTGACAAGCTTCATCGCTGACATGAGAATCGTATGTATGCAAAGCTCGTAGTGTTCCACAAAATTTACAGTATCCAAGGGCAATCTCCTCTTGGACATTATGTACAACAGGTTTCCCTATAGAGGCATCATGGGTTTTGATAGGTGTGAAGTCATTTTCTCTGCACCACAATACACATTTTTTAGTTGTTAACGTCTCTGCTGCTTGCTTCAAAACGGGATCACCGCTTGCTATAGCTTGCTGTTGCACCGCCAATCGAAAAGCACGAGATCGTTGCCACTGCAATAATTGTAACTCTGGATGAATACAGTGCTTTTTACTGACTTTAACAACGGTCTTTTCTTACCTCCAATGCCTTACGATGCCCAACATGATAATCAAAATACATATTTGTTGTGGGTGCACAGCAGTATGTGGTGGTTTGCGAGTTGGGTGGTGCTAGTTACCGCGAGAGTTAGACAGTAAGACTCTTTGAATTTATCGAAATAAATAATGGATAAAAACGCTGCTTACCATGAGCTCTTATGATAGGGAAAGACAAGATAGTAGACCGCATCAACTCGTCGAGAGGATCTAGGCGTTGTACTACTTGTCCAGTGGCTTCGTTTCGATTATCTGGTAGGGTCTGTTTTGAAACAGCAGCCTTAGGATCAATGAACTCAGTATTTCTGTCCAATTCTAATGCAATGTATCTTTCCGAGCCCAAAGTTTGCTGTCCACTATGACTATCGTCCAACTGCATACATGAGTTAGTCAATATTTAGATTAAAAGGGCTCGCATTGCGTGGTGGCTATGCTTACCTTCAGTTGATGAAATACATCAACTAGCTTGTTTCGGCGACTGTCTGTAAAATGAAGTTGTACTCGTATGGGAAATTCTCCCCATCCTAATCGGCTTAGATGGAATGGTGGCACATTAACGTCAATAACGTCGTTTGGCTTGTAGCTTGGATGCAGGTGGTATCTAACGCATGATATGAAGGATGCGATATTTTCATCGCCTGGAGGGGTAGTAACGTATATCATCCATTTGTGCGTGTATTGCCGTAATCCAGCCTCTCGTTTGTCTAAAAACACACAAGGTAAATACACTGAAAGCCTTAAGACTGGCACTATAGGGAAGGGGGGGGGGTAACCAACCTATGGGTATGAATTTGCTAACGTTGCCTACAATCACACGTTTCTTTATGTAGAACCTTGATCCATGCTCATTGGTGTGAGGGTTGACGACAACGGAAATCGATTCGACGGGTTTAGCCTCTCCTTCGTTGTTTTCTTTCTTTGGCTGAGTTTCCTGATTATTACCGTTTTGTTGCTGGCTGGGTACTTCGACTTTGGTCTCTTCTTTCGCAACAGTGGGGAGTTCGAGATTTCCTTCTTCACGTTTGATGCTGCTCTCAAGTTTTGACGTAACCTCTACAGAATTATCAGAGCTATCCTGTAGATTCGCATCTTGGACTGGCATCGCGTCTCTCGCTGGAAGCACCAATGCGTTGTCTTCGTCGTCTGAATCCAATACAACATCTTCATCGAAAACCTTGATGGTTGGCTAGGATAATGTAATCCATTAGTATAGAAACATCAAAATTTGCTAATTGTTTTGAACGATATCTCACCCGTTTTATGTCTGCCTTCTTTGTTCTATGAAAAAGTTGGATCAAATGAGTAAATGAGTCAACATAGGTATCATGTTAAATGGGGACACTTACCTGTTACTTGTTAAAGGCTTTGTGAGTGGCCGCAATCGAATTGGATGATCAAATGGAACTTCGGATTCTTCAATCGGTGTACCGCATTGCTTAATCATTTCTTCGTACGGACCAAATTCCAATCCATGAGCGATTCGGCAATGATTGAGAAATCCTTGCTGGTTCGCAAAGTCGTCTCTGTGGCATCTTGGGCATGCAAGACTTTGAAATCCATTCAAGTCAATTGTCAGGTACACACTTTTTGAAAAGAAAAGTGCTTGTGAGGTGACTTACCTGACATATACACCATCAGCGCGTCTTCCGAATAGAGTTTTGGTTGAATTGTCGGAGGAGAATTTAAAATTTGGTCGCGCTGGCTTTTGTGCAGTGTCGAATTGTAAAGATGAAGATATGGAAGGTAGAGGAAAACTTTTGTTGGAAGCGATGGCTTGCAATGCGGATCGACGAGTATTATGTTGTGCTTCTGGAGCTGATAAAGCAGCAACATCTATTGACCATAGCATAAGTATCACTTTTGTCATAGCAAACGTAAGTATCTCGTTGTAAACATACCATTGTGGACAGCTTGACGTATATCAATCAAAATTTCTTCTGCTTTTCCAATTTCTTCGCGTATGGCAGATATCTCTCTATATTTCAGGTAGATCTCTAAATCGAACTGGTGATCGATGATCTCTGTGATCTTTGCTCTCTTTTCTTCGTCTACAAAACACTTTGTTCAGTTTCGCCCACTGCCATTTTGTACTCAAAATTATGACAACATACCTTCTGAGGCTAGCCTTTTGGCCTGGTCTCCTGAGGTAGTGTGTGTAGCTCCATTCATGAATGGAATACAGAGATATAAAGAACCAGTCCTAGCTGTGGCAGCTATCTTTAAAAAAAATCTAAAATTGCTTAATCCTATCACAAAAATAGTGACGTCGTTCTACGAAACTTTCCCCGTCGAGAGGTAAAGGGAATTCAGCGACAATGGGATCGCGTCTGTCATCGACAATATCAGTGAACACGATGGCAATTACGAACGACTCACAACAATGGTCGATTCTGGAAAAACTACTCCTAGCCCAATGTGTTTACAAATTTGGAGAAGATAATTGGCCGCTAATATCGAAAACACTTCGACAAAATGTTTTAACTGACCGATCACAAGAATTTTACAATCAAAAGGTCTGTGGAGATCTAGCTATTGAGAATATCACCGACAATGACTAACAAATCCTTATAGAATTGCTCTTTAGAGTATTTTACCATGATCGAGGAATTAGAATCCGCAAGGTTCGTGGTTGCACCAGTAAACGCGAAATGACACTCTTGAAACACCCTCATCTAAATCTTCCTTTCGTTCCATTCTTAATAGACGACTTGCAGCTGCTGCCAACGTCAATTCATCGGCGCAAGAGATGCCCCCCGTAGTAAAACTCGCAAAGCAACTTTATCTCGAGCGCATGGAAGAACTCAAAGCACAGATAAAAGCTGATGAAGAATCCTTTAGGAAATTGGTCACCGAAATTGATGAAATTCGATCCGGGAAATGGGACGCCAAGTTGAAAGAATTATTTCCGGAAGTATCTGAACCAACGCCGATGGAAATCATCAACGACAGTCAGGTTCCAGATGATAATTCATTGAGCGCAGCAGGAACTGATGTTACTCCTCATCATGCTAGTGCCGTCCCGGATATAACAGTACCAACATCCGAAGAAAAAATAGACATCAAAACTGAAGTAGAGGAGAAGCTACTCGATTCTAAAACGCCTGAGGCATCATCGCTAGTCTCGGAAGCGGCTCAAATAATTGTCGATTCCAACGTCAATGGCACGTCACTTGAAACCAACACCATCTTAGCAGATGCTACATCGTTACTTGCAGCGAATTCCTCTGTGGATGAGAAAGTAAACACAATAGCAACACCAGAGGTCAATGAGACGAATGTGCCGGACATCATATCAACGGGGCCAACTCCAGAGGGTGTGACAGAGGATGTAACGGAGTCAGATATCGTCGTAGAGGAGCAAGCATCATTTATACCACAGGAGCCATCTGAAATGGTCGAAGAAAACGAAATAATGACAGAAAGCGATGCTCAGGCCGAAGAGACCGAAATATTAGCCCCTACGGCAGAGGTAACGCCAGCAGTCACACCTAAAGAGGAGACGGAAGTAAAGCACGATATCTCTACAAAGCGCAAACCAGTCGATAGCGATATGATGAGTGTAGATAATTCACCGAAACGAGCCAGAACCCAGTCGAGGTCTCCGTCCGTTGTGGCAGAACCTGCTACAGACATCATGTCACCTGTCATAGAAACACCGCAAATGGAGACACCAGAGACAGAAGTAGTCGATTCGACAATCGAAACGCCAGAGAGGCGACCTGAGACGCCAGTGGTGATGGCGGCAGTAGAAGAAATGCAGGGTAAAAATATATGCAAATGTCGAACGCATGCATATCAAATTTACTTAAACTTTATTGTTTTCCTATTAGATATTGATCATATTGCTCGTGTCCCTGATACCCCCGAAGGCTCTGTGAGTGTTGCCAGCAATGCAGCCAATAGTACTGTAACGACACCCGGACCATCCACATCTGAACGTAGAAAAGGACCTAGCTCGAGGGAGTTGGAACAACGACAAAAGTCATGGCTGAAGAACATAAATTTGTTATGGAGTGAAATTTCAAATCATAAGAATGGAGCCATGTTCATGAACCCAATCAAGGAAAATATTGCGCCAAGATATTATGAGATAGTGAAGCGACCAATGGACCTTAAGCAGATTAAGCAAAGAATCCGAGATGGGGTAGGTGGCGTAGAATGCTGAAGTTGGCACGGGTTGATGATAGACATTGATTGATATTCATATGCTTTTAATTTTCATTTTGTAGACGATTCGAAATACTTTGGAATTTGAACGAGATATTCTATTGATGCTCACAAACTCGTTGATATACAACAAGGAAGGAACTGAAGTGTACCAAATGGCTTTAGAAATGCTGGAAGATGTTCAGGAACAAATACGAGTTTTCAAGACGGCAGACGCATACTCATCTGCTGGTAACGGGCCAAAAGATACCAGCCATGGATTGCGACGAAGAAGTATTGTAAGCGATGGCGGGTCCATCCAAGGCGATGCGGACAATGCATAACCGGGGAATTCGCTATTCTGAATTTAAAAAGGACGATATTGGTTGCACAAACTGTCCCAACTCAGTGAAGGAAGGGAAAAAATATCGTGCACTCTGTAATTTACTCAATCATGATGAATATCCTGGTTGATTGACACCCACTTTCCCTCTAGAAACCAAATAAAAAAACTGTTTTGATACTTGTACAGTAGTTGTTGAAAAAAAATAAAAAAAATAAAAACGTTAAAAGATGGATCCTGTCACCAGTAGCACGATAACGGCTTTTTTTTTATAAGCCTATCAGCAGGCGCTGCCCAATTTTACCCTTCCGCTCCAGCTACTTACTGTACTACTTGCTTTTTTACTTTGAGTGGCATTCTTTCTCAATCATCCCAGCAACTTTGCGTCCTCTGTATACCCTAATTCTTGTCTGATGGGCGCCGTATGCTGCAAGGAAGATGACATTGCTTTCAATGAAGAAGGTGAGGTTCATTGATCTGAAACAAGCCGCTCCATTTTGGTTCCTGGATTATATTGACATTTCTCCCAAAAAAAAAAAAAAAAACTTAAAAACCTGCATGGCTACTTCAATGGTATAGTCGAGGTAATAAAGCCCTTCATGTCTAGAGCTATACCATGTCCCTTCCAAACTAACTATTTTCTAGTTGAATCACTTTTACCTATTGCGATCAGTGGGCAAAGGAGCCTTTGGCAAAGTTCGAGTAGTGCAGCACAAATCAACTAAACAACTGTATGCTTTGAAATATATCAACAAAACCAAATGTATCAAAATGCGAGCAGTGGACAATATCATATCCGAGCGTCGCCTTCTGGAACAAATCGACTACAGTTTAATTGTCAATTTGCGTTACGCATTTCAAGATGATGAGAACTTGTTCATGGTTCTGGATCTTATGTTAGGTGGCGATCTGCGGTTCCATCTCGAACGAGTAGGAACACTCCCTGAAGACCAGGTGCGGTTCTATGCTGCCGAATTGGTATTGGGCCTAAACTACCTTCACCGACGACGTATTGTTCACCGGTATGTTGGATATTTTCAGTTTCTGACATTTTCTCCTGTATGCATGAGCAAAAAACACCTTGACTCATTATTTTTTTAACCCCACGCTTTCATTAGGGACTTGAAACCAGATAACATTCTCCTGGACGAAAATGGCCATGCACATTTGACGGACTTTAATATTGCAGTTCACTATAGCGACAAAAAACCACTTACAGCTGTAGCCGGGTCTATGGCATACATGGCACCAGAAGTGCTACAAAAAAAGGGATACTTTTCCTCGGTGGATTGGTGGTCGCTGGGAGTCGTATTGTTTGAGCTTCTCTTTGGAAAGGTGTGTGATACCTTACTTGTCTATAAATGTCCAATGGGTTGATTTCGTGTCGTACTGACCCATTTAACCCCACTTTTTGTTAAAAAAAAGCGCCCCTTTCGTGGCAAAACCAACGAAGCTCTCACCAAAGCCATTATTGGCGAACCAGCAAAATACCCTGAAAATGTGTATGAGCTCGTATCGCCCCAATGCCTGGATTTCTTGCAAGGTCTCTTGACTCGCGACCCTTCGCAACGTATTGGCGTTGATGGTGGCTTTGAGAAGATTCGAAGCCATGGATGGTTTAAGGGTATTGACTGGCACGCCATGGAACGGAAGGAGCTCAAACCACCTTTCACTCCCGATGTAAGCCCTCCACCAAAAAAGTGTCTTTTTTGAAACTACGAACTGACTGATCATTTTATGTACAGAGCAAGAGGGCCAACTTTGATCCATCGCACGAATTAGAGGAGATTTTACTGGAAGATAACCCTCTGAAGGTCAGAAAAAGATCCAAGCCAGTTGCATCGAATGCTGGAGGCTCTATCAAAAGTCAAATCAGTCAAAACCATGATCAATCTCCCGAAATGCAAATCATGGATGATAAATTCTTGACTTACGATTATACCAAGCCGCACGAAAATGCTATGCGCCAACAAGAATTTGAACAACGACGATGGGCACATAAGTCTGGCACTGACAATCGTGTCACGCGAATCTCAGATGAAACGAGATATTCACAGCCAACCACTAGGTCGTACAAATCTAATGTTTTAGACCAGATCAATAGCAAGCCAGCTACACCAATATCAGCAGGCGATATCTTGAAAATGGATGAGCTAGCAAGGATGGCTAGAATGAGTAGTGGTCATGGTCAAAGCACTGAGTCTGAGTGGCGTCCACCGTCTGGTATACTGTCACCTTCCAGTATGGAATCAAAGAGCTATATAAGGCCAGGGCCTACAACCGCTCACTCGTCTCCGACCGTACAAAGATGGGATAATTACAATCCTCCTGACACTGGTAGGTCTTCACCGTCGGTTAAAAACGGTGTTCGCCGTTATAGTGACCCTGCTTATGCAGATGACCATGACCCATTCATCGATCACCCAGCCTCACCCGGTAAAGCACCTTATGGCTCAGAAAGGTCATCGAACGAACAACCCGTTTACAGCAGTGCCTATTATCGGAGACGACTTTCCGACGAGAGCGGACCGTATCCTCCTTCACCCATTCCCAGCGAAACAGGGTTGCTGAAAGGACATGGCTACGTCGTCGATCAATCACAACAAAGCTATGGAGTGAAAAATGCATTCCCAATGCCACCACCTCAACAACCTCCTCCACCCATTCCATCTAGTCAGCCTGTCTATCGACCTCATAGAATATCGAGTCGTCCCAGTCGTGAGAAACTACCCATGGTTTTGCCTCCGCAACAGGCTCCTATGCCATCATCCCAAGGAACACCTGGTGTCCCTCCCAGACAACTTCCACCCACTGCACCTATACCACCTGTACCTTCTTCCACAGCTGCTAAACCAAGACCAACGTACAATCCAAACATGGGCCGTGCCAACATGATGCCTGGCCCTCCTCCACAATCTGCACCTCCTCCTATTCCAGTATTACCGCCACTTCCCAATGATCGGATGTAGCATATATAAAAATGCATAAGGTCATTTCTGTACACAGAGGACAATGGCGCAATTTCGTCTAAACAAAAACATTTTCTTTTTTCATTGTAATACTGTCACTCTCCCTATAATCTGCTGTATTTGTTGTACGATTTCTTGTTTCTATTTATTATCAGTTTTGCTTGCAACCGGGGCAAAAGTTGATGTTTTCCTTATTTTTTACAGCACACAATACACTGTACAACTCTTTTTTAATTGTTTGTCGTAAAAGAAAAGAACATTGGAAGAAAGAGCATCCATGAATGCAATCTATAGGAATGTGATATAAAAAAAAAGGAAAAAAAAAAACTGTAATAAAGGGTGTGATACTAAAAATGGTACGATAAATGAGCAAACAGAAAAAGAAAATCGAAAATGTGAAGAAGTTCCTGATTGGAAAACCCTGCAAAGGAGCCAACGACCAGCGTTGAACAAAAAGACGTCATTGTAAAATTTTAGGACAGCAAATGCTTAAGCTGGTTTCTTTTCGGACTTTCGCATTAGTTTTGCGTAATCTATAGCGTAGCGTAGTTAAAGAAATTAGAGAAAACGAGGTACAACATGGATCGATCAGATCTGAGAACTAGTCCTTACGTAGTCCACAAGCATTGCACAAGGTTCGAGCTCCATCCGGCCCACGTCGCCACTCTGGGGTATCAGTCGTGTTACATGAATGGCATCTTGGACTGCCTGTCGCTCGTTTCTGTACACACTTTAGTATTTTTGGAACGCACCAATGTTTGTAAAAAGCAACATGGTATCGTGAAAAATTTCCTTACCGCTCGGCGTCTATATTGTTTTACAGGCAACGAAGACTTGCCGTCTTGATTGTGTCGATCGTTGCGATTGGCGTCATAGTCATAGTCCATCTGAGTTTTGACCCAATTGTCAAATTGAGTGATAGCGAGGCGGGAAAATAAAAAAGTAAAAAAAAAAGAGGGAAAAACTAGATCAGCATTATGCAAAACGATAACCTCACTGAACTGAAAAAAATGCTACCTACATCTGGTGAGCGTTTGGAGTTTCCTCGGTCACTATCATCCAACCATTCATACCGAGGCCGTGATGAAGAAGATCGCATGCTTCTTAACCCTGTCAGCAAGTTACGGGCATTTTTTTCCATGGCATCAAATAATTCGTATTGCTCTACTCGGGTGTCATTGGTTGCGATCAACGATTTGTACCGATCCATATCTTCACACAGTAGGTGACACTGAGATATAACCTAAATTTACATATCGGCACCAACAAAATCTCTGTGTCAGCAAATGAGAATACTTGGGGAAGAGAACCATCAATTGCTTCACCTTTTCCATGTCTGATCGCTGGGCTGAGTCAGGATCATATGTCTCACTGTTCATACTATCATAGGACGGTGTTCGAGATGGCAAAGTCCACAATTGCCTTCGAGGTATGCTCATGGCGGATGGTGCAGAATCTATCCGGCCGCCAAACATTCCTGATCGTTCAGTAGGTAGGATAGGTGGTAGTAATGGAGGAGTTTGCTGATTCGGCATTCTAGAATTTCGGGTTGGAGCCCAGATTTAAGACATTGTATAGCAATTGTGGGGAGCATCTCAGAATGAAGAGTAGTAGTCACCTTTGATGGCTAGCGGAATCACTTTCTAAAGTTTGTTTGCTCTCCTTTGCGCTCTCTGCCGTACCTGGAGAGCATAGCTGGAATACATCCATGATATCGAAAACGTTGAAAAAAGAGTGTGTCAAAAAGTCAAGGTTACTTTTTTGCACTTTGTGTCTGGGATTTTTTTGTTTTTCGGACGCTGAAAACGATCACTGGCAAACCTTGGTGTGGGTCCAATAAGCAAAGATGGCTGCTTTTTTTATTTTACAATATTTTTGGTTTCGTATTTATTCTCGCTCTATTATATCTTACAAGTGACGGAGATCAATCTTTCCTACTGGCTGTTCACCAGTGAGGCCTCCAAGTTCTCCAGTATCGGGTTGCTCCTTAATGTGGTCTCGGGTTCCTCCAGTGTTCTTGGGCTGAGCATGCTTTTCGCCATCGTCATTTGAAGACTTTTCGTTTGCAGTCTCCCTTTGAGGCTTTTCACCTTCCTGGATGGTTACAGATGGGTTGGTGCCTGACACTGCTTGTCCATTGTCCTGAACAGCTCCGGACTGAGGGGTTTGATTAATGCCTTGTTGGCTGCCAGTCAAGTTACTTTGGTTTCCTTGTTCTGACATTACCCGTCCACTGTCCTGAACACCTTCGGACTGAGGGGTTTGGTTAATACCTTGTTGGCCACCAGCAAAGTTATTCTGTTCTGGAATTGCCTGTCCGTTGCCCTGAACAGCTTCAGACTGGCGGGTTTCGTTGATGCCCTGTTGGCCACCAGTGAAGTTGTTCTGTTCTGGAATTGTCTGTCCGTTGCCCTGAGTAGTTTCAGACAGAGGGGTTTGATTGATGCCTTGTTGGCTACCAGTGAAGGTGTTTTGGTTTCCTTGGCTTGACAGTGAGTGTCCATTGTCCTGAGCAGTTCCAGACAGAGGGGTTTGATTGATGCCTTGTTGGCTACCAGAGAAGGTGTTTTGGTTTCCTTGGCTTGAGAGTGGATGTCCATTGTCCTGAACAGTATCGGACTGACGGGTTTGATTGATGCCTTGTTGGCTACCAGTGAAGGTGTTTTGGTTTCCTTGGTTTGACAGAGGGTGTCCATTGTCCTGAACAGTATCGGGCTGACGGGTTTGATTGATGCCTTGCTGGCCACCAGTTATGTTTTCTTGGTTTCCTTGTCCAAATTCTCCTGAATGAGATTGGTTATAGGTGTCCTTGACTTGCTGAGCAGCTGATTCCTGAGTAGGATGAACGCCTGCTTGTGCTTGAGTGTTGATAGGATTTGACTGGTATTCAGACATGATGTAATATGAGTATTTAAAATGAGATGAGAAGAATAAATTGCACTTATTAGTTCAATTTATATTTTTTTATGCAAGCTCAGACGGCACTGAAGTCATAGCGAGTGATGAGATCATGATTTCGAGTGTTAATACCATAAAGAGATTTACTTTTGAAATATGGAAAAAATTAGAACAATCCACGTGATGTCCAAAAAAAGAACAACGCGTACAAAAAGTTTGAACAAAGAAAGGCTTGTCCTTTAAAATTAGGCTGTTCACGGTTTTTTTTTTTTTTTTTTGCCTTTTGCCCACCACTTTTTTATAACTTTTACAAGTAATCTTCAACATGAAAATAACAAACACGCCTCAAGAAAGGTTCAGTCACTTTGATAAGCACGTCGACCGAACACCTAATGTCAGTAATCGAAATCAGCGGCCTGGTTGGACAAGGTCTCGGTGCAAATCTCCATTTTCCGCAGAAGGGGACGCCAAGCAACACTCAGTTTACTACAACAAGAAGGTAAAAAAGACTACCTTGATATACCAAAAAAAAAGTATTTTTTTTAAGAAAACCACTGACCCTTTTGCTCTTGTTGATAGCGACGGCGGACACCACCTTCTCTCAACAAGGATGATTTAACGTATCATCCTACCAGTGCATTCTCAGACGAATATCTTTTAGACTTACGAAGAAAAGCATTTAAAGAGCTACATGTTCAGACACAAGCTTACAACGATTCGTTCGTGGCCCGCATGCAGTATATGGAGTCCTTGCCCCAAGAAGAACAACGACATTTATGGGGTATGCTGACTGATCCAAATGAAAGCCCCAACGATAAAGACACCCAGGCTGTGCTAGAGATTATTGATATGCTGGAGCGAAATACTGTGAATGATTATGGCGCTTACCTTGAACGCCTTCAGGTGAGTACCGAGTTTCGGTGATTTAGTCCTGCGGAATGCCCTCATTCTGACCATGTGCCTCCTTCCCATTGCAGACTTTAGATGATTCACCGTCTTCTCCTGAGCACGACGTTGGAGACTTTTGGTAATGGCCAGAAGTGAATAAACTAGATCTTCTTGTATACACCAATTTCTTACACTACGACCGAACTCCACCTACCCGGCTGACTTTCGGCGACACTCACGTTCAAACCAACTACAATTTCTTTTCGATTCGATCCCATCATAACAAAACTATCAAAAACATCTATATAATCATAATCCCACTTGAGTTTCCACCATCGGCGCTTGTATAAAAAAAACACCAACCATCCCACGACCATATATAAAAAAAACCCACAAACTTTCGTACTTCAACCAACCCTCTGGATTTGTTACAAAGCAACCCTTTCAAGCAAAGTATATAACTGTAGTATTTTTCTAGACTTCAACTTCGGCTTTTCTTCATTATTTATATATCGATGTGCCGAATTGTCTCATACCTCTATCGACCGCTAGAGTGTAAAAGTAAATAAACTCCCATTACACGCACCATCAGAATGATTTGGGATGGGGCACACAGCTCAAAACTGGCACGTGTGGGAGGAGATAATTTTATTTAAACATGTTAGCCCGCCGCTCCTACTATAGGCAAAAGGCGCGGATATCCAACCTTCAAGGTATTCAGGAGGATGAGGAGCATTTGCATTCTGCCAATATCAAAAGCTCATGGCGTAGGGACGCAGGTTTGGTTTTCATATGACAAGATTTAAATACATTTATTGCACCCAAGAGACATCGCCGGTGATGGCTGGCGGTAACTTCTCGGCACCGTACCCAGTCCACTCTGCGCCCATCTCTAGTTCTAACCTGGCACCGAAATCGCTTGCAATCTCACTATGGCGAAACCAAGACCGATCAAAAGGCCGGCCATTCAACGTGGCATTTTGAATATAGCAATTGGTATCAGTCAAGTTGTTTGCCACGATGGTAAAAACTTGGTTTGGACCTATCCGTAAGGAGGTCTCAGCAAACAAGGGTGAAGACAAAAGATAGACGTCTGTTCCCGACACGGGATAAAAGCCCATCATCGACCAAACAACAAATGATCCTTCCGCACCACTATCATCATTGCCTAGAGGAGAGGAGTTCAGATTAGAGTTGTTTGCCAAGATACTTCATCATAGCATTCCTTACCTGGTAATCCCGACGAATTGGTAGAGAAATGTGTTCTCAATAAGGTACGAATGATATCAGTTGTTTTATCTATTCGTCCAGCCCAATTGTATAGGTAAGGGATAAGGAAGGCTATAGGCGGAAAAAAAATACCATTAACACAGTAAATCTCAGGCTTGCCGGATATGGTAATGATGACACCAATGGGACTTGCCTGGTTCGTCGCCCATGTCATGATAGCCCTTGTCAAAGTAATGATCGAGCCGTTTTACGTATTGTTCAGGACCTCCCATTAATTCTATGAGTTTGATCTGATCTTGTGGAGCTGAAAAGCTGTAGATCCAAGATGATTCTTCGTAAAACTCTCCTCCCTTGCCAAAGCAAAAATTTGATGTCAGCAATGACAATATATGCCGCAAAACTGAGTAATACGCTGACTTACTCTGGAGTCAAGAAAGCAACTAAAATGGTTTAGGGTTGGCCCGCAAAATTGAGGAGGATATAGATCCCATGAGCCGTTCTAACAGATACATTAGGACGAGGCGATAGGCATGTACTACTACTTGTAAATCCTCACCTGATATCTTGGCATAATGAAACCTGAGAACCCATCTTCTTCAACGTCTGGATTCCAGAGATTGATCCAATTGTTTGCTCTTGCCAGATACTCTTCATAAACACTGGTATTTCCAAGTTCTAGAATGCAGTGTCGATAAAATTGTACTGTGCTATGCGAGCTAGGTAACTTTTACTTACGGTGAGCTGCCAGGGCGATGGCAAAATCGTTACGAGAATACTCAATGGTACGTGAGGCAGAGCGAGCAGACCTTTGAGGTACGTCATAAGTAGAGTCTTCAGGTGCTGGAGCGTACCCATTTTCATTGTAGAATTCAATGTCAGTTCGCCCTTGCACAGTCCAGCCTTGGTATATTGGTTCCTATTGAATAAAAATCAGTATCAAGCCTGAACGGTACACTACACTTTAATGAATTGTAACTCACAACAGTGGCATCCTTCATCATGGCTTGAAATCCGTCCTCCCAAGAAACACCACCATAATTTGCACCATGCTTGAGCAGAAAGTCGGTCAGAGGCATCTCCGCATTGCTTCCGCCTTGTGAGTAGCCAGGGCCCATACCCATGTAGCAATCTGGCATGTACCCTTCATTTCGATATATGTCTATCAAGCCTCGAACCATCTCAGCCAGCGGTTGTGGGTGAGTCATGGCGTATAGTGGCATGACCCCATGGTATGTATCCCTAGGGTAGGCATATGAGATAAAGCACAAAAATGTAGCTAATGGATATATGAACAGACAGCCCTTACCAGAGACAATAAAAATCATCATAGTATGGCTCTGATGATTCCCACTTGGGGTTCTCTCCAGTCTTGTTGACAGGCGAGATGAAATGGCGGTATAACTGTGACTCGAGAGGTGAATATAGCAATTATCGGATATAGACATGTTAAGAATACTGCTTACACTGGAGTAAAAAAGCACTTTATCATCCTCTGTTCCGCCATCCACTCGAATTTTGCTTAGTGTGTCCCCCCAGGCCGACTTAGCTGCCGTATGCGTAAGATCAAAGTCAAATTCTGGCACTTCATCTTCTGCGCTGGCACAGGCCTGTGCCTCAGATATAAACGAGATGCCAACCCTGGCAATAAGAGGCTCCTCCAATGTCATGGTGTCAAATTGAACCAAGGCACCAAGACCTACATATCGACATTATTACTTCTGATCCAGCCGGCAGTCATAGTATTAGATCCTTGGATGCTTACCTCCCCAACCTCCAGTCAAAGTCGTCTCGGTCTCATTGTGTAGCTGGTCATCAAAGAGGGTAGCATTTGACGGCTTCAAGTTGAAATCGGTACAAAAGAAGACTTTAAAGGCACCAGTGGGAGCAAAGCTGGGTCGGTATGTACCGTAACCAGTAATTCGTGTGTTTTCTCTCTTGTCGAGGTCGAGGCTAACCATACCACCCATAAAGGATTCCATGAGATCTCGGCCTACATTGATCATGACTGCTGCCCTGCTTGCACTATGAAAATCGTATCTAAAGACACTGGTTTTGTGCGCAGCAGTCATCTCCACCGTCACATTAAATCTTTCCAATCCTATTGCGAAATATCCAGGAGATGCCACTATAAGGCCACTGCATCAGATTTTGTATGAATGTATCACAAGGATCCCCGATTTGCTTACCCTGTGATCCTTCTTTCCTCAGTGAAGCATAATCCCAAATCTCCCACTCGTCTCCCGCCAATGGTTGCAATTTAATATTTCCGTAGCTGTGGCACAAGGATCAGTAATCGGGGTGGCTCACACTAAAGCGAGATGGATGAAAAACGTACCTGGGATTCTGGCAATGGGTGCAAAGACGTGGCATAATAATAGTGTGAAATAAGAATAATTGTTAGGCACGCATCAAAAATTGGTAATGTCTCTCAGCGGTATTTACCCCTCCTGTCTAATACGTGGCGAACACAAATGAGGATACATTAGTCAGATGGGGTATTTTCATCGATAAACACGTCCTTAGCATCATTCACTTACCCCATCGCTATGGAGCTGAGAAAAACCGCGAATGATGCCGCTGGGATTGTAGCCGGCTTGATTATCATTGCCCGTCATATCGGGGCCAGGTTTTGCTATGCCGAAAGGCAGCGTTGCTCCAGGAAAGACATGTCTATACCAAAGAATTAATGAACAGTGCAGCTCTGTGTAAGCGCTATTGTATCTTTACACTCTACCCTGGACCGCTAGTGCCAATAAATGGGTCAACATATATGGTATTGTCTCGGTAGTAAAAGTTGTCGGTGTTATCGTTATGTGAAACAAGTTTGGATAGTTGGGTGGACGGTGATACACGAGCGACGAGGTATAAGAGAACGGTAATAGCAAAAACAATGCACGCGCGCAGGATAAAGCGGCCAGATGAGGCACGTCGTGGAAATCGAAAGGCTGTCATGCTAATGTTGCCAAAATGATGGGCATGTGGAGCTTGCCCTGCAATTCAGTTACAGAAACTTTTTTTTTTTTAATATTTGCACTGCTTTTACCCGATTCGAATTTCTTAAAGCAGCCACCCACATTTGATGGCTGCCTCAAATCCCAGGTTTTCAGCTCCATTTGCCCAAAGTGGCAATTACAATACCCACGAACCACTTTGTATTCACCGTTTGTGTTTTTATTGAGAAAAGTATCTTTACATTATTCCTTCTGGTAATGATTTGGGAATGCAGAAACCTCGCAACCGATCATCTATCAAAAACATGCCAGCAGCGAACTGCTTTTGATCGAACCAGCCGTCTCCCCGCACGTCAATTAATCCTGCAATGGTGCTCAAATTTTGTTCACCGATACGACTTTCTCTCCAAAGCTCCACAGCAGTGTCTTGATATATGTATCCTTGTTCGTTATTTTCTTTAAACATACCGTCGTACTTGATACGATCCGCAATGGGAATGGTTTTCCGAATGGCAGCAGTAGGCGGAGGAGGTAAATGCGAAGTAGGTCTAGGTGATGTACCGTTGCCCATAGCTTGGGATTGTCGTCTACTCGACATAGGTCTTGGAGGAGGAGTGGGGCCACTTGGTTTCTGTGAAGGTTCAACACTTGATCGAGGTCGCGAAGGAAGTGGTGGGGCATTCGCTTGATTGTCAGGGTATATTTGAGACTGTACTTGGGGGCGACGAGGCATTACTCTTGGTGGTGCTTGTAGCTCAGCAGCAGAGTTTGGTCGATTTGGAATCGGATGTGGAGACCTGCTGATATCTAAAGTGTTGCTGTTCCTATTCGTGCTGGAATTGGATCGCACAGGTGGTGACGGATGCGAAGGCAACGAGGGAGATACGCGCCTTGGTGGTGTTTTGGGTTCAAAAAGAGAAGAAGTCGGTCTACTGGGAACTGATTCAGTAGGCTTATCATAATCCGAAGCACTACTGTTTCTACTGGAGCTGGTACTGGTTCGCATTGGTGGAGATGGACGTGGCTCAATGGATGAAGGCACTCGTTTGGGAATATTAGGACTAGGTGTAGTTCGAATAATAGGTATTTCCTCCGTATCACCTTTCCTCATTTCGTTTTGGTTGGGTGACATTCGAGGACCGGTAACCATACTTTGGCGCTTGGCAAGTGAAGGCGAAGATACAACGGATGGCTGGGTTTGTTTCGAAGCAGTTTCAACTGCTGCCCATTTTTTACGCAATTCTGAAGGCTTCATAAAAACTACTTCTTCTTCATCCTGCTGTGTTTTTTCTGTTTCTTTCATAGGCAGAGATGCAGGTTGATTTACATGAGGTTTTCCGGCGGCCTGTATATGTGCTGGTTTTGGAGCAGGCGTAGGGACAGGCTGTTTCACGGCCTGTGGTGTCACTTTTGACTTTTCTAACCGAGCTCTTAATTCTTTGACAGAAAAAGATCCTCCATCTTCATTGTTGCTCGTAGTGGTGTCATCAGCTGTTGATTTATTGTTCATCGACGGCTTTGGACCTCCACTGCCGAGCTGTTGCGGGCTGGCTCTGAAACGATTGTCTCCGGTAGAAACTGCCTTTCCAGTAGACCCACTGGTATATTCCTTGCTAGCATGCCCTGATGTTGTTCTAGAGTCGTTATCTACGAGAGGCTTTCTTGGTTTGCTCGGTCCAGGTATGGCAGGGACAATCTCGACGTAATTGAATGGAAACAGACCCTTTTCCCCTGACTTCTGTAAGACGCCATAGTACCATCCCGATTCTTGAGATTCTACTGCATTTTCAATAACGTCTCCTTTTTGAAAAGACAATTCATCTGGACTTTCTGTGGCATCACAGTTGTATAGTGCCCTGACAGTCGCCATGACAAGTGTTTTAGTTTTGAGAGTGATGCTCCTGTGGTGGCAAGGTTGATGCCAGCCAAAGTAAGGAGCAGTCACGAATTTCCTATTCTGTCGTTGAAACCTGACAAGAAAAAAAAAAAAGACTAGTTGAGAGAAAAGCTTCAATTCCAAATTCCTACCGTCCTCCATCTTGAAACATGAGCGACAATTTGGTCAATGACCACTTGGCAGAGCTTTTTGGGTACATCAGTATAGCCTGCTGGGTCGTTGTATTAACACCGTAAGGCGTCATCACATAATATCTTGTACATACACAATGTTTCTCTAACCCAAAAATCCAGACAAATATACCTTAACTATCGCAACAAAACTGGAGACGGCATTTCGTTCAATTTTTTGCTGTTATGGTTGATTGGAGATATCATGAATATTTTGGGCATTATATTACAGAAATTGATGTTCACTGTGGTAAGTTCTCATTGATCAAAAAAAAAACCCTGCAAGCCACGGCGGATATTGATTGTTTGTAAAGTTTCTCCTTGGTGTGTATTACATCTTGAGTGATGCGATCATTGTTCTTCAAGTTCTCTATTATCGAAAGACCTCATCATACCATCCACTTAATGATCATGGCGAAATGCTATCCGACGCTTATGGATCAACGTCTTCGCCGGCCGATAACGACGCGACCATGTTTGAGATGATCAAGTGCGAAAATAAACAAAAACGAGTAGTCAGACGAATAGCCACTTTCTGGGTAGCTACAGCAACGTTTATTACTGGTTCGATTTTCTGCGTGATATGGTCCTTGTGGCCAACCGGATCTCCGACGGATGTGGACCTGAGCCAACTTAAATTGATTCCTCAACTACTTGGATGGACAAGTGCGTCGTTCTATATCTTCAGCCGTATACCTCAAATTCTCAAAACGTATAGAGATGAATCTGTAGAAGGATTGAGCATCGGGATGTTTGTATTTAGTGTGGTAGGAAACATCACATTCGCCATCGTAAGTTTAGAATTGTTGATTTGGGGGTCTATAGAGAGCATAGAAGCAGGCTTGATTTGGGAATTTTTAGTTTTCCAAAAACAAGCCATGAGTTTTGCTGATCATCATTGCCGCTCAATAACGTTTTTTATTAGTCAATCGTTTTGAAATCTCAAGACCCTACGTATATTGCAATCAATATGCCCTGGCTCTACGGTTCGGCTGGAACATTATTTTTTGATTTTACGGTATGTTTGTACCTAGAACTAATGTGCGGATCCATTTGACTTGAGAATTGACATTGCGGACATGCTTGTTGTTTCACCGTTATTAGATTTTTCTTCAATTCCACCTTTATCGAGGACCTGAAACTATTTTGGCATGATCTACATCGGACAGGTCAAGGAAAAAAAAAAATTTTTTTTTTGGGACGATGACACCCGAAACAGAAGAGATGATGTAGGTAGTGCAAACGATTTATTTTGAACTATGAGAGTTTATAGAATGTATTATAGTGATTTGTAGAGAGAAAAGCCATAGAGTGAATATACAAATGGAGAAAACATGATTTTTTTGAAGAAATGAAAATGGGATAGCAATGTAAAAAGTTCTTCTTTCCAAACGAAAGAAATCACACCACAAGAGCAATCACGATATGACGAGCGCAGCCTGTCATATAGAAGTAGCTCGGGATGTAGAGCTCGAATCAATCGAAGCTTTAGGTTTCCATTGCGGAGGATCATGGCGTAATCGATGGACTCGCATATGTCTCCTTAGATTACTGCAAACACTGAAGCGCCTACCGCATGAAGGTTCTGGGCATGCATAGGGTTTTTCGCCAGTGTGAGAGTAGGAATGGACCCGTAATGATGACGGCCTGGCAAACGTCTTGTTACAATCAGGACAGATGTACCGATGGCCTCCACCGGCGTGCTGGGAACTACTTTGGGAGTTCTTGGTGCCAAATACTATAATGCCATTCTCGTGAGGTGGCGAGGGAGTGCTGTCCGATACGTGGTCATCCTCTAAACGAGGGTTTTTAAATGCAGATGCTTGTGTAATTACAGGACGAGGGACTTCTTCGGTGGACGACTGTCTATCGCCAGCAGATTGACGACGATGATAGGGTTTAAAATCCTGAACCTGGGATGCTTCAGACATCGATCGCCAATGCCTTTGGGTCTGCTGCTGATCGGTAACTGTTGATCCCCACATGCCTGGCTGTGGATCACTGATATCACTGCTTGGTGGCGACCAGGATGCTGCTGGAGATGATACTGGTGTGCTGGATGGTGATCTATGTATTTCTAACGTGGGGGACTGCCGCGGTGGATAAGATACATGACAGTCTTTCATAGGTTTATAGAATGCAGCAGAGTTCAACGACATATCATGATCGGATACTGGCTCGTAATCGGTTACGACGTGTTGATGAAGAGCAGCTAGTAATGCAAACTCATGTTAAAGAACTGATGTGACACAAAAGAGACTAGGTTGCATAAGAAAAAAAAGGCGCGGTTTCTTACCTGACCAGGGATGAACATCGTCTTCTTCTCGAAGTAAGAGATGTTTGATGGACGGTAGAAATTGTCTATCGGCAGGCATATGAAAGATGAAAAGAAGTGGCAAATTTTAACACAAATACTAAATTGAAAAAGCAGGGAGAAGAAAATAATAAATTGAAACTTCAGGCAAAAAGAAGAAGAAGAAAAGAACCCGTTTTATTTAAAGGGGAGAGAGACGAGCACGAGTGCAGGCTGGCGATCATGCGTCGGTCGATCATCAAGCTTAGGAGGAAAACCTTTTGTGAGGCGTACACCTCATGAGGTTTGGTCATGGGATGGAATAGGTTGAAAGATCTAAGCACAATCTCTCAACGATCTATCCTTTGACTTCTTTACCTCACCACTTTGCATTCGTACATTGGAGCCGCTTGGTGTTCCTTCCTGGAAGAACCTGCTCGAGGATTATAGAAGCTGCGGGGATAAGAGGGTGGTTAGCACATTGGCGGCCATGCAACAAGGATTGTTTGCCCTCCTGACTTCGCTCAGCTCTCTGAAGATCTGAGCACATCAGTTTCCGCACCGGTCCAAGTACCGATCATGGGGTATTCGGAGACTGCTCCAGTTGAGTTAGTCCGAGCCAAAAGGTGTGTGTTATGGTTGCACTCATGACTCTCGGATCTTCTTATCCAAGTCTCCCCCAAAAATTGTTTTTCCAGGTCATTTTATTTTTCCAAAAGAGAAATTTCTTACAAAAGTTGAACTTCATTCATCTAAACATCACGTCATTCAAAATGTGCCCAACTTGAGCGCCGTTTGAATGCTTTAACCTTCGCATGTGATGGCTGACTGTTCAGTTGGGGATAATATTGTATTTGCTTCTTTTATTCAATGAATGGACGAATCACCTCAAGCATCATTGCACCGCCCACCATTGGTTTTAACGACAGATTCTGAGCCTTCTTCTCTCCCAGTCAAGCGGCTTCTCAGACACTCTGATATGGATAACCTTGAGACACTGCAAAATCGATACGCTCGAACTCGCCCAGACCAGACAAATACAATAATGGATAATTTTATGTCCGTCAACACCACTCGTACATCTCGAGACTTGCCATCTTTAACTGAACAAGAGCAGCCACCATCGCCACGTCGGAGCTTCACTTCATCATCGAAGAAATGGCCACTTCAGGACGGTCGCCTTCAGGTATGAGACCCCCTTAATGCAATTAAACGTCGAATCTCGCGTCTTATTAAGCATTGTATCGCCAGATTACCATCATGACAATACAATTGAATGTACCAATACAACGACCTTATATCAAGCTAACTCTTGGAGGTAAAGATCCTATTTTGTGTTCCATAGCCTAGCTGCATGAAATTAGACCTACTGGCGATAAGGGGACTGACATATCATGGGTTTACAAACAGACCAGTCATTCACTACATCAGTCAGTGAATTTAACGAAGGCAGATGGTATGAAGGGTTTGAATTTAAGGTAAGCAGACATAAATAATAGGGTCAGCCATCAAAATACACACTGACTTGTATTTGTGCGAGAAGGTGTCCTACCATGCCCAATTGTTCGACACCATCCATATGGATCTATATGACTCGTACAGCTTTTTTGCCGACCGTCATGTAGGGAGAGCAGAAATACGTTTACGGCATTTGGATGGATTGCCAGAAGTGTTTACCAGTTACTATGAGATATGGGATAAGAAGCTAACCACGGCATCTAGCTCAGCGGTTGGAAGGCGAAAGACATTGTCAGCCAATATTGGGGCTATACAAAGCCGTATTTATTACCGATACAAGAAGGACGAGCTAAGCATTCAACCAGAAAAAATACCAGAGTTGCAGCCTCCAGGTTTCTATGTGACAACCAGCCAGTCGCTCATAACCGAGGAACAGATCGCCAACGAATTCGAGCGACACTTGAAATTTCAACGTGAGAGAAACAAGGCTGGTATCACGTTTAGAAAATACGAAGAAGGCAACGAATATGGCGAAAATAATCTCGATAACTATGAGGAATTCGATGACTTTGATGAAGAAGGAGAAGATGATGAAGAGGCTGGCTTGTCACGACCACTATCATCCAAACCTGAAAAAAAACCTTCAGAAGCGACCTTGACGGAAAGTGTCACGGAGAAATCGACTAAAAGTACATGGTCGAGTTACTTTGGATTTGGCAATAGTAAGAAAACGGATCCATCAACGGCTTCCTCGACAAGGACGTCGTCTTCCGCCACGCTACAAGAATCACGAAGTGTAAACGCCTTTGGGGGGATCGTAGATGATGATGATACCCTCAAGTCCTACCCACTTCTGGACACATTAGGAGCATGGACAACCACCAAGGAAACAAACCAAGTTCTCAGATCGATCGGCAAATTACTCGCGGCATTTGTAAGTGTAGTGGATCTCCACACTCGCGTTTATAGGATTCCCGGAGCCTAAATGATGTCTTCATTTTTCCAATTCAAATTTTAGGGTCAAGGATTTGAACTTTCAAATTTACAAGTTCTAGTAGGATTTACCGTCCTGGAAAAGTTTTATACCGACCGCCCAAAGTAAGCAATTCATGAAATGTCAAAAAAAATGAATGATGTCGTACATTTTTGTCTAATCCATCGGGTAATATGATCAGAAATAGAACCTGGGATCTTGTCACGGATCTTGGCGAAATTGAGCCTGCTGCTCACTTTTGGAAGTTTTCTATAGCTGCATGTAAGTGATTTAATCGAGGGGGGGGGACAGAACAGAATGGAAGAAAAAGGGGCCCAAAGTCAGATGACTTATGTCACTAGCGTCACTGTTTACAAACAAACAGCCGCCTAATTTATGGTACGGTTACAGATGGTTGGAAAGGACTCACGTTCATTGGCAAGAGCAATGGCATATTGACGAACGCCACTCGTAAACACTCTGATGCCCTCAGCGTCATCGAGTATTTGTCGCTTCCAAAAGAAGATTTGTTAGCATATGAGTTCAGAACAGGCGAAGTTTTTCGACCTTCCTACTTTATTGCGCGTGACCGTGCGACGAATTCGATCGTTTTAAGCATAAGAGGTACCATGGTAAGGGCGATGACACCGATATGCTATACATGGCAAAACAGCTGCTGACGTTTTATTGAAACTTTGTCTGCATAGAGCGCATTTGACACCCTCACTGATCTCGTTTGTGAATATGAGCAATGGAAAGGAGGCTTGGTACATCGAGGCATGAAGGTAAGATGACAGCGATATGATCAGCCCACTCAAGCCAAAATGATTCATATGATAACCAATCTTTTTGCTTTATGTTTTCCCTTGATTTTCCCTTATCACCTTGCCCATCAATTTTTTTTCTTTTTCCTTACTTTAGTCATCTGCCTTGTGGTTTTTCCGCAACGTGGCACCTCAACTGATTGCTTACACAAACCAGCATGCTACGTCCGCCTTGTACATTGTGGGACATAGCTTAGGATCCTCCACAGCTGCTATTCTAACGATCATGCTTCTCGATTACATTGACGAGTTTCGAAAGTCGGCTGATCAACATGACAAGCAAGATTTTGAGATTAAATGCTTCGGATTTGCTCCTGCATGTGGCCTTAGCTTAGATCTAAGCGAACGATACAAGGACCATATTCAGTCATACGTGTTTGGAGATGACGTGGTCAGCAAGATGAGCTATGGGTCTATGATGGATGTCAAAGAACTGGTTATCGCAAGCTCGGAAGCGGCACATGGCCTCAGTTACAGCAAAGTCTTTCTCAGCAGCCAGCTTGAAGGTCCAAAATGGAAAACCATATTTGACGCTGTTGCAGACTGTCGAACGAAATGTTTGGAGTCACTTGCAAATCCCAGAGTATGTCAAATTTTTGGCAACATGACCCACTCCACATGTCTTTTTATTGACCCCTCCCTTTTTTTTTGTGGAACAGTTGTATGTAGCTGGCACAGTTTATCAATTTTGGTTGGACCCTACGCCTAGTAATCCTACCAGAATGGTCATAGAGCGGACGGATGCAAAACAGGTTTCGCAAGAAGTGGTTGTCAAACGCAGTATATTCCTGGACCATTTACCTACCAACTTTGATGTAGCCTTTACCAGAGCCCGGGAAGCACTTATGATTCATGGCGGCCAACACCCAGTAAGCACGGACGCCAAGGAAGCTCCTGCAGGTATACTTGACAAGTCCATGGCAGAACGCAGTGGCCGCATCGCCCTGGATAAAAACCTCAAACAAGTTGCACAAGAACAAAAAATGGAAGAGCTGCAGAATCCGGATGTTGCATAAAAAGACAATACGAAACTCGCTCTTCAACATGTACAAAAACTGGCACAGGCTAGGAACTTCTAACTGGAACAAACCCTTGCTGCGAATAGATTTAGAATACTCAACTGTAAATACTATTTAATCGAAAAGAATACTCATAATATTAGATAAACTAGCGTCCAAGCAAAATTTAAATGGAACCTTTGCTACTGAAGTAAGCTGTTTTGGACACGGTTCGAATTCTTTTTGGGCACCTGCTATTTTATTCAAGCGGACAATTGTTGTGCAGTGATTGAGGGCAGCAGCGGAACTTGTAATTCTTTTTGCCACGCGAAAGAGACAATACCCAGTTGTGCCTTCTCCACACGCAAAATGAGCTTGGAGCAAACCGAATTCGATTATATTATTTTGGGTACTGGACTTACAGAGTCCATACTTGCAGCGTAAGTATGTTTAAACTGTATAATGCAATGGACTTTGCCTGCAGGAGCTAATCATGGTACGGTTAGTGCCATTGCAAAGACAGGAAAGTCAGTTCTTCATGTTGATGACGCTGATTACTATGGAGGCAAATGGGCTTCTCATCCGTTCGGCGATCTTCTAAAGTGGATAAAAACACAGAGACTGGGTAGGTGTATTCTCAGGTTAGCTTATAACATTGGAATACGATGCTTACCACTTGCATCAAAGATGACGATATCACCAACAAAGAGACAAACGACGCTCCTCCCTCATTAAATGGTGAGAAAAATTACGCAAACGATAGCTCAATTATCATTAAACGCTCACACAATTGCATAGGATTAAGCATAGATGGAAAGCATGCTGTTACTGTGAATGCCCTGAAAGCTCGCAACGAAAGCATTCGACATTTGTCATTTTTTTGTTACCCGACGGAATCCGATAACATAACCGAAGATGACAAATCCACACTTTATTCAGACACCAATATACTGCTTGATATGAATCGAGAAAGCCCCCTTGGTTATGCCCGTGATACCATTGTAAAAGCCTTGAGCGATCGGTTCACTAATCCTAGCAAAACTACAAAGGAAGCTATCGAATTTGAGGTAGATCAACTTGTCCTCGGCTTTCCTCCTACTTCATCTTTCTCTGTGGATATCAAGGACTCCATTGGCCGAGTTCAAACTTTGAAAGAAGCTCTGGATGCATCTCGACATTACAACTTTGACCTTTCACCAAAGCTATTGTCATGCCGCGGAGACATGGTCGAAGTTTTGATCAAGAGTGGTATTGGTCGCTATCTCGAATTCAAAGGTTTGGAAGAGAGCTACGTATTTGAAGCTGAATCACAGACATTTGACAAGGTAATGGTTTGGTATTTATGATTTTCCCATAGACCCATTCGAATTACACTGATACCTACCCTTTACATGTCCTGTCATTCAACAGGTCCCTATTTCTAAGGAAGATGTTTTCTCAACGGATTCTATCGCCCTTATTGATAAACGAAAATTGATGCGGTTTTTGACGTTTGCTATGAGTGACGAGATTGATCCAGCTGTTCTTGAAAGTAAGTAAATTCAAGGTGTATATCTCGTACCAATAGACCCGAACTTACAAGTGGTTTGCTTATCCGCTAGCCTATGGCAACCAACCTTTTAAGACCATGTTGGAAGAAAAATTCAAGATAAATGGAAAGCTTCAAAAGGCCATCATATATGCAATTGCTCTTGTTCATGACGATGCAGAAAAAGGTATGGTTGGCTTATATAATGCCTAAATGCGAAATATGAAATACAGGATTGACCATTCTCTTATAGTGTCAGCAAGTGAAGGCTTAGAAAGAACGACGGCATATCTCAAGTCTCTGGGTCGATTTGGTCGTTGTGCGTTTTTGAGACCATTGTACGGTGGAGCCAGTGAAGTTGCACAGGCCTTCTGTAGAGCCTGTGCTGTACAAGGAGGAATATATATGCTGAATCAACCTGTCGAAAAATTCTTGTTGAATGAGGATCGATCACAGGCATTAGGCATCGTTACTCGCGATGGTCAACACTTTACCAGTAAATGGATTATCGGCAGTATGGAGTATATGAACGAAGAGTGGTTTTCCAAGCAAGCTGATGAAGAAACGTAAGTTGACATAACAGTACAGCGAGCATAATTTGGCCGCGCCAAGTAATTTATTTATTTATTTTCAATCCCATCTATAGTACGCGGTGGACATCTAGAGCGATATTGATAACCAATGAGCCACCCATTCTGGCAGAGGGCTCGGAAAAAGAAAACATCAGATTTTCAGTCTTCCCACCAAGTGAGCAAGATGATATTGCCAAGCCGATATTTGCCCTTCAACTAAGTATCGAAAGCATGAGCTGTCCACGCAACAAGTGTAAGTATAGGGGTAACGTGGCATGCATATAGTCACGGCCGTTTACTCACTGTCTATTGACCTTGCGCTCTAGACATGACCTATTTATCCGTCATTAGTGATGAACCAGAAAGAGATGCTAAATCCGAGTTAGAGAAAGCAGTGGAGAAGCTGACCAAGAATTCCGAAAGTAAGTGTCATGGCCTTCAACGAACGATAATATTATGGCAAAAACCAATTCATTGACTTCTCATTTTTATGACACAGAGCCATTGTTCTTGCTATACTACAAACAACGCTCACAAAAATCGAGCGTAATTGCAACCGATATCATCCCCAATAACATCATTGCTTGTAGCGATCCTGATGAACTCTTGGACCTTGATGGGCCGCTGTCTGAAGCGCAAAAGGCATTCATACGCTGTTGTGGAGAAGACGAAGAGTTTTTGCCCGCCCCTGAAGTAGACCCAGATCTGGAAGAGTAAATCTGTAAAACTAAAACTTAATTGTATAGCCTAAAATGAGTAAAAGCCCCCACCTTTGTGAAAAATTTCGCCAAGACGCCTTGTTAAATGTATAAAAGAGGAAGACAGTATAATTTTTGGCAATAGTGATTTTTAAATTCTTGGCACATCTCTCTCAACAATGGGCAATCAACCATCAGCAATCCAATTTCAACCTGCGATAGATTCTCGCAGCGAACAGTTAGAGACAGCCAACCATTCTAGATACCTAGCGGCTGAGGAAGCAAAGTTTATTCGTGAGAGTGAAGAAGAAGCAGAGTCGGCCCGTGCTAGCGGGCATACTGCAGCTGGTACGCACTGAACCCATTTTTCAGCCCTCCAATGCAATTTCAATATTCACAAACCCCTGTTTCACACTAGCTGAAGACCTGGAAAAACAGGCAGATATCCATCGTGTACGAATGCATGAGCACAACCAAGCGGCTGCCAAGGCCATCTTTTTCGCCAATAACCCCTCCAGAGACAGTCATGTATTACTACTCCATGGTTTATCCACAAACGAAGCTATACCCCTCGTCCGAAATCACATTGCGCGGCTATACAACATTGATTCTATAAAACACATCGTCATCTTGACAGGACTTGAACGGATATCACAAGACGTCATCCAAAGCTTCTGGCCCGCCGCAGAACGAGCCATGCGGGAATTCGATGTTGATATCCAATGCAACAAACCAAGCGATGGTGTTGTTTATATCAAATTTGGAGACTCAGCTGGAGGGGACCCTTCAGATAGTCTTCTTGGCGAAGATTTTTTACAAACTGATATTCCTGTAAGTTTAACATTGATGGAATTGTATTGCAATTGATGATGAGTGTAACGATTTAATGTTGCTGCTTTTAAGGATAGACGTAAGCAAAGTCCTTTGGAACAGGCCACGTCGTTCCTAAATTCCAAGTCGGCTGAGGAGCTGGTGAATAAGTGGGGAGGCGTGGCTCTAGGAGCCGCCACATTGATAGGGTCGGCTGCAGCGGCGACAATCATCTATAACAGAAAACGGGCAGAACAGAAGCGTTCGTAAATGAAATAAAAATATCGTAACCTAAAGTGTTATTATCATGTTATGAACCCTAGAGTTATGAATTCAAGCCGTGCATGTTTTAACCATGCTGGAGTATAGGAAAAAAAAAGTTTTTGAATTATGACAGAGTGCAAGTGTATCGTGGAAATTTTACAAGCTTTTAATTGTTCAGACAATTTTTTTTTTTTTTGGGTTCATTGGACAAGCAATGAATGTCAACACCGTTGGCAATCAGTTTTGTAGGCGGCTGAAGCCTACCCTTTCTGCCAGAATACGGGCACTTTCCACCATAGCCGAGGTAAATTTCTCATAACTTCCACCATTTCACTGTCTCCTTATATATACTGACTTACTTACCTTAGCTCAACAAACTTCGCAACACGCATCAAGTAGACGCGAATGATGTCTTGAAGGAATGCTGGGGAAATATCAAAGACCGAGGAAAGGCTATCAATGCATACATTAGTGTTGAAGACAAGGATTATCTTCAGCAACAAGCAAGTGAAGCGCAGACGCGATGGTTTAAAGGTATGTTTAGACTATGGTGCTTGTTCATGCAGTGATTTTTTTTTAAAATTCCCGTCTATATCTTCATTGAACATTCTCTAGGACAAGCCAAAAGTGTTGTAGATGGTGTACCAATAGCAATTAAAGACAATATATGTACAGAACGCATGACGACGACGTGTGGGTCAAAAATGCTAGAAGGTAAGCTTGCCTATATTAGATTCATGCAAAATTTCCACCATCGTATGAGAATCTAAACGAGAAGTTTAGGGTTCGAGTCTCCATACGATGCCACCGTTGTGAAATTATTACGTGACGCTGGAGCGCTAATTGTTGCAAAATGCAACCTGGATCAGTTTGGAATGGGGTAGGCTTTCACCTACACTACACGTTATAACCAACCCCAAATGGCCGCTTAACAGATATGATTACCGAACAGATCACATAATGTACATAGCCATTTTGGCCATGTTAAAAACCCCAAAAACACGGATGGACACTTTCATTTTTCCTTGGAGTCACTTCCTTCCCATCAACGATCGGCGGGTGGAAGTTCTGGTGGAAGTGCAGCAGCGGTCGCGGCAGATTTATGTTTTGCGTAAGTGGAGGAATGAGGTGTTGCTGAAACGTATGGCCTGTACCGGCTTTTAATTCACAATTGGCTACTGATTCGTGTATAGTGCGTTAGGGTCAGATACGGGTGGCTCTGTTCGACTTCCTGCGTCATACTGCGGAATCGTAGGATTCAAGCCCTCTTATGGCCGGATTTCAAGAAGGGGTCTTATAGCGTACGCCAACTCTCTTGACACAGTCGGTATATTGGCCAAGGATACTCATGATGCCGAACTGATTTACGGTACGGGCCATTTGATGCGGGTGATGGTGCAAGAAAATGACGTTTAACGAATTTGTTTTATAACCAGATATACTGTCAAAGTACGATAAACAAGATCCAACATCTATGTTACCATCTATGAGAGAAAGAATTGAGCAAGAGTATGCGGATTATTATGATAAGATGGACCTTGATAGTTTGAAAGGTGTGCGAATTGGTGTTCCTCAGGTAAGCATGAAGTGGAGAATTTTGTGAAAAGATGTGGGGTTGCAAGTCGCAGCTAAGCATAAGCCAAACAATAGGAATACAGAGTCAAGGAGCTGGACGAGTCCATCATGGAGATATGGCGCATGGGTATTCAAAAATTGCAAAAATTGGGAGCTACCATTGTCCCTATCTCGTTACCCAATACTCAATATGCACTCCCAGCCTATTATATTCTGGCTCTGGCTGAAGCAAGCTCCAATATGGCACGATATGATGGAATGAGATACGGTAAGTTGATATTTGAGTCCAATAGTATTGTTGTTACGGCTTGACTATAATGCTTTCTGGTTTTCAAGGTCATACCGCTGAAAAGACAACATCAGACTTATTGTATGCTGATGCCAGAACTGAGGGACTTGGCGCAGAAGTCAAACGCCGTATCATGATGGGCACGTTTGCACTTTCAGCAGGGTATAGATCCTTTCCGCATGCAAAGATTGGTGAAATATTCGCACTGCCACCATAGCTAAAAAAAATTGACCTTGCAGGCACTACGAAGATCACTTTTTGCCAGCACAGAAAATTCGACGACTTGTACAGACCGATTTCAACAATGTGTTTTGTATGCCCAACCCACTACTAGACGATGCAGTGGCGGATCTTAGCAACGCCAGCAAGGTGCATGCTATCATCACTCCAGGAGCCATTTCTACTGCGCCGTTGATCTCAAAATGTATTCCGGAGGTGGATGACCCTACGCAACATACCAGCGTCAAATCTGTCGATGGGTTTATTGACGATGTTATGACTGTTCCTGCTAGTTTGGCTGGAATGCCTGCCATCACTGTTCCTGCTGGAAAATCGACTGTGGACGGATGGCCAGTTGGTCTTCAGCTATTAGCACAGTATGGCGACGAAAAGACTCTCTTACACGTTGCAAAGTTGTTTCAGTCATGATCGCCAAAGCGCTCAGGACAAGTTTTTTGTTTCATATTGATTTTACAATAAATGGTTTAAGAAAAAATAAAGACCGTCGATCCACAGCAAGCCACCGCCAATACCGGGCACAGATGCTGATTGGAATTCTCATTGTGCTTCTGTTACGAAAGGTAGCATCATCCCGCTCCACGTTTCAGAGTTATTATCCACTATTGGACCTTGTAATGAGTTGTAAATTTCACCTTTTTGGCCAACAATATACGTTTACAACAACTTGTTACGAATGTTTTCTACTTAACTCTATCAGCATCTACACGAACTTGAATTTTTCTCTCACATTTTACCATGTGCCTATTAACCTCAACACATTCGAGGCCATCATGAAAGAACGGCCAGCCAATCATTGGGCGCACGTGTAGTGAGCCTAAATGGTGGGACTACATTTGGAGATCCGACTCCGCCGTTGAAAATTATGTGCCTATACCCTTCAAGAACATAGTTGGCTCGTTCCATAATCGATCTCTCTTCTACATTCTTTCACAATGTCTACTCCTGAGGTTACTGTCGGTCAGGGTAAAAACATTCCCACTCAACCTCCAAAAGGCAAGGAACCCCAAGTCGCCATTCGAACGTATGCTCAGCGGCTCGATCAAAAGTTTGTCCAGTACGCCTTCTACTCAACGTACCTTAATCTCGTACCGGAGGGGATCTACGCTCGGTTAAGGTCACCTCTAATTATCATATTCTGGCTTATGGCATCTACCTTTGCATACATTGAGATCCCTAAAGCTATACTACACTTAGAGCTCTCCGGAAAGTTCATGCTGGGCATCAAGATCTTTCTGGTCATAGCTAGTATTGCGCTCGGATTGGTAGCCATTATTTGGTATGTTGACAAAATGGTAATTTCAGCTCGGATTGAACATGGATTGGCAAATGATATGGGCGACATCCAACAATTCTATCTTGGATTCAACACCGAGGAGATCGTAGAGGGTGACAAGAAGGTTACTCAAGTCAAGCCGGTTGAAGGCGAAAAGAATGATTCACATTTCTGGGTCCTCACCGTGGACGACAATGTCATTGGATGTATTGGTTTGAACCATTCTCAAGTGGACAAGATGGACAAATACTACGCAGAACCCGTCAAGGCGGCTGCTAAGACCCCGGAACCGGTTGAACGTGCGGTAGATCAAAATTCATGGTTGGTCAAAGTGTTCGATGCCGTTGCTAAAATCGACGACTTGATCAGCTTCTGTGTTGTAACCGGACATAACACTGTTGTTGGCGTTTTCCGTAAGGTTGTGCCCAGACCTGACAATGTCGTCCTGTTCAAAGCACACAAGCAGAATGAGGCTAGTCTGCAGCGTTTGGCTATCAAAACCGAATACCAAAACCATGGTCTTGCTAGTGTCCTTATCAAGCGTGCCATTCTTTGGGCTCACCAGCACAAGATTGAGTACCTCTTTGCTACCACTGACGAATTGCAGAAGCAAGCGGCAAGTATTTTGAGCACCAAATATGGATTCCAGAAGGTGGAGGTGAAGAAGACCGGTTACTATGGCCGTGAGACTCTGTGGAGACTGGATGTTAACGAATGGATTGAAAAATCCTTGAAAGAGAAGGAACAAGAGGCTCAGCAGGACGTAAACGAGAAGAGTCAAATGGCCACATCTTCTGCCAAAAAATAGACGTTTCCTTCCGAGGGAATTTTCGATTCCTTCTCCTTACAAGCTGCTTCGTTCACTGCCCTCGTTTATAGTCAACTTCATGTAGCTCTACTAATAATTTTGTATTGCATTTTGCTTTTTGTGTTATAATTCCATTTCATGTTATCTTACTATCTACACCCTTTTGCAAATCAAAAAAAGAAATATATCTGTATAACCCTGATTACCGAAATTGTGCTATCGTATGGAAAACGATGATCTTATTACTGCGAAGTTTTCACATGTCCTACCTATATTGCCTCTCTACTGGTAGACACCATCTCGACGCCTTGAATTTGGTTCTCATGGATGTATATCAACATGCCATCATAAGCGGACTCCATAGATGTTGCACTGAATGGGAAGTTCATAATTGCATTTACAAGCCCAAATTAATATCATATAACTTTATCAAGAACAAAAAAGGTTCTTCAAAACGCCTGCTGGCTGTTATGGATCCATGCGCTCTGGCGGGCAGTTTGTACTACACAAGACAAGTGCCAATGCCAAGGGCCAAGTTGTCGGCGATTGAAATACTCCCAAGCATGTTGGCATAGAGGCACGTACTGCGCACTTGGCGGAAGAGGAACAGTATATAATGATAGTAGACATCGAACTTAAAGATAGCATTCCATCCATCGAATACAAATCTTATTGACTCCAAAGCAACATGCCTTTCTTCAAGCACTCTTCCAAATCCTCTGCAAGCTCTACATCTGGTGGTTCTGCCTCTTCTACCAAGACTGCAAGCACAAAGCAATCAAAGAAAACCGCTCCCCATGCCGTCTTTCCCACTTACCCCATGCAGCACAGTCCAATTAGTCGCATGTAATGAAAATGAAATCAATACCAGAGATCATCCTTCCATTATTGATTTACTATTTAAGAAAGTTGTACAAATCACCAATTAATAAATGACATATGTATCATACCGTACTTGAGATGTAGTCTCTTTTGCATTGTTCTGGCACATTTTTTTAAATTTATTAGATGAGAAGCTCTTAGCTATAATAACCTTTCTTCTTTCTAGAAAGTATGTGATTTTCATTTTACAACCGTTGACTTCGATATGTTTACATGAACATGTCAGTATTCATGACAGCCGTACCTGACATTCACCCAGTTGCTGAAGTCAAAGGTTACCAAAGTAGTGGACAAATAACACAATTATAAAAGAATGGAGAAATTCTTAAATCTTTAATAGAACTTTCCATTAGTAAATCTTTATCTTTGCTTCCTCTTTGTGGTATTTTGGAAGGTAGTAGTAACTTGAATCTGTTAGTTATCCTCTTCTTACCTAGCCCATATACGGTGGCTCGCTATAAACATTTAAACTCCGATATTAGCGCTGATTGCGCCCTACCTGAGCTGAACGATATTGTAAATCATGCAAATCATGCAAACCTGCCAAACCTGTTAACACCCAAGCTTGACTCCATGGTGAGGTCATTTTCGGTTCTTAAATGTTATAACGCTGAAACAATACTGCTGAAGAAATCCGTTTATCTATCCTGTAAACCAAAAAGTTTGCCTAATATGAGGGAGGAGGAGACCAGGGCCTTACAACTTTTAAAAATTGTTTTCATGAGTGCTACCAAGCTACCCTCTTACGTACACTCTCTCCAAGGCCTTAAACCCCACCAAATAACTTCCTCCTCCCAAACAAACGCTCATCAATTCACTCCACTACATGAGCATCTCATTCAATGAGTCAAGCCTACCACTCTAAAAAACTTTTTGGCCACAACCCCGTCGGCCATCTCAAATGGACCCTGAATTTCACACAAAACCATATATCAGGGCTGCCAAAGGCCTTTCTGGTCAACTTTCACGTTCAAAACCTCAGAAACAAGGAAGTTGCCAGGAACCTTCAATATCAAAGGCATACATAAAACATTTCAACGCCTATCAAGCGGAACTTTCTGGTTAACTTCTTCGTTCACATCCCCAAGAACAAAAGAAAAGACTTTTCGAGAACGTTCTTTCATCATAAACATACATCATAAAATTTAAAGTATGTTGAACAAAACACCTCAAAGTCCATTCAGGAACCGATGTACATGGCCAACTATTTCAAAAGAACTCTAGACCCTACAATCACACCAAACAAGGGTCCAAGCAGTTGGCCAAACAATCACATCCACCAAATTGTCATACACCATCAAATACAAAAACTTCAAAGTCATCCTCAACGACTAATGTGCGCGGCCAATATTTCGAAATGACTCTACAATCACCCTATAGAAGAGTCCAAGTTGTTGGCCAAACAATCACATCCACCAAATTGTCATACACCATCAAATACAAAAACTTCAAAGTCATACTCAACGACTAATGTGCGCGGTCAATATTTCGAAATGACTCTACAATCACCCTATAAAAGAGTCCAAGTAGTTGGCCAAACAATCGCATCCACCAAATTGTCACACCTTCAAATACAAAAACTCCAAAGTCATCCTCAACGACTAATGTGCGCGGCCGATATTCCAAAATGACTTTACCATCACACCGGAGGAGAGTCCAAGCAGTTGGCCAAACCAAACAATCGTATCCACCAAATCGTCATACACCGTCAAATACAAAAACTTCAAAGTCATACTCAACGACTAATGTGCGCGGCCGATATTCCAAAATGACTTTACCATCACACCGGAGGAGAGTCCAAGCAGTTGGCCAAACCAAACAATCGTATCCACCAAATCGTCATACACCGTCAAATACAAAAACTTCAAAGTCATACTCAACGACTAATGTGCGCGGCCGATATTCCAAAATGACTTTACCATCACACCGGAGGAGAGTCCAAGCAGTTGGCCAAACCAAACAATCGTATCCACCAAATCGTCATACACCGTCAAATACAAAAACTTCAAAGTCATACTCAACGACTAATGTGCGCGGCCGATATTCCAAAATGACTTTACCATCACACCGGAGGAGAGTCCAAGCAGTTGGCCAAACCAAACAATCGTATCCACCAAATCGTCATACACCGTCAAATACAAAAACTTCAAAGTCATACTCAACGACTAATGTGCGCGGCCGATATTCTGAAATGACTCTACAATTACCCTATAGAAGATTCCAAGTTGTTGGCCAAACAATCACATCCATCAAATTGTCATACACTATCAAATACAAAAACTCCAAAGCCATTTTCAACGACTAATGTGCGCGGCCGATATTCTGAAATGACTCTACAATTACCCTATAGAAGAGTCCAAGTTGTTGGCCAAACAATCGCATCCACCAAATTGTCATACACCTTCAATTACAAAAACTCCAAAGTCATACACAACGACTGATTTGCGCGGCCAACCTTCCAATTAGACTCTACAATCACCCTATATAAGAGTTTTAACTTCCGGCCAAAACTTGCACATAACATCCTGCCCATACACCCAAACATACCAACCAAAGTTCCATTCAGAAAACCGTTCAGCATGGCAACATTACACAAAACTGACTCAACAATTACCTTACAAAAGAGTCTAAACACCTCGCCAAAAATGCAAGCTGAACGATGAAAGATGTACTTATTACATCCAATATATGGGCTTACTTCGTATTGATGGCAATGATGGTAAGTTGCTATTAATCAATCAGACATAACGCTGATACCCAATACTAATACTGTCTTTTGACAATAGCTACAAGGTTTGACTCTTTCGAGATTGAAGGAACCAAATGAAAACGATAATCGTTATTAGAGTAGAAACATTAGCATAGAAAGTAGCTAGATAAAATGTACTACATGGGAGAGAAGACGAGAAAGAAATGAGAAAAAAAAAGAGAAAAAAAAAAGAGAAAAAAAAAGAGAAAAAAAAAGACAGAAGTAAAAAAGACAAAAAAGAAAAAGACAAAGACAAAAGAAAAAGACAAAAGAAAAAGACGAAAAAAAGAATGGAAGAGAGAATGTGGGCGATTGAAAAAAAAAAAAAAAGCGAGAGCAATGGTAGACGATAAAAAAAAAACAAGGGAGAGTAAATCGATGGCGAAAAACTCATTGGGAGAGCAATGGAAGACGATAAGAAACAAGGGAGAGTCAATTGATGGCGAAAAACCAAATGGGAGAGCAAAAAATGAGAGGCGAAAAATGGGAGAGAAAACATTGAGCGGCGATACCTTTAAACTTTTTAAATACCATTATTATAAATTTTCTTTTACCAATCAATTCACATATGTATTATTCAAAGCAAATGCTTTTCTTTACGTATGAAATGAAAGACCTTTTGGTTGCCCTACCTTACTTGGGTCATACCGATGACTACCGAATTGCCCTATTCATATGGTAGTCATCAAAACTCTAAAGGCATTTGCGACACACTCGGCTGTTTGATATACCAGCTAATCATATTACATTATATGTGTCACCTAAAAAAAGCAAATGCCTTTAATAATGGAATGAGTGACCTTGGTCCCCCAACCTTGGTCCGCTGTGATGACTGCTGCGTTCTACCACGCAGTAGGGAGTCATCACACCATTCAAGACATGTTGTGAGAGACAGTTGGCTTTTGGTACCGCCTAATTCACATCGTAGTTGTGAAAGCATATACGACACTATTATCGAAAAGTCAAACCGACAACCCCATCAACCCGTTTGACCCCACGACTTGAAGATACATCCAACGTAGGGCGGGCTGTTGTCAAAAACTGTAACACCGAGCGGGAGTTCAGTGTTGATTTCGAACACCATTCTAAATCCCATTTGGATTTGTGTAAGGATGGTGTTCGGCGGTTTGAGACTTCTGGCTGACCCAGCATGTGGGACTGACATGTTGGGAGTAGTGCGCTTATTTCGTTGGAAATGGCTTCAGTGTGACTCTTCCGATATATAATTATACCAAAAGCTACTGATCTAAGCAAGGTGCACATAGTCTAAATTAAGACTAAAGTATTGCTTCATAGATGATAATGAACAAGACGTATGAAGCAATACAGAACAATCGAGTCGATCAATGACGCAAGATTGCAAAAGTTTGATCAATACAATGACAAACTAAACCATATACCGTTTCTCTTCTATCGCACAAAAATCGAATTTTGCATACCAAAGATGCAATATTACACAAGCGATGATTTGTTACTCTCAAAACATTGCATATTACCATCAAATCTAAAAAGACTATGGGCTGCTAGTATTCATATAATCAAAACTAAAAACTAAAAACCAAAAACCAATAAATATCCACACAACGCGCGACAACGACTCTTACCGAATAATTATATGCTACGGTGATAGCTGGAGCAATACAACTGGACCATTCTTATGAATGGTTCATTCAACCCGATTAGTCACTTTTCTATGATAATCCCATACGGCAAAGATTGACGGTTGGATGTCTTGATCACAGGTGTAAATTTCTTCATAAAAAGTTTTTTTTCTCTGGCGATGGCTAAGTCTACATTGCGTGATATCCCGATCAATCGCTGAAGAGCTGGTTCTCTTTCAGACGATGATCTAGGATCATCATTCAAAGGTCAGACGAAGTGGTTGACAAGGATTCAAACTTTTGTGAGTGGCAAATGAAATTGCATTCGTAAAAGACCCTACGATTTACTGTGAGATAGCTGGTACCATGGTATTTGCGATGAAGGTATCACTGATCAATACATCGCTACTTCAGGACCCGGGTAGCGATATTGATTTCCTGCGCAACTGGAATAGCATGCGCTCGACAACTTTGCGACGACCCAAATCGATAACGATAATAAACATTATGAATATCTGAATACTACGCATGCTACACTACCAAATACCATTCAAATCAAACACATGATTGATACTCAATCTGCCAAAAGACATTGGAAACTTTTATTCCTCTCGCACATAACCTATGCAAAGCCTCTACAACTACCAAACAAAAAAATCCTTCAAAGAGATAAACACAAGGCATTCAAAGTACCACAAGGTCAACTGGCAGCCCATAGTCTTTACAATCAATCAAAACAACCCGTAACAAACCAACTATACTATCAAGCATTCAAACACTCAAAACGAGTGTAATCCAACTACCTACCATTAAAATGCGCCTTAAGCATTCAAACAATCAAACCAAAAAACCTAAACAAACCACTTACAAAAGGAACTCAGGCATTCAAGCACTCAAAATTAAGAGTCTAAGCAAACTACGATCATAAGGAACGGTCATTCAAACATTCAAACAAAGAATCTATACACACTACCATAAAAAGAATCACACACACTCTTGTGAATCTTACTTATTCAAACACATCTTTAACGAACAAGATTTGCAATCTACCAAGTTGTTGCCTTTACAAACAGGCAATGAAACCACAACACAATTGGGCATACCAAAGAAACCTTTCATTTCATAAAAACGTCTTATTTTTTATTTCATACTTGTATTTCATTATTCATTTTCTTTTTTTTAAAAACTTTGTATTCTTTCTTCTATCCAAACAAACTCCAAATAATTCTATATAAAAACTTTTAAGATTAACCCATTCGGTGGGATTATCTAACCAAACTTCTTTACGCTATTTGAGTATGCTGACAATGACTACTTTTGAACTTGGGCAAGAAATAATATAAGCGATGAAGCATTATAGGTGTTTTTGTATGGGATTGATCTCTTCATATTGAAGAGTACTGACAATGACACTATTCAGACTTACTTCGACATGATATATGCGTCGAATTCAAACCAGCGGCCTATTTTTGGTTATCTGAAAGTTCTGCCGCAGGGATAGTATCTCTGTAAGGACCAAAAACATAAAATCGAAAGGTCAAATTTTGATATAATTCCATTGCTAACACAATATGACAAGGCCTTAGAATTTTATCTAAAATTTGGAATGCAACATTGGTTACCGGCTATCGAAAGATATTGCTGTCCACTAATGAAAGCCTCTCTGATGTGAGCTGCTCATAAACAGGTATTGTGGAGGTAGAATAACCAAAATAAGCCAATCTCCCAATGGGTTGCTTCGTGGTCTCTTCTTCAGTATCAATTCACGACATGAGTTTTTTGTCAGCATGATTCTCTTATTAGGCCCGAATATATAACGCTTGCTCCCCGTTCAACGAAATTTGAGAGCGTATGGCAGCTCCATACACATTTTTTATTTTGTAAGATAGGAACTGATTACCAGTACCAAGATAGCAGCTGAAAATATACCATGATACCGAAACCTATTTTACTTACGTATTTTGGCGGCCACACGACGATCTTGGTGTACTTCCCTCATATCTATTCCTCTATATTGCTATGTTGTCGATAGTTTTTGTAAATTGCAGAGCCGCCACAGTTTCGATTTCAGGCTTTAACCAAGTATTCATCGTATTGTACCAGCTATACCTGAAGAGTCATCCATGACTAATTAGTGCATGAGCGGATGCTTCCAACTCCATGAATGGACCTCTCGACTGCCTGAAATTCATACCTGGCACCATCCACCATAGCAAGTACTATTGTCCATATCTTTGATAGGTAGATGTCTAGCCTGTAGTGCATAAACTACAGCTCTGTCCTTCATGGATCCCTACACTATACTTGCGATGGTCCAAAGCCATTGGGCATCTCCTTCCGGCCTGATGTATAGAAAGCCACAATATCTTCATGTTTAAGATCCAAAGCATGTGTAATGGGTAAAAGTGCAAACCGTGATCAAAATGCTAACATGCGTGAGCCCTCAGGTATTATTTGTGCAAAGCCATATACGTTAGGAAAAACAACAGATTAAGGTGAAACGAGATGTAGCGTAAGTGCGTAGTCCAATGCTGTATGATTTCTGTCGTTTACATGCCATAAATTTCAATAGTAAGTTCTGATGGGCCATCAGCCCCTCCTGGTGGCCAAATGTATCAAAACAGCCATGTTTACAAAAAAGTAGCGCCACCCCCTTTGAAACCAGGAACAAACTTTAAAAAAGGAAGTTGCCTTAGGTACTAGCAAAAAATCACGTTACGGTGCAGACTAATGTATAGCACAAATACCGCTTACAGTGTTCCTACAGTACTTTAATGTTGATGTATGTTAAAGCCATTGTTATTCGCACGCTTCATGAGCACCATTTTGCATGATTGTGAGATTAGCAGCTTTAGATTCTGTTCTATTGCTTTGTCAAGACTCATTAATGTAATTTTTGGCCGATCCACTTTTTCGTATAATTGACCGAAAAAGCTATGCATCCTGGGCAACAAATTGAGCAAAACGCCTTACAGCTTCGTCAACGTTGGAGTGAGAGAGCACTGGTTGCGCTCAAGGCGAGTATGCGTCCAATGAAAACATCCTTTTGTCGATACTGGTAGGCTAGGTTTTACATGAATCACATTGCAATTGAGGGCGTCAACGCTTGATTATATAGTTACTAACTAGAACTTGATGGAAAGGAGTGCATAGATGTTGAGCTATGATGAAACTTTGGGCTATGGTTTCACTAGCTCTGATCGTGTCAATACAATCAATGTTGGTAAACCCTACCATTTAATCTCCGAAAGCCTATTACTCACTGTACTAACGTTGGAAAAAGCTGAAAGTTAAATATAATAGCGTGCATAGCTTCATTAGCTCTTCCCATGCCGTCCAAATCGTTTTCGGTAAATGACAAGATTTTTCATTCATATCTTGCAAATCCTATTTCTCGCTGCACAAGCGTCTGAGAGAGCTGAAAGTTGGATAGAAAGACGCGCAAAGCTTCATCAGCTCTTTCTATGCTATCACAATCGACTATGTAAATTTCAACATTTTTCATCCATATTTTGCAAATCCTATTTCTAACTGCACAAGCGTCTGAGAGAGCTGAAAGTTGGATAGAAAGACGTGCAAAGCTTCAGTCACCCTTTTCATGCCGTCCAAATCGATTTCGGTAAATTCCAACATTTTCCGATTAAATCTCCTAAAGACTATTACACAGTGCACTAACATTGAAGAAAGCTGAAACTTGGGTAGAAAACCGTGCATAACTTCATGAGCTCTTTCCATGCCATTGATTTTGGTAAATCCCAGCATTTTCCATTTGTATCTCCGAAATCCTACTGCTCACTGCACAAACGTTGTAGAACCCTGAAAGTTGGATAGAAAAATGTGCATAGACGTTGAGCTACGATGTGACATATAGCTATACATTCATTAGCTCTTTTTAACTAAAAAATCTAAGCCGTTTCAAACGCCGCTCGATCAGATCAGAACTGCACGATGTTCATGCAAACCATGCAAACCTGTCAAACCTGTTAAACCTATTAATACCCAAGTTGAGCTCCACGGTGGGGTAAACCGAGGTCCATAAAAGCTATCATAAACATGTAAGCAAACCGGTTTTTAAAGAACGAAAGTTATTATTAGAGCAGAAAGCTTAGTAAAGACAGTGGCTCGAGAAATGATGATACATTGGAGGGAAGTAGAGAAACGTTGAGTGGCGAACCATCGAATTTCAAATGACATCAGTAATTTTTTTTTAAAAATCAACTCATACTATGTACCATTCGAAGCAAGTGCTTTGAACATGAAATGAAAGACGTTTGGTTTCGTTTCATTTCATTCATCGTTCCTTCAATTCATACTTGTATATCTGGTATTCTTCATCTTTCTTTAATGTCATTCATTCTTATTCAAACTTTGACAACACTCTTATGAATTCGGTTTAAATGAAACTATTTGGTTTAATTAATAAACAACTTTTTATACTACTTGTGTATGCTGACAATGACTACTTGGAATCGGGGCAGAGACACAAAATGGCTGTGAAGCAAAAAGCATTTTTTCTCGTTCATCAAAGAATATCGCCGTCCGTCGATGAGAGTCTCTAAGATGTGACTTGCTCATCAATACGTTCTTGTTGAAGAGGAATATAATATGAAACTACTGAATAAAACATGGCTCTAATTGCCAGAAACATATCCAAGAATGCCAACCCTATGTTCCCAACTTTCGTGTGGATACGATAGGGTTACAGCATCATGCATATCACATACTATGAACATGGATAAAAAAAAACCTAAGATAACAAAAGCCCTCAGTGAGTGGGCTCGTGTACTCCTCTTTTAGTATCGAGCCACGACATGCATATTTTGATAGCATGATCGTTGTAGCTGTACTGGTAATATAACACTTGCTCCCAGTTGACGGAATCTTTCATAGCACATGGTAAGTTACGTACCCATGTTTTATTGATGAAAATAGAAATGGCTTCCCAGTATCAAGATGGCACTGACAAAACCTTGATATTAAAAGATACAGAACTTACATCTAAAAGATGAGAACACAATGTCGCCGTGAACTTGACCTGATGTCAAAGCAGCCAAGCAACGATCCGTGTAAACTTCCCACATATCCGTTCCTCTATAAAATTGATGCGTTGTCGATTAGGTTCTTTAGATCGTAAAGTCGCTACAGCTGCGAATTCAGTATTCATCGAAGTCGTTAACGTAGCACATCAGCTATAGCTCCATTAGCTGCTTTCTCAACAGTACAAAATTTTGAGAAATTTTCACCAAGTCGTTTCGAATTCCGCCTTCCGGAGCTGAAATTCAAGAGGTTCATGTAGACTATGTATACCTGATAACCCTCATACTTAACAACATGGTGAGGTCATCATCACGGGCCATGAATGCTGAAATACAACATATGTTACATGACGCATATTAGATAGACTTCAGAGATAATTCCAAAGAGTACCGTATAAAGGTAGCTTGTGCTAGAAACTGAACTATATCAAATTTGACCTTTCGATTTTATGTTTTTGGTCCTTACAGAGATACTATCCCTGCGGCAGAACTTTCAGATAACCAAAAATAGGCCGCTGGTTTGAATTCGACGCATATATCATGTCGAAGTAAGTCTGAATAGTGTCATTGTCAGTACTCTTCAATATGAAGAGATCAATCCCATACAAAAACACCTATAATGCTTCATCGCTTATATTATTTCTTGCCCAAGTTCAAAAGTAGTCATTGTCAGCATACTCAAATAGCGTAAAGAAGTTTGGTTAGATAATCCCACCGAATGGGTTAATCTTAAAAGTTTTTATATAGAATTATTTGGAGTTTGTTTGGATAGAAGAAAGAATACAAAGTTTTTAAAAAAAAGAAAATGAATAATGAAATACAAGTATGAAATAAAAAATAAGACGTTTTTATGAAATGAAAGGTTTCTTTGGTATGCCCAATTGTGTTGTGGTTTCATTGCCTGTTTGTAAAGGCAACAACTTGGTAGATTGCAAATCTTGTTCGTTAAAGATGTGTTTGAATAAGTAAGATTCACAAGAGTGTGTGTGATTCTTTTTATGGTAGTGTGTATAGATTCTTTGTTTGAATGTTTGAATGACCGTTCCTTATGATCGTAGTTTGCTTAGACTCTTAATTTTGAGTGCTTGAATGCCTGAGTTCCTTTTGTAAGTGGTTTGTTTAGGTTTTTTGGTTTGATTGTTTGAATGCTTAAGGCGCATTTTAATGGTAGGTAGTTGGATTACACTCGTTTTGAGTGTTTGAATGCTTGATAGTATAGTTGGTTTGTTACGGGTTGTTTTGATTGATTGTAAAGACTATGGGCTGCCAGTTGACCTTGTGGTACTTTGAATGCCTTGTGTTTATCTCTTTGAAGGATTTTTTTGTTTGGTAGTTGTAGAGGCTTTGCATAGGTTATGTGCGAGAGGAATAAAAGTTTCCAATGTCTTTTGGCAGATTGAGTATCAATCATGTGTTTGATTTGAATGGTATTTGGTAGTGTAGCATGCGTAGTATTCAGATATTCATAATGTTTATTATCGTTATCGATTTGGGTCGTCGCAAAGTTGTCGAGCGCATGCTATTCCAGTTGCGCAGGAAATCAATATCGCTACCCGGGTCCTGAAGTAGCGATGTATTGATCAGTGATACCTTCATCGCAAATACCATGGTACCAGCTATCTCACAGTAAATCGTAGGGTCTTTTACGAATGCAATTTCATTTGCCACTCACAAAAGTTTGAATCCTTGTCAACCACTTCGTCTGACCTTTGAATGATGATCCTAGATCATCGTCTGAAAGAGAACCAGCTCTTCAGCGATTGATCGGGATATCACGCAATGTAGACTTAGCCATCGCCAGAGAAAAAAAACTTTTTATGAAGAAATTTACACCTGTGATCAAGACATCCAACCGTCAATCTTTGCCGTATGGGATTATCATAGAAAAGTGACTAATCGGGTTGAATGAACCATTCATAAGAATGGTCCAGTTGTATTGCTCCAGCTATCACCGTAGCATATAATTATTCGGTAAGAGTCGTTGTCGCGCGTTGTGTGGATATTTATTGGTTTTTGGTTTTTAGTTTTTAGTTTTGATTATATGAATACTAGCAGCCCATAGTCTTTTTAGATTTGATGGTAATATGCAATGTTTTGAGAGTAACAAATCATCGCTTGTGTAATATTGCATCTTTGGTATGCAAAATTCGATTTTTGTGCGATAGAAGAGAAACGGTATATGGTTTAGTTTGTCATTGTATTGATCAAACTTTTGCAATCTTGCGTCATTGATCGACTCGATTGTTCTGTATTGCTTCATACGTCTTGTTCATTATCATCTATGAAGCAATACTTTAGTCTTAATTTAGACTATGTGCACCTTGCTTAGATCAGTAGCTTTTGGTATAATTATATATCGGAAGAGTCACACTGAAGCCATTTCCAACGAAATAAGCGCACTACTCCCAACATGTCAGTCCCACATGCTGGGTCAGCCAGAAGTCTCAAACCGCCGAACACCATCCTTACACAAATCCAAATGGGATTTAGAATGGTGTTCGAAATCAACACTGAACTCCCGCTCGGTGTTACAGTTTTTGACAACAGCCCGCCCTACGTTGGATGTATCTTCAAGTCGTGGGGTCAAACGGGTTGATGGGGTTGTCGGTTTGACTTTTCGATAATAGTGTCGTATATGCTTTCACAACTACGATGTGAATTAGGCGGTACCAAAAGCCAACTGTCTCTCACAACATGTCTTGAATGGTGTGATGACTCCCTACTGCGTGGTAGAACGCAGCAGTCATCACAGCGGACCAAGGTTGGGGGACCAAGGTCACTCATTCCATTATTAAAGGCATTTGCTTTTTTTAGGTGACACATATAATGTAATATGATTAGCTGGTATATCAAACAGCCGAGTGTGTCGCAAATGCCTTTAGAGTTTTGATGACTACCATATGAATAGGGCAATTCGGTAGTCATCGGTATGACCCAAGTAAGGTAGGGCAACCAAAAGGTCTTTCATTTCATACGTAAAGAAAAGCATTTGCTTTGAATAATACATATGTGAATTGATTGGTAAAAGAAAATTTATAATAATGGTATTTAAAAAGTTTAAAGGTATCGCCGCTCAATGTTTTCTCTCCCATTTTTCGCCTCTCATTTTTTGCTCTCCCATTTGGTTTTTCGCCATCAATTGACTCTCCCTTGTTTCTTATCGTCTTCCATTGCTCTCCCAATGAGTTTTTCGCCATCGATTTACTCTCCCTTGTTTTTTTTTTATCGTCTACCATTGCTCTCGCTTTTTTTTTTTTTTTCAATCGCCCACATTCTCTCTTCCATTCTTTTTTTCGTCTTTTTCTTTTGTCTTTTTCTTTTGTCTTTGTCTTTTTCTTTTTTGTCTTTTTTACTTCTGTCTTTTTTTTTCTCTTTTTTTTTCTCTTTTTTTTTCTCATTTCTTTCTCGTCTTCTCTCCCATGTAGTACATTTTATCTAGCTACTTTCTATGCTAATGTTTCTACTCTAATAACGATTATCGTTTTCATTTGGTTCCTTCAATCTCGAAAGAGTCAAGCCTTGTATCTATTGTCAAAAGACAGTATTAGTATTGGGTATCAGCGTTATGTCCGGTTGATTAATAGCAACTTACCATCATTGCCATCAATACGAAGTAAGCCCATACATCGGATGTAATAAAGTACATCTCTGATCGTTCAGTTTGCGTTTTTGGCGAGGCGTTTAGACTCTGTTGTAAGGTAATTGTTGAGTCGATTTTGTGCAATGTTGCCGTGCTGAACGGTTTCTTGAATGGAACTTTGGTTGGTATGTTTGGGTGTATGGGCAGGATGTTATGTGCAAGTTTTGGCCGGAAGTTAGAGCTCTTCTATAGGGTGATTGTAGAGTCTATTTGGAATATTGGCCGCGCACATCAGTCGTTGTGTATGACTTTGATGAAGCTTTTTTTTGTATTTGAAGGTGTATGCCAATTTGGTGGATGCGACTGTTTGACCAACTGCTTGGACTCTCTTCTGGTGTGATGTTAGAGTCATTTCGGAATATCAGCCGCGCATATTAGCCTTTGAGGATGACTTTGGAGTTTTTGTATTTGAAGGTGTATGACAATTTGGTGGATGCGATTGTTTGGCCAACTACTTGGACTCTTCTATAGGGTGATTGTAGAGTCATTTCGAAATATGGGCCGCGCACATTAGTCGTTGAGTATGACTTTGGAGTTTTTGTATTTGACGGTGTATAACGATTTGGTGGATGCGATTTTTTGGTTTGGCCAACTGCTTGGACTCTCTTCTGGTGTGATGTTAGAGTCATTTCGGAATATCAGCCGCGCATTTTAGTCTTTGAGGATGACTTTGGAGTTTTTGTATTTGAAGGTGTGTGACAATTTGGTGGATGCGATTGTTTGGCCAACTACTTGGACTCTTCTATAGGGTGATTGTAGAGTCATTTCGAAATATCGGCCGCGCACATTAGTCGTTGAGTATGACTTTGGAGTTTTTGTATTTGACGGTGTATAACGATTTGGTGGATGCGATTGTTTGGTTTGGCCAGCTGCTTGGACTCTTCTCTGGTGTGATATTAGAGTCATTCCGGAATATCAGCCGCGCATATTAGTCTTTGAGGATGACTTTGGAGTTTTTGTAATTGAAGGTGTGTGACAATTTGGTGGATGCGATTGTTTGGCCAACTACTTGGACTCTTCTATAGGGTGATTGTAGAGTCATTTCGAAATATCGGCCGCACACATTAGTCGTTTAGTATGACTTTGGAGTTTTTGGATTTGATAGTGTATGACAATTTGGTGGATGTGATTGTTTGGCCAACTGCTTGGACTCTTGTTTGGTGTGATTGTAGGGTGTAGAGTTCTTTTGGAATAGTTGGCCATGTACATCGGTTCTTAAATGTACTTTGAGGTGTTTTGTTCAAAATATTTTGAATTGTATGATGTATGTTTATGATGAAAGAACGTTCTCGATAAGTATTTTCTTTTGTTCTTGGGGATGTGAACGAAGAAGTTGACCAGAAAGTTCCGCTTGATAGGCATTGAAATGTTTTATGTATGCCTTTGATATTGAAGGTTCCTGGCAACTTCCTTGTATCTGGGGTTTTGAACGTGAAAGTTGGCCAGAAAGACCTTGGGCGGCCCTGATATATGGTTTTGTTTGAAATTCAGGGTCCATTGGAGATGGCCGACGGGGTTGTGGCCAAAAGTCTTGTTATAGAGTGATATACTTGACTCATGGAATGAGATGCTCATGTAGTGGAGTGAATTGATGAGCGTTTATTTAGGAGGAGGAATCTATTTGGTGGTTTGTAGGACCTTGGAGAGAGTGTACCTAAGAGGGTAGCTTGGTAACACTCAAGAAAATAAGTTTTTAAAAAATGGTTTTTTAAAAGTTGAAATCCTCGAACTCCTCCTCCCTCATATTAGGCAAACTTTTTGGTCTACAGGATAGATAAACGGATTTCTTTAGCAGCAATGTTTCAGCATTATAACATTTAAGAACCGCAAATGACCTCACCATGGAGTCAAGCTTGCGTGTTAACAGGTTTGTACGATTTTGCATGATTTGCATGAACTGCAAAGATGTTCAGCCTGGTTTGGCCTAGTTCAACTGAAAAAGCGGAGTTGGAATATATGAGCGGAGATGGAAAAGTTGCACAGCGAGCGACGGTATAGAGGCCAGGTAATAAGGGGACAATTGACAGATTTATAATGCTACTACCTTTCAAGCTGCTATAAAAAGGAATGAAAAGAGAAAGTTTAATGCAGTATTTAAGTTATCATGGAAATTTTACCATTTTCTTTGCCTTTTTCTGAATGTGTAATTTACACCACTTCGGTAGTCTTTGGCACTGACCGCACAAACAGCAATTACATGGAGAGTAATATGGTCATTATAAAAATGATCTCCACTTTTTTTTTTAGGAATACATGGTCAATTCATTATTTGGATACAGAAACTTGATGAATGAAAGGTAGGGCTGTCATGAATAATGGCATGCTCATGTGAATGTTTGGTATAAGAACTAGATACATTTGAAGCCATTTTCCCCAAAGATGCTTCGATTTTTCATAATGGATATAAAAGAGAGTATAAGATTGTTATAGATTGAAAAAATTTATTCTAATAAAGTATAAGAGCATTACCAAAGCAATGCGTTGGTAGCTTAAACGTGATATGATACATAATACTATTTATGTTATTGAGAATTTGTACAACTTTCTTGAGAGGAGGCAGCTTTCAATGCTTTCCATTGGCATTACATGCGATTGATTAGGGTGTGTTGCATAGGGTAAGTGGGAAAGGAGACTTGAGGAGCGGATTTCTTTGATTGCTTTGTGCTTGTAGTCTTGGTTGAAGAAGCAGAGCTACCAGATGTAGAGCTTGCAGAGGATTTTGAAGAGTTCTTGAAGAAAGGCATGTTGGCTTGTAGTCAATAAGATTTGTTTTTGATGGATGGAATGCTATCTCTAAGTTTGATGTCCATACCTATTATATAGTGTTCCTCGTCCGCCAAGTGCGTAGTACGTGCGTCTATGCCAACAAGCTCGGCTACATTTTTAATCGCCGACAACTTGGCCCTTGGCATTGGCATCCGTTCCATGGTGATACATACTGCTTGTCTTGTCAAAATGAATCCATACCAGCCAAATTCTGACCATGTATATTCTTGCCAATTCTATGGTCCTTTGTTACAGTTATGTATCTATCAGCCAACCTATGTGAACTCCTTGTTCTTTGTACGCTGAGGAATAATATGCTTGTCTCAGATCACCTGTAAGCGTCAGCACGATATGGATATAGAATACATTTACCATCTGATGCCATTTTGGTCATAATCAAAGAAAGTTTAATTAGACAGTATTGGACCATGTTTTCAAGTAAAGAGGGTCACGTCGTTAATGTATGTTAGAAATCTGGTTTACAGTAGTAGTTGCGCGCGGTATTTAAACTAAATCTCCATCAATAACGCTTCAAAAGCTATGAATGGTTTCGTCTACGTAAAGCAAACTAATTTATTGAAAGTTTGCTCTAAATGACTATAGATATTTCACAAGGGGTGGAAAAGCTGAAAGGAAAATGACAGACGACACTAGGACTTTGCTGAATTTCAACAATGGTCAGCTAAATTTGATTGGCTGAGCTCAATAGACTGCTGTTCTTTTTTCCTTCTCCAAACGGCACACAGGATTCCAAGTGGCATTTAACACAACATGGGTTACTACTATGCGTACTTGGCTGGAATATCTGCCAGTGTTTTGACCGCCGTCGGTCTCTACCTTTTGCTAACTGGATCAGGCGAAGCGTTTAATGTCGGTCTCCTTCTGCAAACCGTATCACCTTACTCTTGGGCATTAGTTGGCATTGCCCTATGCATTGGCCTCTCCGTCACCGGAGCAGCTTGGTAAGATCAATAGAGCATACCGCGAGTGCATGGAGTTTATTCAAAGGAGAGACCAAGAAGCGACTCAACTTGTAACCTTCCGTGGACTCGCATGCATGGAACTTCGCTCTTTACACGTCGATACTAATCAACGTTACATCTCCGTTTGTTTTTGTAGGGGAATCTTCATAACAGGCTCATCTATTCTTGGAGCTGCTGTCAAGACGCCGCGAATTCAGTCAAGAAACTTGATTTCTATTATCTTTTGTGAAGTCGTGGCTATTTACGGTGTTATTATGGCCATCGTGTACTCGGCTAAACTCAATGACGTTGCTCCAGACATGCTTTACAGCGCCTCTAATATGTTTACCGGTGAGCACATTATACTTAGCCTTAACGCTAACATGAAGACGTTCTTCTAATGATTCAAACTTTGTTAGGACACGCGTTGTTTTGGGGTGGCCTCACTGTTGGTTTATGTAACTTGTTCTGTGGTGTCTGTGTTGGTATCACTGGATCTAGTGCAGCTCTTGCCGACGCACAAGACAGCCAGCTTTTCGTCAAGGTCCTTGTTGTTGAGATTTTTGGCTCAGTTTTAGGTCTCTTCGGTCTCATCGTTGGTCTTCTCGCGGTAAGTTTGGATTCCATCCTTCGCGTCTATGTGGTTTGCAACCCTTTGGCTGACAAAAAAAATTCCTTGTCTTTTCCAGACTGGCAAAGCACTAGACTTCCAATGAAAACGTCCCTTTACTAGAGTAAATTTGGTTCCGTTGTCAATACCAACATGTTTTTTCACTTGTTTATCATTTTTTTATTTTCTTCTTCTTTTGCCGTGTCGCGATCAGCTATCCCTCAAGACTCGTCCTATACACATTCGCACATAATGCGCTCTTACAACGTCAAAAATAAAAAAAAGATGTTTAAAGAATGGTTGTCTATTGGGGTTTATGGAGAACTATTGTACTTTTTGATGTTGTTCTTCAGGCCTGTCTCTATGCTGAAGTGATTTCCTTTGTCTTGCTCTTGAGGATGTCATCGATCTCCTTGACATGGCTGTCAGTGTATTTTTGAACCTAGACCATCGCTGCGTGTCAGTATATATAATGATCCAAATTACCATTCCATTTTCTACTGTACCTGCTTCTCCATCTTCTTCACTTCATCTTCAGATAAGCCAGCCTTCTGATCCTTCTTCAAATCCTTCATACCATCCTGTCTAACTGATCTAATGCGGGTTCTAGCTTGCTCTGCAGCCTTATTAGCGATTTTGACCATATTGTCGCGATGCTCCTTCGTTGGTTTTGGAATAGGCACTTTGAGGTTCTTTCCATCAGAAATAGGGTTAAGATTCAATCCAGCTTCCCGAATGGCCTTTTCCACTGGTGATAAATACTGGAATCAAGCAAGGCAGTGTTAAATCAGCCCGTCCTCTGTACACTTGTTAACTCGCAAGGCATGCTTACATCTGGTTCGTGAAGTATAACCAGTAAAGTTTGTGGGTCCTTGACGGTGATTTGGGTTATATGATGCAAAGGGACGTGTGATTGTTCGATGCTCACGGACACACCTTCCAAAAGAGCTGGGTTCCCAAACGAATTGAATTGAGTTTTTACAACTTTGGCTTGTACCAGAAGTTGACCTGATTTTCTTACCTGGATTAGCTCTTCCGATTCTAATGCCGGACAGATCCTTCTTAAGCCAATCTGACACTTGGTTCATTTTCTTTACAACTTGTTGCTCATCGAACTTGAGCTCAACGACCTCAGCCTTAGGACTAATCTCGGGTTCTGCTTCCTCCTTTCCTGCCTTCTTTTGAGCTCCTTTACTACCCTTAGCCTTCTTAGAGGCATACCAGCGAACTGTTTGGTGGTGGACGGTGGGAAGGTGCTGAGCGGCGGGTACGCAAATGGAAGGAATGGTAGGTCGTAAAACTCTAGTTGCTGGTAAACAAGCTTGACTTAATCGAGGGACGGTTCGAACGATCCGGATTGTTGTGGCGGCTGTGGAAAACATGTCGGCAGTAAGTAGAACCAAGATTCTGAACAACAATCTCGTCAAGCGGGTATAAATAAAATCGGCTCAAATTTTATAAAGATGGTGGTGACTTGCGAAAAAAAAAAAAATACATACAACATGGGATATAAACATGTACAATGATGGAGTATAATATGAGTAGATGCAGGTATTGTTACAAGTAGGGAGGAGAGACAGCCAAAATAGGCCGAGGGGAGGGTATTTGCTTAGCGGCGCTTCTTTTCTTCGTAAGATTCGTGCTTGGCAGACGTTATTGATTTGACGGCTGCCATGGTATTTGCTTTCTCAGAAGTACTATTCTTGTCCCAGTTCGGTAGATCTACGATATCGTATTTGGACTTCCATATCCACGAGTTGCCCACAATACCGTTACCTTGTCGATCTGCCATCCTATAATACTTTGCGGCTTTGAAATTATCCTTTTTTACCCCTTGTCCGTGTGAATAACAAAAGCCAAGGTCGTTTTGCGCATCGGGGTCACCAAGATTGCTTGCTATTTCGAAATAATATGCTGCAGTGGCAATATTTTTTGGCACCTAATGAAGCAATGAGCCTCGTTAATCAAATGATCTCAACACATGGGCTTAGAAAAAGCCGTACTTACACCCCAGCCGTGTTGAAAGCAAACTCCCAGTTCGTAGATAGCCAACACCAACTCCTGCTTGGCTACTAACGTAGATTGTTCAATACCGGTTTGTAGGTCGTATACTGCACACTCTGCAGCTCGCTGAAGGTAACGAACAGCCATCGTTGGGTTTGGTTTACATCCCTGGCAATAAATAAAAATTATATTTTTAAATTAATAATTCACCCAAATAAAAAAATAGCTGGGATCATCCAAAACCCTACTTACCCAGCCATGTCTCAAAGCAATACCGTAGAAAAATAGACCCAGCGGATGGTCTCGTTCTGCAGCCATTCGCCAGTAATGGGTTGCTTTTTCCAACTTTCCGTTCTCATGACATGCTAATCCAAGCTGTAAAAACTCATCAGCCTGAGGTGTCGTGGACCCATCATCTGGTTGCGGTGGGGGCGCATCTCGAGGTTCGGATGATTCAGGTTCCTCAGGCAACGAGTAATGTTTTTCATTTGCCGATGTTATTGCCATGGCAACTCGGGTGCTCTTACGGCGTGGTGGCAAAACTAGCGAGCGACCCCGTCGCAAACTCGACCTTCGTTCTGTTGAATTGCTGGATGCAACGGCCGGTGTGATAAGAGTATTATTTGCTTCTGTTATCAGAGTAGAAGCTGCGTGTTGCTGTATTGGGGAAATATCCTTGGCGGACTGAAACATTGAGTACCTTTTCTGAGTTTTGGGGGAGGCAAAATCAGACTCCAGGAATCTCGACCGAGGAATGTTGGCTGATCGAGGTTGGTCATTGGATTCTAAATCCGCCGTGTTAATAGCGAGGGCAGGGTTTTTGGCTTTATGGTTGGTCTTCTCTGAAAAAGAAGGTCGTTTTTCGTTGGTGTCCTTTCCAAATAACGAAAAACGCTTCTTCGAGCCATTTGAATCCTGCTTTGAATGCAATGCTTGTTTTATGCGGTTCATGATTTTGAAAGGAGAGATTACGAAAGAAAAGCAAGAAAAGGGTGGTGATGTACAAACTTATTAGATTGGGAATAGGTTTATTTTTATTTTATTTTACTGCTGGTCATGGCTGCCGGATTTAGAAATCTCCAATTTGTACCTTGACCACTCCAGCGCCACCTTTCACTACTTTATCAAAAGCCTCGAGCGTATCCTCCAGCTTGAACTGGTGCGTGACTAAGCCATTGAGTGGAACCTTTCCTTGGCTAACCAGCTGAATAGCTTCTGGATAAGCATGGCAGTAACGGAAGTTACCACGAACGTCCACTTCTCGAACGCTCATCACTTCAGTTGGAAGCATAGCACTGCCTTTTCCTAAGCCAATGAGCATAACCACACCGCCACGGCGGGCTGAGTACATAGCCATTTGGATACAAGTGTCTACGCCAGTACATTCGTAGCAGACGTCAATGAGCTCTCTATCAAATGTCTTATCCTGTACCATTTTCTCTATCAGCTCTTGAGACCAAGCGAGTAAATCCGGGATATCCTTTGGAGGCAGAGGGAGTTGTACAGTTTGTATTTGTGGTAAATACTCCTTGGCAAAAGCTAGGCGATGTTCATTGATATCAAATATCGTTACTTGGCTTGCACCCTTGGCATACACGGTAGCGGCTACCAGCAATCCGATTGGTCCAGCTCCAAATACCAAAGCGTTTGATCCCTGGGTTACAGGAGTTCGGCCGACTGAATGAACCGCAACGGCAAGAGGCTCTATCAAAGCTCCATCTTGATACGTCATGGATTCTGACATACTAAGAAAACATAAATTACCCCCCAAATAGTCACATTAGCATCACCTCGCTTTTCAAATATTGACAAAATTCGTTTCAACTTACGGATGACAGAGGTGCTCTGGGTAACAAGCATAACGGCAAAGTGAGCCATGGTTTGGTCCAAGGATCAGTGATCCAGCGAAATGCATGTCGTAGCACAGATTGTAACGACCCTCCTTACAGCGCTCGCACTTGTTACAGAATCTACCAGGTTCGAGAGCAACTCTATCGCCAACTTTGACCTTCGTGACGCCTTCACCGACGGCTGTGACAATACCAGAAGACTCATGGCCAAGAACCATAGGTTTCTTGGGATCTAAGACTCTTGGACCAATTCGACCAGCATGGTAATAATGAATATCTGACCCACAGATGCCAGTTGCTCTGATATTGACTTGGACCTCTGCAAGTATGCATCAGTATACAGCTCATATAGTTCTCTTGATAATACCAGATGATCTCTTACCTCCTTTCTTAGGTTCTTCAATGTCTCTGTTTTCCTATTGACAGCAGCAACCAAACGTTAGGCTCATGTTTAAGAGGAAAGCTCCCACGGACCACCAAGCCATATCAACTTACCAAGCGCAGGTCCTTGGGTCCATATATGAAAGCTGATAGATTATCTTGAGCCATTATTAGGTTTGATGTGGGTGGTCTATTAAGTGGTTAAAGGTGAACGAAGGTGGCAACGGGAAATCTGAAGAACTTAAAAGCGATCGGGATAAAGAAATTGTCCTGGTCTTTGACTGCTGTTTGCCTTTTTGAGTTTAATCAAAGCCCGCGTATAAAGTTTAGGTAGAAAATGGTACTTTTTCCAAATCCATCACTTTTACTCTTTCTTTCATGTCTGCATCTCATCTCGCTCTTTTTAGCCTACAAGGCAAAATCGCCGCAGTTAGCGGAGGAACTCGTGGTATTGGAAAAGCCATGGCTATCGCTCTTGCTGAAGCCGGTGCAGGTAAGGACTTCATTACGCTACTTGAATGTCTTCCGTAGCGGAGCGTTAATGCATTTATGTCATTTTCCAAGACATTGCTCTCTTACAGCGTGATGTGGCCAATACTGAAGTCAGGGATGAAATCCGCGCTCTGGGAAGAAAGTGTGAGGTTTTGCATCTTGATATTGCAGACCACGAGTCGTGCACTAAGGCTATCCCTGCTGTTTTGGAAGCAATGGGCGATATTGACATCTTGATCAACAACGCTGGTATTCAAAAGAGACACAAGTAAGTAAATGGCCTTGGGAAAACAAGAGTAGGGTTAAGATTTTCATCTGACGCATATATCCCCACCGTCTACAGATCTATTGATTTCCCTGATGATGACTTTAATATCGTCTTGCAATGCAATCTCAAGTCGGTGTGGACTCTCAGCCAAGCTGCCGGTAGACATATGGTGCAGAAGCGATCTGGAAAGATCATCAATACTGCTTCTCTACTTAGTTTCCAAGGTGGTATCAATGTACCTGCTTATGCAGCCGCCAAAGGCGCTGTTGCCACCGTCATCAAGGCTCTGTCAAATGAGTGGGCTTCTCAGGGTGTCAACGTGAACGGTATCGCTCCAGGATACATTGATACTGATATGAACAGTGCTCTGATGCAAGACCAGACCCGTTACCGACAACTTTTGGAGCGCATTCCCCAAGGTCGATTTGGAACCCCGGAAGATTTCAAAGGTGCAGTGGTATACCTTGCCAGTAACGCAAGCAATTACGTGAACGGAGAAATTCTTGTTGTTGATGGAGGCTGGATGGGTAAGTTCATACTTTGTGTTTCATTTTAGAAGGCATCGGTACTAACTGTATGTGTGGATTCATAGGCCGATAGATTATACCCCGTCCCTTTGGCTTCTCATTCCAATAAAATTAATATTCAGCAGTCCCAGGCATTTTAAAGTTTCAATTGTGGATTTTTACAACAGCTTTGCAATATGACATGATGGTGAAAGAAAAAAGTAAGAGTGGTGTGAGTGGAAATCAGGTATCTAATCTAGCGAGGAGGATACCCGTGATGTTGATTGTAATACGATTGTTGTGGTGGTGTGATTGGATTGTTGTTCCGGTAGTATGGGGTAGACATGCCCTGTCGGCTCTCGATGGTGGGTGAAACTGGTACGGCGATATGTCCGGTGTAGCTTCCCATTGCAGCTAGGCGACTCTGTGCTTTTGGTGAGCCGATAACATTCATGTCATGACTGCTACTTGCCAAATACCAATAGGTCGTGACCAGCTCACGAGGGACTAGCCAACACATTTTATCCGTTGGATCGCCACCCATGAAGGCCGCACCCTGTACCAGCGTTTCCACAAGTTGGTCAATGTCGTATAAATCTTGAAATAAAATCATGCGGTCTCTCATATAAGCTGTAGGGACGAGGTCTATGCGGGGATCATGTGTGACGGCGAGCTACAAGAGAAAGAGCTGAGTCAGACCAAATCCACTGCTGACAACTTCTTTTACCGATGAAGCTCCTTCTTTTCCCGTCCGAGAGCTAAATGACTCTTTCCTTCCCAAATAACTTACCTGTAGAATTGTTGGTTGCATTCCGGTGGTAGGTGATTGAGTAGTAGTAAATAGTTCTTCCATTGCAAGTTTCATTTTAATATGTTGGATGGCTGCCAAATTGGCTTGACGCGGAGGTGTGGTGGTGGTGGTGGTGGCATCGGGAGCGGAGTTGTAGGTGTTCAAAGTGCTTGGCTGGTCTTCTTGTTTGACGGGAGAGATGTCCTTGGCAGGCCATGTAGGAGACTTGGTGCTATGTGAGAATGGAGACATGGAAGGGCTTGATGCTTCTTCGTCAATGTAGAGATCGTCCTTCATGGGAGGTTCTGGCTTTATCGGTTCATTTTCTCCTTTGGTAATACCAGAAGGTGAGGCAGCTTTAACGTACGATTCAATAACTTCAGGAGGCACTACTTTGGCGATCTCACAGAGAGCTTCTTCGTTCAAAAAAGGGCTGTGAGGTGGAATGACGACTTTGTTCTGCATGCACACCAGCTGTAAGGTCAAGATCAAGCCTTTCAGGTACCAGTTTTGAATTCTAAGCTGCTCAGCTTTCGATTTATACGTATCCCTTTGGCGAAGCGTTGCTCGGCGGTCGACTTTCAGCTTTTTCACCATCTCTTCTAACTCTTTAAGATGACGTTCCTTGCGTTCACGGAAAGCTCTTTGAGCCTCCCGGTTTTGTGCCTTGCGAGCAGCCGCTGAGGTAGGTACGGGTTTTCTCCCAGGCTTCTTGCGCATAGTGTAATCCTGCTCTTGATCCACCTCGATAGGGTCATCATAGAAGCCATTATGTTGTAGTAGAAGGCTCATGGGATCCATTGCTTGATAACTCATGAATTGAATTGAAAACCGGGACAAGCGGGTAAAAACGTAAAAGACAGGCAGAAAGACAAAATTATATATTTAGTGGCGGGGCAGAATTGACATGTGAAAAGCGCTGACAGGTTTATTACAATTGGCAAAATTTTTGTCAGATAATATCATATCAAGGCCTCCAGACCTTGCTCTTTAAACCATTCTATTGTTTCCTCTAAACCTTGTTGAACAGAAAATGCAGGCTGCCATCCAAGGTAGGTTGTAGCGCGGGTAACATCAGGCTTACGTTTCTTTGGATCGTCCATGGTTGCTGGCAAGTGTTTGATAGGTGTATCGGGACTGACACGATCTCGTATCATCTCTGCAAACTCCTGTATTGAGTACTCTTCTGGGTTTCCCAAATTGACTGGCTCTGTAAAGTTTTTGTTCATCAGCAAGATAAGCCCATCAATCAAGTCATGGACATATTGGAACGACCGAGTTTGAGTTCCATCACCATAAATTGTCAGCTGTTCGCCTTTCAAAGCTTGTATAATGAAGTTGCTGACAACTCTTCCATCGGCTGGTGACATTCTGGGACCTGTAAAAAATAAAAGCATTTCCCGTTAATAACGTGGCTGGCTGGAAAAAAAATTATGGCGCGTGGAAAATGGAGATCTACGGCATCCGTGCTACGGATTTAAACATACCAAAGGTGCTAATCATAGACAAGTAATAATGTAGTACAATCATATCCGTAATTGTAAATGGGCAAGCGATGTACATAATCATTAGCAATCAGTCATCATTTCGTTATCAACGCTTCTCCCCCCAAATCCCACACTCACTTGAAAATACGAGCCACTCGTACATCAACGTCGTTTTGTCGCATATAAGAATAAGTAAGCGTTTCGGCGATACGTTTGCCTTCGTCGTAGCATGCACGTGGTCCAATGGGATTTACATGGCCCCAGTAAGTTTCTTTTTGAGGATGTTCTTCTGGATCGCCATAAACCTCTAAAGAACATGCTTTCACGTGAATACGATGTACAGTGCACGGCTGCTGAATTGAGAATGAATTTTTTTTTTTTTTACCTGATGTAGAGGTTAATAAAAACCGAGCCTTTGTTCTCTTTGCGAGACCCAGCATGTTGATGGTACCCATTACACTTGTCTTGACCGTCTTGGTAGGGTTATATTGATAGTGCGGTGGTGAGGCAGGACACGCTAAATGGTATATTTGGTTGACCTCTATCATGAATGGATCGACGACATCATGACGAACAAGGTCAAAGTGTGGATGACCTATCCAGTGTTGTACGTTTGTTTTCGTGCCTGTGAAAAAGTTATCCATGACGATAACTTCATGTCCCATCAACATGAGTCTGTCCACAAGATGTGAACCAACAAATCCAGCTCCACCTGTGACTAAAATCCTCAGCCGCTCTGACTGCCGGAGCATACGCACAGGTAGAAAACTCTTTGCATGAAGGAAAGAGACAGTTCCATCACTGTGAACGATGCGGTCTGATGGATCTTTAGGAAGATACAAGTCTCGAAGCGTCTCCAGTTCGACGTTGGAGTGCACTGTCTCGTGTCCCACCTTTGCAACTCGACGCTTGGAATTACGGTATTCTTGTGCATTATCACTGGTCTGAGCTTCACCTTGCTCAATTTTGTCAGGAGCATTTTGAGCAGACGTTTGCTCTTCTTCCACATGCTGAATTGCTTCGCGTAGAGAGGCGGTTTGTTCAGACATCTTGTGCGATTTCTGACTATTTTCTGAGAAAGAACCCATGTTAATGTTGAAGAATTACCCCTCCCATAATTTTAATGGCGGCGATATCTTAAGCCACACAAACCTTACAATGATGCGGGGGGTCCCTTCTCAAAAAAAATCATACCTGTGAATAGGGCGAGTTATATTAATTTCACACAAGTATAGGCTGATCGTCATATCTGGTTTCGATCGACAAAGCTTCACTTGACAAAAGTGACAAAGATGTCTAGTGACAAGTGCGTAAGGCACTTTAGAACTGAGCATATTTTTCATTGTCAACAAATGCTTTATTGCCATTTGGTTTATAGGATGCTACGTATGAGAACGCTTGTCGTAAGTCTTCAAAAACACGTCATTTACAATCTTAAGCTCCATTATCTGTAATGAAAAGAGCTTGCCACCCAAAAAATAGACACGATCACCTTTGAAAGCTATGCACGTGCTGCTGTAAGGAGGCTGAAACCCACCAGTAAGCAAAAAATTAAGCTGACAGGAATCTCAGGGCCAGACACTAAATTTCAGGTTGGTATTTCACCGCAAACTTTGGACAATTCCCAACCTAGCGTAATGATTTAGCCGAATCTTCAGCCAGTAAGATGTACTTTTCAAAATGAAATTCGCTCTCCATAACCTTGATACAAAAAAAAGAAAAGAAATGAACCTAACCAATGAAAACTTTCAGTTTGGAAAGTGGTACAAAATGCCATTCATCCATAGAAGCATTCCTTGTCTAGAATTCTTTTCATCCACCAAGAAAACCAATGCTACCTTTTCCTGCTCTTTATTCAGCAATGCGGGACTTTTTGCAATAGTCATTTTAGAATGTGTGCCTAAAATTAGGAAGTGGCCACCACAAGAAATTACAACAGTGACAAAGTCAACCAACTCACTTAAAAGCCATCGGAGAAAAATTACACAATCATTAAAAGTTTTGCCATCACCAGTAAAATTCAGACGAAGACACAGCGTAGTCTGTTCTCTTTTACACTTTGAGAACCAACTTGCAGCTTATTAGAAATGAAAGTCAGCCCAATGACTAGGATCGACACTCCCATGAAGGCCAGCCATATCGATGGCCCAGCCAGTCCAATTATCCTTGGCCTAAGACATGATCGCAACTATCTTCGCAGATCATGCATCTCACAAAACTCCCAGAGACGAAGTCAAAACCATTTCTTTTCTGCGTCTTTATTCCGACAAGAACCAAAAGACTACACCTCAGTCATTTCCAAAGACGACGACAGTAGCATTGCTTACACTGGTAGCATTGCCGAAAGCGATGACACCTCAGGTTCAACCACAGTCAGTAAGCACAGCAAGCTGGATGCCCAAGTTTACTTTCGCAGCCCATACACGGTAGCCGGAGCGACAGTCGATGGATTTATTGACCTGAAATGCATGGTCGATGGACAGGTCAGAATCGGCCGAATCTGTGTAGAGCTTGTTGGGTATGAAGGTAAGCGACATCGAGTTTCCTGCTGGATGAAATTGAGATGACACCTGCTGATGGCTTGACTATTTTTATTCCCGAGCAGAAGTCAACGATCGCGCAAAGGTCAACACAGAGGAAGCAATGTATAACCATGAGTTCCTTCATCAAGTTCAGAAACTACAGGATCCGAGTGATCCATTTCCTATTTGCGACTTGATGAATAGAGCGAACACGGATAATGAATTCTGGTTGATGGAGAAAGGCCGCGTCGCTCTTCCGTTCAGCATCACTCTTCCCGCAGATGTTGGTTCCTCCTTTACAGACAAGGCAGGAAGCGTTAAATACGTCGTAGCTGCTAATGTTGAATTCATCACCAATGCTAGAGTCAGAACACTCTGTATCCAAAAACAATTGAAGGTTCACCAAAACCTCAACCCTCTCCCTGAAGATTTGGAGTCTTTGCAAAAGACTACTATCGTCGAACGTGCTTCAGGGAAGGTTTTCATGGGAGGTAATGGTTTGCTTTCATGCGAAGCTCGGATAGCCAAAGCAGTTTGGACGGCAGGTACGCCCATCTCTGTGACCATTCGTGTTCGAAATGCAACTTCCAAAAAAGTCAGCAATGTCAAATTGGCTTTAATTCGACGCATCAAGACATTTTGCTTGGACAAAGGTCCTTCCTTGTCTTCATACAAAAATGATGAATCTGGTGTCAACAACTTATCGCCTGTCTCCTTGATTCGACAAGTCGTTGCCGAGACCTCAATGTCCAGAGAATCGTGGTGGAATGGCATCATTCGCGATTCTGAAAGCGAATTCATGACGGATATTACCATTCCTTCTGATGAACATACGCTACGAAATCGTACTATTGTTCAGATATCTCACGTCCTACAAGTAACTCTATCCACTTCATTGACGTAAGTAAAGCTTTTCAAATTGGACAAAAAGGATGCATTGAACTGTCGTTAACAATCAAATTTTTTATCTGAATGTCTTCCAATTCTATAGTAGCGAGGTATCTTTGGAGTTACCGTTGGTCATCCTTCATCCTGTGTCCCTCGATCCCCCACCGCAACTCTTTATGCAATCCACTTTGGCAGCACGTGCACCTATTGGCCTTAGTGCATTAACACGTTTGGCTGCATCCATGACTTGCGATACTTCCGTACAGACGGGCACCGGAGAGACCGCCGAGTTGTCCGCTTCAGCATCTTCCACAGCTACATCGCCTATGGTTGCTTCACCAAGATCAGTGGAGGATGTGGATGGAAAAGCTAAAGGGCCTGCTAAAATCGTCGTTGACGGTAATGGTGAACCACATTTTACTGACCTCAGCTGGGCTGCTAACGCCGTCAATAATGCTGGTAATGCAACAGCTGCACGTTGATTTTTTTTTTATCTATCTATTATACTCCTCATCTCCTTTGTCATTAGGCATAGGAAAAGTAATACCCCATTTTTTTCCGTATTGGTGCAGTTAAAATAAATAAAATAGCCCAAACATACATTCAGTGTTTTTATTATACATTGTTAGCAGCTGTGCATTATACATATTACCAATTGTGCATTTCATAGCCAGAGCTTTGATCGCGTTCATTGACTAGCAATGCAATGATATGGCTGTCAGTGTTTAAATTAAATTCATTCACATTAGCAGAGTTGATTTCAGAGTAACCAGAAGACTTGACGGTTGCGTAAGTACCCCACACGAAATCACTCGAATACCAGTCTCGCGTGAACGTAATGATCCGCAACTTCGTTCCGCGAAACATTTCCACCAATTGCTCCAGAACTTTCATAGGTGTATGTTCGGGTATCTTGTTAATGGTAAGATGCACTAAAGGTGCCTTAAACCCTTTAAACACACCAATATTGTCTTTGATCATTTGCCATGAAATGGTTAATGACTGCAAAGCCTGACACTCTGAAACAATTAGCTTCATAGTGGTCATTGGATTTTTGTGGCCTTTGCATCCATAAAGATGTAACAGTTTTAGATTTCTTGACGTCTTCTTGATTATCATATTGATCCCTAGGTCTGTGATTTTTGAAATATGAGATAAATTAAGGTAGGTCAAATGAATGTTGTATTTGGCGACGATTGTTAATCCTTCGTCCGATATGCGCTCGTTGTGGGATAGATCTAGCTCTCGTAGTCGAATGGTACAGAATTTAGCCACGGAATACAAAGATGCATTTGTCAAACTTTTCGCGTATGAAATGTCCATGGATGAAAGGTTGTGGCAGGTATAAACCAACTCAGAGAGGGCAGCATCGGAAAGGCCGCTGATGTGTGTTAGTTTCAATGATTGAAGATTCAGAGCGAGATCCGCGAGCCTTTTCAAAACCTTTTCATTGACATGATCACAATGAGAGAGATCCAAGGTGTGTAGCTTGGGTAAAGTTGCATAAGGGTGGATTTTCCGAATAGTTGCCGCCGAAAGGAAGCGGGCCTTTGGAACTCGCAATACTTGAAGCTCCGTGCAATGTCGAACAATTATATCAAACCAATCTTCTGGAACATATTCATAGAGAGTTTCCTCTATCAGAGCAAGATCAATCTCATGAATATACTTTGGCATGGATGGACGCAAAATGGACAAGCTATTTAGAAACTTGTTAAAGCAGTGTAAAGGTGAATGAGATTGGCTGTCGAAGTCAGGCTTTTTCCACAGGATGGCGTTGGCTTGGTTGGATATTTCTCGATTTAACAACGCGCACTTGTATAGCTCTCTGTTTCGAAGGTTGGGCATAACAAGAGTCAAGACGGCCACTGTCATTGCCGACATTTTCATAAAAGGATTCCGCATTGCATGGATATGCTCAAGGGTATATTGTACTTCCAGATCGATCAATGGCGGAGGATCCACATGACTACTACTGCTCCCGCCTGCTTGCTCCGAGCTGCTAGCATAGAGATTTGCCGGTGACGGCATGGCGAATTGACTGGAACTGGCCATGTTTACAGTTTGCACCAAGTACAAATATATGGAAGGGCGGGTTTGCTCGAAATGTAAGCCCGTGCGCAGCGACCAGAGACGAGGCAATTTTTTCTGACTCTGCTGCGAGTCCGTTTACTCTGAGTGTCCCCAAAAAAGCTATCCACCACATTGCTGCTTCCGCAGGTAAATGAATTGCCCCCGCCACTACTGTCCTTACGCACAATTATGCTGCGTAGAAATCCTTAATATTAACTCACATAAAGCTGTCACTTCGCACTTTTTTCCCCACGGGTAAATGAATCATCCAAATGAGCGGAGAGAGTGTGCAAGTCACCAGGTGACTGAGTAGAAGCAAGCGTTGATTTAAGTTGCACGTTTTGTGGAAGAGATAATCGAGAACGGAATGCCTTTAGCAGAAGAACATTTGTTTTTCATACTCGAACGGTCATAACAGCGCTCCAAGTAAAGACATACCGACGTGGTTTACGCTCATTATCGCACGTGTCTAACTTGGGAGGACCTCGTTCATTGATGACCAGTTTGGAAAATTGGAAAGGTCCTGTGGCCAAGTACGAGATTGGTCCCACAAACAAGATAGAGAAAACGGCAAAAATGATCAGGGTTTAACATTTCCTGCTGACACGTTACTTCCCATGTATGGCGTGAAGCATGCTGCGAGGGGATGAGCTCAACCCCCATATCATGGGATCCATATGACGAGAGACGCAACGCAGCACAAATCGTAACATTGGAGTACGTAAGACCTACCACAATGTTATTACAGCTAGGCCATTCATTGCAATCTGAGAATTAGCAAGCTCTGATCTGATCTAAGAGACCAGAAAAGAAATTTTTACAGCAAGGATTAGTATGAAACAATTTGGGATGTTTCAGTAAAGATGTTTACCGATCAGCCTTTTTTTTTTTTTTTTTTCTTGATGGAAAGCGGAATTTTAAAGACGTTCGCTATATAACCGACGAAACTGAGCCAGGCAGGCTTTTTTTTTTTTTTCTTTTTCCTTTTCCACCCCTTTCCAACCCCGTTGCGCTCAAGCCTGTGCCTACCAGGCCGCTTGGTTGCCTGCGCTTATTGCCTCAATTTCACTCGAACACTCTGCTCCAAAAGCCGTTTTCTAAATGATAGCCGCTCCAATTGTTCCCAGGGATATTATAACACCCGATTTCATAGGTAAGGAATTGTACCTGGATGAAAATTTTAAGAAAGAGAGTTCACTGTCTGACATCCCGCCCCCTTGGAATAATATTTAGATTTCACCACCTCTTCATTTGATGCCATACTCCACCCAACTCATATTGTAGATCCTCTCCCAGAACCACAACCACAGGGTGTAAGGAAACTGAGAGCAGACCATTTACCAAATTTACTGCCTTTCGTTCGTCTCATCACTGAAAAGTGCAAAATCACACCCCTGGTTATTGTCATTGCCCTCATCTATGTCAAGCGTTTTCGAGCTACCCTTCCCACAAGTATGTGTTTTATTGTTTTCATGCAATGCAGTGTATATCGTGACGAATGCTCATTCCTGAATGATGTGTAGGCTACAAAACCGAATCCAATACGGCACACCGAATTTTCGTGTCCAGTATCTTGGTGGCAAGCAAATATATAGATGACGATCCCATCACTATTGGTCAGATTGTACATGCCTCTGGTGACGTTTGGACACTCAAGGAAACCGCCCGAATGGAACTAGCGTTCATGAAGTTCTTGCGTTGGAATTTATTCATCAAAGAGCAAGAGATAATCAGCTTCCTCAATGATCATCGGTTTGCCGTTGACTTGGTGTTGCCTGCTGGAGGGTACTGATTATCAAGCTGCCTTTCGGACGTTGTAAAACCCACGCTAAACTGGCCGGGTACCCCAAGCACATCCAAACAATCGTTCTCCGCCCTTCATTCAAAGGATTACAGCTTTGTACAATATAAGTAATTTATAATTTCTGATGATATCAGGAGCCAGGAGCTTTTGCCAATCAGACGACCGCAGTGTAGTCAAGCATATATTTGCCGACCACTACCCACACGTTCAATTATGTCGTAAGCCCGACATACCGGACTTCTTCCGTACATCAAAGCTTATGTCTTTTGATGTACATGCAGCAATTTCAATAAGAAATTTCTCTCCCATTTTAAATATCTAGTTTTTTTTTCTTTTCCAGCTGCCAACAGTTTTTCTCTCATGTACTTCTCTAATAGAATAAACCAATGTATATTTCCTTCGAGTTTATTGCTCTGACTACCGTGGTAAATCCTACCCTACGGCAACCACGAAAGCCAGCCATTCCATTGTTTGACAGGTGGATTCGAAATTTTAAATTTAGTTTTTCATTTTGACAAAAGTTATGACCGAAGATGTTTAAGCGGGTATGGCCTTTACTTTTTGCATAATACATCTCGATCAAAAGGCAACCGAATTTTAAGCCGCTTTTAGCAAATGTCGAAAAGGACATTACAATTAAATATATATTTTTGGTTTATGACAATCCTTTCCGTCTATATCATTGGCTTTCCTCGCTGTCCTCGATCAGATTCATCTGACGGAAACTTTCCAAAATAGCGTAAACGCTGTCATTTTGCGCCGTCTGTCTGAACGCTTTACTTGCTTTGGCCGACTTGGATTTCTCCTTGGTCGCTTGCACTTCCTTGTGCTCACCACTGATGATTTCCTCTGTCAATGTCTTCGTACTGAGCTTCACGTTAGCAGCTTGACGGTGTTCAAATCCTACTAGCGTCATGTACACTTGGTGTCGATGGGCGTGAGACATGTGCAGTTTAAGCGATACTTGAACGTGGTCGAAAAGTTGAAATTTGATTGGTCTCGGAAGATCGGCAGCATTAATCGCGACATACGTCTGATTGTCACTATCGTATGAACAGTTGGTCATATAGGCATTATCTATTGGGAAATAATGATATCAGAATGAATACAGATATGAATACGGTCATTGGCATATTCTTACCATCACTTGAGTTACCAGACACTATGGATAGAGGCACCATCAATTCACCAGATTTATCTTTCAAGTAGACAGGTCCTTTCAACACCAGTCTATATGTAGGAAGGATTGGTTAGCAACCCGGCCATTAAAACCTTGGCTCCAATTCACTAAATTACCTTGGAACATAAACAAAGAAGCCATTTGATCGAATTTCTGAAATGATGCCGCTCATTATGATAGGTCCGTTTTTAAGCTGTCGAGTTGATAAGTTCAAATGCCCTGTTACCATTTATGAGAAGAAATAATTGTGTAAACTAGTACCTGCTGAAGCACATAGAGACTCTGGAACAGCTCGGCTGAATCCTATATGTTGAAAAGGTAAAACGACATCAGCTGAAAAACCATTGTGGATACTCAATATGGATGTCTCAGCTTACCCTTTGAGCGAGTTTTGACTCCCGCGTCTTCAAGTTGAGGTTTAAACAAAGATTAAGCAGCTTGGAATTGCTATGCAGCAAACTTGGTGTTGCAGGCGATGGGCTGACGGATGTCTCCAAAACACATTCCATCAATTGTCGATGCACAATAACATCGGCATAACGACGAATCGGTGACTGAGAGGCAAGGATGAGATGATAATACGATACAAGTCCTTCCATGATAGGATACTTACCGTGAAATGTGTATAGTAGGGAAGGGCCAATCCATAATGATAATAGTGATCAAACGTTGTGTTTCCGGATGATATATATCTGTAGATGTATTAGATTTGTACTAGATTATACCATCATGATCAAGCAGAATAACCTACCCAGCTTCATTCATGGCCATTGTTGCCATTGTCTTCAAAAGGCTAACTAAGGCAGGGTCATCAGAGCTTTGATCAGCGATGTGTTCCAATGAGTGCGCTAAAGTTTTGTTAGATGTGTAGTCGATTTGATATCCTCTTGTTGCGGCAGCCTGTTCAAGTAACTTGAATCGCTCCTTGGTTGGAGCTGGATGGTGACGAAGTAAAGCAGAATCTTTGAAGCGCTGGTGGACCCTTTCCGCTACGGACGCATTGGCCATAATCATAGCCTCTGCCACGATTTCATGCACTTCCAGCTCCTTCTTCGGGATGATGTCCGTGATGTTGTGTTCGCTAGCGATTTGAAATTTGACTTCCGAACTTTCTAACTCCAAGGCACCTTTTCCTAACCGCCGTTCCTGGATCGGCAAGTACCAATTAGAATCAAGTGCCTATCTGTCACTACATGAAAGCAATCGCAAATGGCATACCCTAACGACTCGCAAGATATCTACTAATTTGACCACGGATTTCTTGAGTTTTTGAGCAGTTTTCTTATCCAAACCTTTAACTGTATCTGCTCCATTAAATAATTCTTGCGCCTGCTCATACTCCATCTCACAGGCTGATCTTATAACAGATCGTCCAAACCAGGTATCGACCACTTTGTAATTATTGTCTAACGTCCAGATCACAGAAACTATGAGGTAATATAGGTCCTTGCGAGTCAGTAACCCGCCATGTGGAAGCTGCAGCCCTTTCGTCAACTTACCAGCAAACCGATCAACTCTATGACGCAAAGAACACACTCTTTCACTGAGCACGCTAGGCAACATGTCGAAGCGTCTATCAGCTAAGTATACAGTGGTTCCTCTGCGATTCGATGGATTATAGAATCAGATTAGCAGAGTTTTCTCTAGCTTGATTGAATAGATGGTTACTTCATACCTTGCCCTAGCTTCTAAATCAGTATGGGAATTTTCCTTCACAAAATAAGACACATCGGCAATGTGCACACCAAGTTCTATGCGGCCATCACCGAGTTCGTGAACAGATAAAGCATCTGCAGAGACGTCGATATTAGCTTGTAATCATTTGACGCAGTATAACTCATGCTACAAACCATCAATATCTTGGCAATTAGGGGGATCAATGCTATTGAATATTTGGTCAGCATTGGTGAGATTTATCATGCGCTACATCTCATTCTAGTAGGACCATAACTTACCTGAAGATATCTATGTTTCGAAGATCTCTACGAGTGGAGAGTTCCTCCTGTGATGAACAATGTCAGATATGCCAAGGAAACACGCAACGTAGTGATAGTTACTCACCTCCGTTGGCCGCCAGGGAGTCTCTGGTGTATCAGTTGGCATTTCCCGCATACATGCTTCACCAAAACCTCTTGACGCTTGAGATTCTGGAATGCCATGTTCAACCAATATGGCAGATATTTCAGTGTCCAGCTGATGTATGGGACCTGCGAATAAGTCAGATATAAATGAAACGTTCATTTGTCATAAATAGTACAACTTTATCGACATTCAATACCTAAGGACCGAACAAAATGACCATTTGGATACTGAGATGAGACAGGCCTAGAAGACAAACCGTATGAATATTATGTGGAATATCAATGGCAGTATTGAGTTCGATAGAATTACCAGCTGTCAATTCGTACGACAATACGTTGATTGGCTATGGATTTCACATCCTGATGGCGTATACGTATCTTGGGGATGACTGGATGGAGAGGAATAGCCAAATGCATAGAGCCTCCTTGCTCTACGCCATCTTCCTGGATAGTAGCCACATATGATCTCCAATTTCTTTGTATGATGCCTACCACCCGACCCATCGGTCGCCTTTTAGTGGAATTCGGCTCCACAGAAGCTTGGTACCCAAGTTCTGAAAATTGAACATTCAGCATCCATAACTCATATGGCTTGGAAGCGAAGTCGTGGACTACCTACCTTCGTCATCATTTCCATCATACGAAATGCCAAAGGAGGGAGTCGCTTGGTTGACCTCAGACAACAATTCAACCACAACAGTATCACCTTGAACTACACGAAAAAGAAAAATGAGACAATCATTCATTGCTAAAGACATATATGGATGGAGTTGACGAAGCATACCAGCTCTATTCCTGTCTTCGTTCCCTACAATCATAACGTCGCCTAATGGACTATTGTTATTGGCGACGAACGCTTGATCCCTGTTGCTCGCATTGATCCTTATAATTCCAGATATATAACGGTTGGATTTTATGCCAGCTTCCAGATCAGCTGACGACCTATACTATTGATGCCAATTGCATTAGCATAGCCTGACTCGCAATTGGTCGTTTGCGCCTTTTCTACAAACCTCTGTATATCCAGCCACTGGCCGTCCCTTCTTACTGTCGATGCTGCTAAAGAGTCGTATGGTATCAAGATCCTCTTCAATTTCGGCCTCTTTAAGTACTTCTCTAAGGTTTTGTAAGGTGGTATGTTCCGGCCACATCTTTTTCAAATATTGCTCGACAGAATATATTTCTACGCCTTGGGATGAGCTACTTGTAAATAGCTCGGACAATATGATGATACGTTTTCCAGTATGCTGGTGATACCACTCTGCAAGTTTTCGCAATGCACGTTCTTCGCGGTGTAATGACGATTCTCCCGGCAAACGTGATACGTGGGTATCAGAGCATATCTCGTTGTAGAAGACAATGCTGTTCCTTCTTGGATCACCAACAACCTGTCGAAGTCTTTTGTACGTACGAGACTTATCATGCTGCTGCAACTGGATTCCGAGTCTAAATTAGTGCCTGCACCTTCGGGTATAGGCAACTCGAAGCTACTTACTGACAACATTACGGTCTGCGGAACAATGATGTTTCTGAGTTCTTCCTGTTCCAGGATCTCAAGGTACCGAATGGCTACCTATACGTCAATAGTCAGTACAGCTTTCTCAAATACCATTACATTTTCTTTTACGAGAGTACTTGCAGATATATCAGGAACAACGTAGTGAGTAGCGTCTCCAGTCAACAACGCAGAACTGGTGGGAGTCGCCTCTTGACAACTCGGCGTACTTTTGCAAGCCTCCGATTGACAAGGGATGTCGTCTCTGATATAACCTGCGCTCAAGCATTAGTTTTCAAAAGAGTAGTATTTAGATCTGATCGCGGATCTGCGAAATGGGATACATACGCTCTCGAACGAGCTTCACAATGGAATTATTACGAGTCTTCCGGTAAAATTCGTGACCAGTGCGTTGCATTGATGAAGGCATTTGTGTTTCCTTTTTATATTACAGAGAGGGAGGTATGAGGGGATGTACAAAGTATGCAAGTATTAAAGCTAATGAAGCTGTGGAATGAATTACTACTGGGGGTTATGAAGGGGCTGAGGATGAAATACAGCAAGTGCGCAAATTATGAGGTTTTATCAGATGTCTTTCCTGGTATTCGCTTTGGATCCATCCTGCTTCAAGCGTTTGATCTCTTGCGAGGAAGGAAATTCGACATCCCAGTAGCCTGGTGGAGTTAGTGGTCGTTTGTATACTTCGCGATGGCGAGAATTCTTCTTGATGCGATCGGCGGCATGCTGCACTTTGTCTGGTTCTTCAACGTCAGGTAGTGTTCCTATTGCGTTATAAAACTGAGCAAGCCAGAGGAAAGAAAACATAAATTAGTTGATTTCAGACCATTTTTCCTGTTCAAATTGACTCGCCATTCTCACCTTTGTACAGCATGTGCATGCAATACCGTGCATTTTCGTTCGTTCGTACCGGTTGCGAACGACATCGACATATGCAAATTCTTGTTGAGGCGATACATCTTGATGAGTCCTATTCGAAGGATTACTATTTTCATCGACTCTGCCATCTCCTGCCATATACGTTGCCGTACGGTTATGGATTGGCGATGTCTGATCGTTATTAAGTGAAGAACTGTTCAAGAGAGCCGATCTTTCGCTGGAAGCAGATAAAGTTGTTGCACATTCATTTTGGCTGCCGTCGTCCTGTTCATCATAGCTATTGTCGTCTACTTCTTGATATTCTTCGGATGTATCTTGCAAATTTTCATCTGACGCCGCTTGCGATGCTTCAAATGGCCGCAACTTCTGCTGATTTAGTGCGCATACCATGCTTTGTGCCTGAAATAAATCCATATTCTCGACGTCACCAAGAGTTTCTGTATCATATGCTCTCAGACTAGGAGATGGATGCTCAGTATAAGTATATGTTGCTCCACATCCTTGAGTCGCTCTCGGTCTCCGCGGCGCTTTTACAGGTTTTTGTAATTCAATATTATGGTTTGTTTTCGATTGGGGTGTAGTGAATAGGACGCTAGAGAGGACGTCAGTCGTCACATCCGGTAAAGCCAATCGTTCGTACTCTGGGGAAGATGGGCGTGCATGTGTATGATCTTGGGACGACTGATGCTCCTCCTGATGGCTGCTGACCACGTCGTCTTCTAGATTCAAATCGATGGATGTTCTGGAACTAAGCTCTTCTTCATACGCTTTGTCATAGGTTGCTGAATTATCTAACGGTGCTTCATCATAAGCAGGTGGAGGGGTCGTTTGTGGTCTGAGCTGTCGTGTGGATAATCTATGGAGAATTTATCGTCAAAATTATCCTGAGACCATGCGTCATGTAACTCAGCAATGAAAACTTACGCTGCTCGAAGTCGTTCAATTATCCTATCACGATGCTCCAAGTCATTTTTATACTCTACATGTTATTGAACTAGGTTAAAACCTAACTATGGTGCGTCTCGCCAATTTCAAAGGACTTACGCTCTATTAGAGTTTTGTATATTCTTTTCTCAGTCCGTTCACGTTTCAAGGCAATTTGCAAATCTAACGTAGAAAAAATGTTAACACATTGCTGACTGGCCGAGTAGAGAGCTTCATTTCTATATCTACCTTGAATTGTCTTGTCGGAAGTCATCCATAACACGTGTAGTTTCTAAAGGGGCGTTTGCCAAACCAAACGCGCGCGCGTCTTACTTTGTCGTTTGTCCCTGTAAACGCGTCACACAGCAAAACGTGGCCAGTAAAAGAGGGTTGAAAGTCCCGTGACTCTCCAACATAATGCTAATTGAATAAAAGCAGGCTATTCACCGTTTAAAGGGCTATGTGATAACAAGTTGAAAATTATATAATAGCAGTATAAGCAGGCAATCCATTTGAACTTCGAAATCTGCAAGTTCCAACTTTATTTTCGACTATTTCTGATATTTTGTCAATCAAACAAGATACCTTCCACGTATCAAGTCACAAGTCGTCGGTGAGAGAGATCTTATACCGCTTCAAAACTCCCCAATGTCAGAGCTATCATACATTCCATACACGTCAGAACGGCAGCTCCCACCTATTATAACGCTTATAGAAAATGATCTATCAGAGCCCTATTCGATTTATACATATCGGTACTTCATTCACAACTGGCCCAATCTCTGCTTTATGGTAAGATGTATAACCCATTATTCACATTTCGATCCTTTATGACAACGACTTTGACGCCGAAAGGAAAAGCGCCTTGTGTTCTTTGATTGTATAGCACTACTTTTTGCTATGAATTTATGGAAACGAGATTTTGTTGGTTGTTATTATGGCTATTCGCGGTTCCGCCGCTTCAACTCTAGTACTTCTATTCCATCATACATCAACACATTCGCTGACAAAATCCTTTTCTTGCTAGGCTATGGATGGAGAACAATGTGTGGGCGTCATAATATGCAAATTGGACAAACATAGAGAGGCACTACGAGGATATATTGCTATGCTGGCCGTAGCGAAGGAATATCGAAAACGAAAGATTGGAACCACGCTTGTGCAGATGTCGATACTCGCCATGAAGGAACAAAATGCTGATGAGGTATTGTTAGATACAAAAACACTTGGTGGTGATTCCATCAAGGGTCTGATACAAATTGTCAGACTATGTATCATCGCCCTCTTACTAATTCAATTTTATACAAACTTTCAGGTCGTTTTGGAAACTGAATATACCAACGCAGGAGCGCTTAGTCTATACCAACATCTTGGTTTTATTCGAGACAAACGATTATATCGATACTACCTTAACGGTGTTGATGCTTTTCGTTTAAAGCTGTTTTGTCGCACAATGGTAAAGAACTGATTGGGCGGGCGGTAAAATTAGAAGTATGTGAAATGGCTATGAGACCAAGCCACTATTCAATGCTTATTCTCTCACGCTTCTTGTGGTAATGGAAGACTATGAAGACCATTCTGAAGATAATAAAAGAAAAAGAATAAGAGCTACTCAAGCTTGTATACCATGTCGTAAAAAGAAGGTGCGTCCCACCGCCAATGTCGGCTGGTAACTGCGGCATTACAACCGTGCTGACCCCATTCATTGAAATAGATCAAATGCGACGGTCGAAAACCAAATTGTCTACATTGTGAACAATACAATGTTACCTGCATCTTTGCTGAATCTAGAAAGCGTGGGCCACGCAAAGGTTATGTCCAGCAACTGGAAGAAAGAGTAGCACAACTGAAGCAGCGCTTAAAGGAAGTTGGGGAAGACATACCTTCCACTCCTTCCGACATGGTACAGTCCAGCTCTATGGGCGGCCGCGGTTCTCTTGAACCAGAAGATATGAAAGTGGCGTTAATGCTCTCGAGAGAATCGTCCATTCCAAAGACACCCAAACCATTGCACGACAGTTTAAACGAGTTTCCTGCGCGAGATCTAACATTAGACCTAGTGGACCTGTTTTTCACCAACCCGAATGCCACTTTCCCTCTTATACACAAAGGGATGTTCATGGAGAGTGTATACAGAGGGGAAATTTTCAATGGTTTGCTTTGGGCAGTTCTGGCTGTTGCTGCTAGGTGAGTAAAGTGAAGTCAAGCTGATTGTTGGTATGATAAGCTACTCCGCCGCATGCTAACATATGCGCTATGACCTCAAAGATTTTCAGACGACAGTAGGATCACTACAAACCCACCTCATCTTTCAGGTGACAAGTTTGCGTCGAAAGCCATCGCATGCATTGATGCCAACACATTCGAGCCTACATTATACAATCTTCAATTCTGGGGCATTATGAGTGCATACGAATATGGCAGGGCCAGCGGTGCGCGTGCATGGATGTACGGAGGAATGGCGATAAGGTAAGCTACTCAAAAGTTTTTCGATAAGCCATATATAGACGGAAAGAATGCTTATATTTTTATCAATGTAGAATAAGCTTAGAACTTGGCTTGAACAAAGAAGAAACGCTCAGCGAACCGATGCGGGCGCCAGACGGGAAAGTGGATGAATTGGCGATGGCACTACGACGTCGCATATTTTGGAGCACATACAGCATTGACAAGTACGTATGAAAACTAAAAAGCTCAGGTTTTTTTACATCCAAAGACACTAAACCTTCCTTCTTCTTGACTTTAGATTCTGTAGCGCAGGTACCAATCGACCACAATCATTAGAAGAAGGAGACTGTGATTCCAAATATCCGACTATTGCAGAGTCCCTGATTCTTTTGGAAATCCCAACATCGTTGAGCGAAGCTGCTGCCAAAGATACCCTTGTCGACATTCCTGCTGTGCATTTAACAGTCGTACGAATCTTTGGAGAAATCAACAAATACATGAACAGAGCAAAACCCGTCCATGGACAAGCCATCAGCTGGCCGCCTATCCCTCAATTCCGAGAATTGGACAATCAACTCAGGAGCTGGAGAGCAGAGATACCGGAACGATTTCACTTCAACCCCAGTAACCTAGCACGACATCGCGCCACTACCAGTAAACATTATATGTATTTATGGCTATCAGCTCATATGCTTTGGGCCACTGGTGCTTTGGTTTTACATCGGGCCAGTCTTGCATTTACTGGAAATGACCTCAATCGACTTTCAGGCGACCCATATACGATTGCCCGTGATATTGAGAGCAGCACGTTAATTTGCAAAGAAGCGGTGGATCTGGTCATGGATGTTTTTCAAATTATAACCGACGAATGTGGCCGTAATATATTACCTTTTATATGCTATACTGCATATACAGTTGCCACAACACTGATGACAAGTCGAGCTAATGAACTGGCAGCCTCTCAAAGAAGCAACAAGAGATTATCGATCCTTTACAAAGTGATGGAGGTATGTGATTGTTGAAGATGGCCACTTGCTCTATTGCAAATGGATTATTGACTCTTTTTTTTTTCTTAGCATATGGAGCCGTATTGGCCAATGTGTGCCAGAGTAGCAGCAACTACAAAGCAACTTCATAATGCCCATAGTCGGATGTATGTCATCAGTCCAGAGACTGAACTATACGATAATCGAAAATATGACCAGGCGACTGCTCATCAATTCTCTCCTCACGTTCCGCAAAGCTCCCGCAAAGACAAAGCCATAGCTACATCACCCGTGATAAGCGACCCGTCCAACCCCCCACCACTGAAGAGGAAGAAGAAGTCTCGTAATACATCTACTGACGCTGCTACCACCACCCCGGCGTACCCTATAGAACTCCAACCGTCTCTTGTCCCTGCGTTGAATGATTCTCCTGAAAACACGAATGTCCATGGTGGTTACCCAACGTCAGAACCGAACGCTTTGCCGGTTGAAGCATCTATACCTCTGGCGCCGTGGATGAATAATCATACAGATTTTAATAGCTTGGACTTTTTGTTTGATGCTACCCTCTTTGGACAAATGATATTCGATGCTCAGAGGATGCCGCCTCCAGGCATCGGCGAGCCCACCGGTCTGGATACGCATCTTTTCAATGGACCTTTGGCTAACACTTCGGACGGTTTTGCAAACTTCAAACCTGTGTGGGATATTGAGCATTAATCATAACACATTTTTCTAACTATTCATCAGAACAAATATATATGTTGTTCTCTTCATCATAGCATGCACGCCATCCCTTTGATAGCATAAAGTAGATATTGTCTAAATGTGAATTATTTTTTTTAACTGATTTATTTGAGGGGGTGGGGGGAAAAGTGTCTAAATACGCGGCCATCAAAAAAGGAATTCCATTTATATTTTTTTATAGGAAAAAACTACTTCTTTACAAACACTCTTTTCTCCGTTTACTGGTTCTCCATCTCCTTGGCGAGCTCCTCAGCACGCTTGACGACATCGGCAACGGAACCTTGCATATAGAAAGCAGATTCGGGGAGGGAATCGTACTTACCCTCAAGAATTTCCTTGAAGGAACGGATGGTGTCCTGGAGGGGAACGAGACGACCCTCATAACCAGTGAAGACTTGAGCGACAGCGAAAGGCTGGGACAAGAAACGTTGGATCTTACGAGCACGCTCGACGGTCAACTTGTCTTCTTCGGACAATTCGTCCATACCAAGAATGGCAATGATATCTTGGAGAGACTTGTAGTTCTGGAGAATCTGTTGGACACCAGTGGCGACGTTGTAGTGCTCCTCACCTACGATACGGGGATCGAGGATACGGGACTTGGAGTCAAGGGGATCGACGGCAGGGTAGATACCCAATTCAGCGATACCACGGGACAAGACAGTGGTGGCGTCCTATAAAGCAAATGAGAGAGTTAGCAATTTGCTATTGTCAATGATATCAATAAATGTTGTAAACTAACAAGATGCGCGAAGGTTGTGGCAGGAGCGGGATCAGTAAGATCATCAGCGGGGACATAGACAGCCTGGACGGAGGTAATGGAACCGTTCTTGGTAGTGGTAATACGTTCTTGCATACCACCCATATCAGTGGAAAGAGTGGGTTGGTAACCGACAGCAGAGGGGATACGACCCAAAAGGGCAGACACCTCAGAACCAGCTTGAGTGAAACGGAAAATGTTGTCAATGAAGAGAAGCACATCTTGACCTTCGTCATCACGGAAGTATTCAGCGATGGTAAGACCAGTAAGAGCGACACGAGCACGGGCACCGGGGGGTTCGTTCATTTGACCGAAGACAAGGGCGCACTTGGAGTCACCATCGAGCTTGATGACACCAGTTTCAATCATTTCGTGGTACAAATCGTTACCCTCACGAGTACGTTCACCGACACCGCAGAAGATGGAGTAACCACCGTGAGCCTTGGCGATGTTGTTAATCAATTCTTGAATCAAGACAGTCTTGCCGACACCGGCACCACCGAAAAGACCAATCTTACCACCACGAGCGTAGGGGGCAAGAAGATCGACGACCTTGATACCAGTCTCGAGAATTTCGGGAGTGGGAGATTGGTCAACGAATTCGGGAGCTTCAGCGTGAATGGGAAGGAACTTCTTGGCCTTGATGGGACCACGCTCATCGATGGGCTCACCAATGACGTTGATGATACGGCCAAGGACTTCCTTACCGACGGGAATGGTGATGGGAGCACCAGTGTCAACGACCTTTTGGCCACGGACGAGACCTAAAATACGGATGGTGAGCAATTGAGAGTCGAAAAAAAATTATATCAACAAAATGCAACCCAGTAATTGGGTAGATATTTACCCTCAGTACCGTCCATAGCAATGGTACGGACAGTGTTCTCACCAAGATGCTGAGCAACTTCGAGAACGAGACGGCCACCAGTAGTGCTGTCCTGAACTTCGAGAGCGTTCAAGATAGCAGGAAGAGTGTCCTGTTCGAATTGAACATCGACAACGGCACCAATAACGGAACTATGAACATTAGGGTAATTGAGTTAATACTTATTGTAGAAAGGGGTGTGACACATGGAGGTTGAAAGATGAAACATACCGAATCTCACCAGTGGAGTGGGACTCAGTGGCATAGGTGCGAGCTAGACAAAGAGTTAGATGTTAGGATGGGGAATTCCGGTTTGTTGCGGTTTTTTTTTTTTTTTTCGTGCAAGGTTGAAAAAACCAAAGCTCACCCTTGGAACCGACTTGGACAGCAAAAGGCTTGGCGACGGCCTTGGCGAGGAAGTTGGCGTTGGCACGTTGGACGCGAAGGCTACCGAAGGAAGCCTTTCCGATGGCACGGCTAAGGTAACTCATTGATGAAGGAAAGTAAGGGCCTTTGTTTTCTCTGAGACTGGCAATGTTAAAAAATTTGGAGGCTTAGCGCGAGGGCCCCTTACCCGAAAATGTTGTCGACGTCATCATTTCTGATCGTGTTGTTTGTCTGCCTGCCAGACGTCCAAACCTCGAATCTTCTTGTGTACAAATTCCATCATGAACGTTCTTGCTAGATCCGCCAGAGCTGCTGTCAAGCCCATGCGCATGGGTAGGTTTCGAATTTGAACTCTGGACTATAGGAAACGCATGACTAATGCTTTATTTGCTCATAGCTCGCTTCTATGCTTCCGAGGCACCTGCCGGTGCTGCCAGCGACAAGCTTCGCCTTACCTTCGCTGTCCCTCATCAGGTGCGCTTAATATTTCGTTTTAAATTCCAAACTTCGAGATGTTGAATTCATCACTCACCATTAACTCTCCCGAACACCTTTATTTACACTTTGAATTCGTATCGTCATTCCCTTTTTCAACCATTTATCGCCACCTTGAAATGCAATGATTCACGTACACCAGGCCATCTATAAGAACACTGAAGTTCACCAAGTCAACTTGGCTGCCACCTCTGGTGACATGGGTGTCCTCGCCAACCACGTTCCCACCATCGAACAGCTCAAGGCTGGTGTCATCGAAGTTTTGGAGAACGCCTCCACCACCAAGAAGTACTTTGGTAAGTATTGCTTATATGAGACAATACTGAAAAGATATGGATGTTGAGGAGAACGTCAGAACATGGTTGTGGGGCTGTAGCCGGAAACAACTATGTAAATAGAACGCAACTTGTCGAAAAAAAAAAACCTCTTCCCACTCATCTCCTGGAGCGTACCTGAACTGACCTTTTCTTATTTTACCAATAGTCTCTGGTGGATTCGCCACTATCAACCCTGACTCCACCCTTAACATCAACGCTGTTGAAGCTTTCGAGTTGGATCAATTCTCTCCTGAGGCTGTTAGAGCTGGTCTTGCCGATGCCCAAAAGGCTGCTGCTACCGGTTCAGAGGAGGAGAAGGCTGCTGCCAAGATCGAAGTTGAAGTCTACGAGGCCTTGACCGCTGCTCTTACCAAGTAAATCTCCAGTATAGAATAGATTGAGGAAGGGTTATAAATTTTTTAAAATCAAAAATGAAAAATGCATTATGCAGTATACACCATTGTTTGTCATTCGACTGGATGAAAGCATCTTTGTCGGATAACAGCCTTGAAACACTTTTTGCTCTTGGTTTAATTCGAAGTCTGTGAAAAGTCATGTATTGTGAAGTGATGTTGTGTAGGATGAAAACGCGCGGTACGGAACATCAGATGCGCGTGCGCGTATGAAACTGATGAAGTGCGTGGTATAAAGCATAGAACGAAGATATTATTCAGGTACTATGCCCATTGTGTTGAGTCCAAGGACATTTTATACTATCTTGTAGCTCAGTACAGCAGGTATTATGCCTGCTACCGATTGAATTGATGACTTTATATTTGATTCAAAACCATCGTCAAAATTTGCAAGAAATTTAAAAAAGGAAACTTGTGCAGTTGAGTTCACCGAATTCTCTAATTCACCAGGACAGCATGGAAAATCTCAGGTAAAGAACATTAACTTGTGCATTTAAGCAGTACGAGATGCAAACCACTTACCAGCCTCAATCCTCAGTAAAGATCTCCCTCAAAAACCTTCTGGTTTCACGCCAGATGCCAGCACAGAGGTAATGACACAAGCCCCAAATGACCCACCCCACTGAGGACATGGACTAACCGTCTATCTCAGACAGCAGCAATAGATAAACAGGACGTCTTGAACTCAACTTCCATGGACCACACACCCACATATACTGAACGATACCCAAGTGAATCAAAATCAAAATCACAATCAGCGTTAAACTCCCTACCAGCCCGAGCCTATCTGGATGAAGCAGTGGTTCCAACTCTCCTGGAAGGAATGCAGCTATTAATCTCACAGCGGTAGGTACAGCAAGATTGCGCGCTTTGGAAATTTCAGTTTACCTTATTCGCGTTTTATACGGATAGACCAGCAGACCCCCTTCATTTCTTAGGGCACTTTTTGATTGATCGTTCTAATCAACAAAAATCTGATCAACAAGAGTCGACAGGCAATGCTTCTGTACCACAGAACCAAGATGAAAAGATGTACTAGTTGTGCCACGCATTGTACTATAACAAAACCGATGGGGTCCGAAATTTGAATGTAAATAAACGGCTGAGCTTTAGGTCAAATTTGAAGACAAGCAAACGCTTCCTCTACAAACAACCCCTTTGCTATTTACAGATAGCGTCAGGACTGGTAGCAAGCATCGCAGAGCAGAGCATGTCAATAATGATTTAACAGATCAGGCAGGCCATACGTGGGAACAAAAGGGGGAGATTTCTTTGTGCTTTACGAACGAGAAAAAAATGTACAAGAGTGTAATGTTTTTTTGGGGGGGGAGGGAGGGCTATTTCTTCAAAGTGGACTTCTATGCTTTTGAACTGGGGGGAGAAGGCCATCTATGAGACCCTTGAACGAAGTCAGAGTTCAAAGCTAAAGCAGTGTTAGACTGGCGCTCATCTGGTAATTGAAACCGAGACTGTCGCAAATACGGAGACAGTGTTATTGCGTCCTCTTCTTGAGATGGCCGTTTCTGTGAGAGTGTTTCTTGGTTTTTAACGGAGTTTGGCGGTCGATCATTCCGCTGCCGTGCGGCTTTTGTTTGTCGAGCTATTGATCGAGAGTAGCGTAGACCGCATGCATTGCACAAGCTAATAAAGGTGAGGATGAGCAAAATATGAAATGATAATCATGAAAAATAATTATTTTTTTCTTATCCATAAAGTTGAACGCTTACGTTTTGTGGCCTGATGGACCCCGTCGCCATTCTGGGCTTGTATCTGTCCCGCAGCTTTCACATGTGTGAGCAGAGAATACGTTTTTGGGTTGATTTGTTCTAAAGTAAGATTCAGAGGGCCGCGGCTGATCGTTACGCGAGGCGGTCAAAGCATCCGGTGAGAGTTGAGGGAAATTACATATGCGTCTAGCATACGGTATTAATAAGTTGGTGGACAGTAATTGAGGTGACGTGGGAGAGCCAGTGAGTGGGGAGGGATCAGGTCCTACGACGTAATGCCTTCGTGGACTAGGGTCTGCCTGCCCAATTTTTTCGATGGGATGATTTGGTTGGTATGGATATGATTCTGTACAAGTGGAGGTATTGTTGTGATTATTTGACAAAAGTAATGAAGTAACCGCGGTGTTTTTAGTTGGATCGGGGAAGGTTCTAGCGCTTGCAGATAAACTCGGTATCACAAGCCTATCGTCTCTGGGTTTGCTCAGATGCATCGACAATGTTTGGCCACTGGATGAGAGAGGCTTGGTTGATAGCGAATCAGACAACTGAAATAAGCCAAACATGATGTTGCCATACGTGATCAGGACGCGCTCTACGGTTTTCAATGTATTACCGTATTGAAACGAAGTGCAAGAACTCGTACAAGTTTTTTGTATGCAGCTAAACCCGTTATCCTGGGTGTCACAGTCATTCACCATGGTCGTATCGGATTTCGTCCGTGTGTCGAATAAGGATGCGATAACATTTTTGTTATAGTTGACCTGATATGTAGCCGAATTGGGTGCACCGTCCTGAGGTTCTGGCCAGGATATTAACAATTGTTTGGTGCGGTTATCAAGGACCTGAAATATGCGTTGAGATGCAGGATTGGCAGATTTGGAATATTGGTATACATTTGAATGTACGTCATGACGCCTTAAAGTCTGTAGAGTGGCCTCTGCTTCCTGCAGCATATTTAAGAGCGAACCCCCATTCTTGATCAGTAAACACAAAAGCAATACAATGTTATGATACTTCAGGTCCCACTTACCGACATTCCGTAATTGTAGTCTCCACATCTGAGCAAGGATTTGGATTGCAGTCGTGGGTCGTTGCCATCTGCACAATAGGGTCAAAGCAGAAAAAAAAAAAAAAAAAGCGGGCTTTAGCATAATGCATAATTGGCAGGAACATAACCAAAATCTTATCATACCAGTATCGCAATGAAAGAAGGCTAATATCAGCGTTTCCGTCACTACGTACATAATTACATCGACAATCAGCCATGCCTAAAATCATAACCACATAGGGGTCAGTTATTAGGGATGATTGCGCCTAAGCTTGCGGCAGAGGGCAAAGAACACCAAAAAAAAAAAAACCATCATTCTTACATCGCCAATGCTGAAAATTTTGTTTTTTGCGTTGGGTGGCTGCATATCGTTGACGTTTTTAAGTCGACATCTGATCAAAAAAAAAAAAAAAAAAAGATCGTCAGCTACGCGTTCAATCCAAAGTCGTTTCAATTTCGTAAAACACTACCGAGTAACTGAACCACCAAGTGTATGTGCCTGCATGAAATTAGACAAGTCTTGACGAGCAAACACAGCTTCTTCAGGATGGACGAAATCAAAGAATGTTTTCCCGAAGAATCGATCGCGAGCGGCCATAGACAGAGGGAGATATACAAAATTCAAGTCTCCATGCGACAAAAGCGCCCAAAAGCAGGAATGCTCCATGCGCTATATCGATATCGAATGGAAGTTAGGCGAAGGAAACAAGGAAAAGAAGGGAAAAGAGAAGGGGAGAGAGAGAAAAAAAAAAAAAGAGTAAGCAAAAGAAGAGAAAAGAGAGATTGTGTGGGTGACAGGCTTTTGATTAACAGCATGCGATCAGAAAAACTTTGTAGAGGGGACTTTTTTTATTTTTTTTATTAGTTTATGCTGTACCCAAAAAAAATCATGTCTAACCAAGCTCACATGGAACGTGTAATACTTTGAAATTCTCTTTCCAAGCATCTCAAGTTATTAATAAACTTGACTTCTTTAAATCAACCGGACCATCTATCGTTTGTTGAATCCGATCCCCACAATTGGTAAGAACCCCAAGATCATTTGCTCACGTCATTTCCTGAATTTGCGATTTATGGTGTAGCCCCCCTCCCACCGATCGTACCGATCAAATACTTCGCATCCTTCCTTTGTCTTCTACCATAATGGCAGGCTTAGCACCTTTCGACCTCGATAAGAAATTTACCTTATCTCAAGTTCCACATCCCGCATGGAAACCGCAAGATACTCAAGGTCGTCCAGAACATGCCGTTCAGAAAGTTGCTTTAGATCCTCAAGAAATTGGACCAGGCAACTCCTACAAATTATTGATTGGAGGTGTTGTCCCTCGCCCCATTGCATTTGTCAGCACGCGTTCGAAAACAGGTTTACTCAACTTAGCACCGTTCTCTTTCTTCAACGTGGTATGTAACGATCCACCAACTGTAGCTATCAGTATCGCTATGGCTGGGGGACAACAGAAGGACACTGCCACCAACATATTGGATTCCGGAGAATTTGTCGTCAATATCATTTCCGAATGGTTCGCAGAGTAAGCATGAGTTACATTCATTCCAACATCTTCGTCGACATGTATACATCTCTCATGAAAAAATTTTAGGGCTGCAAATTATACATCCATAGACGCTCCTCCGGGCCAAAGCGAATTTGAGCTGAGTGGATTGACACCAATCGATTCACTCCAAGTGAAAGCCCCGAGAGTAAAGGAAAGCGCTTACCAAATGGAATGTAAACTTGTCCACCAATTGCCCATCGTCAACAAGCAAGGAAAAACAACTTTTCTACATATTATTGGAGAGATTTGCATGTTCCATATTGACGATGATGTTGTGGATACCAATAACTATCATGTCTCCCTCGAAAAACTTAAGCCTCTGAGTAGACTGGGTGGTATATCTTATGGCCGCACCACAGAAGGATATGAGATCCCTAGACCTAGATGGGAAGAAGAAAATGAGAAATTCGCTTAATAGACCTTTTTTTGTTAACTTGCTACTAATGTGTTTGTGACTGTGCAGATATGAACTTCCCCAATTGCCTGGTATCTAAAATATACACGATTCTCCATTTAATACGCTGCAATGAGTAAACGCATGTTGGTTTTGGTTGGCTTACCGGGCTCTGGTAAAAGTACATTTTCTTCCAAACTGGCAGCCACCAAACCAGATTGGAAGAGAGTGAACCAGGATGATTTAGGCTCACGGCCTGCATGCGAGCACGCTACCAAACTTCACATTACTAAGGTGAACCCTCATTTCTCAGGAACAAACTTATGCCTGAAAGAAAACTAATAGTGCCGCCATCAAGGGTTTTAACATTGTAATTGACAGAAGCAACTTTGATGCTAAACAACGACGAACTTGGATCGACATCGCTTACAAGAATGACATGCGAGTTGACTGCATTATTTTTGACACTACGGTAGAGGTGAGTCAAATTTGCTCTAGGTTTTCCATATTGGCTCTTGTGTTTCTAAATATGAACGCTGATAGGAATGCGCCGAACGCATTAATGTACGCCAAAATCATCCAACCCAGGTGGAAGGACACCATGGCATTCAAATTCTCAACCGGTTTGTATCCAATTATACCCCGCCTACTATGGAGCGACCAGAAGGTTTCTATCGGATCATCAACCTCCCACCTCGCCCTTCTCCTGAATGTACAGCACAAGATATCGATGAGGCTATGAGTATTTTGGATAACACACAAGAGATTTTGGAGCCCGCAAGGTACCGAAGCGCCGATCAACCACGTCAAAAGACACAAACAAAACACCACCAATACACAAGATAAATATGGGTGGTGGCCTAGATAAAACCGTTTGCTGCATCCATTACCGTTATGTAGCAGCAGCACCGCTGTTGACATTAGAATACCATACCTTCTGAGATCCGTATGTTACATCCTACTTCTTCTTCGTACCTATATAAACCAACCTTCAACAACGATGAATGTTTCTTTTCCATAAAGATCCTGGGAAATCGCCGATTTGAACTTGTATTATCCAGAAACTTCTCAGCTTCACGCACCTAAATAGGTTATGATTGATTTACGCAGCTGATCATACCATATATGCAATCATCCTGGCAGTGATAGAAGTGATTGCTGGCTGCTTTAGGAATAGCGGACGTGGGTTTGTCAAGGGAAGAACTGTATTGTCTAACACCAGCAGCCAATCGGACATCTACGCAATCGTTCATTTGATGCAGGCTTCTTCTTTTGCTCAAGAGGGCCAACTGCAAGTAAGCTCTTCCAACAAATAAAACCCTATACCCCTTGTAAGCACTATGCCTTTTTGATTTATTAAGATTAAATGGGTATTGAAATACCTTTTTTTAAAATGATAAAGAGTAAGATCTTTAAACGGATGATCTATTTGATTATTTGTGTGGCTTCAATCCACAAAGCTACGAAGGCATCGGAAACCATATTTCTTTCTTCGCCCCATTTTGACTGTTTTCCTTGTTTTCCAATGTAAAATCTACTTTCCTAAAAAACCTGTTTATCAAGATGCGGCGCTGCTTATTTTCATATCTGTCACCATTAGCACAACACTTGTGCAATTCAGCGATGGCTTTTCGCAATTTTGTATAAGCCAACAGGTATCAATACATCTTCGTCGGTGACTCAAGGCTTTACATCTAACCGCACGACCTTACCTTTGCGAAGTCCGGTTGAAAGGAAGTGTAGAAAGTACATATTTACAACTTTTGACTAATGTTGCATACAGTGTGTCAATTAACAAAAAAATGTGATTAGGAGCTTATCTAGCGATGGATAAAATAATCTCAAAAAGTAAGCCAAGCATGCTGTACATAAAGTTTTCTATTGTGCTTTATCATCGTAACCGCCAAAACATTGACATTAACCATACGACAAAAAAGCTTAAGCCTGATCTGTTACCTCAATTAAAATGTCCTTCAATTTTATGAAAAAATAAAACAATAAAACAATAAACATGGTAGCAATTATCCAGATAAAAAGATAAAAAGAAAGAGGCAATGATAAATGACGAAGCTCCTGACCTTTCGATGGCTTGCGTGGAATACTACCATAAGTAGCCGTTGCTCCATGTCTAATTTTTCGTGAATGATTAAATATCTCTTCAGCTGCATGAAAGAATAATAGGATGCATTCAGCGTTTTAATAGTTTTAATAGCATTGGAAACAGATTAGGCTATGACTAGATCGTTTTTTATCCCAATTGAATATGCTTGAATGCTTCATTGAGTTCTAGCTCATTGGCACTAGGTATGTCGGAATTTTGCTTCTGCAGAGCGGCAAGTGGAAGTAATAATTTTGCTGCTGCCACGACTATTTTCTTAATATCAGTGATCACTTGGCCATCTAGGTCATTGTTCCGTTCGCGGTTCTACCTGATCTTCATTACAATCCAAGTTCATGCTTCCTATCCATTTCAAGATTGATTTTAAAACTCGCAATTTTGTTCTTTTTTTTAAAAATCATGGCAATCTGCCAGTGTCGGGATCTTATGCTATAAAATTCAAGCCTTCGTTATTGAAAAATTCATGGAGCTTGGTCGGAACCTGAGGTTTGAATTTCCAAGTCCTTCGTCTATAAAGTCACAGATCCTCAGGTGCACGTACTGATTGATCCTGTTCCCGTTCCTTCATTATGTATATTCCATTCCCGACGATTTGTTCTCCTCCGTTTTTTGAGCGCCTAGTTCGGAGCGTCAACGGGTACTTGATCTAGGATGGGTGTGCTGTACTTGAACGAACTTGTCTTCATTAAAAGGTTATTCTGCTTGTTTTAGTACAGCGGCAGGTTACAGTTAGACGTTGAATAGGTCTATTCCACATCAAACTTCCGCACGTGCCGTGACGCAGTACTATCTTGCCAATTACTTTTAGGCAATTTGTGCGATAAAACCTGACCGTTCTTTCACTCATCAAACTGAAGTCATTTTTCAATGGTTGAATGCTATCGCTAGCACATAGCTATATCAGCAGATTACTTGCAGCTCATAAATCTGCAGGTCGACCGGGTTAGCTGGCACTTTAAATAAGTACTATTGCAACTGTCCTAGCCCTAAACGACACTCTCATAAAGCTTACTTTGAGTTGTACACCAATTTTGGGCCGCCTCACCAAGAGTTTGAATGGTGAGCTGTGCGTATGAACAATCAAGGACTGCCTTAAATGTGGGAGCAGCAAGAACGTAAACACAGAAAAGGTGGTATTGATACCGCAGGTCAAGGACGATATAGCAAAGGAGCTTAGTGACTTGTGGTCAACAGATGATAATGGTGTTGGACCTAAATCTTTAGCATCTCTGGTGATTGTGCTAGAAGGGGTTTTCTCGGCGTTTGTGATGGCAACTTTGCACGATGGCTGGCTATGGTATGACCTGGTACGGTAGCCAAATTGTCTATTGAAACTACTATGATCTGCCAACGAGTTTTTTAAAAAATAGCAGCTACGCTGCCCGACAGAATAAATCATGCGATGTCAAACAGTGAAACATGCAAGCACATTCTGTCAAGATACGGTTCATGCGTCACAGACATTTACTAGTGATGAAACTGTTACTTTGCCTGTGATCAATAACGATGTATCGTAAGCGGACACCGCGTTTGTAACTGCGACAAACAGATAACCCTCTCTTCTAATAGATCTCAGAGGAACAACACATGTACTTAAAGGGGCATATAATCAAAACTGTACTTTACACTTCGACCAAAAAGTGGAAGTAGAAAATATCCGGCAGCGATCCTTACATGCCAATTCTGTTTAAAAACAAGAATAGGATCTTCTCTAGATTTGGGTTCAACTCGGCAAGAAGTCGTTAATTTACTTCAGAGATTTATGCTCAAAATAAACGACAAACGCAGGCTGGCACATCAATTCCACGGAAAGAGATGAGCGTGATACATCAGTGACAGCAGTCACCACATTACCATCTAATGGAAAAGCTAGTTGATGCTGCAAAGACGGCAGCAAAGATGATTCGTTAAGGACGAACATGGGAGTATGTCAGTATGCAACCGACGTTTCGTTTGCTTTGCGATGAAGTTGACAGTATCCACCGTTGACTCGGCGAGAAGAGTTAGTTGGGTGCGGTGACTAGTCAAGGGCACAATCGCAAGTAAGTCGCAATTCCGCTTCTTTCGTTCCTGAAGTGGAACTCGCTAGCACCTATTTCGTTTTGCCTAAATTCTACGGTCCGCCCTGGGTATCCCTTCGTGATCATTTCTATGTTCTTGGCTATTCTTCTGTTGTACGATCTCTGACCGATCTCTATTTGTAAAATTACAAGTTTACGCTCAATATATGCTTAATTATCATTCATATGTAACCAAGAATTATTATCATTAAGACTGAATGATGGAGCCCTAGCATTTAAGTGTGCAACTTAGGCGGATAACCACAAGCCACCAAAATCGTCTACATTGATCGTGAGTGTCGGCTCTTACATTTGTAAAACAAATGTCAGATAGCATATTTCGTGTAAGGTATCTTCGGATCTTGAGTGAAAGGCTAAATGTGGATCGATGAGTCTTCGTCTAGGAGTTGTCGATTCTCAGAAACGGAGATCGACTCTTTCTGGTCCTGTTCCTTTTGAATGTCTGGCAATGTGGATTGTCCGCAAAAAAAAAATTAATTTGAGTCGTGTGGCCCGTGAGTTAAATGAATGAAGCTAATTAGTCCGATCCGATGTGAATAGGACATGAGCACGATACTATCAGAAGGGTGTTGTAGAAGGAAAAGGATCGTGGTGACGAAACATTCGGAAATTGTGAAAGATTAGAGGAAAAGAGAGATATTGTTCTTTATTTTTAACGAATTGATATTCATACGCAGTAAAACTCACGCAGTTGGGAAGAGAGGTACACACTCTCTTAGAGATGACGGCACGGTGTCATCACAGGAGCCGAAACTGTTGAATTGCAGTCACCGCACCATTCTGAATTGTCGCCCAATTCTACCACATGCTCACACATGCTATGTCTGCGTTTTCCCCTAAAAGCAGTCGCCCTAATTTCCAAGCGCAGAAGCTCTGCACCTGCCATCAGGAGCACGATGGCGGAAGAGTCTCTGCCGCCTATTGTCACTGACCCGCGCTTTCCTGGTCTTCTAGCCCACCAATTGCACTTGCTCACACTGAGGATACTGGCGTGTTCTTGCTCGGGTGCCACGTCTCGTGCAGCGGCCACCCGTGCATTGTTCGCTTGACAATACACTTTCCACCTGTTCTTTCCATCACTCAAAGTCATGCTCACTTCACCTGAACTATAGTCACATTCAGTTACCAAGCCTTCTTGCGTCACTTGCCCATGATATTCGTCAGAAATGTTCTCAACTTCCCCCCACCAAGCTGGGGGACATGATGGGGCCGGGAGCCAGCACAATCCACGTGGCGCATCCTGCCAACCACCAAGAAGCAGTAATCTAGGGTCATAAGTGATAGTTGAGTTGACTATCACAGTTAGATAACTTCCCCAGTCTTGCAGCAATGGGTTGTGATGTGCGCTGCTGTAAGCACTGCCAGCGAGATCAGCCAGCGCCAACAATATGAATGGTGCTGCCACCGCTGCTATGGCGACTGCCACACCAGCCGGTCCAAGTAGGGAAGAACCACCCACAATTAAAGCTGCTATTTGAGGGTTGATCGCCGCCCCTGCGCCACGTACGAGCGACATTGTGGTCTGCTCAGTCAACGGGTATTTGAGAGGGTTGGCATCCTGTCCGCGCCGCGTTATTAAGCCACCAAGAACATACGAGAAGTCAGACTCAACAGTTAGTTGCCTACCTGCCAACACCTGCAGCGCTTCCAAATAACTAAGCTGCTTACTGTTGGTTCCCTCAAGCAACTGCTGCCCCTTTTTTGAAGCGGCAGGTAAGTCAGCACATACACCCTCAGGCGAGACAACAGCATGTAGCACCCGAGCATGATAGGCCTCTTGTGCTGTCCAAGCACGTGTGGCCCAGGCAGAGGACCATATAGCTCTTGCACTGCGAGACGCTATGCACCCACTCTCAACAACTACCACTGTGGCAGCTGAAGCGTATATGGCAGCCATGCATGTTAGCTGCCCACGCTGAATGTCGCGGTCCACCTGGTTCACGCAGAACGTATCAACCCAAGTCATGGCCACATTGTGCAGCCTACCCGACTTGATCGATGCACCCCATAGCATACGCAACTTGTCAGTCGTCAATCCTCCTGCCAACGCTCCCTGGCTCCACACATGGCTAAAGGCTGTATACCGTGCAATCTTCCCGTTGGTGCTTATTTGTCGCGCTTCGGCGGCAAGTGCTGAATTGTACAGCGCCAATCCTCCTGGACCACTGCTACTCAGCTCAGCCAAGTGCAGCACAGTTAGCAAGTATCCGTTGACCTGTGACACGCTCAACAGTACATGTGCGCGTTTGAGGCAGGGATGGTGTGTGGGCACCAGCGCTTGACTTCCTGCATGGGCTACCTTCCTCAAGTTGTACAGCACAGCACTGGCTGTAAAGTTTTTAATATCCTTCCCCACACCAAGCTCATTGATAATTGCACGTGGATTCAAGACCCACTGTGCCGGGTTATACCGGAACTTCTCAAACACCAGACAATCTCCCATGTCTGCTATGTTGCCGCCATACAGTCTACCTCCATTCGAACGGATGGCTTGGCTGCTCATACCTCTGTTGTTGTTTATAGTGCTGATGTTATTAAGGAGTTTCTGCCTGGTGTCTGCGTTCCAAGACAAGATTAAGCCAGGTAGTACGTCGATTTAGTTCACAAAAGAAGCTGGTTGTGTTTTTTCCTGGTGTCTGCGCTCAAAGACAAGGGACATCCAGGTAATACGCTGATTTAGTCCACAGAAGAAGCCGTTAAATTCCTTTCTTTTTCTGAATGTACGTAATTCTTGATTTATTACTTGGAATTTGTTACTTGATAATTTTATTTTCTTTCTGATAATTTGATGATACTGGTAATTGATAATGGTGCACTTTCTTTACACTCGTGTCTCTTATACTAAATTTTTATGAACCTTATTTACAACTATTACTAATACTCGCAGGTGCTGAGCAACCTGATTTGACTACACCTGGTTACGATGGTGATGGGAACTTTAAAAAAGTTCATCACAAGAATTACGTGGTTCTTGATACGATTACTGACACTCGTAGAGGTTTGCATACGCCAGAATTTCACTACACTTAGTTGGATTTACTGGGAATTTTTCTTTAGTTAAGTCATAGTTTGTTAAATAAATGTATAATTCGGAAGGAAGGGGGTTTCACTTGCCGAAATTGAAATCTTTTATCTACACGCGGTAGAGGGCGTTTGCTTCCAAACTTGAGAATAATAATATTCCCTTTTTTTTTGTAAATTAATATGGGCGACACGAATGCTAAATGCTATAGAGATTTCTGGTAGAAGGCACCAATCTGAGACGTGTGGCTCGTGAGTTAAATGAAAGACGTTATTTAGTCCGATCCGATGTTACAGAACATGAACTCGATAGTATCAGAAAAGTGTAATCGTGGGAAAGACACCGTGGTGACGAACATTCGGAAATTGTGAAGGATTGGAAGAAAAGAGTGATATTGTTCTTTATTCTTAACGAATTGATATTCATACCAGTAAAACTCATGCAGTTGGGAAGAGGTACACATACTCTTAGAGATGATGGTACGGGTAAATGACATGACCGGCGAGGAATACACACTCGACTTACAACAAGAAGAAAATGATACAGCCGGAGCTGATGGCTCCATTATCCCACAGACAGTCACAATTTTTTTTTTCCAGCTGAGTTTGGTGATTTGCCTTCTCAGTGACTTTGAGTCGCTAGAGTCGCTCGAACGATTTATAGCAGAACTTGAGTCACTTGTATAGCTAACACAATGATGAATGTCAATGGATAAATCTCTACTGAGACGTAAAGCATGCTGTTACTTAAATGACTGCCTTCCTTCTGAAATGTTGGTTATACTTTTTGTCTATCTTCATTGTTATTTATTTTGTACAGTACAAATACATGGTGTTGTTAAACAATCACGACGTTTTTGTCGTGTGAGGTATCAAAGTTGGTAATAATCAGAAGCCTTGAAGTTCAGTTATGCCGGAAGAACTTCATCCCCATCCAATTCCACACTATAAAGTATATACTGACTATAGAAGTAATTGGGATCAGAAGGCAATAATAGTCATCGTCCTTGATGGCGTCAAGTATCTAAAGAATAATGGAATATTAGATCACGAGCACTTTACACCGGCTTATAAATTTTACTAACTTACCCAAATTCCGGTGTAGGGCACAAAATAAGTTCCTACAGTAGCATAAACTGTAACTACAAAAGCTGTAAATGTCCCAGCTAGCAGAGCGTATCCCCATAAGTAGGTAGAATCCGGTGCCGTTTCTGGCATGTGCACCGTCATTCTTCTGGTATATATTGGCTGTGGTATAGAGAGTTGAGGGCGATGCGTAGGCCGGTCTTTATTCTTCCTCCTTCTAGTGGGTTCTGAAAGAAGAGGAGAGGAAGGTGCTTCCTCGATGGGCGATAAGGTGATTTGTGGCGAATCCATCTCTTGCTAGAACCTGCGATGGAAAAAATGAGGACGGTTGAGCCTACCATGCAAAAGCGGTACGTGCCTTATTTTCCACAGTCACAATAATGTTCAAAAGTTCAGATTTTTTTTGGGCTGCGGCTTGCTTACTGTACAAACCCATTCCATACTTATGTCAGCAAGCGAGCAGGATCACTACGAAGAGGTATTCTTCGAGTCAAATGGAATAGCGTGATTAGGTTTTGAAGCTGGACTAACCAATGCTTTATTTAGGAGTTCGACGATGCCGTTGATGAGGAATACCTTGTCGAGAGCGAAGTCGCCGAAGAGGAACATGACGACGAAAACGAAGACTTTATGGATGACGAAGAAGAAGGAGGTAATAAAACCTTAACAGTTCTAGGATTAAACTTGTTTTTAAAAATCTGACCAATCGATGTGACAGACCAAGATGAATATGGCGGCTTCCACGGCGTCCGAGAGGTTGAAGGCGATGACAGTGTCATGGAAATAGTTGATGATTCCGTCCAAGGCTTCTTTGACCACAAGGGTATGTGTAGACTGCTTTCTATACCATCAAAACTTTGCAACTGACATTTTGAAACTTTTCATAAGAACCTGTTTATACTGTGGCAATGCACCCAAAGGAAAACGACATCATCGTTAGCGGTGGCGGCGACGATAAGAGCCATATCTGGCGAGCTGATACAGGAGAGAAGCTTGTTACTCTGGAGGGTCATACCGACTCAGTCTCCAGTGTTGCTTTCAGCGTATCTGGTGAATATGTCGCTTCAGGAGGCATGGACGGCAAAGTCCGTGTATGGAAAACAAATACTGGCGAGCTTTGCACACAAGTCGATGGCCCCGATGAAATCATCGTGAGTATTAAGACACCCAGATTGAACTTTCATTTTTCCTCAATGCTGATCCTTCGTAATAGTGGATGGACTGGCACCCTAAGGGAAATGTATTGTTGGCGGGAGCTACTGATTCAACGATCTGGATGTGGGCCAGTAAGTGAAGTTAGACCTATAGTATAATTCAGGCGAATGTACACCATTAACCAATTGACGATAGTGCCATCTGGAAAGTTTATGAATATCTTTAATGGACATGCTGCACCAGTTACTGCTGGTCAGTTCACTGCCGATGGTAAATATAGTGACACGCGTGATTTTCTGTCGAGAAACGTCGGCTAACTAGAATGCTATTAGGCAAGCACATCGTGACGGTTGCTGAAGATGCAACATTTATCGTATGGGATCCTAAATCAGCAGTGGCAAATGTCAAGCTGACCGGTGCGGATGGACGTTTCCATTCCGAGCCCATCATCTGTGTCTCCACCGACAAGGAGAGCAATTTGGCATTAACTGGTTCAGCAGACGGAACTGCTAAGCTTCTCAATCTACACAACGGAAATGTAAGTGGTCTTTATGGAACTTGTGATGTTATATTACCACATTCTAATTGTAATGTTTCTAGATTATTGCCTCTTTAGAGAATCACTCAGACTCTGTTGAATCCGTCAGTTTTTGTGATGTGTAAGTTTTGATACCTTACCATCGCCATACCTTATCAGCATATACTCATCGATTTTTCATCTTAGCCTTCCCCTTGCTGCTACTGGATCAGTTGACGGTAAAGTTAGCGTCTGGGATATCCAGACCCATCGCGTTCGTCACACTCTGAAGCACGACGTAAGTAGCTGCTTATTTATATGATGCCCAGTTCATTGGCATACGACTAACGTTTCCTCTTACAGGATGCTGTCATCAAGGTACAGTTTGCATCAAACTCTGTCAACCTTGTCACATGCTCTGCCGATAGAACTGTACGATTGTGGGATACCAGAAGTGGCGAGTGCTTGAAGAAATGGATGGGTCACCAAGATGCCGTCTTGGACTTTGCGATTTCAAAGTATGTAGACTTATTCATTCTGATGTATATATACGGTATGGATACTAACCAGCTATATTCTTGTTTCATTATAGCAACGGAGACACTGTTGTCACTGGATCCGACGATGGCACATGCCTGATCTTCAAAGCATAATTTTAGACCAACAATCTACAGTTTTCTCTTACTTTTCGCAAAGGTTTCGCAAACACCAATCTTTTAATAACCAAGCTGCCAAAATATTGAAGCAGACATACCGCCTCATCATCACTTTCCCAACAGCTAAACCTCCCTTGTTCTCTATTTTCATTCAGCCAATACAGACAGACCATTCATTCGTTTTTTGACTGAACCAATTTTTATGTATTTTTGTTTTATGGGGATTCTTGATAACACAACATAAGAGTAATTCCAAACATAAGAGAGCTTAGAACTCGTCAGCTTCGTACTTTTGTTCATCGTAGAAAGAAGCCAGCACAGTTCTATCTGCAAATTTGCGCCCAGCAAGTGCTTTCAGGGCAGTTAGAGAGTCGTCTGTGTTGTCATAACGAATAAATATCTGCAGCGAAATTTTAGTGAATACATTGAAACAAACATAGATGTGCAATTTCCTGCCAATAGGAAGCGTGTACTTACCATTCCTAGGCCTGGGACAACGTTGCCTTCTTGAGGACGTGGGATCTTCATATCAACAAGAGCACCAAACTTGGAGCATTCCTCTTGAACATCCTCCCAAATTTCTAATAATGAAAGGGTGAGACATACGAACTCCAACCAAAAATCTTTAGCAATGATTTTGAATATTGTTCATACCTTGATATTCGCTAGGATCTTCGAGTTCTTCAGGTGTAACCATATTCATCAATTGAACAACCTTTGTTGCTTCTTGATCAGTAACACCTGTAGCAGTGACTGTGTATGGTGCAGAAAGTGGCATTGCTGTGTCCATGGGCATTCCCTTAGATCCAACACTGGCACGCTGTACGATAAGCTTTCGGTCACCAAGTTCCATGTTGTTCAAACCTTGGCAAGCCAAATCCGTAACGCTGGGATCGACGTACTCGCAAAAACCAAAACCCTGTCACAAGAGACAAATGTCAGTACGACAACATCCACAGAAACAAGAACATGCGTTACTCCATACTGTACCTTTGACTGCCCGGTTTGTGTATCCTTGACCAAATTGAAAGCTCGAAGTTCACCAAAGGACTTCAAAAGCTCCATCACCTGCTCGTCGTTAAGATAAGTAGGGAGTCCTCCAACATATATCTTGTTAGGTGTGTCAGGAACATTTGTAGAAACGAGACCAGGAACATGAACAGCGGGTGCTTCATTGTAACCAAAGGCTGGCTGGTAATCTTTTGGTCGTCGAATCTTCAATGCTTGGCCTTGGAAAGATATACCATCAAAAGCCAATGCCGCAGTGGCTTGGTCAGGGTGATGAAACTGAAGGTAGTGGTTAAAACATCAAAGTTTGGAAAAGGAAACCCGTACTTCACTTTGCTTACCTCAACAAAAGCGTAGTTTTTATCGTGATTGACTTGTACAGAAAGGACTGGTGCTGACGTTGCAAGGCTCATCTGCATCATGGTACTGTTAAAGAATTCCCCAATAGCTTCTTCATTGATGTTATATGGGATTTGTCCAACATAAAGTCGTCGAGATTGGCGCGCCATTGTTGCATTGACAGCGACGGGATTGGCACTGTCAGCAGCTCCAATAACAGCTGCACGGCCAGGATCAACTCCAGTACCCATACGGCCACCCATTTGAGCAGGAAGAACAAAGAGACCTGTTGTTTACATACTAGAGGTTAAGAGACATTCTATTGTGACAGACGGTGTACTGCGCGAAAACTTACCTGCTTGCTTCACCTGTTCAGCTGTCATGCCTTCCATACCTTCCGGTGGACGATCCCAGTTGTCGAGTTTTCTTGGTCTCAAATGCAAAGGAACAACTGTGCTGTCTCCACCACTACGACTGTGTCGGCTGCTTTGGCGTGGACTTCGGCTTCTTCTGCTTGAGCGTCTGTAATCATCTCTCTCTCTTTCTCGGTCACGACTTCCACGTCGACTGTGTCGATGCCTATCTCTATCTCTGTCTCTGCCTCCTCGATCTCTGTCTCTTCTGTCTCTGGAACGTTCTCTGCGAGGTCTGCGATCTCGGTCTCTGTCCCTCTCCCTATCTCTATCTCTGGGTCGATCATAGTGTCGTTCAGAGCCTCTCTCGGATCTGGAGCCATCTCGTTCGCCGTGTCCTCCATAATAGTCCACGTTGGCTCCGTAACCTGTAAGAGAGAGGATCACAATGGAAAGACGGGTTAGTAAATATTTTCAAATCATGTGAAATTGGGAGCAGTAATCATTTCTAGATCACTTTTGAATTCAATCGTGCCAAGATCAAAATCGCCATTCTGGTTCTGATCACTGCAGCTTATTAGACTGTATGCTTCCATTTGGTGTGAAACTAACCTCCATTGTCTGGGTAGTAAGGATCGCCGCTGGGGTGCGACAGTTGCTGGCCTACAGAATTTAAGAAGGACGATGCCATGTCGGCTGCGCTTCGTTCTAAACCGATGGAACACGTAAGTCCAAATGCACAGATACATAATACATAATCCATGCCAATTACATACCTTGCGCCTGCCAGGACATTCCGTTTATCAGGTAAAAGGTGATGTAGCGACTGTTAAATATTTGACACTGGTACCCAAAAAACACACTTTTGTGATGAGCACGTGACCCCGGCAATTAGGGGTTGTTGTCCCCTTTGTGCTATAACAAATTGTTCATTTCCAAGGACATTTTTTGAGCCTCATACAAAACACACATCGCTGGATTGAAGACATATATACTGAGAGTGAAGGTTAGATTTACGGGTATCATCCTAAAATTCAATGTATCTGCTGATTTGTATCAGATAAATGTCGTAATGTTTGATCCTCGTCATAGCCATACATGCTCTTTAACTCACCTCACCCTCTTCTTTCTGGTATGGGATCAAGATATGATTCCGATGTCGACATATTTGCTTTCTCTACTGTCGCATTAAAGCGTCAAACGGCTTAAGTTGAACTGGGTTTTTCAAAATTACTTGTCTGTGTTAGTAATATCGTCCATGCCGGCATAAATTCAAGATGCTTTTTAACTTGATGTTTACATGCTCTAATTCTATTTAAAATTAGAGTAAAATCAAGTATACATTATGGGGTCACTGTTCTCAAATGGCAGCAAAGGAACAATTTAACCTAAGCTGAGGTTGACGTGACGGTGTTAACCTCTGGCGCTCAATAGCTTCAAAACAATGAAGCATCACAGTTAGCTATTTTGAAGTAGACGATGATCCTTTGACTTGTAGATCAACCAAAGAGTATCACCACTTTGTTTGCTGCGTAAATCTTTATCGCTGTTGGTCAATTTTCAATTGCTGCATATCGCTGATTTTCCTTCGCACCAGCAATTTAGAAGGAGGTTGAATTACTTCTAAATCACATTTAAGTAACTACTCAGTAGTGCTCAAGTTGACCACAGCATGGGAAGAGGAATGTGATGCGTATCCAGAAGATGTGAGTGGAAAAGTGAAAGAGTCATGATTAGAGGCAGAAACAGAAGCTCCTCCCATCTCACATCAGGTGAGCATTTATCTTATATAGGATATCTAGTACTCTACTTACTCATATTTGCATTTTTCAGTCTGGCTGCATGTTCTAATTTTGGTTCTTCATAGATGAGCATGCAATAATGTGATGAAGTAATTAGCATTAAGAGCAAATATGTGTAAATGCAGCTATTTATCCACTTTCTCTTACAGTGCTTACTCGATTATGGGTGAAATATTTGTAGGAGAGAAAAGAAAGTTAAGACTCATTTGGGTTAGAGATGTATGGTGCTCCCTTACTAAAACTGCTCAAGACAGAACATCAAATAGGATTTGAGCTTTCAGACCGATGGCAATGATAACAATGAGTGCTACTCACATTTAATCTGGTGAAAAGAAAGCAGATAGATAGCGTGAAATTCATATCTATCGTAATCATGTACCTGGGACAATATTTTGCCACAATAAAACGAAGGAGACGTTTGGAAATGTGACTATTCTCATGGCTGATCTGAGTTAAAGTTCAAATGAGCATTTCGGTCTCAAACTCAAAATCCACCGGGTAAATTAAAGATTTTAAACATCGATATTTTAGTGCATATAATAAAGAAGTGGAAATCACTAAAAAATGATGGTAGTATCACGTAAAATCATGTCTAAAATGCAAATTCATAAATCATTTGTTTATGAAGTGTCATATAAAAGAAAATCTCATTCCGGCAAATTTACGCCGTTGTAGCGCAGTGGATAGAGCGTCAGTTTCCTAAACTGAAGGTCGCGAGTTCGAATCTCGCCATCGGTTCCTTTTGCCTTTCATTTAAATTTCATTTGTTTCAGATTTTTTGGGCACACGATGAAACGTTCCTTACATTTTTTTACTTGTTGAAGCAAATGAATTCGTCAAGGAACATACTTTTGAGTGCTACCAAGCAAACGTATGCGGCTGCTCATTCCAATTTTGCACAATAAAGAGAAAATGGTTCTGGTGGCCTCAGGCTGTCCTATCGATCTCCGTGGATTTTAATTGACCGTACCTCATTTTATTAGGTGCTGCTCACTTCTTTATGAATACAAACCATTGATTTCATATACGCATATAGATGATTCAAGTCCAGAACTCTCTCAGAATTTAACACTTTACTTCTAATATGATTGCTAGGTTTTGGTTACACCGAGGATACAGAAGGTATAGGAAGCAGTATTGCATGGTGTACTTTAAATAGCATTACCGAAAGCCAAAAACAGCTATGTAGACGATGTGTGAATGTACAATATAAGAGCACAGTAGTATGGTTGACATGTTGATGTTCCCAGAGCATCATGTGTGCTACATGATGAAAACGGGTATGGCATTACAATTTGCTGGATGTGTCCCAAATACAATAACCCTTGTTGCGATCTGCACTGAACAGCTGTGTGCCAAGGGGATTCCAAGCAACTGCACAAATGGGCTGTCTAAAAGATTATGGTGTAAGGTAGAGGTCATTGAAAATTGTAGTGCATGGGTGTGATTGCCTTACTTATGCCCTGAAACTGACGACTCGTGTTTGCCAGTCATGGTATTCCAAAAATGGATGCTGCCACCTAAAGATGAAAAGAAGATAGTCCTAAGAGTTAAAACTTATCCTGTAAACATAGCACTAAACCACAATTTACATACTTGCCGATCCCGCTGCAGCGTAATGACCATCAGGGCTAGCGTATCAATGCATTAGAGGAGGTTGTTATAGGAATGTAAAAGATGAAAATGGTGCAATGTTTTACCTGAAGCACGCCCTTGACCAGTTTATGCCATTTCGATAAGATTCATCTCTATAACAAATTAGACAGGTTAGATGCAAGAAACAGTTGTATCCAATGCAACTTGACTTACTGAAATGTACGGATCACTTTGTACATTCTCAAATCGACAAAGTGTAGGGTATTATCTCGTGAATTGGTCAATAACTTGGACCCATCTGTGTTTCATAGTTAACACCTTTCCTGTCACTTTTTTTAGCGGGATGCATTTACATACCTGGAGATACCGAGACGGAAGTTACTTGCCCAGTATGAAGACCAGTGAGCTCCTTGATTCCATTTCCAGTACGGGTATCCCACAATCTAACATTATTGTCTAGATGACCACTAGCTATTGTGGATCTGTAAAGCAGATCGTTTAGGGCATGACCGGTAGAATTTACAGGTACTAATAGTGTCATTAAGCTTACCCTTCACGATCGATTAGGCATACATCGTTACAGCTAGAAAAGGTAAATATCGTTCGTGTACCTAATGTTGTAGGTCGGTCAATAACAGGGTCAATACCCAGGAATCCTACTGATTTGAGTGTACTTACAATAGCCTTTATGAAGATCCCATACTTTCAACGTCCTATCCTGACTTCCAGAAATCTAGAATGAATTGCCAAAGACTTTAGTCAGAAACCCTCGCATTGGTAGAATGCTGAAGATAACCATACCACTCTGTTTGAGTCGGCTGTGAACTCTGCCGAACAAACTTTTCCAATATGTCCGGTCAAAGTGTGCTATGGTGAATTCAGGTTATGAGATGAGTTAATAGTATCGAGAAGAAAATACAATACGAAAAAAAATTTCTTAATACCCTTATTCTTGATGATGCAAGATCCCATATTCGAGTGGAGTTATCCATGCATGAGCCAAGAAGAAATTCCTCAGACTCATTGAAATCAACCGAAGTCAAAGTTTGTAGTGACCCAGACAGTGTATGCGTAAGGTTGTCTTTCAGAAAGGTCAGTATATTGCGTATTATCAGATTAGTAAAGGTATGTGAGACTTACATTGCCTTGAATTATAAACTCGGACTTTCTTATCGCTGCCACCGATGGCATACATATTTCCCGCCGGCGAACAGTTAATACAATGTATCTCCCCATCATTGATCGTCTATTGAAAAAAAGTTAGTTCGAGGTCAGGCGTGGAAGCTATCTACGAATATATCACGTACTTGAGTTTGTAACGGCGCAGTTGGTAAAGTCACCATTGATATTCGCAGAGGAACATCTTGTATGTTTTTCAGTCTAAAATGATACGTCAGCTTACGCCTGAAATGGCTGCCATCAATTGATCTACCTTACCTATCAACATCGTCATCTGAAGACTTGGTGCGAAAAGTCCACCGCCTTGATGATTTGGTGTTTTCATTATTCTTCGCTTGCTCAGCAAGACTATAAGAATTTAATTGTAAGATCAAGTATTAAACTGCGATTCATCCAAAAAGTTCTCACCTCTCATAAAACATGGTCGCCTCATTCATCTTCTCAGCCTCTTCATTCATCTTTTTAAGCCATCTTTGTACCAATTCACCGTTTTCCTTTTCAAGTCGCTTATTCTTTTCCTCAGTGGTAGAAAATTCCAATTGGAGAGTTGACAGTTCATCTTGTAGTACCTATATAGAAAATATACACTCATCAGTCATCGCAAATTATCACAAGTCATCTATGGGTCCAATTTCAGCTGATCATAGATTATACCTGAATGGCTACGTCCTTCTCTTTCAATAAATGCGTCTGCTGCTCCAACTTTGTCAACAACTGTTTAATCTTCGCTTCCATTTCAATCTGTCTGTCATAAAATGATGGTGGATTGTAAATAAATGAAAAAAAGTCGCATATTTCATATCGAACATAGCTTACTTGACTTTCGATTCTTTGTCGGATTCTTCGTAAGAGCGCAACTTGTCGTTCATATCGACGAGCCGTTGGGCATTTTGACCCTGCGTTTTATACATTTCTGTTTGTTCAGCTTTCAATCGCTGAAGCTCTTCTTTCAGCTGTAATGTTTTTTGTTGCATATCAGGCGACCTAAACCGAGACATTTCAGTCAGGCAAGATATCGTGCGAGATCAACTAGCAATCCAGTCGCTTACCCATGTTGGTTCAGACTATTCCGCTCCTCCTCTAATATAGAGTTTCTAGACGAGAGATGGTCTTTTGCTTTCTGAAGCTCTGCTACCTGTTTCTGCAGTGCTTTCAGGTTTCCAAGCAGCTGTTGGTCTACAAGCGGAGTGAATTATTAGCGGTGAAAGAATAGCAGCTGAAATGCGTTTATGGTCCCGATCCGCGACATGGTGCAGATTAATGGGCACTGTCGCAATACGAATGGTGTGAAGTTCCTCGAGCTTGACGCCTACTGCCATTCACTATAGGATCGGGAGAATGTGAAGCAACTTACTGCCTTGTACGAATACGGTATATGCATGCTCTCGACTGTTACGTTCTTCCAGTCTTTGCAGCAGCAATTGCTCATAAGAGAGAGCAGCCGTAGTCATTTAGTTATAATTTAGCGATGTATAGTAGTTTGGACTGCAAAGAACAAAAGGTGTGACCTTGCTGCCTCGAGGGCAAATGACTGCGAACTTCAATCTCCACCGAGCCACACAAAAACGGTCTCCACTAGGCAAGCATTTCGCGCTATTTATGAAGCCGTCTTCGAATACTCCTTCGTACACCATATAAAATGAGTAAGTGAATAATATAGAGAGCCATTAAAAGATGCTGGATGAAAATGAGTTTGTAATATATTATTCTATATGGAGAGATTCTGTCAAAAGCTTAGCCAAATCCTGGATGGCCTCATCCTCTTGTGTTATATCGTATTCTTCGTCTATATAGGACTGTATCCTCTTCATTGATTCAGCTAAAGATATGGCCACTTCATGGTCTACACACGGCATACGAATGAGTTTAAAGGTTTCCCACATTGCATCATTTATACAAACAATCACACTTACCATATTCGCTACTTTCCACAATCTTGTAGGCACCTATAGCCCAAACGACGTGCATTAAATTTTTTGCCACAGTCTTATTAAAACCGCCAATACCAATGCCTCTCCCCTCTTCTTCTAATCGATCTGTCGCCCAAGTGACTAGTTTTAAGGCATCCGCTTTCAGTCCTGGCGATGAATAGAGCAAATCCGTAGCTTGCATGTACACAATTATGTGCCTAATGGCTAGAAGTGATCTGACGAGAAGGTCTGTATTGAGAGTGTTCATGACAATGACCATGTACCTCGAGATAACTGACGGTCTGTCAGCAGCAGTGGCTAGGAATCGAGTGAGATTTGGGCTATCTATAACTGACTGTTCTGCCATGTTGATCGTGAAGACAAGAAATCCTTCCAATAGACTTTTTGAGATAACCCAATTGATTTACCAAAGTTAGTATGTTGTTTGCTTCAACTTTTAGAAGTGTTGGTTGATCGGTGCTTACCGTGTAGCTTCATGTAATACCCTAGCATCATTCTCATTCCAGAGAATGGAGCTGACGAGAAGGAAGATATCTTCCTGTTCTAATAGAACGGCTCCAGTGTCATGATGGCAAGCAATATTTGCAAGTGTCCCAACAGTCAGCTCTCGTGTCCTGGGTCGCTTTGTTGATGTACATATCTGCTCGTCGACGGCTCAAATTAGTAGAAGTTATATGGTAACTGCTGTGATAAAATGTTTTACCAACCTTGAGAGCAATAACCTGTATGTTGTTTTCCAGCATTGCTGCTGCATACTCGTCAATACTAGCGAGATCCCAAGCTGCACAAAGGGTACGCTCAAGAGGGGTGTCTTCGATCGAATCCAGCTGTGAGCCGTCCATATTGTCACCGATCACATTCTCAACAAGCCTGAGAATGATAGGTGCGACAGTAGCATTCGGCTGCGAAGTTGTTTCACATTCGTAGTCTAAAGGTGGTGATGGATTGCGAAAACTCATTCCACCTGCATACCTGTGGAGAGTCGAGGTGTATGAGGAAAGTGGTGACTTGCAAAACTCTCAATTTTATAAATTGATAGATTGGATCTGGTGTCTGCCAGTTTTTCTATTAATCACTCAGCTAGGACTAAGAAGCAGATTACGAATCAATGGATTTTTATGTAGTTTATATTTCACAAAGGGATGAACTAGTGAGAAGAAATGCTGATAAGGATAGGTTAATTCAAGTACAAAATGATGAAGAAATAGTGAATAATTGGTGTCAAGACCATTTATCCGCTGCAGCTCATGCAAGCTTCTCGGTTGTCCAGTGAGCATTGCATAGCGGCCAAGTTTTCTTCATTCGTGTTTCGCTCGGCAACGTTAAGGCTTTTCAGCGCGTTTTGATCAACAGTGAACTAAATTATGCAACAAATTTCGTTAACAACATGCTCATTACTGTCAATTGTCCTTTTGCGTTTCTTACCTTAATAGCGTCTACAGCAGGTCGGGATCGAAGGTAATACATGCCAGTCTTGAGACCCTTTGACCAAGAGTAGAAATGCATGGATGTCAATTTACCATTGGTGGGTTCGGCTATGAAAAGGTTGAGGGACTGAGATTGGTCAACAAAAGCACCACGATCGGCTGCCATGTCAATGATAACTCTCTGTGACAATTCCCAAACGGTTTTGTATAGCTTCTTGAGATCCTCTGGGATATCGGGTACTTGTTGAACACTACCGTTATGAGCAATGATCATATTTTTGATGTTGTCGTTCCAGAGGCCTCTCTCAATCAAATCCTTAAGCAAATGTTGGTTCTGCAAACCCATGGGTGTCAATCAATAAAGCACGATAATAAAACTCAAATATACTATGTATAGCCAATGTACTTACAACAACTTGGAATTCACCGCTCATGACACGACGAGTGTAAATATTGCTTGTATAGGGTTCGAAGCATTCATTGTTACCCAAAATTTGACTGGTACTGGCAGTAGGCATGGGTGCTACCAACAAGGAATTGCGAACACCGTGCTTAGCAATACTTTGTCTCAATGTGTCCCAGTCCCAGCGATCAGAAGGCTTGACTCCCCACATGTCAGGTTGCAGGATACCTTGGCTAACGGGAGAGCCTTCATAAGTTTGGTATGGTCCATCAATAGCAGCGATCTCGCAAGAAGATTCCAAGGCAGCGTGATAAATTGTCTCGAAAATATCCTTGTTCAACTGCTTAGCTTCGGGCGAGTCGAAAGGCAAACGAAGCAGGAGGAATGCATCTGCAAGGCCTTGGACACCAAGACCAACACTGCGAGACAATGATTGGTTAAAATAAGAAGGAACGTGAAACGCATTATAGGCTATGTTGTACTTACGGTCTGTGGCGCATATTGCTGTTTCTAGCCTCAGGAACAGGGTAATAGTTGGCATCGATGACTTTGTTCAGATTCTTGGCAACAACCTTAGCAATGGTGTGTAGCGTTTCAAAATCAAAGGTCTTTGTTTCTAAGTTGACAAATTTGGGAAGCGCAAGCGAGGCCAAATTGCAGACGGCAACTTCATCAGGGGCAGTGTACTCAATAATTTCAGTGCACAAATTTGAGCTGGTGATGGTGCCTAGATTTTTCTGATTGGACTTTTCATTGCAAGCATCTTAAAATAGATGATGAGTATTGGAACGACAGTCCACCGATGTGTGCTAATCTGACTACTTACCTTTGTAGAGAATGTAGGGCATACCCGTCTCAATTTGAGAGTCCAAGATGGAGAACCAAAGCTTTTGAGCAGGAATAACCTTTCTAGCTTTACCTTGACGCTCGTATTTCTCATAGAGTTCTTCAAACTCTTTGCCATATGTATCACACAATCCTTCAGCTTCATTTGGACAGAATAGTGACCAATCCTCGTTCGCTTTGACTCCTGCAATATAAAGATTTTATGAGTATGCGTGGAGTTTTTCTAACCAGAAATAGCGCGCGTCACGTACTCTTCATGAACAAATCAGGAATCCACAGGCCAAGGAACAGATCTCTGGCACGAAGTTCTTCTTTGCCAGAATTTTTGCGCAAGTCAAGGAAATCAAAAATGTCAGAGTGCCAAGGCTCAGTGTACCTGTGATAGAATGTTAGCATCCATCAACTTCACATGAGCCCCACCCACCAAGAGAAAGTTATCTTACATTGCAAAACTGCCGTTGCGTTTGCCACCTCCTTGGTTAACGAAACGTGCGGTATCATTGAATACGCGAAGCATAGGGACGATTCCGTTGGAAGTGCCATTGGTACCAGCGATGTAAGAGCCAGAGGCACGGATTTTTTGGAAACTGACACCAACTCCACCAGATGATTTGGAGATGCGAGCACACGTGGTCAGAGTATCGTAAATACCTTCAATGCTGTAATATGATTAGGTAAATTGGATGATCTGAACAAGATTTATGGTAGCTCATTATTTTACCTATCGTCCTTCATCTGAACCAAGAAACAACTGGACATTTGTGGTTTGGGGGTACCAGCATTGAACATAGTAGGAGTTGCGTGAGTGAAGTAACGCTTAGACATGAGGTCGTAGGTTTCGATGGCAGCATCAATATTGCTACCGTGAATACCTAGCGCAACGCGCATAAGCAAATGTTGTGGCCGTTCGACAACCTTGCCTGAAAGTAAGTGTTATGATGATGATCGAGATTATAATTTAAGGGGGTATGGAAAAAGACTCACTGTTGCAGCGCATGAGGTAGCTTTTTTCCAATGTCTTGAAACCGAAGAAATTGTAGTCGTAGTCACGCTCATAGTCGATAGCCTTGTTAATTCTTTCCGCGTTAGCCATGGTAACGTCATACAAATCCTTTGAAACCAAAGGAACTTGGCAGTTTTGAATAGGATGAATGTAATTGTAGAGCTTTTCAACGACAGTACTGAAGTCTTCATCGGTCTCCTTGTGAAGGTTAGAGACGGCAATGCGAGCAGCCAGAATAGCATAGTCAGGATGTGTTGTGGTCAAGTAAGCTGCTGTCTCGGCTGTCAAGTTATCGAGTTCAATAGTTGTGATGCCTTGATACATGCCAGTGACGACCTAAACAAAGTCACCCCGAAGAACAGTCAGTTATGGTCTGAGAGACGCGCCATGAGGTGGATGAGTAATCACTACACCTACCTTTTGAGCAATTTTTGCAGGGTCGACGTATCTTTCATCAAGACCAGAAGCCAATCTTGAGATTCTTGAAGAAATCTTGTCGAAGTGAACTTTTTCAGTTCTACCGTCTGTAATGTTCAAAATAGGTACGGGTAAGCATGAAGACCATTAGCTTTTTTTTAAACAAGGGATCTGGTTTTTGACTTGCCTCTTTTAACTACAAACATGAGTCCTTTTTCAATATGCTAGGTTGTGAATATAAGTTGAGTCTTGTGGCCAGACAAGGTAGGTCGCTTTGAGAAAGGGGAAATATAAAAAAGACAAAAACGTGAAGGATTAAGACGCGTCGCGAAATTTTGTTAAAAAAAAAAGCGTCAGGAATTCGTAACCCAGATCCACACCGCCACTGAGTTTCAGGCCAGGGAGAGGAAGCTTAGCAAAACTCGGGGCACACTAACAACAATCTGAGTATTCAGTTCTTGAACTATGGACTCTAGATGAAAATCCATGAAAGAAATGAACTTCATTTAATTCATTGTTATGAGACGCGTCTTAAACAACGCGTTTTCTCAACCTTCAAGCCCGTCTTCACAGTCATAGCTGAGTCATCAGACAAAACCGTCACTTTAAGGGTTTAACAATTATTATTAATGTGTACGTGGTGGCATGTGTTACAGAAGTAGTGCTGCTGTGGATGTCTTCGTCTGATTCAAAGCTTTTACTGCGATCTCAATCTAAACAAAAAACAAAAGGTGAGATGGTACTACCAATGGTAATATAGCACGGACCTATTGACAAAATACTTACGCATGCAACAAGCACAGCTATAACCTGTAGTAGAGAGCAATATGGTCAGTAAATAAGACAAAGTGTGGTGTAAAGGTCATCCAGGAAGCGGTTTCTACTTACAATCAACCAAATAATGATCAATGTCTGGTACCTGCAAATTGAACGCGTAAAGTTAACAGATCAGCTAAAATGGGGTCCACCGCGTCAATTAAGGTTCAGCTTACTCCACTCCAAAATGATTGAGATGCTCTCTTAACATGCTGAGAAGGTCGGATATGACACCGCATCGATCATTGAGAATTTTAGCACGTTGAGGGATTTCAAGATAGTCTGATCGCGAACATATGAGTAACTGAAAAAAACATGTGGCCTTACTTTATATCAAGGCTATAACGTACCACGTATTGCTTTGTATAGAGACTGAAGCGAAGGTTCTGACCAGAAAATCTCGGGAGTATCTTAAATAAGATGTAGGGTGAGTATACAGCAAATATACATCAAAGGTATTTGAATTTTGACGTGGCCATACCAAGCACATTCGACACAAGATTCACATGCATTCTCAGTTTGAAAAGATGACCACTGATCTGGGTGATCTCAGTTCTGTTCATATCCAGTCGACCGGTTTGGGCCAGTTTCTTTGGAATATGCTTGGTATCCTACATAGTATTTAAAATAATGGGTATCTTTTCCCATTTGTACTAATTGCTATCAAAATTTAACTTACCTCAATAGTGTTGTCCATCATGTCTTCAAAACGTGCCAGTACCGCGCTTTGGCTCACACCATGGCTGATAGTAAGCTTGATCATATGATTACCGCTCTTCAAAGTGATCATATCGTTGAAAATTCGTGGTTTGGCTTGGTTAGTATCGTATTGGAAGTGCATTTCTTCGATCTGCATTTCTTGTAGATCATCCTCACTATCTTCCAGTGGGCGAATTCTAAAAGGTGCAAGATCTTCAAGCAGCAATAACTCTTGTGCACGACTGAAATTCCAGAGAACGACTACGCCATAGTCAAAAATGAAAAGTTCTCCACCTTCAAACCTCGAACTGGCATCGGGAGTTTTTGGAGTCGTAGGAAATTCATTGTTGTCAACTACATCATTTGAAGAAGTGGTTGCTGCATGCTCTTCGTCATTAAGTTCGGTATCGCTATCAGTAAGCTCGACGGGCGGATCTGCCATCTCGGTGAGACTACCATACAAATTGGTAAATTCGGGAGTTTTGCTTCCTACATAGTCGGGTGTCTCTTCATTTGCATTCGGAGATGAGGTATAGTCATACTTTGATGATGTACCTTCATAGTGGTAATCATAGCTAGAGTTGGTTTGTTCTGCTGGTTCATTGTAATCTGGTAGTGTTTGGGCTTCATAGCGCGCTGTGTCTTCATGCTCATGTCTATGTGACGAGTAATGAGAATATCTTTGCTGGCCGACATCTTCTCTAAAATGATCTTCTTCATAATCGTAGTCAAGATTATCGTAAGATGATGCAGGCTCATTATTGTGGCTAGTGTTACCAGGCCAAGGAGCGCTCCTTACTCGTACATTCGAAGCATTTTTTCGGCCGCCAGGACGTAAAGTCATAAGCGGGAAGTGATAGCGGGCGTACAAACATTCGTCATAGAATCTTGGGGATACATGATGTTGAAGGCGCAGAAATTCGCACAGCTCCTTCAAGTTATTGCCCTCAGCGGTGCAATAAGCTGACAATCGTGGGAGGTTTGCAAAGTCTCTTTGATCCTTTGTCATTCTCTCGGCTATAGTGCGAGAACCGGATAGGTGAAAGTCTAAGGGTAATCGCAGGCCAAGGCCGTCGTCCTGTATTTGATCATCGTCCGCCGGAGTCTCTGCAGCACTTGGGAAGAGAACAAGTTTCTGTGATGTCTTTGTGCTTCTCAGAGGTTGCGCTGGTTTGATACGCTGAAAGCTTTCAGACCGATATCGATCAGGTGTCAGAGGTTGCGGGACTGGGTTCGACTTCAGGACGGCTTTACTAATGGCGGAAGGACGTAAAGGTGTAATGTCGGTGGCTCGTCGCTTAAGAAGAGAAGGACCGAACCTAGAAGGACTTCCAGAGCTGTCCATAGAGTTCCTTTTAGTGTTTAATCGAGTGACTGTAGACATTGACTGCTGGTGGAAGTTGCCATCCATCCTGCCAGGAATGACAGACGGACTTTTTTTTTCGGTCGGTAATGAAAGAGCGCAACCTTTTATTGCTTTCACCATATGGGACTTTTAACTATACTGAAGAAAAATCGGCAAAAGGAGAAGGAGATGCGAATTCTCATGCTGTAAGTGTTCAGTAACAATGTAGGCAACTTTGCTCTACTGCTCAAGAAGCTCATTATGTGCATTCTCTTCTTCATGCCAGCGGTCTTGACAATGCCGGGAAGACCACCATTTTGAAGCGAATCAACGGTGAACCTATTGACACAATCTCACCGACGCTTGGCTTTAATATCAAAACTCTGGAACATGGACCTTACAAGCTCAATATTTGGGATGTAGGTGGTCAGAAATCAATTCGGTCTTACTGGCGCAACTACTTTGAGCAGACCGATGCACTCGTTTGGGTAGTTGATTCAGCAGACCGATTACGCGTCGATGATTGCCGGCAGGAGCTAGCACAACTACTTCAAGAAGAGGTGAAATATATATAATGTGACATGGTACATGTAGCTTCCGCGCTGACCCATCTTTTGAAAACAGCGTTTAGCAGGCGCGACATTACTAGTTTTCGCCAACAAGCAAGATATACCAAGTGCAATGACAGATCTTGAGATAAAAGAGGTACTATAATGATCCAGCTTTTGAGTGCCTTGTTGAATTTTTAATAACTGTATATCGTAGGCCTTGGATCTGGATTCTATTAAATCACATCACTGGAGCATCCAGGCTTGTAGCGCAGTAACGGGCGAAAATCTATTGCAGGGCATGGATTGGGTAGTTGAAGATATTGCGTCTAGAATCTACATGATGGATTGATACCAAGGAAAAATAGACAAAAGGTTTATAATTATAATGGAGCAAGTGTTTTTGCAGATATTTATAATGTGCATTCCGAACAATATTGATGAGTATCATCGTTATCATTGTGAAATGGGTGCAAAAATTAACAGCAAGGGAAGCAAAAGAAAGAAAGAGACACAAGAGAGGGGGGGAACACCAAAGGAGATGCAATACAGGCAGAAAGAACATGGGTTGCAAAACATAACATACAGAGAAAAAGAAATGAACGATGACAAGAATGGAAGAAGGACGAGTGATGATGTGAGAAAAGCATGGATGGAAGAGACATGAGAAGCAGATACTTTTGGGCAATCAAAGTCATGATGTCCGTGGTGAGAGAGTGAAAAGTGGTATGTTTTGGGGGAATAGACTGAGAGATCTATATGGCAAAAGAGGTATCAATGGGATTATAATTTGCTCTTCTCACAAATGGGAGGTTGAGTTGTTGAACAGGGGCATCTATTTCTTGGCAGATGCTTGCTTTGATGTTGGTGATGTCTTGTTTCTACAGTGTATTAGTTACGATGTTGTCTAGCACGGCCGTAACGTCTCGTACGTTGGCGAGGTCCTCCAGGAATGGTATCATATCAATCAGCTCACTGTCATGAGGGTCATTGAACCACGATGAGACAGGTACAGCGTTGGCTGGGTGGAACAGATAACTTGCTGGAGAGTTATCCAGTATGATCACTTCTGTTACATTTCTGCCTAATTGAGATAAGTCCTTTACGTATGTGCCCATGTGGTTGAAGCAGGATTCTCGGAATAGCCGATGTTGGACAACCCGATGTATGTCTAAGACATCAAGAACAGGATCTGCATACTGTAAAAATAGTAGAATGATCATGGGGAATCAGCCATCTGTTCATTATGAGACTTTTCATAAGTAACGAAAGCTTTACCTTTGATAAACTAGCAGTGAAAACCACTATCTCGTATATGCTGCTCATTCTCTTCATAAAATTATCTACGCCAGGTCTCTTGAGCACATATACGTTATGCACTATTCCATCAATTTCCACTGGTACGATCATATCGGCTTGTTGAGTAGCCTATTTCAATTATCAAGAATGAGTTTTTCAAAGAAGGGCGGGCAATGTTTCAAAATGGTTTCAATTTAGCGTACCTTAAAAGAACTATGTACCAACGTTTCGTCCAAGTCTAAGACCAGGCACTTTTTGCCCTGGTCTTCAGGTGCTAGACTAGACAAAAGCCATGCGTGTTGATGATGCTGAGTAAATATGAAACAAAAAGAGCATGATTAGAGGGACTCTTCTCAATGTTTGAACGTTTTTAATAAGAAAAAAAAAATACGGGAGGAAAATAGGCTTACCGGATAATGTAGGGCGTCATAATGTACAATTGTTTCATGCTGTGGAGGGATAAGGTTGGTGGCAACAATGGGTGGGACAGGCAATAGGGTAGATGCAGGAGAGCGAGGGTCCGGAAGTACTTCTTGGCCGTTGTCAGGGGCATCTTCTCGTTTATCGACTACCGGTAGTTCGCTTTCAGCAACTGTGTTAGAGTCTACAGTCTGGCCGACAGAACCATCACTGGGAGCCACAGTTTCATCCTCGGCAACTACGGATTCGTCGGTTCGGGGTCCCTTTTCCGATAAGCTAATATGTTGGCGGCTATTGTTGAGAGTGGCTTCTATGGAAACACTATCCACATCACGCTTTTCCAACTCACTGAGCTTGGATGATAAGTCGGTGAAAGAGGTAGCAGTCTGTGAAGAAGTTGCGTTATTATTCTGGAAGATAGTTTGCTGTTGTTCGGTCGATCCGTCGCCTTCATGCATACGGCTGCTGAGTCCGAAGGAACAGCAGCTCCATCGGGAGAAAAGGTTCGGCTTCCGATGTACATCGGTTTCTTTGGATTCTTCCAGATGAACCCGGCGTGGGGTATTAGATCTCCCAGAATGTGAGAGTATCAACCGTTTTCCTGTAAGTACAACATGCAGAAGATAAATATTGAATGCTACATTCTTTGCTCTCATACAAAAATTGGTCAAGCATTCAGAATCGGGAGTTGGCTGAGATACAACAGACATGTGCTGACCAGCGAGAAGATACGCCCACAACAGTTACAACACCATTACTCCCTCGAGTGAATGACACAAAAATTATAGAAAAAAAGGGGAATATGATAAATTTACACTTACCATATCGTTTCAATAGCTGACCGTACTTGGTACAGCCGCTGCTCGCGTTTTCAATATGAGAGGAAGATAGCTCGACACTTTTGTTGCGTACAGAGCCCATTTCCGTATGCTGATGAGAAGGCCAAGGTCGAAAAGAGGTTCTTTTAGTCATAGTCTATGGGGAAAGTTAAGAGTATGAAAAGGGCTGGTATGCTTGGTACGCTTTGTAATATACAGGGCGGAAGGGAAACCAAAATCGAAAACAGAAATCAGAGTACAAAAAAGAAAATGCTCGGTCGTCTCAAAGGACAAGCAATGAGAATACAAGTTATTGACGAGATTGTTCAAGAATGCAACACAGAAATGTTGGTGTGGGTGTACAAGGTCCACTTTGCTTTTGCAGATATTTTATTTTTTTTGGGATTGGGAGGAAATTTTACTGCCTGCCTGTGGATTGTGTTGCCTTGGCGGGGCTGAAACCCGCTATCACACAACCTTGACGTATCTTAATTGCGAGTGTCAATTGTATCCTTTCCTACTGAAGCTTCTAGTTACAACAATGACAACGATGAAAACAATAGAAGAATGAAATAAGAAGAAACGCTTAAGACAATCATTTCAAAGTAAGTCCTCAATGTTTATGGCTACATTGAATAAGCGGAAACCCCGTTGTTGGCACGTTCAAAGTTGCAGTGCATACGCTTGATTGTCTACCCTGTCTGCACACATAGTATTACAAAAACCGGTCAAGTGTATACAGTCATCATTGCAAAAAATAAGAAGTGGTACCTGCCAGTAAGAGATGGACGAAACAAGAATTGCCTGCTCGCTATAATTAAACTGCTTTAATTGCCTCTGCTATTGAAACTAACGAAAACCATGCGTTGAATTACTCATGATAAATAATAGTATCATAAGTCTATTGTCACTAATCGTAGGTGTCTTCAAACTAAGCACGTGTGATACACTTAATGAATATTTGTGTGCTGGAGTGTGCCTACTCAAGCAAATTGCTGCTATCAGCGCTTATGCTATAGATCCAGAGATTGTAGCCAATAATATGAGAGTGAAAACACCAGCGTTGAAGGCGTTTATATAAAAAAAAAAAACCATTAACTCTACAATTATCCTATCGAGTAATTTCTATTCTGCTAAGAATGGATTCTCGATCTCTTCAGAGCCATCAACTGGAGAAATAAGAATGATGGCTGTGCCTCTCAAAACCGAAAGACCCAAGGTTCGCTTCTGGCTTGTATACTGGTCGGTTTCCAAGTCCTTAATATGCTCAGTGGTATTATCCAGAACAAGGTTGAGAAGAGGATCGTATCCTTTCAAGGTACCAACCACTGAAAATAAATAGATGAGTAACTGCTTTGGATTTAAATGAGAAAAGCTGGCATTTGTAGCGCGCTCACCTTCTCTACCACCGCTAAACTTTACGCGAATCTCTTTGTCCTGGTATTTGCTAAGATCGAGAATAGATTCTTTCTTTGGTTTTTCTTGGCCAGCCTGGCTACCACCTCGGCCACCACCTCGACCGCCTCGTCCGCTACCACCACGGCCTCTGTCACCACTGCCTCGACTTGATCCTCTTGCACCCTTTCAAATCAAACCGATCGCGAATTAGTAATCCAGCAAGTAGTAGAGAAGAGATACCAATTTGGGACACAAACTTACTCTGTCTGACATGTTGCTGTGTTATGTATGTGTAGGTGTTGACTATGACTTTTAAATGCTGTTCAAATGTCGACGGTAATCAATACACCAAATGAGCGAACGAATTTGGTAAAAGCACTGGAAGGAAAATCGAGTGTGAGCAGCTAAGCAACCTGAGCATGCATGATCATTGCGAACGCTTCTAAGAGATCAAACCATGGAGAGAAGTAATCCATAGATCTTTCAGCTTACCTAGATTTTTGTTTCCAAATGAACGGAGTAGATCAGAGAATCTGAGCCGAGCAACTGAAATCACACCGTGACGCGCCTTTTGAGCTGTGTGCCAAGCTGGTCATCAGAGTATCCCCGCTCTCTTCCCTCCAGCTCTACAACCCCTACACTTCGAATGTCAGGTACCCAGTAGCTCCCATTTACCAATTATTCAGTAAAGCTTTTTTTCCAGAGTATAAACATTACACTTCTATATAGAACAGCAGCCAAATGCCGCTCAGCGCTTCAAGGCGCATCACACTTATGAAGCCCAAAGAGATGACGAGCTCACTTTGATGAAAGGCGACATTGTTAACGTTACCGACCTTTCTGACCCTGACTGGTGGGTCGGCGAGACTGCCAACGGCAAGTCTGGCTATTTCCCCAGCAATGTAAGTTGTAGTTGGAAGAATTTGAACAAGGCAGGTGACTTCGTACTTCCGACGGTACTAACTGCTGTCCAACTTATCTACATGATTTAGTTTGTTGATCCTGTCAGTGATAGCCAAGAAGAAAAACCTAATGAAGATACTACTGAAGAGGCTTCTGAAGAACCAACAGCTGCTCAGGAAGAGACTGGCAACACTGAGGAAGCGGGGCATGACCAGAAGGAGACTCCGCAAGGTACGTCATGCGAAATTTGGCTTTGATGTGTTTGCCAAACAATATATTCACCGATCACTGCTTAAACAGTAGCTCGGGTTATTGGATTAGCTCGAGTAATGGAAGACTATGCTATGCAAGAACCAGGCGAAATCACTCTCCACAAAGGTGTCATCGTGAATGTTATGGAAGACAATGGTGAATACATGAAGGGTGAAGTCAACGGAAAGGTTGGTACATTCCCTTCCAAGGTAAGCAAAAACTCCGGTGTATTACTTTTATTGCTTGCTACAAATTGTTGATATGCATACCTACATTTGCAGTACGTCGAATTTAATGAGATTCCTAGTCAACCGGAATTTGGTCGACCATCCTCAATGAGCCAGTCGGTTGAGGAACCCGACACTGAGAGTAGACGTAAGAACTTACCATCTGGAATTATGAGGAAAAAATTAAGTTATTTACTATTGACAATATAGCCAAGTCTGGATTTAGACTTGCAGCATATGGTGTGAAGCAAGGCGGTATTGGAAGCTTGTTGGCTGGTGGCATCCCTGTTTTGAGACCAAGCGGTGCCAAGAAGTCACAAAGCCAAGATTCTGTTTCTAAACAAGAAGCACAAGTGGTAAGGAACAAGCTACTGTAGTTAAACAAAAAAAGATATCTCCTGTCTTGATGCTCACTGTTGTGATTTCTACTTTAAGTCAAAGCCTCCTCCAGCTACTCCAAAGTCGCCCGCTGAAAATGCATCACCTAGTATCCCAGAGGTCAGCAGCCCACAGTCCATTAGTTCTTCAACTCCAGCTACTCCTCCAGCTCGTAGCGAACCCGCTCCAGCCGCTACCAAAGGTTAGTAGCTATGAAGGCAATGACAAAGTACACTGTTTTCCTTGCTAATTCATTATATGATGGACAGGCATTAAAGCAATTGTAACCCATCACTATGACCCTGACCAAGAAGACGAGCTAACCTTGATGAAAGGAGAATATGTCACCATTTTGGAGCGTGAAGCAGATGATGGTTGGTGGAAGGGCGTCAACGAACGTGGTGAAACTGGTGTATTCCCTTCCAACTTTGTGAAGGAGATTACCGAAGAAACTCCTCCTCCTCCCCCTTCGAGAACCTCAAAGCGCATGTCATCCAGCACTGAGAGCGCACAAAAGTCTCCTGTTGTTGGAAGTGCTCGTCCACCACTTGCCCGACCTCCTTCAATTCCTGGTGGTTCCCGCCCATCCTCGTTTGCCTCAATGGGCAACAGACCATCCTCCATTTCTGAACACGCACCTCTTGCCTCACCTCCTCCTCTACCAAGCTCACCCTCTCCTGCACGCACCTTTTCAATGACATCGAATACATCTACTCGCTCCCAAGGATCACCTATCGTTAGTCAAACAAAATCTGGAGAAGCTAACACTGCACCATTCGCCGCTGAGCCCGAAGATATCAAATCACCACCTGCCATTCAGCCTATCCCCGCACCGATTTCAGAAGAAGACTTTTCAGATGCTGCATCCGATGTACCAAGTTCTATGGCCGTTGAAGTTTCATCTTCTGTGGCAGACGAGCCCGTCGATGATGTAACTGAGGAAGACATCAATGAGTCCAACGAAATAGCTGAACCTGAGGCTCAGCCAGAATCTGCCCCGGTAGTTGAAGAAGAGCTTGCCCCTATTCCCGCACCACCAAAGGAAGTTGAACCCGTCGTGGAAGAGGAGGCTAAGACCGAGATTGAAGCAGAAAAGCCAGTCGAAGAAATTGCTCCCGTTGTTGTTGAGGATGAAAAGCAACCTGAACATGCTGAAGTCGCGGAAGTGGCTACAGAAAACGACGATGTGGAACAGCAGAAGGATAAGGAGGAAGAAGAAACTAAAGAGGTAGAACCCATTAAGGATAATGCTGCTGCTACCACTGAAGCTGCCGAAGAGGAGCCATCTGCTCCTGTTGAGCCAGAGGAAGTGAAGCCTGACTTCGATTCTATCACAAGTGGACCGAAACTAGCTGGCCCTAGCCGCGCGAGACCTTCACGCGGTCGACGACCCCAGGAGAGCAAGGCTAGTGAGCCCAGCCAAACCGCCCTTTTGGAGGAAGAGGTTGCCAAGGTTAGTATCAGCAAACGCTGTCACCTAGCTGACAATATTTTTTTAAAATTAACCACTATTTTCAGCAACCTGAGGAGAAGGCGCCTGTTGAAGAAAAGGCAGCACCTGCTCCACCTGCCAAGCCAATCAAGCCTATTTTCCAAAAGTTCCCTACACCATTCGCTGGTGCAGACGCCAGTGCACGCACGCTCAAGCCAGTTCAGCGTCGAATGTGGGAGCCAGCGGAAGCAACTCAAGAAAGCAGCGGCTCAGAGAAAAAGGTTGAAGAGAAGAAAGAAGAACCTGCACGCGGCGTTAAGAACATTAGCTCTCGGTTCAACTTCGCTGGTGTTCCTTCTGGCGGCGGCAATGAAGTTCTGGAAACCAAATTGAGAAATCATACCAAAAATGAAGTCGAGAAGGCTCGCAAAGAACTCGAGCGTCAGCTCGGTGAGGAACGCGAGGAACGTAAGCGCTTGGAGGAGAAGGTGGCTGATTTGTCTGCCAAACTTGAAGCGCTTATGGCGCAAATTGGCGAACAGTAGATGGAATCTATGTTCTTGCAATGATCTGTCTATACCATCCACTTTTCCTTTTTCTCGCACAGTCGGAATTCGGCTAATATATTTATCTTTTTGTCTTACATGTATGGGGTTTGATTTGATTGTACGTATTGACTCTTATATTCTAAAGAGAATAAAATTTGAAAGGAAAATAATAATAATGATGATATCGTAAATGTCGTTGGTATTTTAAAAAGTGATGGGAAATATCACACAATTCTAAGCTAGTTTCAAGTAAAGGAAGGGAGTTAATCTTGCTTGCGGATGTAGCCAACGACCTTGTATGGTCGTAGAAGACCGGTACGACCGTCAATTTCACCATTCTGCTCTACATTGTCCTTGAGTTCAAAACGATACTTGCTGAAAATACCGTGGATCAAAGTGGCGATTTCAGCAAGGGCAAAGTTTCGACCAATGCATATACGAGATCCCATGGAGAAAGGAGCAAAAGAACCAGGAACCTTGAGTGGTTGTGCCCAACGATCAGGGTTATACTCTTCGGGCTTATCCCAGTAGCGAGGATCACGGTGCATACCATACAAGTACACGGTAATTTGCACTCCCTTGGGAATAACGGTATCGGGGGTTGATGGCAAGACAAAGTCGGATGAAGTCTCACGAGTCAAGTTACTAGCAGGAGGATACATGCGCAGAGATTCGTTGATCTAAACAGAGCGTCAGTATCGTACTCCATGTAGAACGAAAATAAAAGAGATATACCACTTACGCATCGGTTGACAAGTTCAAGTTTTCGGGCTTCATCATATTGGATAGGGCCAGGAACGGATTTAACCTCATCGATAACACGCTGTTGCAACTCCTTGTGGCGGGCGAGTTCGAATGCCATAAACTACGCCGGAAAAAAACAATCTATTTTAGTCTGTATGCTCTGTGATCACACTACCCCAAAGATATAGATCGGTAAACACCACTTACGCTGAGAGTATTGGATGAGGTCTCAAAACCAGCCAAGAAGAAGACATAGAGTTGATCTCTAATTTCATTATCAGTGAGCTTTCTTCCATTGTCATCCTCAGCATCCAGCAAGAAATCCAAGATGGTTTTGTGCTCATCACTATCCAATGAGGCGGAGGCCCGAGCCTTCTTGCGGTCACGAATAGCTTTGTAGATAAACTTATCGACAATGATATTTGCTTTGCGGTAGGCGACATAACGCATAAAGTAGCCACCCATGGGGATGAGAAGCAAAGGGTTCTCCAGTTTTCGGATCAAGTAGTTCATGCTCTGCTTGAATTCCTTTGGCGCTTCTCCGGCACCAATCACATCGGCGATGATATCAAATGTGAAATCCGCAAACAATTCGGTCATATCCACCTCCTTGTCCACATAATTCTCCAAATTGGCAACAAACTTTTCAGTGTGGCGAACAAAGGTGCTTTGAAGGATTTTGAGGGCCGGGATCTTGAATCCTTGATCTAACAAATTTCTTTGTGTTTTCCAAATGTGGCCGTGCGATCCTGCATGTTGAAGTGTCACCAAGTTGTTCGCTCCCCAGTAATGTCTAACTTCATCGTTAGCTCCGCCTTTATCCAAATTCACTTGAAGATACACCTTCTTAAAATCCTCAGGATCAGTTGTGACCACTAGATATGTTCAGTATCAGTAAATGCCAAAAGTTCACTCCGTCGTAGCCATTGAGATGTAACGTTGATAGACTTACCCATTGGTCCAACAGGTGTATGGAGCTTGAACACACAGCGCATCGCTGCTTGCAAATCCCTCACATGATAGAAGAAGGATTCTTCTCTCATTTGTCCGAGAAAGAACATGGGTTTGATGTCAGGGGTTGGCAAATTCAATTGCTTCAATCTGTAATATGAGGAAAAAAAAATGAGGCGGTTAATTGGTATTTCCTTATCGGTTGTGAATCAGCAGGGTATTCACTTACTTCTTACGAGCATCTGCATCAATCGAGATAATATACGCGGCAAGGGCAGCAACAGGGGTCAGTGCAAGGACTGCCGTAGTGGCAACAGTTGTTGCAGTGGAAATCATCAGAGGAAGAAGTGAAGAGAAAAGGGGGCGGAGCACAGCAGGAGAGGGTAAATATAATCGAAAAATTTGGTTGAGTCAAAAAAATCAAGCACCGGGTTAAACTTGGGTTTATTACCGCGTACAACCCGCATTTCTTCACCAGCGCTGTAAAGAAGCGCGGATAAACGATGACATCCTCTCCGTAAAGTTAAAGTTACTGTGTCGTATCAACATCACACAAACAATTCCATGGGGGTGGTTGGTGCGGAATAAGCTTATGTTATGTTATGTACACTTTGTGTCTTTATTTTCCATGCTTATCCAAGAAGTTCTTTCTCGGAGAGGTTCGTGAATTTTTTTTTAAAACCAATTCACAATGTGAATTCCCAATTTGTGAATATGCTAATTTGACTAACTACAACTTGTGTAAAATTCAATTCTTCTTGTTGGCCTTGTAGTAGTTGATGAGACCATTGGTGGAGGCATCATGTGACTTGACCTCACCAGCACCAGTAAGTTCGGGCAAAATAGCCTTAGCCAATTGCTTACCGAGTTCAACACCCCATTGATCGAAGGAGTTGATATCCCAGATGACACCCTGGGTGAAGATCTTGTGTTCGTACAAAGCAACCAAAGATCCGAGAGTGGCAGGGGTAAGCTTCTGGAAGAACAGAGAGTTGGTGGGTCGGTTACCCTGGAAGATCTTGTGTGGGACGATGCTCTCAAATTGTTCTTGGGACTTGATTGACTTGTCGTTCTTAAGTTCAGCACGGACGGCTTGTTCGTCCTTACCGACCATCAAGGCCTCAGTCTGAGCAAAGAAGTTGGACAACAGAATATCGTGATGCTTTCCACCGGAGATGGGGTTTTGGGTCTCAACAGGAGCAAGGAAATCGCATGGAATCAACTTGGTACCTTGGTGAATAAGTTGATAGAAAGCGTGTTGACCATTGGTACCGGGCTCACCCCAGATGATAGGTCCAGTGGAGGTCTGAACTTTATCACCAGAGCGAGAGACATATTTACCATTAGACTCCATATCACCCTACATACCAAAAAAAAAAAAGGGAAAGACATTGAGAACGTGGACATTTCGGTGCAACCAATTTGAGGACGATGTTTTACCTGTTGGAAGTATGCGGAGAAGCGGTGCATATATTGGTCATAGGGAAGAATGGCTTGAGTTTGGGCATCGAAGAAGTTGTTGTACCAAACACCCAAAACACCCATGATGACGGGCAAGTTCTCTTCTAAAGGAGCAGTCTTGAAGTGGTTATCCATTTCGTGAGCACCTTGGAGCAATTGATGGAAGTTGTCAAAGCCAATATAGATGGCAATGGACAAGCCAATAGCGGACCATAGAGAGTAACGTCCACCAACCCAGTCCCAGAAGCGGAACATGTTCTTAGTGTCGATACCGAAAGCAGAAACGGCTGACTCATTGGTGGAGAGAGCAACAAAGTGCTTAGCAACATGGGATTGCTAATATTATTTATCAAGAGCATTAGTCAGTTATTCATCAGCATTGTAATTCAAACAGCGGTGCCGTCAAGGGTCCACCCGAACGATTGACGTGCGAAAAATAAAAATTCCGACTTGCATGATCAACCTCTGAGTACCCCCAAACCGCATAGTCATCAACAACCACCACTTGCATAAAAAAAAACTACTTACCTCCTTAGCAAATGAGAGGAACCAGTCCTTAGCAGAGACTGCATTGGTGATGGTTTCTTGTGTGGTGAAAGTCTTGGAAGCAATAATGAACAAAGTGGTTTCAGGGTTGACAATCTTGAGTACCTCCGCCAAGTGGGTTCCGTCAATGTTAGAAACAAAGTGGGCATGGAGACCTTCCTTGGCATAGGGCTTGAGAGCCTCAGTGACCATGACAGGACCCAAGTCAGAACCACCAATACCAATGTTAACAATATCAGTGATAGCCTTGCCAGTGTAGCCCTTCCAGGTTCCGTTGCGGATAGCCTCTGAAGTCTGCTTCATCTGTTCCAAAACAGCGTTGACTTCAGGCATGACGTCCTCTCCGTTGTCATAGATGGGAGTGTTGGACAAGTTGCGCAAGGCAGTATGCAAAACAGCACGGTCTTCAGTGAAGTTGATGTGTTCACCGCTGAACATCTTATCACGCATCTCAGCAACCTTAGCCTCCTTTGCCAAAGCAATCAAGTTCTTGAAAATATCATCGTTGATGATATTCTTTGAGAAATCCAACAAAATGGTTGAGTTGGAGGTCTTGAAGCTTCTGGAGAACTTCTCAAATCGGGAGGGATCCTTAGCGAAGAGATCCTTCATAACCAAAGACTTTCCTTCAGTCTCATACTGCTGTTGCAGAGTTTGCCATGTAGAGAGCTTGTTAGCAAGAACCATTGAAGAGTTGTGTAAAGAGAAAAGATGACACGAAAATCAAGAAGCGTCGGGGGAGGTAAGACTATTTTATATGCGGCGGAAAAATCAGCCCCAAAATATTCCTGGGCCAGATCTCCGTCTCCCGCTATTGCCCTTGCGTTTTCCAATGCTTGCGTCACACACACAGTAACCCAGCGCTTTAAAATTCTCCTTCTGGTAAATGTTCTTTTTTATAAGCTGATGATTTAGTAGATAACTGATAGCTATGGAACAGAAGTCCGGTTTGATTGAAATAAAAAATGCACCGGAAAAGCATAGAATAGCTTGAAACAACCTAATAAAACATAGCAAAGTGACACTCGTATGCTTAAAATACAGAGAGTGAGAGGATTAAGCTTTGGGCAAAGTACCGACCATGCCGCGAGCTTCTGCAGTGATGTGACTGTTCATCTTGATCAACCCTGTAGACTAATTTTTTTTTTTATGAGTCGGTCGTAATATTCGAAACTTCAACTCGTCATTCCCCCCCCGCACAATGTCTGCTCCGGTAGCATCTTGTAAGACCGTTTTGGCCTCAAAGGTCTCGGCTTCCTTTCGGTAAGCACATATTGCAACGTTTTCAATCAAGGTATTATGTGGTCGTTTCTGACAAAATGAAAATTTCATAGTGATCAGATTAAGAAGGATATCAAAGAACGTGATATCCGACCCAAGTTGGTAGGATTTCTCGCAAACGAGGACCCAGCTGCCGTCAAGTATGCTCAGTGGACAGCCAAAACTTGCGCAGAAACTGGCGTCGAATTCGAACTTCGCAAGGTTGACAAGCAAGATCTTGAACAGAAGATCGATGAGGCCAACGAAGACAAGGCTGTCAATGGCATCATGGTCTATTACCCTGTGTTCGGAGGAAAGCAGGTAATGAGCATTAAAGAGTGGAGGGAACGGTGATGAACAAGGGTCTGAGCATAGTGCTGATGATGCTGTTATTATATTGTAGGACCAATATTTGCAAAACTGCGTTAGCATTTTCAAGGACGTAGAAGGATTGACCTTCAAGTATATCTACAACGTATATCACAACATCCGATTTTTGGATTCTGGAGAAACCACCAAATGCATCATTCCTTGTACCCCTCTTGCAGTTGTAAAGGCAAGTAATTCCTCCAAGCTGCTGGAGATTTGATCTGAAAAGTGCGCCGTCCATTAACCCTCCATGGCGGGAATAGATCATGGAATTCATCGGTGTATACAACGCTGTACTTCCTTATGGTAACCGTTTGTACGGACGCACCATCACTGTCATCAACCGAAGTGAAATTGTCGGTAGACCCTTGGCTGCTATGTTGGCCAATGATGGTGCAAAGGTTTACTCAGTCGACATCACTGGTATTCAAACTTTTACCCGTGGCACTGGCATCCAGCTTCAAGCCCACAAGGTTGAAGACACTGAATTGACTTTGGAGCAAGTCGTGCCACAATCCGATGTGGTTATTACTGGTGTTCCTATCGCCAGTTATAAGCTTCCTTCCAAGCTTCTCAAGGATGGTGTGATTGCCATCAACTTTTCATCCTTTGCCAACTTTGAGGATGATGTGAAGCAACATGCTTCGATTTTTGTTCCTTCCGTCGGCAAAGTGACCGTTGCTATGCTGGAGAGAAACTTGTTGCGCCTTCACGATTATCAACACCGTGAAGCCAAATAGAAAAAATGGGCCCACCATTTTGTAAACATTTCTAGATTTCACTTTTAGCCTTTTTGTAACGATGCAATCCTTTCCAGCTCAGCATGTTTCAGTGTAAAATATATATCATTTTGTATCGTCTCTTACAATAACTGTGTGTATTATAGTATATTGGAAGAGAGGGGGTGGGGTAATTACAAGTATTTATTGGTCGCGAGTGACTAGATCAGCGGTACCAAAGTTATCGATGCGCGGGTAGTTAATCCTTTGTTCATCCAACTGGTTTTGACTCCAAACCAGCATTCGAAGCAAGCTTGGTAACTTTGGATCCTTCTCCTGGCTCTGACTAGTCAATATGGCAGCATTGAGTTCCGAAGCGGTCTTTTGACGTTGTGCGGGGTGAAGCAGGTCGCTAACAGGCGATTGTCGCGTGTCTTCAAACGCCATCAACGCCATAGTACGCTCCAGTTCCTCTAAAAACTCAGGATTTTCCTCTCCCCTTGGTGCCATTTCTTCGGATGCGAAATCCAACGCTTCGGCAAATTCTCCGCGGCGTATCAATTCAATCAATCGTTGTTGTTGAAGGTGAAAGAATAGCTGAGGATTGGTATCTAAAATCTGAAAGTATAGGTAAAGTAGGTTAGCTTGAGCCGGAAGGTTATGGTTTTCCTTTGGAGAACTGAGACTGGGACTACATTCCTCAGGTCAATACTACTTACATCGGGGTTGAGATCGTTGACTCTTTCAATGGCGGCATCAACGTTGCCTGCTTGCACCGCTCGTCGAATGTCCATGCGATCTTGTATCGACGCTATATCAACCATGGGAGCCAAACCACTTTCAATGCTGAACTGTTCAGCAGCATCCTTGTAGCCTTCCACCACAAGGTAGTTCATTACGAGTTTGTTGAGGTCCCTACATTAGGTACAATTTTGAATCGTGAGTGTGTGAAAATGGAGTGAATAACTGAAGCCTCGTTAGAAATTCTCACATACTGCTTATTTATCTTGACATCAGCTAGCTTTTTCTCCCACTCCTCTTTTGATATTGTCTTTTTAGATGGCGTTGTGGTAGTGGACATTGGTGAATTTTGGGGGAGACAAGGGGAAAAATGAATGGGCAAAAGCTTAGTGAGAAAAAGTTGTAGGGGAAATTTTTATTGTACAAGCTTGGGGTGGGTGGGTGGGGAATATGGCCTAATCATCATCATCATCGTCAATTATGTAATGTGTGGGTTCTTGGTGAGGTATTTCGCCTTCATCACCGTCTTCATCACCACCGTCTTCCTCGTCGTCTCCTTCTTCTTCAGCTTCTTCGTCATCTAAATCCTCATCCTCATGGAAACTATGGTGGTCAAATTCTTGATCGTCATGATGCTCCTCTTCCTCCTCTTCTATATCTTCGTACTCTTGGAGGGGCTCATCATCGTCTTCTTCATCATATTGATCTTCTTGTTCCTCGGGTTCATCGTCTTCGTATACGACATCTTCGCTATCCTCTTCAATCTCATAATAATCTCCGGTATTGTCTTGATTAGAGTCATCATGGTAGGCTTCTTCATGGTTCTCGGGCTCTTCCGTCATTTCATGGTCTCTATTGAAAGGTTGGCTGTAAAACAGTACGTATCAGTATTCTAGAGCTTATCTTCAACCGATTTTTCCTTCTGATTTCACATTTGCAACAAGGCTGTACTCACTAATCGATAAGTTCCATGGTCACGGCGCTCAAAAATGCTGGAATGCTGCCACGTTCATTGACACAATAGTTGTAGCTGCTCTCCAAAGTTTTCATGTACATATCCTTGTTCGCTCCAACAATCTTGAGGGTACCTTGATCATTTTCTGAAGATTTGAAAACGAATGAAATGTCGTTGGGGTCTGCATACATGGAGGCCAGCCGAACCATGCCGTCAGCAGAAAAGTCAACTTTGTAGCCTAACAAGCTGGCAACAGCTTCATGGTATTCTCGAACTTTGGCTGCCCAAACTTGCTGCATTCGAAGAATTCTTTTCTCTTTTTGTGCAACTGTTGTCACCATTTGTTCCTTCTCAGCCTGCAGGTTGTCGAAGCTTTGAGGTGGAATAGTAGACTCTATGACGCCAGCCATCGCCGTTCCATCATTGGACTGTTGAAGTCGAGCAATCAACTCTTGATTCTCTTTTTTCAAGTCATCCAACATACTTTGCCGTATGGCTTGTTCTCTTGAGGCCGGGTTATTCTTGAGTTGTAATATCCGCTGCTTTGGTTCTTTGCTTTCTGTCATTGGACTGTCCTCGTCGTGGACACTGGTGGGTGCTGGTTGAACCTCAGCAACACTTCGTATAAGTTCTTCGTTCAAACCGCCAACAACTAGACCATGTCTTAAGATATCAATTTGCTTCTGCAAGACCTCCAGTTCCTTTGCCTTGAGCTGGAATTCGACATCTAGAGTCGACAACCCTGTAAAATGGAAGCAGTAAGTAAGAAGGGCATAAGTATTGAAATTAAAAAAAAGCTTAGCATTATTGCCAACTCTAAATTTCATACTTTTCAAAAGATCAATTTTGGCTGTGGCCAGATCAACCAAACTGGCTTTGATCTGTTCTCCGGTAGGGAGCTGTAAGGTAGCAGGCATGTTTTCGACCTGTTGCCCTGAGCGATCTTGCAATGCTCTGGTCCGTTCGGCTGTCATCATGGTGCGCAGTGCTTCAATTTCAACACGATATTGTCCGAGCAGGCCCTCAAGTTCGTTGAGACGCTGGGTCTTGGCTGAGTCGTACCGTTCACTCATATAGGTGATTTCTTCAATGTCATAAGATTTCTGCAAAGCAAGGAGTGTCAGAGAAGCGCAGTACAATGGGTTAAGACGACGACCAGTCTTACCAGCTGCTCTCTTAGAATGCCTATCTCCTTTTGTAGCAGTTGTTTGTCTTTCATGAGAATATCAGTATTGACTTGATCAACTTGTCGCAGGTTGTCTTTTTCTCGAATCTGTGCATTCAGCTCCAATATCTGAAAGGTTTTCTATAAGTACCATGCTGGTCTCAATGTTGGGGGGAGGGGAGCGCATCACTTACACGTTTTTCAGCTTCCAATAACAGCGTCTCCTGACTTTTCATGAGCTCGGACAAATCATTCTCGATTTTCGCAGCAGAAGACTTTTCGCTTCGTAAAAGATTGAGTTCTCTACAAACGGCATATGGCGTGATGAATCCAATATTGTCTGCATTCTCCAGAAAAGAAGCCCTATAACATCGACATTCGTTAATACGACCAAATTGAGCTTCCGTATCACATAGTACACCATTTACCATTCTGCTCTTTCGCGTTTAATGGCAGCGTTTTCCACTTCCAATTGGACACATTTATCCTTGAACACTGCCATATTTCGCAGTTGGTGCTCCAGTTCATACTTTTGCTCTCGTAACTTTTCTACGTTTTGATAAATAGATTTGTAATGTTGCAAATCGCTATTAAGAACACCGATCTCCTTTTCTAGACGATGTACATTTAAGACGTGTACTGCGTACTAATGTTAATAAAAGCCCGCGATGGTCGGTGACGCCCAAATCATATTATTTTGTAAACACTTACAGTGCAATTCTTCGTGAAGGCTTTCGACCTCATCAGGATCAAGCTGGCAATACTGGTATCTCTTTAAGCGGCGATCACAGCTTGCCAGTGCCTCCATTGCATCCGTTGATTCATCCAGACGTTGCTTCAAAAGCTCAGAATTTGTCTTTTGCTGATGTGGCCTAGGTGTTAAAACCGCATACAAAAAGGGCATGGCAAGGTAGGATATATTTGTTACCTGCTGAGTTAAAGCGTCGACAGTGATCTTCAATTGATCTCTTTCTCTAACATATTCTGCCTCCTTTAGCGACCAGTCCTGACGAGTAGATTCGTATTCTCGTTTCAATGTTCTCAGCTCCTGCTTCATATCCGAATTTTCCGCTCGCAGCTGTATTCGTTCATCATCTCTCATTCCCTGTTCACATAGTGTTAATGATGGCGGCAACGGTAAGTGAAGGTTGTATCAGCAGTCTTTACCTTGATTGTCTCTAGTTCACTTTCAAGTTCTTTGTTTGATTTCCTTAACAGTTCGACCTGCTGAAAGTGATATACAGCGCGAGATTCGGCCTCCTATCATGATTCAAATCAGTTAACATGAGAGCCACAAAGGTTTTTAGAAACAGAGTAAGACTCTAACCGTTTTCTCGTTTATTTTTTCGTGTATGGTGCGAAGCAATTCCGCCTTTTCCGTCTCGAACGAGGACTCCAGCATTGCTTTGTCGCTTTGGGCTGCCATCAATTGTAGTCGAAGCTCGTCTAGCAGCGACCGAACCTCTGCCATCTTCTCTTCTACAATGATAGTTATTAGTGGCAGATCAAATATTCCATCAAGATATGGGGTCTCGGTCTACCTTGTGCAGGAGGTGGTGACGGTGAAGTAGGAACAGCATCGACGATTGGTTGCTTAGATCTTCCGAATCGAAAGACCGATTCGCGAGTAATGCGCGGTCGTTTGGTTGTGTGATTCTATACAAAGTCGTTAGAGATGAGTAAAGGCAATGGAGGTTCGATAATTGAGTACGTGTTATGAGAGGAACGCTATGACTTACAGTTGTGCCATTCAGGTGGTCGTTGGAGGCCGATCGGAATAAGGTAGGGAGTGAGTCGTTGTCAGTTTGCATCAGAGCATTCGATAACTGTAAAGACGATTCTAACAGACTTGGAGCCTGCCTGTCTGTGGTAGGCGTGTCTCCATCGTTAGCCGACGAGTACATTTAAAATGGGTAAACGAGCAGACGGACTATTTTTTTTCGTCCTGCGAGTCTCCCAAAAGAAATGAAATTCATTCTCGGCTGGGTACCGTCAGTGACGTTTCTTAACCATGCAGAAGCTCTATAATTTCGGACCTCACAAGCTTTGCGAGAATCAAGTCTTTTTTAAGAGCAAGTTCTGCATCGGTCTTGTCAATCTCAAGCCAATTACGCCGTAAGTGGATCGCTGAATGAAGAATGGTCTACGGCAAAACGCTAATATCGTACAAGTGGTCGTATCCTTTTTTGTTAACCAGAATACACGTATTCACCAACATACCCAACCCTTTTATTATGTGGTGATCACCCTTTATTTCTAGCGATTATACTTGACTCTTCAAAATAGATGTCATGGTTATACCCAGACGTATTGTTACTCGTTTTGCAGATATGACATCCGACGAGGCGACAGATATGATTTTGAGTGCTCAAACAATTGGAAAAGTCATTGAAAAGGAGTTTGATGCAACTTCCCTTACTATGGCTATGCAAGATGGCCCTCAAGCTGGACAAACGGTATGTACAACACGATATTTATTATGTGTCGTTAAGAACCTTTGTATTATACAAATGATTAAACGACTCTCTAGGTACCTCATGTTCATATGCATATTATACCGCGAAGATCAGGAGATTGGGCCAACAATGATGATGTTTACGACGAGTTGGATGGTAAACAAGCAGCAGCGGGTGCCAAAAGAGTCGATAACGATGAACGAAAACCGCGCTCTATAGACGAAATGAAGGAGGAAGCTGAACAATTACGACCCTTTTTCAATCAATATGAAGATTGATACACCTTTTATGTGTCGATAGAAGCAGCCTTGTAGATTGAGTCTTGTAGTTTATCTAGTTCACTGCCTTGTACGTGATAGACCTATTGAATATAACATGTTACAATATGTTCATTTGGACAACTTTCAACAATAGTGCTTTTTCTTACGCTGGAAATCAGTCCAACCATATTTTGCTCTGGAACTTCAGCTTTGGCACGAGGACCCCAAGAGTATTGAAAAACAGGCTGGTCACCTTGAGTGACGTCTGCATTCAACTTTTGCCGTTGAAGGTATCCTTGCTTGACAAATCCATCCAGCATTCTAGCGCGATCGCCAAACGTTTCCGATTCCTCTTGTATCCGTAATCGATTAAGGTGTGACATAAGCAGTTCTGGTAGATAGAATGGAATCAATATCAGTAATTCTCGATTTGCGTCCTTCTGGGTGATTGAAACAAATCAAGATACTGACCATCGTTCATACTTTGCTCGTTAACAAATATAAGCGAAAGGATGACATAAAGCAATCCAGTAGATTGATATTCGTCATTGGTATGGTGTATGATCTGAGGGTCATTCTGCTCTTCTGGAAGGATGTTTCGTAAAACGTACGTTTTGCTTAATTGCACCTTTCCATTTGCAGCTGCTATAGAGAAAAAAAAAACTTGTTAACCATGCGGCGAGGAACATTATGCATATGCATGCAATGCAAAATCACCAACCTCGTTTAGCTGGATTCGATTTCTCTTTCGTGACCAACTCAGTCAATTCCATGCCAAAAATATGCCGCAACTTCGCCTGAGTCTTGTCAAAGATAGCAGGAAACGAGCGCGAGCGATCTGTTAGGACTGAGGAGATAAAATGCTGATTTAGTAAGCATAAAACGATAGAGTCATCCATTTTAAAGATGGGTGCGTACCTTTTCGGGTGATGTCGTCTTTTCGGATGACTTGTTTTCGATGCTCGCAAGCCAACGCGTATCTAACTGTGTCATTGACTTTCCTTTCGAGGTCCTGGCGCGTAATTATGGTTTTGGAGTGAGAACAGTCCCGGGCCTGCATATTTTCCATTTGTGTGTTCTTACCTGTGATGTTTGCTCTGCCGTTAGTTGTGAGTCCAGCTCATTGTACGACGAATCTTCTTGACGTATTCTCTTCGGTTCTCGTTGAGTTCCCGACGTTGAAGGTTGAGTATAGTCGTCGTCTTCGTCGTCTTCGTCCTATGCGATCCTGAATGGGTTAATTCAAACTATTTCAAATTGCCAGGTCAGTTCAAGGCAGTCAAACAATACCCTAAGATTGCGTTGCCTTCTCGCTCTAGACGACTGCAATGAAAAGTGATTAGCACGTTGGATCGAAACGGAATCCTTTTGAAGTAGCAAAGCTGACATCAGTACCATTGGATCTGGGTGAACGACAAAGGAAAAATTATAAATTCCGCTGTGACCCGCCTCTGCTCGCGTGTTTTGGTCGTTTGACAAAATTTAACTTTTACCCAAATAGTGCACTTGTAGCCCATCCCATGAGCTGCCATTCATCTGAGCAATGTCAGCAACCTTCAACATAGCCATACAAACAATAGTGTATAGTAATTGAAAAATAAGGAAGAGGGAATATGTTTTATTGTGTGGTATTGTACACTTCGGAGCATCGAACGATTTTCTCGCTTTTCTTGCGAATAAGAGTGGAGCGCCTGCCTATGGTAGAGTTAGAGCGACTAGTGGCTTCTGGGCTTTGTTGAAGATAAACACCATTCTGATAATGGTCTCGATAATAATCAGCATCTTTTTCAAAAAAGAGATATACGTAAGTTGGATTATATTGGTGCTATTACAGTAAAAGGAAAGAGATTCACCTTTGCGCTCAAAGTCAGGGGTATTGATATCTCTACGCTTCGTGTATTTCTCAATCTTCCAGACTTCTATGTGAGCTTTGAGTTTATCGATGAGACCCATTGGTGGGAAGGAGGATGTATGTATGAATGGAAAAGGAGTGGAGGAGTTGAAGTACGGTTAAATTGTTAGAATGAAAGGAAAAGAGGTGCACCGGGCTTATTGCAATGATGGAGTTTACAGGCGAATTGAATTTGTTTGATTGCACTCCGATGGTGTAAGTGTAACACCCCCCTCCCGGATTGAATACCAGCTTCATGACACAGACAAGCATAGCAGAAAGATATTTTACCCACATGGGCATTGCAGGAAACCAAAGGTAACTTGCGCTGGTTGGCTTTGTAGTTCAATTGACGTGCTTATCATCGTGATTTTTGGACTCGAGGTTATTAACCTGGCTTTTAATGTATGAAATGGTATCCGATAACTCAGCAGGTAGCCAGAAATAGCCGGTTGGCTGCTGAGTACACAAGTAGCTTGAAATTCTAAAGCTACTATGCCTGACTGTGCGTTCGTAGGGTCAGTCAGTTCAGCGGCAGTGTGGAGAAATGGCTAGAGCGGACTTTCATTAAGGGAGAGTGGGTGACGTTGTCAATAAGATTTTCATGAAGAGTGCGTGGGAAACTTACCTGCACATTCTTCAGGTTTTTTCCCTTCCCCTTCCATGTTGTCTTCTATATTATCTCGCTCGGCCAAACAAGTATGATGAAAAAAAGAGACTTTGTTGATTTGATTATGGCGCTAACAAACATGTAGACCACTCGTGCATGGCTCAAGCCTGCTCTCCACAGGAGAACCATCATTTCAGCTACTTACAACGCTGCTGTGGCTGGCTTAACGAACGAGCAAGCAGAGGTAAATCAGGACACTGTATTTATTGGCGGTTTTTCTCGTCATACTAAACTTATGGAATATTAGCTTCGGGAAGCTGTGCATCAATTTGCTCAAACTGAATTAGCCCCCCGTGCCACGGACATTGACAAGGAGAACGTCTTTCCTATGGACATGTGGAAAAAGTTCGGAGATATGGGCCTTTTGGGTATTACCGCTCCAGAAAAGTATGGCGGTTTGGGATTGGGCTACATGGAACATACCTTGGTCATGGAGGAGATTTCTCGAGCAAGCGGATCAGTTGCCTTGAGTTACGGTGCCCACTCCAACCTCTGTGTCAACCAAATTGTCAGAAACGGCAACGAGGAACAAAAGCAAAAGTACCTCCCCAAGTTGATCAGTGGTGACCATGTTGGTGCCTTAGCCATGTCTGAGCCTGGATCTGGATCTGATGTTACCAGCATGAGACTACGCGCCGAGAAGAAGGGTGATAAATATATCTTGAACGGCAACAAGTTCTGGATTACAAATGGCCCAGATGCTGATGTGTTGGTTGTATATGCCAAGACAGATCCTCAGGCTGGTGCTAGAGGAATCACTGCGTTCTTGATTGAAAAGGTATGTGGAATGATAGGCTAAGATAGTAGTTGTATGCTAAATCTGACATGCACATGCCTGCACATTTAGGGCTTTAAGGGCTTTTCTACTGCACAAAAACTTGACAAATTGGGCATGCGCGGTTCCAACACTTGTGAACTTATATTTGAGGATTGTGAAGTGCCAGGTAAATTACTCTAACATAAGAGGCATAGTTTAATTCAAAGCGGCATTCAAAACTGACCATTTTCCGTACCCAATCCATTACGATTTACCAAACGCTAGCCGAGAATGTCCTTGGACAAGTAGGAAAGGGTGTCTACGTTCTTATGAGTGGATTGGACTTGGAGCGACTAGTCTTGTCTGGTGGACCATTAGGGTAAGTTGTGTTTTATCCGTTGATCGGAAAATCGAGATAGATTCGACCTCTTCGCTTATTGACGGGATTCATCATACAGTCTTATGCAAGCTGCCTTAGATATCACCGTACCATATGTTCATGAGCGAAAACAGTTTGGTCAACCTATTGGCGAGTTCCAACTGGTCCAAGGAAAGGTTGCTGACATGTATACTAAGCTCAATGCCTCAAGAGCCTATGTGTATGCTGTAGCACGCGCTTGTGACAATGGACAAGTCAGCAACAAGGATTGCGCTGGTGTTATTCTTTACTCTGCTGAACGCGCCACCGAAGTCGCCTTGGATGCTATCCAATGTCTTGGTGGAAATGGATATATCAACGACTTCCCCACTGGACGCATTCTGCGAGATGCCAAACTCTATGAGATTGGAGCCGGTACCAGTGAAATTCGCCGCATGCTTATCGGTAGAGAATTTAACAAACTATACAAGTAAAGTAGACAGGCGGATTTGACATTTTAGACTTCCAATATGTAATGTATATCCTTTAAGTACAATGGGCTTTTTTATCCTGCTGTGGTTTATTAAGAAATAGTATTCAATTGATATACAAGCTACCATAGATGACATTTGGTTTCGGTGTTCATTGGTGCTTTTGGAGGACATTTGAAGGCTTTCGCGAATTCGTCCGAGTTTTGTGCCACACCGTTAACACGCCATCTGTTTGGCGAATGCGGATCGGTATAAATCTATAGTGTAGAGTGTTCAGTAACAAAAATTATATCATCCCTTTTTGCATTGTACACTCACCCTTTTAACACTTTTCTCTGGTCTAATATTCTGGCACCAGATACGTCCATAATTAATGAAGAAGAGCTGTTCAGGTGTGAACTCTTCAAGGCCAGGTAGAGTCTGTTCGCTCTTTGGTTGATCCATTGTCGCATTAGCTAAACTGTTACGCCAGGCATTGAAGGCGATGAGTACGCCACCATTATCTGCCAAGTTCTCTCCAAGAGTAAGCTTTTTTAAATAAACCATTGCCCGATTAATAAACCTGTACTTCATTTTGTTCTCAATGATGCACCGCTTGTTACCTTTCCATTGACATGGACTGACTGATTATCAGATCCAGTAACCGTAAAGGCTGAGTACTGATTGACAAAGCATTGTGCTCTCTCGTCGAATTTGGCCGCAGTCGCATTCAACCACCACGAAGCTATTCTTCCGTCTTCATCATATTGTCTACCTTCATCATCGAAAGCATGCTGTGGTACCATTCCGTTAGTTGATGATCAATATCATAAGGTGTGAAGATTGTACATACCGTCAATTCATGTCCCATCACAGCACCAATGCCGCCATAGTTGAGACTACTTGGATATTCCAAATCAAAGAAAGGCATTTGGAGAATGCCAGCAGGAAAAACAATTTCGTTCAATAGTGGGTTGTAGTAAGCATTCACGTCCTGTGGATTCATTCCCCAGCGTAGCCTGTTTACAGGTTTGCCATAGACTTCCCACGTACGCTTGGAGTCCCATTGTAGGTAAGAGAGGTAGTTATCAAAGTATTTGTCTGGAATCGACGAAATGGTTTTGTAATACATATCCAGGGACTCTGGCGACATGACGTCTGGTTCGGATTTACTGTAGCCAACTTTTTGAACAATTTTGTGAAGCTTTCAAAGGCAAGAATGTTAGTTAACTGATTTCTGAACACACCATGAGTGAGTTGTAACAAGTTATAAGACGTACCTTATCCAAAGCCCTTTGTCTGGTTACATCATCTAGAAAGTCAAGAGCCTTTAGGCGTTGCTCCAGAGAATCTCTTATAGTGTGCAAAAAGGCGTCTGAAAAACTTTGAGCTTCGGTGCCAAATTTGGTTATGGCATAGTATCGACCGACAAGTTGTCCGAGAACATTTCCAACGTCACGCATGCAAGTTTCCCAGCGGGGAGGAATAACTTTGGTGCCATCCAAAATTGCTGAGAACTTGACATTGGGTGCTCGAATGGACGTGGATAATGTGTCGATGAGCGTAAATATCAAAGCATTGATAAAATGGTAACGTACAGTCATGACGTCGGTCTCAGCGATGAGTTTTCCAAGATTGGCAAGATATTGAGGAGACTGTACTATGATAGTTTCAACGGGAACAGTCGAAGATTGCAGTTTAGACACCATTAGCTGCCAATCGATATTTGGAACTGTTGAGGTCAGGTTTTTGATGGTCATAGGGTTGTAGTTTGCAACAGGGTCGCGCATTTCATCTCTACAATACATGTTTAGAAAACTATTTTCGTCGTCTAACAACTCAAACACTCCTCATCAGTGTACTTACGAACTATTGCTAATACTAGCCAAAGCTGTTTCGAATTTGACAAGACTGTCGACTGCTGCTGAAATGTTATGGTCCGCGCCAAAGAATTTGCTATCTTCCTGCGTGAATATAGCTGACCAAATGTCCTTAACTGTTCCTTTGTACAGTTCTATTGTTGCGGGAACAGTATAGTATTGCTTTGAAGGAAGTTGTAGACCACTTTGTCCGAGAGTAATGGTGTTTACCCCAGGATTTTCTGCATCTGCATCTCCGTCAAACGAGAAGAAGGGGTTTGCGTTATTCGAGATCAAAAAAGACATTGCGGAAGTAATAGATTCAATATCATTGTTTTTGCTGTCTTCCCATATGGAGTTGAGTTTCTCTAGGAGGGTGCGAATGGGTTCACTCCCTCGACTGTCAATGGCAGCTTCGTTATTACAGCTTTCATAGTAATTTTTGGCCTTGTTGAAAATTTCTTCGTCTTTTTTCTGCATATCCGGGTCTACCGTAAAGTTGCCAAAAGTATGCAAGTGATCATAAGTATTTTCGAAAATCTGCTTCAATATGTTTTGGATATCTTCAGAGACGTTGTCAAAAGAGCCAGTTTCTATCAAGGTTCTCTCGTTTGGTGAATACTGGAAGGAGCTGAACAAGTTTATTGTACATATGACGACTTACGAGCTTGATCATCCCTAATCTTATGCGCTTCTATCCAACCTCCACCTTTCCAAAGAAACAAATTAATTGCGTATTAAAAACCTTTGATGCGTTGCATTGTCAGTCGAAATAGTTACGTACAGGAATACTGATAAAAATCTGTACATGGATCTACTTTTTTATCGAGGTCATGTAGAATGGAAGCAGACGTCAATAGACAAGTCTGCGATTGACATACGCCAGTCGATTCAATTGGAAAGCCGGTCATTTTGAGTAAATCTTGGAAGACTCCAAGCATAGCAAGGTAATCGAAAACGTCCAAAGAAGAAGTAAAGACCCAGATTCGTCGTCTTTAAACAACTCGCCAACCATAAAAGTCTCCATCAATCAGGGGGAGGTTTTTTTTTTACTTCCTGTATTCCAAGTCCTTTAATGACTGTTAGTTTATTTCCATTCGCCTAGCTGACGTTGCTGCCGACTTTATTAAAAAAAATATTCATAAACCATCGTGTAAGCACGCGGCTAATTTTTCAATTTAGTAGAATACACATTATTGATGTATACAAAACAAATCATCTGTTGAATTCAATGATTTACTAATCTGTTACTGATCAACAGCATTGACAAGGAGGTGAGCACTGACCAAGCAGTAGTCGGTTAACGCCTGATGTTTTCTAGACTACCTCTCTAAATTTACAGATATCCTATCAGACTGGAAATAAGGTATAAAAATCAAATGTACCTTGAATAGGTAGGTACAAAATATTCGTTCGATCCGGAGTTTATTTACAAATTCAAGATGCTGTTTTGTAAGGGGTATAGGGAGAATATGAAGGAGTATAGACACGCGTGAACCGCATCTTTAGCAGGAAAGTGTTCGTCTACTATCTTGTCACTTGTATTAGACTGTTAGGTATTATAAAGAACGAAAATTATGAGGTGGTGATTTTGTGTAAAAAAATTAACCACAGCAAGGCAAAAATCAAAGTAAGTACGACGACCTCTTCAGTAATACATTCATTACATAAAACAATTTATAATATTTTATTAAAGCAACAAGGTAAAATACGATATGTCAAGGAGCCGTTTCAAGTGAGTTCATTTTATCAGAGCTCTCAGAACACTGTGAGGAGGTTTCGTTTTGGATGGAAGCCGAGCAAGCACTGCTTTTTAAATCCCGACATAGACAACAAAAAGCAGCGTCAATTTTGTTCACGTGAGCAATTTTTTGGGACTGAGTGCAAGGCCTCATATACCTTGTGGTTGCCCAGTTAGTCAAGTCCTTCTTTTTTCGCAATGGTGAGATATGACTTTAATATTGCAGTGATGGATTATCGGTAAACGGATGCAATACGAAACGGATGGATGAATTGGATGATGAATCGATTGATGTATCTCTGCGACATTTCGACATTCGCACTGTAATTCATCTTATATTGGGGGCTGACATTGAGAGGTGCTCTGGAACCCAAGCATTATTCGACATTATTGCGGCAATACCTTTGAAACTTTGACTTTATATCGAAAAACCTACTACAACTGTTCAACAGCGTGACGAAGTGCAGAATCTTTCAATATACTTTGTTACTAACCCGGATTTTTGCATTGAATGATAGTCCAAGGGTACCACCTCGTTCGGTAAGCGTCACACCAAGTCGCACACTCTCTGCAGACGTTGTGGAAACCGCGCCTTCCACAACCAGAAGAAGACCTGTGCTTCCTGCGGCTACCCCGCTGCCAAGATCCGTTCCTGTAAGTTGTTGATTCCAACTCTCATCCACCCATGATGCCCGTGTAGGAGACTGAATGTTCCCGCCTTCTTTATAGTCAACTGGTCCGTCAAGTCCCAGCGCAGAAAGACCACCGGTACTGGCCGCATGCGTCACCTCAAGGACGTCTCCCGCCGTTTCAAGAACGGTTTCCGTGAAGGTACTCAGGCTAAGAAGCAAGTCAAGGCTTCCACTGCTTAAATGTTTGCAACCCCCCGTTGTGCTCATTGAGACTTTTACATTAAAAACCTCATCCATATAACGTTTTTGTCTCTGAACTTTTTCTTTTTTGTTGGTGAATCTAAATAAACTAGCCTGCAAGGAGATCCAGATACTACACACTTGGAAATAATTTTGATTGACTGTTCAAACACATGGTTTTTTTTGGGGATATCATTTTTTTTTCTTTTTTTTCAATGTATTTTTATTTGTAGTATAAAGGTATGTTCACCGCGTACCTATAACCCGGCATCTAGGTATGATGATGAAGGGCCTCAAACGGCAGTGGGTTTATATTGCAAGGTGCTGAAAAGCGTACGACCTGTAGTACATTGACCGTACTTGAGGTCGCAAATGCGAATGACTTGCGTAGGGAAGGGGATGGGGAAGGGGAGCACTAGCTATACAAACACATGGTATACAGACTGGAACGATGTTGAATACTAGCACCTTACTGCTTTATTTCAAAAAAACTGATGGAAAGAGGTCGAAGAAGGATAAATTTGACGTGAGCGAGAACAAGCAAAATATACGAAAAAAAAAAATCTATGTAAGTGACTGCGTAATGTGCTGAACAAATTCATTGCTCTGCTGCGACTTGGGCGGAGCTCATACTCTTCGTACCATTCGCCATGTCGTTGAATGATCAACTAAAGTCATTCCGAAAGAGTTTGGCGTCACAACCAGTATATGGTGTGAAGCGATCGGCTCCAGGAGGGGTTGAAAACAAAAATGAAAGTCGAACTTCCTCAACACCAGGTACTCCAGCTATCGCCAATAATACCAGAGCTGCCTATGAAAGTTCAATGGAAGGCAAAAAGAAGAGCAAACGGGCTAATCAGGGAGTTGGTATGAACAATCGTCTCATAGATTAGAGTGGGTTTCATGGGAAAACGATGGATTGACAATATTGGATGCGTCCCCTGTGTAGTTTTTTCGCAACCTGCTAATACTGGAGCCGGAACTCACACCATGAGCTTACTATACACGGTTGTAAACTATCTCAAGGTACACCTGACATTTGACTTGGAAGATGTATCTCAGATAGGTTGCTGACATTATCTTACTCAATGAAGAACTGTGATGATCCACAATCAGTCGTCAGTATCCAGTCTCGAACGAACGTAGATATACGAGCCAATTCAGAGCTATGGGAAAAGCTGACGACAAACGAAAAGATCGATTTTGATGAAATCAATGGGACGTTTTCGTACAAGGTAATTTAAAATTCACTTGAGCATTTAGTGTTGGAAATGGGCGGTTAAACATTTTGTCGGTATAGCCAACATTCCAGATCAAAAACAAAGATGACTTGCTGCAGCTTTTGCAAGAAAAGCGATCTCAAGGAGGGATGGATTACAAGGATCTTAAGGACTCTTACTCCAAACTGGGTGTAGCAGTGGAAGAGCTTGCTGCAGCAGGACAGATTTTAGTTATTCGACACAAAGACGGGAATCCAAGAGTTTTGTTTTGCAATGATGAACAGTACAATACCCCACTTGATGAAGGTATGCTCCAGCCGTATGGAAAAGTGAGAGCTTGCATGGATTAATCACCTTCAAATAGAATTCAAGAAGATGTGGACGGAAATATCTATTCCTGATGAGACAGATTTGCCACGCGAACTGGAGAATGGTAAGTTTATTTGATGCGCCTTTGCGAAATCTTGTGCACCACTAAACAACACGTCATTTTCCCCTCACAGCTGGTTTGAAAACTATGGAGGTTTTCGAAAAGAAGGTCATCACTGAACCCAAGCAGAAAAAATCAAAGAATCGTAATCGGAAGGGCAAGATTACCAATACTCACTTGGCAAATCTTGATTTGACAGTTGACTATGTACCAAAAAAGACATTCTAAACTCACGTATCGAAGAATTCACTATTTTAGACCACAATCCAAGTAACCGACTGAGAGGCAGTTGTTTCCAGTTTTATGCTTGTTGTATATCACCATGATGGCACTGTGCGTGCTGCCTGTAATAAAAATAAACTGTTTCCCAATTAAAATTTCTGGCGTCAAAGCGTTTAATACGGACGCTGGGGGACTGCTTCCTGTTTGTGCACGGTACGCGATTTATAGCAGGACAGGCAATCGTTGAACAGACAGTTTTGGCTGTTGGTGGTCTCCCTTACTTAATTCATTATGCAACCGCGCTCACAAGTATCACGGCGTACGAGATCTACGCCTTTGCGAAATGAAACGTTACTTGATTCGTCATCGCCACCGCTTCAAAGTCCTTTGCAGACTCCATCGCGCATCTCAGATATATCCATATCGCCCATACCTCTGAACCATTCTCAGTACTTGCCCTCAAATCTATCCGAAGCCTCCCGCTCATCGATCAGCTTAACGCCGCTGGCTGTCAGACACGCTGGACTGGTCTCGCAGACATATGACTCTCCGATTATACCTTCAAGTCCTACAACTCACAATCAGTTCCTGCACGATCCGACCCCACATCGACTGCCATTTGAGAAAGCTTCCATAGCTGACCCCTTTTCTCAACCAACCACCGAGGAAAGATTGAGAATTTTACGACACGATGCGTTGCAGCAACACCTGTACGAGACCGCTGCGTACTTTGGTGAAAAGGTGGTAGCGAAAACAGGTAAGGGCGTACATGTGATTTTAATGACAGTGGTGAATCCAAATTTGACATGGGTATGGTTATAGGCGATACCAATGATGTGTACTGGCTAGCACAGGTGTACCATCAATCCGGACAATTCGATAGAGCAGCGGATCTACTCAAGAAGAAGAAGACATGGAGTGAAAGTGTGGCATGTCGCTTTTTAGCCGCCCAATGTGCAGTAAGTGGAATTGGAAAGATAGCCACTGAGAATAGAAAACTGATAATGCAATTGTCTTGAAGATTGAATTGGAAAATTGGAAAGATGCCCTCGATCTTCTTGGTCACGATAATCCATTTGCAAACAAAGGTAAGCTAAACCCGCACTACAGTTTTCTTTCTCGTTCATCCATCACCATTCAAGACTTAACATCATGGTATACAGATTTTCATCACGTACCTACCACGGACGGTGGTATAAAGGTAAATTAACAGCATCCCATAAAGATGACGAACAATGGATTGGAAGACTGAAACTTGCTGTAAAGTTAGAGGCATCAATGTGCTATGTACGTGGTCAAGCACACATGAAACTTGGAGACACTGCGAAGGCAAAGGCATGTTTTAAAGAGGCACTCATTGTCGATGTCAAATGCTACAATGTAAGTTAACAGAGCATGGCCCAGAGTAATGAATATGTTTCATTTGATTTGACCATTGATTTATTTTTCTTGCTATCTTAAGGCGCTGGATGCATTGCTGTCATATAATATGTTTGAGGAGCACTTGGGTAGGTTTAAGACTGTATTGGGTATCTTGTTACTCATGTCATACGCTTTTACTTACACTTTATGTGTTGTAGAATGGGATTTCATCTATGGATTGCCATATCAGGACCAATGTGGGGACGATGCAGATCTTTTCCGATCGTTGTATATAATTAAACTAAAGAAGGTGAGTGGTTTGTGTTGAGAGACAGCGTCGAGATATAGATGTATGGTAAAGCTCACATGAAACATGGTAGTATTCACACCAGCACGCCGTGGCCGAAGCTCAAAATAAGGTCGAGCGTGTGTATGGATTAGGAAATAGTGTGGATGTAATGCAAAGTCGGGTGGAGACGCTTTTGGCTCAGAGTAAATTCGAAGACTGCTTGGCCATGTGTAAAAGGTGATTTACGTTGATCAGAACTACCTTTTGCGACAACAGCCCTAACTTTGTGCTTTTTCCATTTGATCCAACCCGCAGAATTCGACGAGAGGATGAGTTCAATACTGCTCATGTTCCTGCTTATCTGACATGCTTGTATGAGCTTAAGAAAAAGACGGAACTCTTCGAGTTTGCCAATGAACTAGTCAAGCAAATCCCACAAGCCGAAGTGACTTGGTATGGTGTCGGCATGTATTATTTTTTCATCAAGAACTATGCAGAGGCACGCCGATATTTCAGGTAATGGAAGAGCAATGCACCGCCCGACGATGTTGTCTACTGACTGACCAGTTTTACATTCAATTCGACAGTCAAGTCACGACTATGAATCAATATTTTGCGCCAGCTTGGCTGGCATTCGGCCATACGTTTGCGGTGGAAAAGGAACATGATCAAGCTATTAGTGCCTACGCAACAAGTGCTCGTTTAATACCTGGGTATGTTTGCTTGTTGATATCCGTGATCCATCCGGTTTCGTTCTGCTCACACAGTTACTTTCAGCTCTCACTTACCCCTCATGTATCTTGGTATGCAATACATGGATGAGAATATCATGGAAGTTGCGTACGACTACTTGCAGCAGAGTCTCGCCTTGTGTGATAATGACCCGTTTTTGTTGAACGAGCTTGCTGTGTACCACTATTCCATGCATGAATATGAACAAGCTCTTGAATATCTAGAAAAAGCGGAAGAGCTTGCCAAGGGTCATCAAAGCGAAAAAGGCATTATCTGGGAAAAGCTTTGGTGCAATTTTGGACATGTTCATAGGAAGCTAAGGTTTGTTTTGACGATACATTTTGCAATAGCTGCCTGCGACGAGTACATTGACTTACAGAATTCATTTTTCTCCTCTCAATTTCGACAGGAACTACGAGAAATCATTTTACTACTTGAGTAAGGTTTTATCTGTCAACCCCAAAAACTCGGATGCTCACGCTTCTATTGGCATGATCTACCACCTTAAAGGCAAGATTGGTGATGCCATAGCAAAGTACCATGAAGCATTGAAGAACAGCAACACCGAAGTCATTGTCACCGAACTTCTAGAAAAAGCCTTACAGAGAAGCGCAGATTCGACATTGGATATCGTGTTGAGCGAGGATCCTGATGCTACCATCGACAGTGGTGGATTCGATGTGGATATTGAGAATTGGGACATGTCCAAGGCAGCGCCGCCCGAACCACCACGACGAATTTTGCAAACTCCCAAACTGAGAGGCAATGAAAAATCTCATGCATCGTCTGGAAACAACAAAATGCATGAATACGATGCTGAGGCTGATGAAAGTGATATTTTGCAAATGGAACAAGGCGAGGATCCTTTCCTTGTTGACCATGGAGATCTGGATCCAAATCTATCAGGGACTTTCTTTCTACATAAGCTGCGTGCTACCAGTAACCCAAGTACCTCGGCTGGTAGCAAGCGTAAACATTCGCAATAAGACACTCACACTATACCCCCACTTATATTGTAATTAGAGTAGTTACGACACACTGTAAAAAAAATAAAAACCAACATGTTGCTAATTTACAAAAACTCAAAATGTTACGTCTTTTCCCTGTTCGGTTTGTTCCTCCCACCATCTAATTGCTCCTAGAGCTTTACATTTCCAATCGGCGTTTCCTGATACCATATCTTTGGTGCGAGTACATGTCTTGAGGACAGACTCTGCATGCTTCTTTCCGTCCAAAAATGAAGCTTGGTAAGCATCTACAATACTCTTCTTCATATTTAGAGTAGTGGCTATTTCACTTGTACTAAAGGACGAGTTTTCTATCAATTCCAGGGCGAGCCAAAGTTTTCCTTTGTTAAGCAAATGAGGGTATATGACAAAGCGGTAAGGGCGACCAATGTAGTTGAGGCGGTGCATATAGTCATTTTTGCCTTTGATGCCCAACCCAATTCGAATAGAGCGATAAACCACAGCGGCAGAGGGATCAATGTTGGGTCGCTTTCGAAGAAGGGCAGTGTCTAACTCGGGAGGTTCATGCTTTAGCCAAAATCCCGACTTTTCGTCTCCGGCATTTCCGTTCGAGTGTTGAAAGTAGGTATCCACCAAGTTTTGAATCGAGGTGACTTTGAGATGTCGTAAAATGGCATCAACGAGCAGACACGGTCCATCAATGACGGCGCCGGTTTTCTTGTGTTGGATGGCTCGTATCAGCACTCCTCCTTTGCATGCCATTCGTCCGTCGCCAATATTGACGTCCAAACCCTTGCGCGAGCCGCCCCGGAAGCCAGAGGACATGCCTACGCAATGGAAGTGCCATCTCCCCGGTACGCGTTGCCGTGGATGATTGTGCGTGTATGGGTCAGTGTACGTTTCCTCGTCGTACAAGTACGCTTCCACCTCCAACAGTCGATATTGGTCGGTTTTGCCAACACACAGTGTGAATTCCAAAAGCAATTTTGAGCAAATGCCTTCAAACAGCTGTTGATAGTAGGTTTTGACATTGCCCGATCCTTCATACGGGGCAATGTGGAGTAATTTCTCAATGTGCATTTCCAGAATGCGTTGAAAGTAGATAAATCGAGGGATGGCCCAGCTACCCCGCAAATACCGAGTAATTTTTTAAAAAAAAAAACGTGTTTATGCGTCATTGTTATTGCGTGCTGTTACGACGACAGCTGGTAAGGTACACAATGCAAATAAATCCTTGTTCTACGTTAATGGAGGGGTATATCGTTACGAAATGGGTGAAAGGGGGAAACAATACCATTTGGGGTATGTACATTTGAATGGGAGGGGTTTCTCTAATTTCTTACAACGCAATATACAGAAACGACCATGACAAAGGCGCCTACAATCAGCAAACCAATGGCAACGATCTCGAGGAACAAGCTGTGGCCAGCTTCATCCTCGTCGCTCTGTAACAAAGCTTGGGTGCTTTCTTCACTATCTGCCTTGGTCCATCTCTTGAAGGCAAATGCTCGAAGGTAGGCACAGCCGGGCATCATATAGTTCAACATGGTGGCAGTCACACCTCCAACAATGCCGTACACCTTGCCCAAACTGCGAATGTTCATACCTAGCGCGACCATGACAGCAAAAAGCGAGAAAGTCAAGATAAGATGCTGTAAGTTCGTTGGTCGTTGTCGGCGAGAATCAAATCCAAGCATCATCTGAAGAGCTTCGCGAGCCGGATAAAATGCAGTAGGTATGGTCAAGACCAAACTAATAGCCAAGGCAAATCTTCCAATGTTGATGATGGGATCGGTGGGCGAAAAGTTGAGAAACATGTTGGCTTGGACATCAACGCCAAATGTAAAGTAGCCAATGTAGCCAAAGCCAAGTGCGAGTACAAGAGAAAGCGAGGTGGCCGTGGCAGTGGTTTTGCTCCACGATTTGGCCGATTGATCTTTCAATGACAGAAAGTTACTGAACGCAACCTGTAATGAATCAAAACAGAGTGAGTAAGTTGGACCTGCCACGGAACGGCGTAATGTGAAACATTTTTGGGTACCTGAGCACAGCCAAAGGCAAACGCCATAATACCGAGCGACCCAAACACATCGGGACCTACAACCGTGACTGGCGAGGAATGTTGAGATGCATACGCAGGGCACCGAATTATGACAGTAAGGAGAATGACAGGAAGGAGTAATACAGAAACAATGGACCAATTGGCAATTGTCCCTATGGAGCGAGACAAGTGCAAAGGGAAAATCTGCAAGGAATTTGTTACCAACTATTTTTTGCAAAAGAAAACGTGAACGCACGCCCTACTTGGATAGAAAACTTACAAACACCCATGAAACGACAGAAATGACAAAGGCACGGTTGGCAAGGAGAGGAATGTCTGGGAAGTATTGTTCGAACAATACCGGGATCGAGTCACCGATTACTGTGACACAATGAATGAGGTGAGTGATACATTTTCACTTCAACTGCCTGCTGCACTGCATGAAACCACAAGGTGTGGAGTATACGTACATATGAAATAACTGGTGGTGACGCCTAGCAATTGAAAGAACACAAAGAAATTATACAGGTGAAAGCCGTGCTTTCCCACGGCAAATTGGGCCAATTGAGCAACTTGATAAAGATGATTCTTTTTGCCCACCAGAACCATCATATACAGCGATATATAGGTCATGAATGCAACGACCAGCGCTACAATGGTGCCAAGTACCACTCCACAACTTAGAACAGCATAGGCTAAGCCAATGATCCCGGCGCCTAACGTAGCGTTGACCAGATTGAAAGCCACTTCTATGAAACTTCGATGACCATAACCAGGCGTATCAGACTGAAGAAGATCTCGCTCACTCGCTGTCAAGGTGGTTGACGGGGCTGTGCGAACACCTGCTCCATAGGTAGTGGGTAAGTGGGGGGAGTTTGTCATTGATTCGCTATGATATATCGGAAGTTATTTTGGCGTTGAAACTTGGTTAAGAAGGAGGTATTGATGTTGTGAAAGGGTATTTGATGTAAGAAAAAGGTCAGGGAAGGAAAATATAAAGAAGAGAAAATCGTCGGAACAAATGAGCACAGGTGATATGATATGAGCCCTGCTGACTGGGTCATATCATTGGTGCTGTGACGGCTCATTTGGTGAGCTCTCAGAATTTTTTTTTGTCAAATGGGTGAGTCATTCGCTGTGGTAGAATTACAAGGGATATCTTTTATTTGTACTGACACGTTGTGAGAATACAAATTTTAATAAAGTAGGGTATAACAAAGATTTACAAGTAGTAAGCGAAAATGGGATGATCAACACGGTGGATGGTCTCTTTTTTCCTTACAGGGTTCATGTGTACAGAGGGGTGGTCAAGGAGTCAATAAATACCAGTGGCGGCAAACCTTCCGATAAAACATCATCGTAGCTTGGGAGCTGTTCCGCTGAAACTGGGTAGACACCGTCGTCGTTGTCTGTTATGAGACCCCTTAACCAACCTTCTTCATTGAGCGAGATGGGTGACGATGGTGGACTGGATAATGGTTCTTGCGCCGGGGCGGTGGAAATAATCAGTGGAAATGATAAAGCCATTTCCTTTTCGGACTCAAAATACAGTCGCAGCCTCAACCTATGCGATATATCCAATGCTTTTGATTTCAAAGTAGGCGACACTAATGGCGATGTCAGCATAAGGTGTAATGCTATAAACTGCGTCAATGAGTTGGATCGTTCGATATTGAATTCAGTTTCTAATTGTGGAGATAATAGCCCAATTGAGATTACTGAGGTTTATGATGATGTTACACGTTGATAAAGTTGACTTACGTCCAATTTGAGTGACATGAGAGATAATACCATCCGTAGCGGTCTGCTTGAAGGATGGTTTTTCAAGGCCCAGTAGTGCTTGCCCAATACTAAATATGTGAAAGGGGAGTGTTAGTTGGTTCTATTATTATTACGTTGGGGGGTGTTGTACAAAGGGAGGGAAACGCGGCTTCGTACCTGTAAGTTTCGATTTGATCAAGTCTAACAGCAATTTTAACTGCCCGACAGCCTTCAAGGAAGCTAACCAGCCTGCCAGAAAAATCGAAGCGACCCAATTGCATACACGCCATCTTGGGAAGCTCGAATTCGTATCGTATCTTATCGGCGCGTTGCCCACGATACCGGATATTAGGTATATAAGAGGCAAGGTGGAGTGCGCCAAGGGAATGGCGGCTGATAGTCACTGGTAGGCTAGTACACAATGATGGACGACGAAGATAACCATCCGCCACGGCTCGTGCTGATATGGAATACGCGATTTGGTGCTGCGGCAAGTTGATGGTGGGTGGTAGTGCGTCGCACGGGAACGATAAAGTCCATGAGAAAGTATGTTCGCCAGCATTGAGAGGCTTAGGTGAGTCTAGTATGGACATTTTTTCTTTGCATAATACAAACATAGCATGAGTATCGGTCATTCTTAATCGTTCTGGATTTCGCTGATGTATGCTTCTTGATACGCCTTTTAGTTTTATGACGATGGCTCGGATGACTGTATGAGAGGACAGTCGAACCGTGACGGTACCCGAGAGTGAATGTGAAGTAGCATTTAACACGCCTTGTTCTGAGAACAGGTCGATGTTGGTTGTATTAGGACACAGACTGATGCTTGTAATAGGACCAAGCATGACCACAATTGAAAAGAAGTGGGAAAAAGGAAAGTGGAGGTAGTCGGTTTTTATATCCTTGTGGGCTTGGGGGGGGGAGGCAAAAAGAAGATGGTGGTGTCTGGCGCTGAGACGCAACATGTGATGAGTCAGGATTGGCTGGATCATATTTTATTCTCAAAGTTTGGTTCTGGCTGACACTACTTTGTAGATCCCATCCCATTAGCGCGCGCTACAAAAACCATTCTTTATTATTATTTTTAAAATAGCCTCCTGATCTAATATTGCCAGATGACAAGCTTGAGGGGATACGGCTGATTTTCATTGTTACTACCATGTCTTTCGATTCCCCTTCTAACATCTCTCCTCAACCCGAAACCCCTAGGCACATCACACCACCTTCCACAAAAACATTGTCGCAGCAGTGGCTGAATAGCTCGACCTGATCGTGTCTCTTGTAAACTGGTGCAACATATCCCGAATGAATGTGCGGGGGGGGGAACGGGTTTCGTACCCCGCCTTGATGAACTGGTCATTTTTATCATTCAACCTTATCTTTAGCTTCTTTACGGCGGTCTCTGGTTGTCACCAGGTTAAATCTCTAGTGGCGGAGTCAACAGGCTTCGATGGATGGGTCATATGATCTCAACTACCCATTTGGGCTGCAGCATTGAAACCGGTTATTGGCTTTGTGTTCTCAGCCATCTGTTCTTTTCGACTTTAAAGAAATCCATCTTCCAGAATTCAAAGAACTCCTGTATTGTTCGTCCTCCCTAACAAAAATGTTGATCATGGGCAAAACAATACGGACTAAAAGTTTTCCCTTTTCATACCAGACTTTCGTTCTGCCTTGGAAACAAACAATCAACATGCTCATTCAGTTTTGCTTACATGCTTATTTATTTAACACTAATGCAGGTTGAGATCTATGCAAATGTTCGAGCTTTACCCTTGCGACCACTCGAGGACCTCCCCCCAACATAGCTACCAGGTGCATTGTGTGTGAAATTCACCTTGTCAACGAGCTCGTTGATATTGTTAACCCCTTTAGTGATGGCAGCCAGGTAAGAGGTCAGCACAACGTCGTTATACTCCTGAAAAAAAAAAAAAGTTATATTTAGAAAACGTTGATCCTGCCTGCCAATCCCTTTCAAAAATCCCAGATCTAACCTTCAAAAACTCTGCATTAAAATCCTTATTGTTCACAACTGGTAGACGATTGCATAAACTCGATATCTGTCGTTCAATGTCATGGTCGACAGGAATTATGCCAGCTTCAGTGTCCTTGAGATACTCTAGTAATATTCTAACCCGAATCTGTAGCATCTCAATGGCATTCCGTTGCGTCGTCAGATTGGATATCACTGCCATGTTTGTTATAGAAAGTTAGAAAGTTTATTTTTTGCGTCCTAGGCTTTCTGCTTTAGTCAACTTACATGAACCTCCAGCGCCGTTTTTGTCGGCAGATATACTTGGACGTGATGCATGATCTACTGCTATTCGTTCCGCTTCGCCTGTGGAGATTTTATATTGTGCCCGTACAAATACCGCCTGCGCCTGTCCGTCTATGATGTCGATTAAAGACTCGTAAATTCCCAGAGGAAGTTCTTTATGCCCTCCAGCCATGGCATTTGGATCCAGTTGTAAGAACAGTGGCGATTCATTAATATCGAAGAATTGGGTATGTATTTGGATATCCGAAGCAGAGGGGCTAGTGCCCAACGCGTACCATCCCATCAAATCCAGTTGCGGAAACACTTGCTTCACTTTAAGGGAGCGATGAAATCGTGAGTGAGGAAGCTTATGCTAAAAAAAAAAAAAAAAAAAAACGTGGTGATGCCCTTACATTGCTCCTGCTTCATGGTAAGATATTCCTTATCGATGATGACTTTGTTGTTTTCGTCTCGAGTATGCAGAAGCTCAAACGAATTGACAAGGTCGATTTCTCTGCCAGACTGAGTTGCCAACACAGCGCCAAAGACCGCCTCTGTTAAAGTCAGGTGTCAATAATACCAGTCAACAGCATGCTGAATACCAAGAGGTCATATACCTTGAGCATTTCGTTCAGGATTCTGAACTTTAATACGCGTATAGTGATCAGACATATTCAAAAGAACCAATGGGTGACTAGACGCCAGTAATCAATTAGATCTCGACGTTCATTCGGTCAATAAGAAAATTCGTAGCTAACGTACATTGAGATATTCAAACCCGATGCATTCTGTGCAGTAGATAGGACTGCGGTGGGATCGGTGGTAGTTGGCGTTTTGCCGCCTTCTTCTGTAATGTCCATTGCGCTCATGCTGTTAAAGAGTAAATGGAAGCTTTTCGGTGAGGAGAGCACAAGTTGCCACGGGGTTTCAAGTTATGCTAATTGAGATTGAAAGGGAAAAAGAAAAATCTTTATGCACAAAATATATGTAATAGGTCAAATATAAAAAAGAGAGAAAGATAATACAATCAACGATAGAGTTAGATGCTACATTGGCCTCGTAACTATTCTTTTCTATTCTCGCGTTCATCCTGTTCTCTGGATGCAAATAAACCTCGACCCGACAATAAGTCGACCAATGGACGGTGTTCATACCACCAGGCTTTCTTACTTTTGCGGTTCTTCATGTCCGTTTCTCTCAGAAGATCTTCAATTGGAGTAAACTTGACATCGGTACCCATAATACCGATGACAGCGGCACTCTCCTTGGCATGAGTGAGCTCTATTGGCTGGCATTTACCGTTTTCATGTGCTTCAGTGAACGCTGCACTAGCGTGGAGTTCAACAAATTCAACTGACTTGACGGCAAGGCGGGTGGCACGAATTCTGTCCATAGGTGATGGGGTACCACCTTGTTGAATATGACCAAGAACGGCCGTGCGAGAGTCAAAGATATTGTGTCCTTCATCTTGAAGAATGTTGCAAATAACGTCGGTGGTGTAAGTCTTGGAAACGGATTCAGTGCGCAGAATGATACGGCCTTCCGACTTCTCTTCGTCATCATCATTATAAAGAGCAATCAAGTGCTGTACATCAGCTTGGAGACGAGCGAGAGAGATGCCTTCCTCTGGAATATAGATGGTGTTTGCTCCTGTGGCTAGACCGGCTTCCACTGCTAGGTATCCGGTTTTACCACCTTGGACTTCTACAACAAACACACGTCGTCGAGATGAACGAGCAGATTGTACAATAGCATCGCATGAATCGACAATGGCATTAAGAGATGTGTCAGTTCCCAACGAGAAGTCAGTTCCCGGAACATTATTAGAAATAGTTGCGGGTATCTGGCAGAGAGGAATGCGAAGGGAAGGATATTTATCTCTTGCTTTTTCCAAGGACAACAAAGCACTGTAGGCTTCGAATCCTCCAATAAGGATCAAGCCTTGAATGGAGTGCTTTTGCAATTGGTATGCAACCATACCCATATCTACATCCGGCTGAGATCGGTTGGTTCCTAGTTCCGATCCTCCACGAGACGTCCATCCATCCACAGAGAGCCAAGTGAGCTCTTCAATGGTACCACGCAAAAGTCCTGGGAAACCGTTGAACACTCCAAGAGGAGTGTGACCTCTGTTCAAAGCATATCGAACAATGGTTCTCGTGGCGGCATTCATACCACCAGCAGGAGCGCCAACGTGAAGAATAGCAATACGCATCTGCTGATGTTCAGGAAGTCGCATGGTTTGGTCATCGATGATGGTCGATGCAATGTAGGAGTCGTATTCATCGGCAAATTGAGGATCACGAAGCTCCATAGCTCGTGCAAAGTTCTTTTGGCTGATAGCCTCAGCGACAGCATGGGTCAGCTCTACTGCTTTCATTAATGGTCCGCATGTGATTTTGTTGTTGCTAGTACCAATGAGCGGAGAGGGGCTATCGGGGGTGGCGCGCAAAACAGCTTCAACGGCTTCAACGGATTGAATGGTGGCCAAGATACGATCATAGGCAGCGGGTGATCCACCTCGTTGGGTATGACCCAAAGTCGTCACACGAGTGTCCAATCCAAGCTTATCAGTCAAAATATCCTTGATATAATCAGCCTTGATAGCATTGAGATTCTTGTCGATAGCTCCTTCCGCCACAATAATGACGGTCTTACGCTTTCCAAGATGGCGATGGCGTTGAGCAACATCACACATAACTTGCTCCCAGTCGTCCTCAGAAGGAGGACGCTCCGGAATAAAGACAAAATCGGCGCCAGTAGCAATACCAGCCATGAGAGCCAGCCAACCACAATGGCGTCCCATGACCTCAACGACGAAAGCTCTGGAGTGGGACAAAGCGGTTGAAGAGATAGAGTCGACAGACTCGCAGATACGGTGTAGAGATGTAACAGCGCCAATGGTGATATCAGTGGAGGACATGTCATTGTCAATGGAGCCGACCAAACCGACAATAGTCAAGTGTTGAAATTTGTCGCACTCTTCCTGTGAGACTCTTCCATTCTCCTTGAGTTCCTTCAATAAACCTGGCCATTCTGAACGGAATACGTCGGCACCAGTCAAAGAGCCGTCACCACCACAAACGATCAAAGCATCGATACCATTTGAGATGAGATTTTGAGCTGCCTGGAGTCGACCTTCGCGGGTCTTGAATGGCATGCAGCGTGCAGTACCAATGGACGTTCCTCCCTAAAATGGTATGGCGTCAATGCTGAGATCCCCCCCATAGACAATAAGCTCAGCCCACTCGTACTTACCACAGCAAGCCAACCACGAACATCCTTCCATTCCATCTTTTTGATGAACGAGCCACCATCGACTAGACCTTGATAGCCTTCATAAATAGCAAAAATGTCGCATCCCTTGGTAATACCATAGCGCACAACAGCTCTAACACACGCGTTCATGCCAGGCGCATCACCTCCAGAAGTCAGAACACCAATCTTCTTCCTCTGCCCGAAATGTCTGCTGGCCAACTCGATAGTTGGAGGAACTCCTTCATGCTTAGGATGGTATCTGTCGAGCAAAGAGGACGAGAAAGGACTTGCTTTGTTTGTAAATGCAATGACGTTACCCAAAGGATCCACGGTATAAATTTCCCGCGAGACGCTCTTTTTATCGTCCGATTGAATTTCATGTTTCTGGCAGTGCTTGCTTGACTCGGCCAAAACCTGTTCTATTTTCTGAATTGAAAAAGGTAGAATTGCCATCAGTATCAATAAGAGAACTTTATAAACACTAAATCAAAAGGGTGATATGCGTCATACCGGCAGGTTGGAAGTAGCAATAACCAAAACAATGTCTTCCAGGGTGTAGTCGACATCGGTGCTAACTACTTCCTTTGTAGAAGTCGCAGGGTTTAACTTGAGTCTGATGGTCAAGTCTCTATTATCACCATCGGAAAACATGGATAGCCAGGCAAGTTTGCCCATAATGCTTTCTTCGCTGTCTTTTGTGTCGGTTACGATTTGAAAGCCAACAGAGCAGTAGAAAGATAGAGCTTGATCGAAAGCTCCCACTGAGGGAGCATTCAAAACGACATGCGATAATCCATCCGACATCCAGAAGTAAGCTTCAAAAGGGTAGGAAAAAGAGAAGAATAATGAGAAGCAAACTGGCGACGCTTTTTTTTTTTTGTCAGCTCATGGGATGATGGTGACGGCGAATTTTCTGAACCAAACCCTGCGGTCGGGAAAAAAAAATAAAATCTGCCCATGTCTTTGCATGAAATCTCTTTTGAAGCCTCGTACCAGATTTCCAATTTCCGCAGTGCTTCAAAAATATGTAGTTTACTTTATTTAACATAAAAGCCTTGGCTTTCCGTGATTGCCATTTCAATCATTCTCTTCAACTTTTCTTCAGTCTGATATCGAAACAGAATAAGCTGGTTGAAACATGTGTGAGCTGATGGTAACCGGTCACAGTCACTACCACCGCACGTTATTTGAAATCTCATTCTAGCTGTTCCCGTGGCGGGGATACGATCACTACCAGTGACAAACGTCAGCAATTTACGCTGCATTTGCGGCTGCATTTCCTTCATGATATCCCAGAATTGCCTGAGGAGAAGAGGTATTAGTTTGTCGGTAGCGTAGTGATCGATCAAACATAGCAATAAGTCATTACCCAACGGTTTCATCGGTTTCTTCGAATCCATGATACTCCGTCTGCCCTCTGAGTTGTTCGATATCTAAAGGCTCATCGCTTCCTCTAACAAGGAGTTCTATTTCTTCTGGTCTGAACAGCTGAGTTTAGAGAGATATTAAAGATTGGAAGTTGGTTATGAGACACAATGAAAAAAAAAAAAAAAAAATTAAACACAAAGAGTATTACCGATAAAGCGTTGCCTCCACAGACGTGATAAAATCCTCGCTTGAAGGCTCCAAATTGACGCTTGACGCTCGTGTTCATCACAAAGTCTATGTATTTGTCAACGAATTGTTGGCGATTTGCATTGGTGACCATGGTCGTTTCGCCGTCTGGTATGATAGGAACTGATATTCGCTCTCCGAATGCATCGTATTCTGCCACAAAAGGTCGGCAAAACACACTCTCGACATCTCCTGGAAATTCTAACAATTGTTCCAGTCCTCTTGCAAGACCTGGTCTAAATACTCTCAAATCTTCCAATCCAACATGGTGCCCAAATAACTTCTTATAACAAGCAGTGGGGAGGTGAATATCGAGAATGGTTGCGTTGTAGATAGAGAGCCCAATGACAATGCCGACCAAAAAGTACTGATCTTCGTTTTCAAAGCTGGCGGGGTTGAACCAACAAAAGGTCGAGTCATCGTCGTAGGTGAACATGCCAAATTGTGGATCAAATAAAGATCGAACTAGGAGGAGAAACCATTCTTTCCTGAGTCCTCCAGCATCAACGCCGTCCTCGCCAACAAATTCAATTTTGAGCGACTTTTTCAGATCTGTCTCATTTTGAGCGAGCTAAAGTTGAACAAAGGTGAGTGACCCTCATATGTGTAGCTTTTTGATCCACCCACATTGCCCGAATCTCACTAACCTGCCGCAACGAGTCTTCGATCAGAGCCTCTCTTCGCACTCTGAGCATCAGGTATGGCAAGGTAGGTTTCTGATGGAATAGCATGTTCAAAAAAGCTTCTCTCCACTTCGTCTCCTGTTGATCACGTGCATCGGCCTCCATGATCTCCATCTTGGCGCCCATACTGATTAAGAATGGGTATTGGCAGAATGAAAATTTTCTATCATGATCCCATTAGACTTTGTGCTACGTGCTAAAGTGTGCAAATCCGCTGTAACCTACCCTGATCTAGACTGCCATGATTCAAAATCGGCCATTAGGTTAACGTAGTCAACCATGGTATTGTAGAACGCAGAGAAAGGGAGTTTGGACGATAGATTGTTCGCTGCAACTGATATGGGAGCTTGTTTAGGATAGTATGCAGCTTAAGTTGTGTTTGTGCTTTTACTTACAAAGCAGTGCCATGACTCGTGCCCCGCTGATGACCCTCCAATCAGCTTCATATGCAGCGGGTAGCCCCACCACACTTCTTCTTGCTTTGGTAATGCGATAAGTGATGAATGAATTGACCAGGTTAATTCGCCTTTGAAGATGTACAGTGTTATAACTAATATAACATAGGTCAGGAAGGTGGTCATGAATAAATCAATTTGAAAAAACATCGAAACATACTTTGCGAACCAGTTCGCAAGTGCTTGATGGCATTCATTGCTGAGCCCGCTCAACATGCCGAGGATGCGTTTCAAAATGTTATGGTGGTATCTAGTTTCTTCTGCGAAGTTGTGTTGCGCCAACAATGGGTTCTATTTCAAAACAAATTAAGAGCCTGCAGGAGAGACAAATGAAAGAAACCTTTGCTTTCAAACCTCTAGTAATATTAATAGAAAGCGAATATCCGATATTCGCTTGAGGGGAAGGCCAGGTCTTCTGAGCAATTTGTCAATAGAGGTCATCATGGCACGAATGACACTGACTGGCTATATGCGGAGATGGAGAATTTAGCGTTTCTATTGTTGCGAGATTCCTTAACCTGTAACACACGAACCATGTCGAGAATAATCTTATACGCCTCTCGAACTTCATCCATAGCGATGCCTGAATCTGAAACAGTCGATTCTTTTCCCTATTTGTCCAATTGTCAGTAAACAATAAAAAACAATAAAGTGGAGATATCAAACATTTTACATTTAAGAAGCTGGTGTTCAAAGCGGACCAATTGCTGAAGCAGCTTTCAATTGCAGTTTCCAGTTGGCTAAATTGAGCTTCGAGCTCTTTATCCGACATACTCTGATGCGTTGGCTTTCGGTTTCGATTTCGCCTTCGCATCTCTCTACCACCACATCGGGATACAATTTGCTTCAGTCGCGAGAGAGAGAGTGGCGAGGGAAGGATTCCATCCTTCTTTTGTTGGACTAGGTCGTTGATGGTATCACATATTGTACATCTAAAACATGAAACGGAAGCCGGAAACCGTAGATCACTGTATATTGGAAAATTGAAAAAAAAAAAGAGTTCTAGTTCGTGAGCAAAAGATACCCAACAGGCAAGTTGATAGAGCAATATATTACCTCCCACAACACAAACATTTCCCTCGTGCCTACTGACATGGGTTAGTATATCGAATGTTCTCGGCATTTTGCTAGGCTGGTAGGATCCTTTGCGTATTTGGCATCAACGTACCAGTTCCACATTTGGAGCAGACAATTGCGTCGCATTGTCTGGAGAAACGCTGTTCTCGATTGAGGACTGAGAGAGTCCAGTTTCTGTCATGGAGTGGGCCCAGTTGATGCAGTGTTGCTGGTATGGTTCAGAGCGAAGGGAAAGAAGGCGTTCAAAAAAAAGATGGCTTTCAAGTTGTCTGTCTGCCAGCAGTCAAATTCAGCCAAAATGCGGAGGATCAAATTCACCGCCCTGGTTATTGCGATGGTTGGAAACTTATGCCCCACTCCTCCAATGTTGAAATTTTTAAGAATCGCTAACCAGCAAATCATACCACGTCATGCTCGTACTTGGATGGTAGGTTATGCTGTTCTCGGTCGGTACGATAACTATTCGAGATATTCACTGTCCCGAACTACAGAGTACAGCTGGAATAGAAAAGTCCCACTCGGCCATACTGTTCCCAGGCCAAGGTTCGCAGTATGTGGGAATGGGAAAAGACTTGTATACCCGGTACCCACATTCGGCAAAGCAGGTCTTTGATGAAGCCGATGAAGCACTTGGTGGAAACCTGGTAAAATTGATTTTCGAGGGTCAACAGGTCAGTCCCATGTGTCCTTGAATGATATTGTGCACTTTGCATGGCAGACTAATGTGTTGACCCATATGACCGCCAATAGTCCAAGCTGAAATTGACCGAGAATGCTCAACCTGCTATTCTTACAACGTCTATTGCTATTCTGAGGGTGCTTGAGCATGAATTGGATTTCGATGTTGCAAAAGCTTGTACATACGCTTTAGGCCATTCTCTGGGAGAATACACAGCGCTTGTAGCGACCAAGTCCATTTCATTAACAGATGCAGTCAAATTGGTTCGACTTCGAGGCGAAGCAATGACAAGAGCTGTGGCTGATCGACAAGGCCAAACCGCCATGTCAGCATTGGTTGTGCGAGGCGACCATCTACCTGAACTGGAATTCAGTATGGATGAGATCAGAGCTAGTTTGCCACCAGGTGAACTAGTAGAATTGGCCAACATCAACAGCGTATGTCGCACCCACACAGCATAATGCAAAAGTGAAATTCATCATGACTGATGCAAATTTAAATCCATTAGACATTCCAAGTCGTTATTAGTGGCACCAGCAGAGGAGTGGATGAGGCATCAAGAATACTGCAGAGGAAAGGATTTGCTGCCCGAGCTGTCGATCTTCCTGTATCGTAAGTGACTCGCCGGGGAACCATGGCGTGGACAAGGCTAAACCTTTTTCTTTCTTATTATATAGAGCTCCATTCCATTGTAGCTTGATGCAGGAAGCAGCCAATGCTATGGAGGAAGCGCTTAAAACCGTGGAAATCAAGAAGCCTATTGTCGATATCGTTTCCAACGTGACTGCAAAACCTGTAAGTCCTATTGCACTCTGTCCATCGTCTCCTACCGTTGACCTTTGGTATACTCACTCTATGTCATTACAGTACAGTAACCCTGAAGAGATTGCCAGTCTATTGGTCCAACAAGTGACATCCACGGTGGAGTGGAATCGCAGTATTAATTATTGTAAAAAGCAAGACATCGACGAATTCCTTTGCTTCGGTCCTGGCAAGGTTCTCGCTAATTTACTGAAGAAGGAATACCCAATGGACAAGATCCGCTCAATCACCACTGCAGACGATATTGACGGGTTATACGATGAACTCAAGCTCAAAATTGACAATTCGGTGTCTCGAACCCAGGAAAATTCTACTAAATAGCTGTTATAAAAACTCTATGCTTTATTGGTGAATTTTGGAGGTCTATTATACATGACTGCGTCGCATTAATAACGATCTGTTTACTTTTTCTTTCCCTTTCCCTTGGCGGCTTTGGATTGTTGACCGCCGCTTGCTGCTGCCTTCTGCATAGCCTTTGAGACTTCTTCGTCACTTTGGACGAATGATATATCATCGAGGCCACCGAGGTCACCGAATCTCTTTTGGAATTTAGTGAGTTGTTCACTTTCATCGTTGACACCTTCTCGAAGCATGGAAGGATTCCACAGAGGATGATTGCGAGTGTCCTTTGTCAATCTGACTTGAGGTTTTGGTGAGGTTGTTCGCACGGTATAAGTAGCTCCATTGCTGAGAACGATGGTTTGTGTAAATTGCTCTGGAACGACAGCTTTTCCTGAAATATAACGAGCAAGAGGTTGTCGACGAGCGACCAGGGAAATGCGCTGTGCCATTAACATGGTGAAGGGGGAATGAAAAAACGTGAAAAAATTCGAAACTGTAAATTTCTGTGGAGGGGAGGGGTAACATTATCTGACTTGCAAAGCCACCCGATTCTGTGGTCTGAACTGTCCGAACCCCCACATGCACCCATGGCCCAACGCCTGAATTTACAGGCCGATGATGAGAACACCCTCTTTCAAGAGACGCACTTTTCTCGATACGGTTATGAAAGAACGTAAGTACCTTGTGGCTTTGGTAAACTTGACGCATTTCTTGCCTATTCAGCTCCTTTCGGTGTAGGAATATATTTGGTTCAGTCATATTAGAAACCTCATTACCAACCTATCTCGAGTGTGCCGAAGAGTTTCCGTCAACACGTTACGACTCTTTACCCTATCCTCCAACTCGTGAAGGTATTGATTTGCATATCTTCATATAACATTTGGCGAATGATAATTAAACATTTCATGGCGAATAGCTCCAACGGAGACCAAAAAGTCCAAGCACCTACTCAGTATCTCAGCTTCAGAGCTTAACGCGTTTGTTGCATGCAATGGGTATTGGAATGGGTTATGTATTCCGTTGGGAATAGAGACAGGTGCGTCAAGAGCTGCAATCATTCAATCGTGTGCGAATTTCTAAAATCCATATTATGGAACAGGCAAATTGGAGATAATATCCGTCGATGCGTTTGAGCACGTTATCGAGGATAATTTGGGCGGTCTGGCTAAGAATATGGTTGTCTGTATTACAACAGCAGAGGTTGGTAAATCTTGGTTATCTAATTCACTAGCGATAGTATGTTATTGATTTACATACAAACTTGCCTGATAGCGCTCAAGTGAAGAGAATCCTTCGACCAATTATGAACTCAGAATTTACGGTGGTAGCCGCAAGGCTGCTCCATACCTTGAACAAACATTATTTAACATTGTTGGTAAGTTTTAGAACTTTGTTGAATGTGAAATATCCATAGCTGCCAACGTGAAGTACCAAGCATTGATTTCATTCACTTCAATAGGCGCCTGCCAGCTAATCAAAGTTGACTCTGCTCCCATGCAATTGAACCACGTGAGGTAATACTTACGATGCTATATCTGAAAAACTACACGTTGTTGCAACCTAACTCCGTTGTAATCATACCCTCGCACAATTCAGCGTAAAGCAGATAGATGGAAATACTAGGACTGCAATCTTACTGTCATCGACCGATGGAATAGTGCACATGTACTGCCAGGTTCGTATCGCTATATATACAGAAGTGACCTTCGGTGCCTTGGTTTACTGAATGAGCTTGGTTCTAGAGCTCAGAAAGCGACAATTTCCTAGAGTTAGATGTGGGTGATTATTTCCCTATTTTGGGAAAGATGGCGGAACAGAGGCAAAGGTAACTGTACAAATCTCATGATGAGGCATATAAGTTTGTTGTATCGCCGCTAAACTCACGCCGTCATGCATTAGTGTGCTCTTTCTGGATATCTACGACCATGATCAGGGCAGAATTCTCTGCGCAGGTGGTCAGAATGGCGAGCTTTGTGTTGGGGTTTATAACCTCTCAGGAGTGGAAACAGCTTCTTACTCCACGAGACTTTTCAGCCCAATATCCTCTGTCAAGATTTACAACTCACGGTCACCTATCACGCCAGATATTTTGAATGATGGTGATTCGATTGATAGGATTTTACAAGACGAATGCGATACAAATATTGTGGTGACCTGTGCAGTTGAGCGCGCGATAATATATCAGTAAGTATTTCGATACTAACCTTGGTATGCTGAATAAGAGACGTGCAGATAAGCTTACCCCCTTTCGTTTGCATTAGTTCCGTACCAGAAGTTGGACTTCAAAACGCTGTTGTATTACCCGAGTCCAGTCATTACGATTCTGTATTATGTTCACATGTTATGGATGTTGATTGGGACGGACAAAATGAAATTATAATTGGAACCTATGGAAAGCAAATTTTGATATACAAGAAAGGTATGTGCCGTTGCGTTCATAAACAGTCTACCACAACACTATAGTAATATTTTTATGCAGCTTCTCCAAATTCATACTTTATCCTTTGGCAAAGACAATTCTCATACCCCATCTATCGTGTGGTGCATCTGGATATAAACCATGACGGTTTAGACGAGCTAATTGTTACTACCATGTACGGTGTTCATATCCTTCAGGTAAAGTCATTTGTTTTCAAAGTTGATGCTGTCAGATAGCACTAACGCATATCTTGCAGCCCAATCTGAAAATGGCAAGGGCACAATTGCTTCGAGTATTAGAATTTGCGGAAAGAATGAAAAGAAGGGTGTACAATCTGTTGCGGGAACAACAGACTCGACGTGAAATGGAAAATTTCATTGTATTTGAAGATCAACCTCAAGTCTAATAGTGCTCGCTTTTTATTATCTTATTCCCCTCATATAACAATGTACAAATCTATGTCTTTCTTCGTTTAATGAAACTTCCACCCAATACATTGACCGTTGGAGCGGATGGTTTTTCTTGCTGCAATGGGCGTTTTGGCTTGTTGATATCTGCGTTAGACTCACCAGCAGGGATCGCATCAATGGGCGAATATCCCGATTCTAATTGGAGACATTCATTGATTTGTGCTGTGAAGTTGGCTGTCGAAGTGCGATTACTCTCGTCCGATGTAAACTCGCATGCCATCAAGTGGTTCCAAATGACAGTAAATTGATCTTTTGTGAGTGTTTGTGCGAGCTCCTTGATTTCTCCGCTTTCATTTGCTGCAGGGTCTCCTTTAATGACGAAGAATCCTGTCAACTTTCCTGATCCACACTCTTCTCCAATGGATAGCAGCTCCCAGAATTCACGAACAGTCATTGAATGGGATTCGTCAGCCAAGATGTCCTTAATCTTTCCGGGATTTGAGGCGGCTTGCTTTGTTGATCCTTCATCACTTTCGTCATCGCTACTTGCATCATTGTTATTCATAGGAGACGATGGTGTTTCGTCTTCCTTTGTGTCATTTTCATCCTTGCCATCGTCTCCTTCACCAGCATCGTCCTCATCATCGTCCTCTTCCTCTTCAGAATCATCCTTGTTGTCATAATTAGCGTAAGATTTCAATAGCCTAGCTTTAGCGTCATCGGGAAACTTGGGTATGACAGCTTTCGGATCGGCGTTATCGTCGTATGAATACCCATAATGCCAGTTCACTTGACCTAATTTAAGGTCCTGTGTCACACGCGTTTCTCTTTTGGCACTTTCTTGGTCATCCACTCCTGGAATACACCACCACGCATCCAACTTTGTCAAAAAAGATGTATCTGTGATCACTCGTAACCACCACGCAATCAGTCCTCGATCTGATTGTGCACGTTTCGAAGGATTTTCCACAGATCTGTGGAATAGATATTGTGGCTGCGCTCGGGCAAATATGTGGGTAGTGCAATTCGAATGAGTTGAAAGATATGTTTTTACCATAAGCGAGGTAATGGGTGCTGGAGCCTTGTAACCAGACGTATCAACTTTTGAGATATACACCAAGGAAGGTTCATGATCGGTTGACTTTTCCTTGTATTCCATGATCTCCATACCACAGACAAAGGCAGGTGATTCCTGATTAGAGCTCCCGTGAGCAATGAGAATGAGTCGGTGAATCATGCTAGATTGGCTGAACGCGCCGCCACCAACAAGTTCTATTGGATATTTACATATCACAGGCTTTGTGGCGAAATGGTACACCCGGTAGATTCCTCCACCTTCCCGAGGCAATCGAGACAATTCATTGAGCAAAGCTGTTTGGAATGAAGACGACATTGGAGTGTCGGAATTTTGTGATAATGGAGTGATTCGGGATTGCTGGCTTGCGGCGTGTGCCTGAAAAAAGAAAGAGGCAATCAAATGGTGCAGGTTGCACACAGTCTTGGAAATACACGCGATAAATTTTGAGGAGACCGTGCAGATTTCCACTCTCTTTCCTACCCCCCTTTGTTTCTATTAAAGCGGCTAACTTCGACATCGTTGTATGATCCATGTATACCGCTCAGCAATCTCATCCTCCATGGATTAACGATTCATCACAACCCTCAACATTACAACATAGTACCCCGCCGTCCAATTCGAAACTTGACAGAAAACGACAAGCTCAACAATGGATCGAAAAAATCTTGGGTTACCATCTTCCCACTGACGATCTTCAGTATGACCTCCAGGACGGCGTCTTGCTCTGCCAGTTAGTTTTCGGCTTTGGCCATTTCTGTTCAATTAAACTGCGATATACCCCCTTTTTTTTTGCTGACCTTGCTGCCGTTACAAATATGACAGAGTTTTAAACAAAGTACGCCCAGGAACTATACAAAATATAGGCTACAAAGATCACTCTTTCGTTAAGGTAGTCCCTCTTTCTCATACGTTTTGGAAATCGTACGTTGTCTCTAAATACTTGATTTCATACAGATGGAAAATATTACCAACTTTTTAAACGGCCTCCGCCAGGTAAGTTTCAACAGCAGCGTAAAATTAAAAAAAAAAAAAATGCCATTTCATTCTACACATTTTATCCTAACGATTGAGGTTTACATTCAATAGATTGGACTTAAAAATTCAGAACTATTCCAACCAAACGATTTGTTCGAAAGCAAGGATATTATGCCAGTGAGCTCGCAAGCTGTTACCAATGTGGTGGTGCTACCTGTAAATACTAAAAATAATTTCGATCATCCAGGTGGTTAATACTGTTTTAGCCTTGGAGCGAACAATTTCTACCAAAGGCTTGCCACCAGTCAGCAAAAAGAGGTTGTCACAAATACCAAAATCCAGCTTTTCCAAAACCACTCCATTTGAATTATATGAAGACTTGACACATCCAGCGCCAAGCCTTTCACACTCGACCGAAATGAAGCTTCGATCTACACTGAACCACATACCCATGGCTGAACTGTCACTTAATGACTCCCCGTTACCTAGCAGCGCCACTATAAACCCTAAATACAGTCGTAACAAGCATCATTCCGAACTATCGTATATGACCGATATGACACCGCAGGCCATGCGTCGAAAAAAGTCTCGTTCCGAGATTATCACTGATCACAATAGCTCCCGATCTATACGGCAAGACAAAACTCAATATCGCCATGTCAAAGATATTCTTTTTGACATGCAAGGTCAACCCGAACCACCCTATACTGGAAGACGAAATTCCTCAATGAACATGCCGCTTCGCGATCCACTTCACTTTTCCTCCACCCTTGTCCAAAAAGCAAATGCATTAACAGAAGCTGCTTCGCAAGTCTTTCCAACTGCGAATAAAGCAATCATCGAAGAAGATACCCAGATGGCAAGCCCAAAGTCTCCATCGGATAGTGGTTACGGGACGAATGGGCGCCGAAGGCTCTCCAAACAGCCATCTATACCTGCATCTTTTATGTCTAGTTCTAGTGATTCAACAAATACCGTTACCGCATATAATACCCAAAAACAAGATAATTTCAATTCAACACGTAGCACCAACCAGCAAGGTGGTGTCAAACATGGCTCTACTAACTCTAAACAATCTCTTCTTGAGAACCTTCACTTCTCCAAAAAATCTTCTACTCGACAGAAAATACCATTTCATGCTAGATACCAAGAATGGAGTGATCAACATAAAGATAAACTTGCTTCGTCGAGAGTGCAACAAACGCTTGGATATAACGACCCGATGCTGGACATCTCTGGACATGATTCTTATTTCACATATGAAGACGAAGTAGACGAATTTGGAAGTTTGCAGTCGCCTAATCCATTTCCATCAGTGTCAAGCCCCATACCAACTGTCAAAGACTCTACCGAAAAGACCAATATGTTCAAGAGCGGCAGCGTTGGAAAACACAAGGAAGAGCGCCAATCGAACCCTTACTATAACAAGCCATCAGAATCGAAACGGATCACCGACAGTGGCAAAGAAAGGCTGAGCATTTTCGATGACGCTGGTGACTTGATTGCTCAATACGTAAGTTTTCCATTCATTTCTCCTTGCACAGTGGGAATTCAACACTAAGCATCATCGCTTCAAAAGCAATTGGGAAATTGTATAGGAAAGGGTCAATATGGATCCGTCTATAAAGCTCTCAATCTAGGAACCGGTCAAATGATGGCTGTCAAACGAATAACGCTAGAAAGCGCCAACACCAAAGAAATTGATGAAATTATGGTAAGGACATTACATCTAAGGAGGTCGTGATAACATCAAGTGACTGACTGTCCTTGCTTTTTTCACATTCACAGAAAGAGGTCGAGTTATTGAAGTCGCTATCTCACCCAAACGTGGTTCAGTATGAAGGATTCAGTTTCAGTGAGAATCACCTCAATATCATTCTGGAATATGTGGAAAATGGGTCACTGCACAATACTCTGCAAGCGTTTGGCGCCTTCCCTGAGCGATTGGTCGCGTCTTACTGTGTCAGAATTCTTCAAGGGCTGTCTTATTTGCATCAAAATCAGGTACGTGTATGCTAGGCAAAATGGGTTTTCTATCAGTAGTTGGAGGCAGACTGACCAATGTGAATATATTAGGTGGTGCACTGCGATCTCAAAGCTGCCAATATTCTGACGACGAAGGCAGGCAATGTCAAGTTGACCGATTTCGGAGTATCACTCAATCTGAAAATGAAAAACGTCGAAGATGGTGTAGTAGCAGGAACGCCAAACTGGAGTATGTATCATGACTGACTGTTACAAAGGCATTGGGTTTAGGAGATACTGACTTTCGTTGTTTAGTGGCTCCGGAAATCATTGAATTGAAAGGTGCATGCTTTGAGTCAGACATATGGTAGATGTTTTACGCACTTGTTTCTTAAAGGGGCCGTGCATCTTGACTAACTTTGACTTTGCCTAATAGGTCTCTTGGTTGCACCATCATTGAGCTATGTACTGGCAAGCCCCCATATGCTCATCTGATCTCTATGGCGACACTTTTTCGCATAGTTGAAGACGACTGCCCTCCTCTGCCTGATAACATATCTGAGGTAATGTATTTATGGCCTTGCCTAACGTGTAATGACGCATGCAACTGATTTTTCCGTCTCCTTTTGATTGTTGTAACAGGATCTGCGTCACTTCTTGCGGCTATGCTTTCAAAAGGTTCCCTCGGATCGCCCAACACCAGAAGAGCTCATGGGTCATGCCTGGATTCAAAATAATGTCTTCGTTTTGCCAACAGACAAGCCCACTGACGCAAATCAGAAGCGGCATCAAGCACTCAAACGGCACACAACTGCACCTGAAGGTCTACTGATGCAGCAAAGGCAACTTACCAATCCTGATACCCTGGACAACAATAAACCAAGCCCTTATAGACAGTCCAACTATTCTGAAGGAAATCTGCCCGCTTTATCAGCTGTTGACAAAGCTTTGCCTGAGATACCAGTCAGCGACCACCAAGCACCATCATCACGCAGTGTTGGCTACCTTGTGTCTAAAGGGGCCGGCGGTGTCACATCAAGACTGTTTTCTAGAGCTAGCAAGCGTTTCTCGAAGGAGATTGAGTATTCTGAAGTTCACCGCTTCATTAAAACTTCATTCTCTAAATGTAAGTGACATGTCAATGGAAGAAATGTCAGTACGCTTGATTGTTAAAACAAACCAATGTATATAGCCGTTGTATGCAAGGCATGCTTACAACTTATTAAGAGGCATGCTTTATTCTGTGAAGGTAACCATATCATAGAGTAATATCTGATGATGCGCAAAAGGCTAATCCATTAGCTCTACAGATTGCTCTCTCATTTGTCATGAAAAGTGCAAGCATGATACACCCCCGTGTTCCATTTATGTTGTAGGAAGGCCATCCTTGGATGAGGTGAGTTTGTGGTACTACTTGGTCGCTGCGGCTGTACAGGTTTTTAATGAATCATCATACTAGTTGCCGCAACGAAATTCATCGCCAGCCATGGATGTAGATAGCAAACTTCGTCCCCGCCCAGTTTCAGAACCGCCGCATGCTATCCGACGAACAAAATCAGGCATTACCATACCAGAAGAACCCAATCCATCATTCTTTGCGGTCCCTTCGAGCCCAATACCCACTACGTCTATCTCAGCGAACTTACGCCAACGTACACGCAAATTATCAAAGGCGTTTGCCTCTGTCTCATCCACCAATCTCTCCGATTTTGGTCGCATGGGCAAAAGTCGGGAGAGTTTACAAAATGTAGAGAATGACTACCGTACGGGCCATATATCGACCTTGCATCCTTATGCAGAAGAACTCCAGCCATCATTATCGTCTCCGATCGTTCCCGAATCTTTGCATGGTCCCAAGAGAAGGAAGTCAGAGAAGGACGAATGCATTATTTCTTGATCACTGTACTGTATCTGTAATCTGTATCATAGAGGTTGTTGTATACCCACCGTAAAACGTACCTATAAAATCTTTCTACCCCTGTAAAATGTTTCTGTGCAGCGTATACATGGATTTAAACCTGAGCATAGCTAGCGAAGGTTTTTGTAATGGCCAAGTGACAAACCACGTTGGATAGGGTTTTTTAAATTAAGGCTTAATTGGAACGCTGGTGCACTGAGCTATCTTTGCCAACAGAGAAACACTGCTGCCAGCATTGCTATTGTTGGCGTGTGGCTGTACCCGTACAGGCCAACTTGCAGACAAGCGTATATAAGACCCTGTAATGGTATACATTCATCTCATTCCAGCTCACACTATATAAACCATATGTTTATCAACTATCCTGAGTTTACAATGAAACTAAGAGATGTATTCCCCATAATCGACGTAGCAGTATGTGCTATACTCTTGCTTGCTCTTCTTGCTCGACACCAATCGAACGCTAAGTTGCACTACTATATTTTGGAGCTGGCAGTCATTTGTGCAATAATCTTTAATGCCCTAGTAATCAATACCCATGGCGCTTTTCTTCTATTTTCGGACTCATCTTCGACAGTTGTAGCGGTCATCAATACCCTCACTTTATTTCTTACTCAACTCGCTGTCTTGTGGGCATTGCATTGTTGCTCTGAAAATTTACCTTGGGAGTCGCGACATCTTAGCAACCATCCCTATAATACTTGGAACCCTCTAGATCATCGCGGTCCATGTATTTCTCATCATGGATCGCGGGGTAGTTGCCACCAAGCCAACCTTAACACTCTCACAATAGCAGAGATTAACTTGTGGGCTTTTTCCTGCGTTATGTATATGGTATGCTCTAGATCTCACCTTCGTGTGGTGTTCGCTAATACAGACTCGACAGTATTGGCATTATCAGACGAAAAATGACTGATGAATGCGACCTCCTGGCATTCTTTATTATACTCGTCACCATTTACGCCGTCTGGCAGATATTCATGACTTATTGCCCATTAGCGTATGATATCGATGGAATATTGTGGCCGATTGATCTGATATTGTCAATTTCATCAACAAGATAAGTCCTCTGCTCTTCATTCGACTCGATAACAGATTGTCTGCAATGGTGCCTCTAGCAAAACGAATGGAGATTGATGAAGACGTAGACAAGCTGACTATGCCAATGCCAATGTATAGTTTTATGATGACACAATTTTATTTTCTGTCAAGCATATTTATGTATACAACACCATAAAAAGCATTTAGAGGTTGTTACCATATTTCCAAAACGAGACCATGCAACCAGCCCCGCCCCCTCTTCATTGCCACGGGCTAACGCGGACGACGATTCATCACAAGGGCAAGGTTTCCGATCGGAGTCTGGTTGCGCCAAATGCGAAGCCACGTTTATTCCTCACTTTTTGCGACTTTCCTTTTCCAAACTTGAGATATTTTTGCCCATCAGCCTCACTTAGAATGTTCCATGTTCGTAGCAGCGTAACGTTGGCGAAAACAACAGTAGGTAGGCAGCTCTTCTGAGATGTACTGCAACCTCTTTGAGATGTACAAAGGGTCAAGCCAGAGCTTATCATCAATTTTACAAGAATCAAATTTTGCCACTACGAATATAAATCCAGCTACATCGACTGATTTTGATGTTGTAGGAGGCAATGTTTTGAAAGACAGTAGAATTTTTGAGCAAGTGACAGCCAGCATTTCGACTGGAAATTAACACGGAAAAACCTTGTGTCTGTAGTGCTGCGCTGGCGGCAGTTCAATCCGCTTCGCGAATGGAAAATTCTTTGCCCGCATTGGTCACGCATTCGCCTCGCCGTTCTGCGGCGTTACACTGATGAACGAGTATATATATAAATCTATCTGGTCTCAATGTTGCTGCTTTTCACTGTCATCCTTTTTCAAACATGGATGACCTTGTGGATTATTTAACACTTCAACACGTCGATACGGTGTTAAACATCTCGGTGACTGCCATCTTAACCGTCATTTTGGTCCTACAACTTTTGGTACGCCGTGGACCTGTGAAGCTGCATTATTACTTTTTGCTGGCTGCCAATGTTTTCGCTTTGATTTCATCTGCCATAAACGAAGCCTTGTACAATACTGACACAGATACAACGGCCCCAGGCTTTGCAATGGTCATTCTGTTTTATATGTCAGAGGCCTTCTTCTGCTTGACTGCGGCGATGGCTCTCCGTCAATTCACGGTCTCATACCTAGGAGGGCCAACATTTGTAGTAACCGCCATGTGTAGCCTCGCAGTTGCTGCAAGTCTAGGCTTCATCATTGTATCTGGCTTTTACGGTCAAGCTCTCAGTACCCCAAGCTCCGTCAAGCATATAGAAATTTTGTTCGAAGCGGACTTATGGACCACTTTCGCCGTATGGGTATGGTTACTACTGCTTTTGCTGGTTATTCGATTCACATATCGTAGCAAGGTGCCACACAACGAGAACAGGAGCATAATCATCAAAACATTCGGCCTACTTTCATTGTACATCGCCATGATCTTCGTGTATAATCTCTATGCTGTAATCACAGCATATCAACCAATAACCTTGTTTTCACAAAGTTTCGGCATCTTGGTCGGTGACCTGGTCCTGAACATAGTACTCTATAGATTCTCTACACTTCTTTTCGTATTATTTTATAATAAGTTATCTGTAATGGCACCGCTCCCTCGGGAAAAGTACATACATGAAATGTATGAAGCCTAAATGTAACATACTCTTGAAATACTAACACATAACTCATTTACAATTTTAAACCATTATACATAATGAAATTCTAATATCACATCCTACAATGACCCTGTTCATAGCCTGTTTGGCACATCCTTTACATTAAGAAAGTGCCATTTTTGTGATTACCCGGTAGACTACATATGGTCTTAAGTCATACCGTTAAATAGTGACAGTCTCGCTATGACTTTTATAAAGCTACGAGGTTTGCAATTGAATGAAACAAAAGGTCGGAATTGACCATGAACCATGAAATGCTATACATTTCAAAATCAATGAGACAACAGCTTTTGGTAGCTTTTATTGCTCAACTGAAAAAATCTGTTCATTAAGTTCATGGCCGACCCCGCAGCGCACAGACATCTATTTTAGGCAACCGAGGTGGCCCGTTATTGAGTGGCTACATCGAGTGACTACCCCATGTCATACAGTTATGAGCGGTGAATTGCTCAATCAGCTATAACACGACCTCTCATTTACTTCGAAAAATGCTGAAGTCTAGCTCGTGATGGCTGTACACTTTGTAACTTTTATCTGCAGGACAGCTCTCCTCAATTTAAAAGAATCCACCTGATTTACCTAAGCTTACACAGGCCACAAGCGAGAAGCAGTGGCAATCACTGCACCAATTGCTGTCCTGGAAGATTTTTGCAATCCACAATTTACTTTACATTGCGCTCTATACTGTAGCTTATCCGCTAGGTATATAAGGCGACTTCGTTATAATATTTGTGCCTGGCGACAAATATAAGCGGCGTTGCTTGACTTGGTCTTTAGGGCTATGAAGGTAAATTAAATGAACGGCGAATCGTACAAAAATTTTTATGGAAATAGCTGACATAGGTCTTACAGTCATAGATATGTCGCTACCATTTCTTTGCATAAGACATATCGCTTGGTACAGCTGCTGGCTAGCCACGTACATGCTGCCACAGTGCACAGATCCACATTATAGCGTTAGCCACATTGATCCATGCACTAATAAGTTACGAAAGTACTCGCCAGATTCTACTGAAACTCTATATCTTTTACTTCGTGGAATGTTCACTCCAAGAACGGCCTTGATGCTCTACATATACCTATCGACAACGTAGTAATATGGAATGGAAATGATTTACTGGAGATGAAGCAAGGACCACCGCTGCGCCTCTTTCACTAAGGGCACGAGTTTTATGGTGACACTGTGTTCCCGTCCAAACTTATATAGAGTACCACACTGCGATATCTTGTTACCGCATCTATGTACTCAGCTTTTTCTATCGATTTCACAGCGGCCCTTGCTGTTCAGATGAAGGCGACGCTTTCTTTTGTTGTGGCTCAAATCACAATTCTCTCTTTGCCTATCTTTGCACGTCATGACTTAGGCAGATCTCCTATACGTCTTTTACGTAACACATATGGTATGGTTGCAGCTGGACTCTTTGCATTGGTGGCTCCACCATGTGTGCGTTGTGCATTCGATGTAGAAGCGGGAGTCACATTTTTCGCCTATATAATTTTCGCGTGCAATACTCAATACGCAACCCAGCATATGCGTACGTATAATAAGGCTCGATTCGGCTCGGAAAGCCGTGTAATAAGTCGTATAGGTTCCGTTGTCATATACGCCACAATGGCTATCTTCGTAGTGGCATTATGTACCTATATTACTCAGAGGTCCAGCGGTATAGATCAACAATACGCATTGGAGAAAATACTCCCATGGGGTATATTTATAAACTCTTGGTACCATCCCATCGTGATGGTGGTAACGAAATATTGTAATGGAAACAAGAAACCGATGATAGATACTGAGAAGCCATACTCTGATAGGATACTTTCCATTAGCAACCTCATCGCCGTGTTCATAGCTTGTGAGATACATGGCGTGGTTCTGCAGTACTATCCACCGACAAATTGGAAAGACATGATTGCTATCCCTGTAGTGGGTTTCGCAATTGGCGCCGTGTACTATCAAGTAGCTTCACCTGATATTCTTCTTTTACACGAACCCATACATGAGCACCCCACAATAGAGAAGCTCTCATTGACGAACGCCGAAGATCATTGATGGGTGGTATCAAACCCAGTGCTAAAGTTTACATAGAAAAAAAGCCTTGTGTCAATAAATTGTGGTACGATATTCTGATAGCCTTATGGGTGGGCCACGGCTAGGCACCAAGGAAACCCTTAGTGCATAAGCTTTGTTTTTATGCGAAGTCGCGGTTTTTTACCCAAGCTTCTCTCTTCTCTATATGATCATGTTGTGATAGATTATGTTTTTTTGTTGTTCAAAGTTTGGCTTGACTGGGCAAGAATCACAATCTTTTTTATTCGTTCCCATGGCTCAGGTTTTTATGGATTACATACTCATTTAAAAGCATCAATAGAATTTTTGAGTTTATGCCTGGCTCTGTATACCGAAAGTTGGTTGGTATGGGTTTGTTTTGATTCGACAGGCAGTATGTATCACCATGGAACGATGCCAATGCCAAGGGCCAAGTTGTCGGCGATTAAAAATGTAGCCGAGCTTGTTGGCATAGACGCACGTACTACGCACTTGGCGGACAAGGAATACTATATAATGGTTATGGCCATCAACCATTGAGATAGCATTCCATCCATTGAAAACAATTCTTATTGACTCCAAAGCAACATGCCTTTCTTCAAGCACTCTTCAAAATCCTCTGCAAGCTCTACATCTGGTAGTTCTGCTTCTTCAACCAAGACTACAAGCACAAAGCAATCAAAGAAATCCGCTCCTCAAGTCTCCTTTCCCACTTATCCTATGCAACACACTCTAATCAATCGCATGTAATGCCAATGGAAAGCATTAAAAGCTTCCCTCCTCTCAAGAAAGTTGTACAAATCCTCAATAGCCATATATAATGTTAATCCAACGCATTGCTTTGGTAATGCTCTTATACTTTATTAGAATAAAATTTTTCAGTTAATATAAATTTTATACTCTCTTGTATATTCATTATGAAAAATGGAAGCACCTTTGGGAAAATGGCTTCAAACCTATCTAGTCTTTATACCAAGTATTCACATGAACATGCCATTATTGCTGCCAGCCTTACCTTGCATTCATTAAGGTTCTGTCTCCAAATTATGAATTAACCATTGATTTGTAAAAACAAGTGGAGACCACCTTATAATGGCCACATCACTCTCCATGTTATTGCTGTTTGTGTGGTCAGTGCCAAAGACTACCGAAGTGGTGTAAATTATACATTGAGCAAAAGGCAAAGAAAATGGCAAAACTTCTATAATACCTTAAATACTGCATTAGAATTTCTCTTTTCATTCAGTTTTATAGCAGCTTGAAAGGTAGTAGCATTATAAATCTGTCAGTTGTCCCCTTATTAAATGGCCTCTATACCGTCGCTCGCTGGGCAACTTTTCCATCTCCGCTCACATGTTAAACTCCGCCCTCTCAGTTGAACTAGGCCAAACCAGGCTGAACATCTTTGCAGTACATGCAAATCATGCAAAACCGTACAAACCTGTTAACACGCAAGCTTGACTCCATGGTGAGGTCATTTTCGGTTCTTAAATGTAATAACGCTGAAACATTGCTGCTAAAGAAATCCGTTTATCTATCCTGTAGACCAAAAAGTTTGCCTAATATGAGGGAGGAGGAGTTCGAGGACTTCAACTTTTAAAAAATCATTTTTTAAAATCTTATTTTCT